>CM048750.1:252891544-253534044 GCA_026315105.1 Locusta migratoria
TCATGATCAACAAGCTTTGGTCAGAGTATATATCTGCCCCTGGGTATGTCTTGTAGTTTAAATCCTGGTTCCGAAATCTATGTCTTGTTGTTGTAGTTGTGATCTTCAGTCCGGAGACTGGTTTGATGACGCTCTCCACCCTACTCTATCCTGAGCAAGCCTTTTCATCTCCTCATAAGAACGGCAACCTACATCCATTTTAATTTGCTTACTATATTTATCTCTTGGTCCTTCTGCGATTTTTTCCCCACACACTTCTCTCCAATGCTAAATTTGCAATTCCTTGATGTCTAAGAATGTGTCCTACCAATCTACCAATCTATCCCTTCTTTTAGTCAAGGTATGCCAGAAATTCCTTTTCTCCCCAATTCTGTTCAGTGGGGACACTATGCAATACAATCTATTATTGTCGCTGATAGCACACGTTGTTGACATACCTACCTTACTCCCGTCCTACGTCACCGGCGTGCGCACAGTCACTTGTGAGCGAGCGGTCTAACTTAAAGGTGTCACTATGTTTTCTAACAGACCGTCAGTTCACAGTTTTGCTGTTTGGTTTTGGAGCATCGCCTGCGACCAGCTTTGCGAAATAAGTGGCAACACTTTCTGCGCAACCCACACGTCATTTTGCACGACAATGCGTGGGCGCATACAGTGCAAGCTGTGGCTGCTGTGTTCAGTCGATATGACTGGAAAGTACTGTACCTAAGTCCTTGTGACTTTGATCTGATTCCGAAGATGAAGGAACCACTTCGTTGCATTCGCTTCAGAACTGTTTCAGAGATTCGAGAAGCAGTAGACCGCTCCATTCGCACCATCAACTGAACAGGTTCTGCTAACGGCATACTACGCCTTCCACACCGCTGGCAATGGGTTCTTCACAACTCTGGTGGCTACCTTGAAGGAGAGTAACAGGTACAAACTTGTAACGATTATGTATCGGTTGTGAATAAATACCTGCCCTCGTAGAAAGTGTAGATGAACATCTTCCCTCAATTTATCATGAATACCGAAAACATCGATGACGCGAAACACATTTACAGCGCCAGAAGTAAGTGCGTGGATTCGGATTCGATGTTGCTAAACTTCTTCTGATAAACTTTAGCTTTTTCTTTCAGAGGTACCTTGACGAAATACATTTATTTGCGCAAAAGTCATGGGATACCTCAAAATATCATTGGACCCCTTTTTTCTGCCGAAATACAGCAGCTCGACATGGCGCGGATTCAAACCGTCGTGAAAGTTCCCTTCAGAAATACCGACCCTCTGCAGCGGTCGGTAACAGGGTAAGTGTTCCGGTAAACGATTTTGTGCAGGAACTGATTTCGGGCTACGTAATAAAAAAGTTATATGGGGTTCACCAGGCGATCTGCGTGGTCAAATCATTCCTTTCAATTGTCCATAATGTTCTTGAGACCCTTCGTGAATAACTACGGCACGATGTAGTGCACTATCGTCCTTAAAAATTCCAGCGTGTTTGCGAACATAAAAGTCCATCAACGGCTGCAAATGTTCTCCAACTAACCGAACATAGGCATTTGCTACCGTAGTTATACTCGCATACCCCGCAAGCCATCTTACGGTGTATGGCAGATAGTAATATGCGTACCATTGTCACTTGCTACTATTCCAGTCGTGTATGTGTCGCAGGCATAACGGTTTCCTGTATGCCTCCACGTGAGGCCTGATCTCCCTAATCTTATTCTTATATTATATATTACAGAGTGCGCCTCGCTTGCACAGTGGTTGAGTGCCAGACTACAAATGCAGAGGGCGCGTGTTCGATCCCCGCCAGGTCCTAGGATTTTTATCTGTCACTTTCCACTTCTTTCCCCTCTGGCAGTATTGCTCATGTGAAAAATACCGAGTAGCACCGTGGTTCGCAACCCACGTTAAACTGTAGGTCCCCCTACAACTGGCTGGGTAAGTCAGTTCGAAGGTCGGAGGAAGGCAACAACGGCATACCACCTCCAAACAGGACCATGCCTAGTAAAGCACTGTGGTGTTCAAACCAATCTTCGGATTGTTGACTGCTTTACCTTTATATATTACAGATATATCAAGAAACTAAGTCATCTTACATCAAGACAATGCCCCTCCCCCCCCCCCCCCCCCCCCCCCACATATGGCATATATGACAAAATGACACGAATTAAGGTATGAAATGTTACCACACCCGCGTTGTTCAACTGATATGGCTCCAACCAAAACTTAAAATCTTTCTTGGTGGACGAAGATTCACTTCAAACGAAGAACTGATAGCCGGAGTTGACAACTATTTTGCAGGCCTGAAGGAATCTCATTTTCTAGTTGGGATCAAAGCACTGGAACTTCGTTGGATCGAGTGAATTAATCTACGAAGAGACTACATTGAAAAATAAAAACAGTTTTAGTGAAGTAAGTACTATTTTTATCCCGTTCCATGAATTTTTCAAACCATCTTCGTACACTGAACTGTATGATTTTTTTTTAATTTTATTTTTTATTTTTTATCCACTACTTTCACGATCTATAAGGTAACCAATCGCACCACCATAAATACAAAACATTTTCAGTTGTCCAGATTATGTAAACTAAGTAAAAATTTTACATGTCTCCAGCCGGAATCTGGTGCAGAGCGAGCACATTAAAATTATTAAAATTGGAACTAGCTTTGGCCGCATTGAACTCTTTTCTGTAAGTTTTACTATTTAAGTTGTGACAATCTTTGCATAATGTTTTAGAGGGCAACACTATAAACTGTAAATCTTTCAAATTCTAATGTAAATTGCATTTTAGACTTTGTTTTTATACGCTACCATGTATTAAAAAAACTTTATTTCCTTGCTGACCACATCCTGTAACTCAGGTTAAATTTTATACTATGTCGTCTAAAAAGTATGACTTATTGTAACTTAAAATTTGTATAGAGGGCGCTGGGTGCTATCCGCACACACACAGCTAGGTTTGTTAGCTAAGAAATCAGTTTGTTTGACATTCTACTGATGTACTGCCTACTTGATGTTAAATTGCGAAGTGCACATGGCTTGGATTCATGGTATGACACTGTGTTATATTTCTTCTCTTCATATTGTGATAGCCTATACGTCCGAATATTGTGAATTACGTTTTTCAATTTTTGTATGACTTCTAGAAGCTAATTTTGTGTTCTTTTGACTTTTTGCAGCACTGACGATGGTCAGACACTGACCGAAATCGATCTGTAATTAATATAAAAAACAAAGATTTCAATGCGGCCAAAGCTGGTTCTTCCAGTTTTAATAAGTAAAAATTATCATAAGAAAAGCAGCTGTTGGCTGTCCAGTGTTGGACGTTGTCGGCGACCGCTATTCTGACAGTTGTGCAACGCGCCCGGCTTATGACGTACTTCAGTCTCCCATTACGGCGTTTCAGCAGAATAATATTTTAAGTACAGCCTGAAAGCTCTCACTTACAAAAGGAAAGCCTGCTCTGACCGCGCACTAAGTAGCGTCGTGAAATTAATGAGGCACTGCGCTGACCTCGAAATCATTGAGAACTTTAGATGCAGAGGTGGTCCAGAATCCGGCCATTACACTCTCCTTCACTTCAAACAATGCCGTTAACTTTGTTTCCTAAATCGCAGCAGCCAAAGGACAATGTTTCCCAGTCTGAATTTACTGTCCAGCTAAGTACCAAATGTACAAGCAGTAATGTTTTGTTATGTACTTAAATTTTACTTTAAATGAAAACATTTAGGTAAAGGCTTTACCGTGACTGTTGTTTGAAATTGATTGAAACACAGGGTATTACTGTTACCAGTCACTTAGTTTTATTGTACCCACAACGCGTTTCAAGGGTTTAATCCCCTATCATCAGGTGGAATGACATTAAGCTGAGTACATAAAGGTTAGGTTGACCTGGTGCACTGTCTACAAGAGAAAATACAAAACATTTTCTTTTGTAGACAGTGAATGTCAATGTCAATGTCTGTATAAAATGTCAGATCCTATATTAACCCTAAATTATATAGGGTGTCTCACCTAACGCTGCCATCTCAAATATCTCTGGAACGACAAAATATATTCGAAAACGGTTTTCACCAGCATGAACTTACGGCAGGGGCCTAAGAAACTAAATACTATGCGAAATTTTAGAACGTTTACAAATACTACTTTCAACACAAACTTGTATTTTTTTAAATGGACACCCCTTATTTTTTCGTATGCAATCAATAGCACAAAAATCACATAAACAATGGCGTTTATTGCATCGCAATAACCCAATTACATCCCGAGATATTGCGACGCGAAATTGACGCTTGAAATAAATTAAGCGCACAGCTAGCGCACATCCTGAGACTCAAGCGTAAACCTCACGCTGCCGGTAATCGTGATCTGAATGACGTACTACGTCAGTGGAGAGTTGATGTATGATGTGGTATTCTATGACAACATATCATTGACTCATTTCATTGATGGCACTCTTAAAAGGGGATGGTTTAGTCCCTTCTTGAGCTGTACCTTACTTGAACTGATCCACCTATTATAATGTGTCAAATAATGTGGTATCAGAATGATGGATGTCCTGCTCATAATGTTTATTGTTGCGAAATGACAACTAGAGGTACAATAAGTGGTAACAGACGTGATTTCACGTTCCTAAATCTCATACGTTCTGCAATATGTAGCTTGTAATGGATAACAACGGTGTCAGTTACTGACGTAATGTATCGCATGTAGTACTGTGCTCAGTGTAGGGGTTGCCCGCACTGGCGCCTGTATCATGCTGAAAACAAACTAATATCACCACGGCACGCTCTACCTTCAGTGTACAGGTGTCTCCTAATCCGCTCTGCTGAACGGCTCTGAAACTGTAACGTAATTCACATACGTTGCCACATTAAAACCTATTTTCGTGTGGTTTGTTACATTTGCCTTCATCTAGTCGATATACCGACTTTCAGTATTGAAGAAAAACTAGATATTATTTTAATTTATGGCGAATGTCACAGAAATTCAACCGCAGCTGTGGCACTGTATGCTGAGCTCTACCCAGAACGGCGGTGTCCGTCAGGTCGAACCATTGGCAACATCTGCAAGACACTCACGGAAACGGGAAGCTGGACTCCCACAAAACGTCGACGTACAACGCCAGCGACTAGCAATGGAAACGAAATTGCTGTTCTGGCTGCTCTAGTGCACAATCCTCAGATGGGTGTACGACAGATTGCACGAGATGTAGGAATAAGCCACAGTAGCGTGCGCAGAATCTTTCATCGGCATCGGTTTCATCCGTTCCATATCTCACTGCACCAAGAACTGTACGGTGACTTTGCATCCCGCATTGCATTCTGTCATTTTGCACTTCAGCAGATGCAAGGTAATTCAGTATTCCTAAGCCATACTTTGTTTACGGACGAGGCTTCATTTAGAAATCATGGGAATGTGAATCTGCGGAACATGCACTACTGGTCCACGCAAAATCCCCACTGGATTCGCCAAGTTGCTCATCAACGACAGTGGAGTGTCAATGTTTGGTGCGGCATCATTGCTGACTATATTGTAGGACATTAAATGGACAGCGATATGCATATTTTCTTCAAAACACACTACCGCTCCTCATGGAGGATCTAGGATTGGAAACTCGACTATCAATGTGGTTCGAACATGATGGATGTCCCGCACACTCTGCAAAAGTTGCCAGAGACGTTCTAGATGCGACATTTCCAAATAGGTGGATTGGGCGGGGAGGTACTGTGCGATAGCCAGCACGGTCCCCTGACTTGACGCCATTAGACTTCTTTCTCTGTGGCGCAGTGAGAGACAGAGTGTATCAAGAAACCCCAACGACAGTAGAGGATATGCAACATCGTATTACTGCGACCTGTGTGGCAATATCTGTAGAAACTCTACAATCTGTGAACACCCTCCAGTTAAACGTCTCCAAACGTGTATTGATGCAAACGGACGACACTTTGAACATATGTTGACGTAACACAGTTTCAATGGTCAAGATGTAGGTGTATTTTCTATGCTGGATGTAATGCAAAATAATACAGTTTCCTTGGGTGACAGGGCACTAGTAAATGTGTTTAGCACAGTGAAACCTTGTGTGTTATCTCCAATTGTAGCTCTACTTGTAATTTCGTTACAATAAACATCCATTTACAATGTGAAAAACGTAACTTTGCGTTGGAAGTGTTTCTTGTTCATTTTTGTGGATTGTCCTTACCTTCCCACTGTGTAAGCCCGTGACATAGGCAGCGTGAGGTTCACACTTGAGTCTCACGACGTGCGCTAGCTGTGCACTTAATTTATTTCAAGCGTCAATTTCGCGTCGCAATATCTCGGGATGTAATTGGGGTATTACGATGCAATAAACGCCATTGTTTATGTGATTTTTTGTGCTATTGATTGCATACGAAAAAATAGGGAGTGTCCATTTAAAAAAAACACAAGTTAGTGTTGAAAATAGTATTTGTAAACGTTTTAAAATTTCGCATAGTATTTAGTTTCTTAGGCCCCTGCCGCACGTTCATGCTGGTGAAAACCGTTTTTGAATATCGTTTGTCGTTCCAGAGATATTTGAGGTGGCAGCGTTAGGTGAGACACCCTGTATATAGTGTGTGCATTGTATACTTGTCTTCAGTTTATCATCATTTAAAGCATATTGTTAGAGTCATCTTTGGTGCATCATTTCTTTAGTGTAAGTTCTTTCCTCCTGTTAGAAATAAACAAAAATGGTGGTTGTGATTTGTTACATGTAAGTGAGGTTATGGCAACACAAGGGACCTGTAACCACTGGATGTATGATATTTTAATTGTTTACATATAACTTTATTTGAACAGTTGTACAAAGTTACATTCTGCTGAAGTGTTTTGTATTTTCTCTTGTAGATACTGCAACAGGTCAACCTAACGTATATGTACTCAGCTTAATGTCATTCCACCTGATGATGGGGGTTCAAACACTTGAAACGCTTCGTGGGTACAATAAAACTAAGTGAATGGTAACAGTAATATCATGTGTTTCAATCAATTACTTAAATTTTGCCATACATCATATATCGTTTGGTCAACATGTAGGTATTGGTAAGGCAGCGTGTGTGCACATTGTGTTCTTTGTTGTGAGCAGGGACCACAAGATTCAAGAAAAATAAGCTGTATCAATCTAAAATTAACCTTTATCAAAACTATTAAGATATGCGGTGAACTCAAGTAATATGTATTAACAGTACTATTATAACAGGATACTTTAGTAGAAAAATAAATTCCGTTTGCAGCAATGTGATTTTAGAGCTTTCATCTTATTTTCAAGTTCGGTAATCCTAGGACTAAAACTGTTGCTCAATGTAAACTTTATTATAAAACTATTGCTACACATTACAAGCAGGTTCTGTTACACTTGATAAAGGATCAACACAGAGGCCGAAACCGGTCTGAGGACTTAAATAAAGTCCCAATTAATGCAACTGGAGGTGAACTTTCATTAGACATATGAATGTGCAGCCACCCTTCAGTTATATGCCCAGACACCAGTGTTATACATCCAGCTTCTATGCAGATCAATAGTACGCTGCCATTAGCGTAGATATTGACGCCAGTGAAACGTTGAGCAGTGCAGACGTTTTCGTCACACTAACTGCAGACCAACAAGTTGGGCTTATGGAAGTCACCGATCATATATGTTCATTTGTGTAAGCGGCGATACCAATATCATTGACTTACATAATAATATTGCCTTTGACTAAAACTGCCATTCCTGTACGTCTCATTGCGTATGTCTTTTATTTACCTTATGAACTAAACTGTGAGAGTCATACCTGTGTACAGAAAAAAAGCCTTTCGAAACAATGGAGTGTTGGAGGAATATGCGGTTGGTATCACTGCATATGCCTGCACTGACTGCAGTGATCTCTATACAATCGGGATGTATAACGTCTCTGACTATATAACTGAAGCGTGCTAGCACATTCATATGTTTTGCTCATGATTTCGCGTTGTGCGCCGTGTTTGAATATGGCAAACGAATTTCCATTAGTTTGTACGTGACAAGAATTGTTTGCTTACCTCTTGTTTTGAACTTTATGCCAATACACGATGTAATAGGCTGGTATGGCAGTGGAATTTAAGGGTACTTAATTTCTTGTTCTAGTAACATCTCGTAGAAGCCATATTTGAATTTGGCAAGAAACTAAATATGAGCATCTATGACCGGCAGGCTCAGACAAATGAAACTCAATATCCAGATAGTATAGAGATTAATGACCCATTGTGTAGCTGCTGGAGGTTTGAGTATTGTATGCCTGATATTTATTGTTCAGTGCTGTACTGAGTAGAATGTTGTGTCGTACAGACAGCAAATTTCGAGGTGGTAGTTAGAGAAGCAACGCGTCTGAATTAAATATTGTGTGAAACTCAAGAGTATCTTTTCAGAGACGCACCAAATGATGCAGGAAGCCTACGGTAATGAGTGTTTATGCCGTACTCGATGTTACGAAAGGTTCACGAGGCTTAAAAATGGCCGGACAAAAGTTAAAGCTGACCCTCGTTGCGGACAACGCTCGATCATTTCAGGAACGTCAACTGTGCGTGCCAATCGAGGAATGACGGTCCCAGAAAATGGAGACGGATATAAAATTTCAGTTGGTCGTGTCATAAAAACCTGACACATCACTGTGGAATCCATCGTATTGCCGCCAAGTTTGCCTCCGGTTCATAAGTCAATATAAGAAGGAAGTTTGGTGTTTAACGCCCCGTCGACAGCGTACTTATTGGAGGAGCTCACGCTCGGATTTTTGTTTAAGAGCGGGGAAGGAAATCGGGCATGTTCTTTGAAACGAGCCGTCCAGGAATCTGCCTGGGTTGATTTAGGGAAATCTCGGTAAACCTAAATCTGGATGGCAGGAGATGGATTTGAAGCGCCGTTCTCACGAATCTACATCTACATAGATACTCTGCAAATCACATTCAAGTGCCTGGCAGAGGGTTCATTAACCACTTTCATAACTTTTCTCTACCGTTCCATTCTCTAATAGCGCGCGGGAAGAAAGAACACCTACATCGTTCCGTTTTCGATCTGATTTCTCTTATTTTATTGGGATGGTCATGTCTCCCTAAGTAGGTGGGTGCTAGCAAAATATTTTCACATTCAGAACTAAAAGTCGCAAACAGATCACGCCGCAATGAATAACGTCTTTCTTTTAATGATTTCCACCCCAATTCGTGCAACATATCCGTGACGCTTTCCCCTCCGTAACGTGATAGAACAAAACGAGCTGCCCTTCTCTGAACATTCTCAATGTCTTCCGTCAGTCCCACTTGGTGAGGGTCCCACAAGAGGCAACAGAACTCCAGGAGAGGACGCATAAGTGTGATGTAGCCATTCTCTTTGGTGGAGCTGGTGCATCTTCGAAGCGTTCTGCCGATGAAACATAACCTTTGGTTCGCCTTCCCCATAATATTTTCTGTGTGTTCTCTCCAGTCAAAGTTGTTCGTAATCGTAGCACCTAGGTATTTGGTAGAATCTACGACCTTAAGGTTTGACTGATTTATCGCGTAATTGAAGTTCAGCGGATTTCTTTTAGTGGTCATGTGTATTACTTCACACTTTTCTTTATTTAGTGTCAATTGCCAATTTTCGCACTATGCAGAAATTTTGTCTAAATCGCTTTGCAGTTGCTTTTGATCCTCTGTTGAGCTTCACTAACCGATAAACGACAGCATCATCCGCGAACAATCTAAGGGAGCTATTCAGATTGTCTCCTAAATCGTTTATAAACACGAGGAAGACTAGGGGACCTATAACGCTCCCCTGTGGATCGCCAGATATCATTTCTGTTTTACTCGATGACTTACCGTCAATTACAACGCACTGTGTTCTTTCTGATAGGAAGTCGTGAATCCAACCGCACAATTGGGGAGATATTCCATAAGCACGCAATTTCATAAGAAGCCGCTTGTGGGGCACAGTGTCAAAAGCCTTCCTGAAATCCAGAAATTGGAATCGATCTGAGATCCCTTGTCGATGGCACTTAACACTTCATGTGAATAAAGGGCAAGCTATGTTTCGCAAGAGTGATACTTTCTGAATCCGTGTTGACTACTGGTTAATAGGTCGTTCTCTTCGAGGTAGTTCATAATAGTCGAACAAAGTATATGTTCCAAAATCCTACTGTAAATCGACGTCAATGAGATAGGCCTGTAATTTTGGGGATCACTCCTATTGCCTTTCTTGAATATTGGAGTCACTTGGATAACTTTCCAGTCTTTGGGTACGGATCTTTCGCTGAGTGATAGGTTGTAAATTATAGCTAAGTACGGAGCTATTGCATCAGCATACTCTGAGAGGAATTTAGTTGGTATACAATCTGGCCCGGAAGATTTATTTTTGTTTAGTGACTTAAGTTGTTTTACTACTCCAGGAACATCTACTTCTAAGTTTCGCATGCCGGCAGCTGTTATTGGATTGAATATTGGAGTGTTCACTTCGTCTTCTTTGGTGAACGAATTTCGGAAATGCGAGTCCCGTGTGGTAGCCACCGAGCCACCTGGCTTGGTCAATACAAGATTATGTGGAGCACTTAGGATCACGCAATTGGGAACGAGATCTTACTTGAGAGAAAGTTGAAAACCCCATTCAAGTCAGATGTTTGCAAATCTACGGGACTCAACTACCGTGGTTATCAGTCCCTTGGCTTACAAACAACTTAAACTAAGGACAACACATAGGCACACACACATCCATGCCTAGATGGTTGGTTGGTTGGTTGGGACAGGGAGACCAAACAACTAAGGTCATCAGTCCCCCGGTGGGGGTGGGGGGGGGGAGGAGAGAGGATAGGAAAGGAGGGTAAGGAGAAGAAATGCAGATCGTGGAGAAAAGAAGAAAGAAAGACTGCATTAATTCAGGACCCAGTGCTCGCTACGAAAGAACTGTAAGACCCCTGGGGGGCATACATGCCCGAGGGAGGACGCGAACCTCCGACGGAGAAAAACCGCGCGCTCCGCAGCAAAACTTCTTAGTGCGCTTGAAAAGAGTCTGTCTAAAACCATAACACATTTGTTGTATCTGTAGACGGAAGTACCTAAAGTTATAATGCATTTTTTCACATTTGTGAAGGATATTTATAAATTTATTATAGAGTTAACATATCTGTGAAAGTCGTTGGTAGACGACAGCCACATAACTATGAGCAGTAGGCTCTTTGGGGGTGCGCAGAGGAAATGCGCATGGTGACTGAAAAAGGTCTGGTATAGCGGCACCAGAGATTTATTTTATTTATTTACCCTTGTTGCGGACCAGCTGCCTCTGGGTATATAGCTGGTCGTGATTACAAAAACTATGTGATACATTTGTGCGACTATGATACATTATTTTCTTTATACATTTACAGTAATTAGATAAAAAATACAAAGAAAAGCGTAAAATCTTATCATAAGGAAAATGGAAAGGCAACTTAAAAACATCAACTATTTTAAGAAGAGAATAATAGAAGATAGGAACGATTGGTTTGAGTGACAGTCTGAAGAATAAGAGAGGAAACTCCAGGGTGGGAGGCCTCGGAATTTACTTCGAGCCCTGCCATCCTGGAGTTTTCTCATTTTGAGACTCTTATGATTGGCTATATCTGAGGGTTACATTTCGCATGTGTTTATATCGTCCTCTGTGTCGGGGCTGTCATCTGTGGTGTAATTTGCACTGTTTGTGCTTTCAGTGTCAGATTCATCATAAGTGTTTTGTCTTCTGTTGTGGGCGTTTCGTGTTGCATTACGTCTTACGTTCTGTGTGTACTCGTCTTTTTTTTTCGTAGTGAGACTTCGTCCGTCAGCCTGTTCATTATGACCCATCCGTTCTTATCTCGTATTAGTTCGTTTAGGTCTTTAGTCGTGTCAAACATACTGTGAGTGTGTGTTTTGTAGAGCTGACAGTGTATAACAGTGTGTTCTGGGGTCCCAATTTCTCCACACGTACAGCATGGATTGTCACTGAGACCCACACGTGTGAGGTGTGTGGGGTAGGGGCCGTGTCCCTTTAGGAAGTGGATCATACCCCGGCTGGGATTGATATGATCCATTCGAAGACGTTCCCATATATTCGGGAAAAAGTCATAGACACGTCTTCCTTTCTCGCAGTTTTCCCATTCCCTTTGCCAAGCGTCCATTCTCCATTTAATTAGTTGCCTCCGTTCTGTTATCTCTTGTCCAACAAGTTCGTGGACCTTGTCGTATTTCCCCGCCTTCAGCCAGTACTGGCTGAAGGCGCCAGAGAGCAGCGGTGGTGTGGAGGAAGGTCGGGGGGTGTCAGGCGAGGTAGGAGGTCCATGGTCGGAACGTGGTCAGTCACAGCGGATAGGCTGACTGTAAACAGCCAGTGAACAGTTTCTGTGATGGAAAGCAGTGGTCAGTTAAAGGAAGTGGCGAGTTGCCAGTTGGAGTTTGCTAGTTGCGAGTGGCAGTCGCCGTTATGAATAGTGTCGTGGAGTAATACTGCCAGGGAGCAGTCTGTGAAGTACAGGATACTTGCTTACAACTGTACCGGCACGGCGCACTGAGCTGCTGTTGCATATTTTACTGCTGGGAGGAAGTAACGCCCCAGGAAGAGAGATACTGATTACCTATTTTGAGACGGAACAGACTAAGACCAGTATTGATGAGAATTGTATGGCATATCTACTACATAAGAGAGCAAGGTAATTCTAAAATTAATGTTCAATAATAATTAGTCTTCTTGTTCGAAGCAAGTGTCTATTTGATAGATTTGATTTTTTCCTTCTTATTTCCATGAGTAAAGCTAAAAGCATTACCGCTAATTCCCAATTTTATAAGGTTTAAGCAGCCAAACCTGGTAACGTCAAACTATTAGGATTTCACGAATTTCCCATTTGCAGAAATACATAGCTTATGTGTTTGCTGATTCTCATTGAATTTCGAAATACATTTTTTGATAGGAACTTTTATATAGCATGGAAGTAACGGTTTTTATTTATTAGTGAAACAGTCTTAAATCGGCTTGTGTAGAAATAATCCACCGAACAGAGAATAATTTTTAATGCTTTTCCTCCCCCATAGTCATGAGAAATTAATTAAACTCCGCAGCATTCCCAATTCAACCACATACACGTAACTGAACCACTTGCCTTAAGGTTACGCATTTCCGTTGTGCATAGGCTAAAAGAAGAATTCGATAGTGTCATACCCACACGAAAACACCCGATTGCTTAACCACCCACACATTTAAACAAAACTAGACAGATTCCTTTCACGCTTGGTCATTCCACCGTGGCAAATCCCATTCAAAGGACGAAGGTTAATAACGATAAACGAGGAAAAAGTAAATTCACAGACGGCGCTTCGCGCAATGCATAAGAAGCCTTCTAAGTCTGTTTCCAGAAGGGAAACGACGTTGGGAATATGCCTCTATTGTGGACGAGACTATTTATAAGTACACTACTGGTTATTACAATTGCTACACCAAGAAGAAATGCAGATGTTAAAATATTGGACAAATATATTATACTAGCTGCAAGTACCCGGCTTTGCCCGGGTTTAAAATAAAGTTTTCTGTGGAATCGTACTCTCCCCCATGCACCGAACGAAATTTTATGTAGACATTAACCATCTTGTTTTCAAGGTCAAGTGTACAAAATTTCAACAAGATCGGAGCAAAACTGTGGATTTTTGCGAAATCCATACGTCCCCTCCCCCATCACTGAACGAAATTTTATGTAGACAGTGCCCTTCCTCTTGTTTTGAAAGTCAATTGTGCAAAATTTCATCAAGCTCACTATGAAGATATAGATTTACACGCACACAGTGAAAACGCACTTTCACTTTTTCTCAAATTTTCCAGTCGGTTTTCCAAAAAATGGAACGATACCTGTTAAAGAACCTTCCCCATGTAATTTTGCGTACGTGTACCAAATTTCACATTATTTGGCTGTCTGGATCTTGAGTTATAAGATAACAGACAGACATACAATAAATGCGTGTTATAAGTATAGAGACTGGTACTGATATGTGATTACATTTTCACGCAATTTGAGTGCATAGATCCTGAGAAATCAGTACCCAGAACAACCACCTCTGGCCGTAATAACGCCATTGATACGCGTGGGCATTGCGTCAAACAGAGCTTGGATGGCGTGTACGGGTAGAGATGCCCATGCAGATTCAACACAATACCACAGTTCATGAAGAGTAGTGACTGGTATATTGTGACGAGCCAGTTGCTCGGCCACCATTGACCAGACGTTTCCATTTGTTGAAAGTCTGGAGAATGTGCTGGCCAGGGCAGAAGTCGAACATTTTCCGTATCCAGAAAGGCTCGTACAGGATCTGCAACATGCGGTCGTGCGTTATCCTGCTGAAATGTAGGGTTTCGCAGAGATGAAGGGTACAGCCACGGGTCGTAACACATCTGATATGTAACGGCCACTGTTCAAAGTGCCGTCGATGCGAACAAGAGGTGACCGAGACGAGTAACCAATGGCACCCCATACCATCACGACGGGTAATACGCCAGTATGGTGATGACAAATACACGCTTCCAATGTGCGTTCACTGTGATGTCGCCAAAAACGGATGCGACCATCATTATGCTGTAAACGGAATTCATCCGAAACAATGACGTTTTGCCATTCGTCCCCCAGGTTCGTCATTACGTATACCATCGCAGACGCTCCTGTCTGTGATGCAGCGTCAAGGGTAACTGCATCCATAGTCTTCGATCTGATAGTCCATGCTGCTGCAAACGACGTCGAACTGTTCGTGCAGGGATCGAGACGTGGCTGAACGATCCGTTACAGCCATGCGGATAAGATGCCTGACGTCTCGATTGCAAGAGATACGAGGCCGTTGGGATCCAGCACGGCGTTCCGTATTGCCCTCCTGAACCCACCGATTCTATATTCTGCTAACAGTCATTGGAACGCGACCAACGCGAGCACCAATGTCGCGATACGATAAACCGCAATCGCGATAGGCTACAATCCGACCTGTATGAAAGTCGGAAACGTGATGGTACGCATTTCTCCTCCTTGCACGAGGCATCACAACAACGTTTCATTAGGCAACGCCGGTCAACTGCTGTTTGTGTATGAGAAATCGGTTGGAAACTTTCGCGTGTCTGCACGTTGTAAGTGTCGCCACCGGCGACAACCTTGTGTGAATGCTCTGAAAAGCTAATCATTTGCATATCACAGCATCTTCTTCCTGTCGGTTAAATTTCCCGTCTGTAGCACGTCATCTTCGTGGTGGTAGCAATTTTAACCCAGATGTTCCCGATTTTTTCCCGGTTACTTCTGGTTTACAAGATAGTTTATTACATCTGTAATAGATCATTCAAATGTTGCAACATTGATTTTACTCGAATTGCATCCTTATTCTCGACATAATAAGCCGTCCTTCTCGAACGAGGTAAAAATGAAAACACTAATATTACATGTTAGATATGACGTTTTAATTATAAAGCCATCCCTATGTTTCTGAATAATAACAATGTAATTGATGGGTAAGTACTTACACACCCAAAATTATCAGTTAATTCATACATTGCTTCTGCGTCCCTATCTTCAAAGATGACTAACATAGAATTACGTGCTAAAACAATTATTGTTAGTATTTGCAAGTCAATAAGCGATATCCAGATGAGAGTCCGATGTTGGAGAAAGTGTTTTGTGCCAAAAGGAAACAATTTACTTTAAATGTTTAAACAAACGAAACACCATCCTTCTGGAAGGACGTCAGGATCATCTGGGTTAATGGCCAGGAGTGTGTATCACCCATAATAGAAGACGACGGTAGAAAAAAAACTGTGAACAGAGTTCCGGAATTGTTTGAACAGAATTACTACGGTCGAAATATCATCTAGTTGTGTTACTTGGCAGTTGGGCATCATGAAAAAATTACTTTCGTCCTCATATCTGACTCGATTTCCAGTTGTCAGTCGTGTAACAAAGTGTGTATAAGTGCTATGTTAGGGAGCGCAGTCAGAAGCGGAGTTCGCGACGCGAGGCGAGGCTGTCTGCACAGGGCGGTCGCCGGCTGGCGAGGGCTGCGCTCCTCAAGGTTGCGGGTTCGGGCCCCGGCGGGGTCGCTGACTCCGGCCGCGAAACTAAAAATAATGAACCACGACCCGGGAGCGACGGCAGTGCAGCGACCGCGCCACCGTTCCCACATGTGATGCGCACAAGCCGCTCCGACGAGCCGACCGTCTGCATCTACGTACATACACCGCAGTCCACCGCAAGGTGCGTGGCGGAGGGTACATCGTGCTACTACATTTCCTTTTTCCTTCCACTCCCAAATAGAACGAAGAAAACACGAATGTCTATATGTCTCTGTTCGGGCCCTAATTACTCAAACCTAGTCTTTCTTCACGTGAAAAGTTGGTGGCAATAGTCGTTCTGTAGTCACCTTCAAATTTCGGCCTTCTAAATTTTATCAATAGTGTTTCTTGTAAAGAACGTCACCTTCTCACCAGCAATTCCCATTTGAATCCCCGAAGCATCTCAGTAAGTCTCGCGCATTGTTCGAATCTACTAGTAGCTAGCAGCCTGTCCCTCAGTCTTCTTTCAACCCTTTCAGGAACAACATCATCATCATCATCATCATTATAGACTGATTATGTCGTTCAGCGTTCAGTCTGGAGCATAGTTCGTAGTAATCGATGGTAAGGCATCGACGAAAACAGAGGTGATTTCGGGCGTTCCACAGGGTAGTGTTATTGGTCCTCTGATGTTCCTTATTTACTTAAACGATTTACGGGAAAATCTAAGTAGCACTCTTAGGTTGTTTGCAGATGACGCCGTTATTTACCGTCTAGTAAAATCATCTGAAGATTAAAACCAACTGCAGAACAATCTGAATAAGATATCACTATGGTATAATAATTGGCAATTGACTCTAAATAATGTGAAGTGTGAAGTCGTCCACATGAGTACGAAAAGAAATCCGTTAAACTTTGTTTATAAGATAAATCCATCAAAAGTGAAGGCCGTAAACTCCATAAAATACCTAGGAATTACTATTATTTCAGACTTAAACTGGAAAGAACACGTAGATAATGTCGTGGGAAAGGCGAACCAGAGACTGTGTTTTATTGGCAGAACCATTAAAAGATGCAACAGAACTACTAAAGAAACTGCATACACTACGCTTGTCCGTCCAGTTTTGAAGTATTGCTGCCCAGTGTGGGATCCTTATCAGGTGGGTTTGACGGAGGACATCGAAAGAGTCCAATGAAGGGCAGCTCGTTTCGTATTGTCGCGAAACAGGGGGAGACAGCGTTACCGAAATGATACAGGATCTGGGATGAGAATCATTACAACAACGGCGCTTATCGCTGCGGCGTGGGCTACTTACGAAACTCCAATCGCCAACATTTTCCTCCGAATGCGAAAATATATTGTTGACTCCCACTTACATAGGTAGAAAAGTACATCAGAATAAAATACGAGAAATCAGAGCTTGAACGGAGAGATTCAGGTGTTCTTTCTTCCCGCGCGCTATCCGAGAATGGAATGGGAGATAAATAGTATACTGGTGGTTCGATGATTCCTCTGCCAGGCACTTAAATGTGATTTGCAGAGTATCCCATGTAGATGTAGATTGTCAAATGTTCAAATGTTTGTGTAGCTTATGGGACTTAACTACGGGGTCACCAGTCCCTAAATTTACTAACTACTTATGAACTAGCTAATACTAAGGACGGCACAAATATCCATGCCCGAGGAGGGATTCGAACCCCCGACCGTAGTGGCCGTGCAGACCGTGACTGGCGCGCCTCAGTCCCCTCGGCCACCGCAGCCGGTTGTAAATTGTCACCCTAATAAAATTCCTCCATGATTCATTGCTAACATTGATGCCTTGTCTGATATTAAGCCTGTTACTTCAAAATCATACTTTGTAATGGTGAATTCATGAGTCTTACGAAACCTTGCTTCTGCCATGCGTGTAACGCAATCCCGCCTTCTCAGCCTTTTCTCTCTAACTCCTCCTTCTATGGTGTTTATTCCCAGTTCTTTGATTTCCTCGTTATGGACACCCTCCTGCCGTTTTTCTCATCTGTTAGCACTTGCAATCATCCTTACTACTTTCACATCTGTAACCTCTACCTTATTAATAAGGTATCCTGTACCCACCTAGCTTTCACTCCCGTTCAACAAAGTTGGCCGAAAGACAGAGCGGTGCACTGCTAACTTAGTCTTGGTACTTACTTCCTTCTTGCAGAAGAGAGTAGATCTTAGCTGAGCACTCACTGCATTAGCTTTTCCAGAGACATTACTATCGTTTTGGTGATGCTGATCTTCATACCATAAGCCTTATACCTCTGATCTAGCTCTGAAATATAAGATTGTAACCTTTCAGTCGAATCTGCCATGACAAGTAAATCGTCTGCATAAGCAAGACTGCTTATTTTGTTTCACCTATTTTAATCTCACTCTGTCAGTCTATTGTTTCAACATATAAATAGTATGAACAACTGTGGTGACAGGTTACAGCCTTGTCTTACTTCTGAAACTACCCTTAACCATGAACTCAATTTACCGTCAGCTCGAACTGCTCCCTGACAATCTATGTAAAGATTTTTAATTGCCTGCAGAAGTTTGCTTTCCAGGGACAAAAATAAAATAAAAATGTTTTATTTGATTTTTTTTGTTTTTATTGTATTAATATTCATAAATCTTCAGACTCCTTGCATTTCAAGGTTTCGAAGCTGTTCAAGTGACTGCTGCTACGGAGCAGCACCAACTGGGTACTGAAAGCTGTCCCCAAATGTAGCAATTACGCTTATACTACAAAATGAGAAAATAGTAGGGGGTTTGAACGGAAACACTTTCCCTGAAAAGGTTCAACAGCACAAGCACGGTTTCGTTTATAGATGAATTACATCTCCCCAAAATTACCGCCAATAAACAGAAGTCGACTATCCGCCTTCCCAACCAATCTCTTAACATAGCCGTTCCATTTCATATCGTTCTGCATTGATAGGCCGAGATACTTAACAGGTGCAACTTTCAAGCAGCACACTTCTGTGTTGTGGTTTTCAGTCCGCAGACTGGTTTGATGCAGCTCTCCACGCTACCCTGTCCTGTGCAAGTCTCTTCAGCTGAGAATACGTTCGGGAACCTACATCCTTTTCAATCTGCTTATTGTATTCGTCCCTCGATCTCCCTTTACGATTTTTACCCCACACACATCCTTCTAATGCTAAGTCCTAATGCTAGTGTCTTAGAATGTGTCCCACCAACCTATCCCTTCTCTTAGTCAGAATATACAAGGAACTCCTTTTCTCCCCAATTCTGTTGAGCACCTCCTGATTAGTTATGTGATCCACCCATCATATCTTCATCATTCGTCTCTATCAGGACATTTCAAAATCTTCTATGATCTTTTTCTCTGGACTCCTTATCGCCCACGTTTCACTTCCATATAGTGCTATACTCCAGACAAATACTTTCAGAAATGTCTTCCTAACATTTAAACTAATATTCTATACCAACAACGCTTTTCTTCCCATAGCCATTTTGCATTTTATATCTTCTTTATTTCTGCCATCAAATTTAAAAAACATCTACGTTGCCTGATTTTCTGACACTACATTCCATTACCCTTGTTTTAGTTTTGTTAATGTTCATATTATACCTTCCTTTCAAGACACTGTCCATTCCGTTCAATTGCTCTTCCAGGTTCTTTGCTGTCTCTGACTGGATTATTATGTCATCGGCAAACCGCAAAGTTTTTCTTTCTTCTTCCTGAACTTTAAATACCTCTCCAAATTTCTCCTTGCATTCCTTCACTGCCTGCTCAGTGCACATCTTGAATAACATTGGCGAACCTTTTTATGCCTTTCGACTCTAATAACTGCTGTCTGGTTTTTGTACAAGTTGAATATGACTCTTCGCTCTCTATATTTTACTCCTGCTACCTTCAGAATATGAAAAAGTGTATTCCAGTCAACAGTGTCAAAAGATTTCTCCAGATCTACAAATGCTAAAAACGTAGGTTTGCCTTTCCTTAGCCTGTCTTCTAAGATATGTCGTAATGTGAGTATTGCCTCCCGTGTTCCTATACTTCTTCCAGGTCGGATTCCACCAGGTTTTCCATTCGTCTGTAAATAATTTGTGTTAGTGTTTTGCAACCATGATTTATTATAGTTCTGTAATTTTCACATTCGTCTGCACTTGCTTTCTTAGCAATTAGAATTACTATATTGTTCTTGAAGTCGTACGGTTTTTTCCTTGTCTCATACATCTTGCATTTCAGGCGCAACAATTTCTCCATGATTGCTTCTCCTAACGATATCAAGAGTTCAGACGAAATATCATCTACTCCAGGGTCCTTGTTTCTACTCTGTCAAATTCTTCTCGCAGTATCGTATCTCCTACCTCCTACTTCGTCTTCCATTTCTAGAATACTGCCTTCAAGTATATTTACCATATATAGGCCATATATATTCCTTTCACCTTTCAGCCTTCTCTTCTTTGCTTAGTACTGGTTTTCCATCTGAGTTCTTGATATTCATACCGCAGATTTTCTTGTCTCCAAATGTCTCTCTTATTTTCCTGCAGTGAATACCGATTCTCTCCTACTTATACATTCTTCTACCATCTTGCATTTCTCCTCAAGCCACTCCTGCTTAACCAGTCTGCACTTCCTCTCAATCTAATTTTTCATACATCTGTACTCCCGTTTGCCTGCCTCACTTGATGCATTTCTGTATTTTCTCCTTTCATAAATTAAGTTCAGTATCTCCTGTGTTATCCAAGGATTTGTCTTAGGGATTGTCCTTCTGCCTATATCATATATGATCCTTTGTGGCCTTCACTACTCTATCTCTCAGAGCTACCGATTCTTCTTCTACTGCATTACTTTCCCCCGTTAGAGACAATCCTTGCCTAATACTTCCCCTGAAATTCTCAACGAACTCTGGTTCTTTCAGTGTGTCCAGATTCTATCTCCTTAATTTTCTACCTTTCTGCAGTTTCTTAAACTTTAATCTACAGTTCATAACCAATAAGTTGTGGTCAGAGTTTACATCTTCCCTTGGATGTCATACAGTTTAAAACCTGGTTTCTAAATCTTTGCCTTACCATTATAAGGTCAATCTGGTACCTCCCAGTGTCTTCTGGTATCTTCCAAATTTATAATCTTGTTTCATAACGATTAAACCAAGTGTTTGTGATGAATAAATTGTGCTCTGCACAAAATTCTAAAAAGCGATTTCCTCTTTCATTCCTTTTCCCCAGTCCATATTCACCTACTACTTTTCCTTCTCTTCCATTTACTACTACTGAGTTCCAGTCCCCATTACAATCAAGGTTTCCTCTCCCTTAATCCTCTGGATAATTTCTTATCTCCTGCCCCTTTTTTTCAATCTCCTCATCATCGGTAGAACTAGCTGGCATGTAAACTTGTACTACAGTAGCCGATGTTAGTTTCCTGTCTATCTTTGCTACGATAATGCGTTCACGTTTATCCGCATTCCTATTTTCTTATTCATTACCAGACCTATACCTGCGTTACCATCAACTGATTTTGTATTTATAACCCTGTACCGACCTGACCAGAAATCGTGTTCATCATGTCACCGAAATTCACTAATTCCCACCATATCTAACTTCAAGCTTTCCATTTCTCTTTTCAAATTTTCTAACTTACCTGTTCGATTGAGGGTTAGAACACCCACACTCCGACCCGTAGAATGCCTGTTTCGTTTTTCTTGAAGACGACATTATCTTTAATAGTCGTCGCACGGAGTTTCTAATGGGGGACTATTTTACCTCCGGAACTTTTTACCCAAGAAGACGCCATCATCATATATTCATACTGTAGAGCTTCATGTCCTCGGGAAAGTAACGACTGTAGTTTCCCCTTGCTTTCAGCCGTTCGCAGTAACTGCATGGAAAAGTCATGTTAGCTGATGTTACAGGGCTAGCTCAGTCAATCATCCAGACTGGTGTCCCAGTAACTACTGAAAAGGCTGCTGCCCCTCTTCAGGAATCACACGTTTGTCTGGCCTGTCCACAGATACCCCTCCGCTGTGGTTGCACCTACGGTACGGCTATCTGTATCGTTTAGGCACGCAAGCCTCCCCACCTCAGCAATGTCTGTGTTTTATGAGGGCAGGAGCAGCACACTACTACTGTATTCGAACATTATGGGATTGTTTTTCCCACTTACTTTTCCCTCATATCAACTAGGAATTTTGTCTGACTCATCCTCGAATCTCCGACGAGGAGGAGACGCGCATTCCGCAGCAAGGCGCCTCAGTACGCTCAGCCATTCCACCGCGGCAAATAAAATAGAACATTGTGAAAATTGTTCACTGCAAGATAGCCCCAACTATGTGTGACTAGCCAAAATCTTAATCTTGGCTGTACTTCAGCAACGGTAGAATAATATAAATTAGGAGACAAATTACAGCGACCCGTGACCAGGTTTCGGCAAAATTACTTTTGCCTTCTTAAGAAGCTGTCGGATACATGAAATCACATAAGATTTGTTATAAAAAAAGAACATAGATCTAAATTCTCTAGACAAAGCACAGCTTTTACTCCATGTCAACAGTTAAAATTTACATGTCTGATTTTAAAAACCTGTGGAGCAATGACACATACAGGGCGATTGATGCCTGGATACATTTTAGCAGACACGAACAGGGACTTTTTTTTAACTGCTTTCACCGAATGCGTGACGCCCCATGCAAGACTCGATAAATCCAACATTCCAGTTTGTCAGGAAAGGCAAGTGTGTGGCGGCATTCTTTTAACCAAAAAAAAAAAAAAAAAAAAAAAAAAAAAAAAAAAAAAAAAAAAAAAAAAACCTACACTCAATCACCAGTGGCACTCCACAGTGCTAAGGACACATCGACACCTTCAAAGTCGCCTTTTTTAGCGGCATTTCTACCGCATTTTCTGAATGGAAGCCTTCTGAGAACGTTGCCGGCTCGAACAGCAGTGTTAAATACATGTTAAATACGTGCATGCTGAAACCAACCGTGTCCTGATAACCGCGAATAAAGAGTAGAACGGCGCGCTTTGAGAGAAAAAAACAAAACAAAAGAAAAACAAAACAAAAAATATGTTCACACTTTGTTAAGTTGTGGACTCGAATCTCCGACGAGGAGCAGACGCACACTCCACTGCAAGGCGCCTTAGAATACACAGCCACTCCCGTGCGGCTGAGAACAAACAGTATCTTACGAAAAGAACAGAATGACTTACAGTGAACTTCCTTGTCTGTGTTGGAGTTTCCTCTTCCAGAGGAATTGTAGTATTGTTTTGAACACTTCCTAACGCTATCGCGACTGTCCAGATGGTTTTCCTAGAATCTTCTACGTGACAATAGTGGCCAGATTCTCCAATTACTTGCTACTTATAAAAATACGTTACGATATTTGCATTTGAACGAAACCTGCATGTTTCATAAATGACTAAATATATAGATATCTTCTCTTGTGTATAGTTAGGGTAAATGAAACTTCATTTCGGAATGCTCTTAATGATTAATTCCAGTCTTTTTCTGTTGCTGGTACGGCGTTCTGGGATTTTAAGGGTTTTCTTCAATTAGCTAAATGAATCTTCGGTTGTACCTTAATCTTATGTATTATGTTCCTTAATTATTGATATGTATAAAAACACATAACAGGCTTACGTTTAAACGAATTTTGAATGTTTCATAAAAGTATGAATATACAGTTTATTATCCTGTAAATAAGGCGATACAAGGAAAGGAAAAGTGGCTTGAAAATTTAGAAACAGGAGTAAGTTTTAGCAAGGACCTAACTGGAGCTATTTTAAGCTACTTAAAATTCGGTATTCACCCTCCAACATATTGAATAAGTCCATACCTCCAATACCTCCAGGTTTTGTCGCTCTCCTCCCCCCCCCCCCCTCTAGAAAATATCATACGGGCGCTCTTGTTAATGGCGGATTGTCTATAGTCTTGCTACAGCATTAGCGAAATAAAAGAACATCCTCTTGAAGCTAAAACAAAACTTACAGTTCACACATGTACATATAGATTGCCATGCACTGCAGAATGGTAATTCAATAAGCCTTAAGATGTGATTGATGAAAATAAAACTGCTGAAGACGATTAGAATAGATCTACCGTTACATAATCTATAACGAGGTTCACATCGATGAACCTCCATTTTCATCGATGTAACAGGTACCCATATGAGGATGAGCCAGACAGAAGATATATTTTGGTTTGAAATTCTATCGGTCTAGCACGATAAAAATACTGGGCGGGATATTTTTCTCCGCTACCTAAAAATTTAAAGGGTAACATTTTGTTGTTTTGAGTGTATAAGTTGGCACTTTGTAGGTTAATACTCAGTGCAATGTTTTGAGTTGTGATCTTAGTTGAAAGGAGAGTTTCTCAGCCTACCATGTATTGCAGTTGCAAAAATACACAAAGAAACCATACATGCACAGACATGAAGTAATATTTCGCGTCAGATGAGAAATTTTCTTAAGTATGCGTCGTTACAGCTGTATTTGTTTACTGCAAGAACGAAGGATGTGCCTCGTAATACAAAATTGTGCAGGAAGACAGCCCATTATGAGTTTTCGCATCTGAAATCAGTACTTCTTCAATTGTCAAAACATCTCGGTGACGTCAACAAACAAGCTAACCTTTCACGAAGATAAAACATCAAACGGAGTCTGTGCCAAACGTAGACACAAGTGTGACTGGCCTGTCAATTGACGTAACAACTGCACGTCGGTACTTACCGCGAGCTGCAGCAACGCGCGGCTGCTGACGTCACGAACCTGCGACGTCAAAAGTTCCTTGTTTACATAAGGCGCTGCACTGCCGTGGGTACGCTAGGCCGCTGGATGCAAAGATATTACAGCACACGGTCCCGAGTTGCCACGGCGGCGCGGCCGGCTGTTTCGCTAGCGCTGCTCTTGTTTTTTTCGTTGTTTTCACTCCTGCCGCTCAGTTCGCCTCCTTCCCCCCACCGGCCACCTGCAGTCTACGCGCAGCGCTGCCGACCACTGCGCATGCGCTCTGTACAATGACGTCAGCCCGGCGTCACGCACGAAGGCCGCGCATTGGACCTTTCTCGGGCGCCTTCGCTACACAGCAAGTCCAGCACCGGAACAGCTGTCGGCGTGAAGATAGCTCGCTGCATAGGATTGCCATACGCCACGGATTTCACGGACAGTCCGCGATTTTAGGGTAAACGAAAACGTCCAGGCCGAAAAGGCAAATGGGCGCGATATTTGTTGGATCATTATCATAAAGGTTTTTAATTATTATTTCTCCGTATATTCTGTTCGTGTAGCATCGCTAAAAGATTTTCAGAATTTGTTGATGTGACACATAAGGACTTCCTTAGACAACCAGGTGGCTCACCATTTTTCCTGCAATAGAGAGGTTCATCCCCATGTTCAGGGCACTGAAGTTTTACCTTCTTTCACTTGATACGTGTGCTTCCCTTCTCAAGAAATTCTTTTCTGATTTTGTTGGTGAAGTTTATCTCCTCTTCTTGTATGCACAAGTGAATCCTTTCCAGAGGTCAGTTAGTAGTATTGAAAGGGAAGATATATCAGTGATCAAGGCAAGATAGGAGCTAGAAAATATGCTGCAAATTTTAGGAGAGAGAAAACAGTATGTTTTTGTTACTTCTAAAGTTAAAGAATTAATGTCTGGCCTTACACAAAATCACCCGTCTACATTTGTAAGAGTAGTCTCTCTTTTCTATGAAATTATTATTGATTACTTGATAAAATGCATGCAGTAAGCCCCTATCTGATATTAAACATTTTGAATGGATTTTGCTGAAGACAGTACCTTCATGGGAAAAGCTGAAAAGACATTCAAGTGAATGAATGCAAGCTGTAAATTGAATGAGTCTCTTCTCTTTGACTAAGTTATGAAATTGAAGTTTTTTTAGGGGGAGGTCAAAGATGAAAGTTTTGAGAATTTGATGTCACATAAGAAATGGGTGTTCTTCATTCATAATTGTATTTCTAGTTATCAGTATTCAGGGATGCTGAAAATTGTGGAATTTTATTTCTCCGTTCCAGGTCATATCTCCAGTGTAGAGAGAGTCTTTTCCCTCATGAACTTTCAATGGACTGAAGAAAGGAATACCCTAACATTAAAATCAGTTAATGCAATGTTGCAAATACAGCAAAATATGAAAAATGTAAGTTGCAGTGAATTTCATAAACTGATTAAGAACCAGATCAAGTTTTTTTTCATCTGTTCAATATTCTGAAAAATACGATTAGTATAACAGAAACTTAAATGATGACAATGGAACTTCGTGTACTGAATAATTTAAGGCATATTCTCATTTTGGTAATAAATGCTTTCTTAATGAAGCAGTCCTTCCTAGTCTCCGGATCATTAATTAAATGAACATTTTCCTTAACTTAGGGGCACATGAGGTACTCCTTATTCCTCATACTTCCATATCCTTCGATCGATTACGCTGAATGTAGTTTTTGTCCTGGTATTGGAATCTAAGATTAGGGCAACCCTATCGCTACAGAAAGTCGCCGATCACGAAACTAATGTCAGAGTTGTTCCCACACAGAACTTTCTCACCTTCAGTCCTTTTCAGTTTACAAAATAATCGACCTCTCCGCTGTGCAAACGACTTTGACACACCTCTCTATTTGTCATGCGAATTTTGTTAGATACAAGTGATATAAAAGTAAATAAGCTAGTGTGCTATGCTAACTTTCATTCCCTAATGCCGTGAGGGATTGTTTTCTGGGGTAACTCGGTAAATCAAGCTCAAGTTTTCGGAACACAAAAAAAGTGCATTAAGAATTATTTGTGTCGTGAACTCAAAAACGTTCTGCAGAGGGCAGCTTAATGAATTGGGGATACGAAACAACTGTTTCCCAATTTATTTATTTCTTAAGGGGAGGCGGAAGGCAACTGGGCTCAAAAATTCAATTTTTAGATTTTAGCGTATTTGAAATGCCTGGTATTTCCTGTGTGAAACAGTTTTTGTTTTATATAAATCCGACAATTTTTTCGTGAGTTATGATGGTTTTTCTGACGCTCTGTGCAATCTGGCCACGCCTTCCGTTTTGCGCCATGCGGAGAAAATGCACACAGCATTCTTTTGCACCTTGTATTTTATTTCATGCTTCTATTGTTTCTATCGCTTCAATGTTTCCTACCCTGTCACAGTCTAAAACAGACAGTCGCGAAACTCAGTAGGGGAAAAAATGCAACCATTTGACAGCTGAAGCGATACTAGCGCTCCAAGCGGCTGGGTAGCAAGCTCAGTAGCAGAAAATGGCACTACCGAAACGAAGAATTTATTATTGCTGTTGTTTATGTATTTCCTAGGCATTAAACGTGGTACTGTATTTCGTGACACAAATACGAAAACATTAGTAAACAAAAATCCCGTTTCCTGCTGTCAGTTTGTAATAATAACATGCCAGTGCATTGTAATACATACGGCTCACACTAGCAAGGTCGCAATCATAACATCCAAAAACGATTTAAGAAAAGAAGCGAATTGTAACCTGGTGTGTTAAAGTTCAAAATAGATTAACAGTTATATAATGTACTGGTACGTAGTTACACGTTGCATATGTATTTTTTCTGCAGATTTTGAACATCTTCATACATTTGATACTGGCACTAGACACGATTTTTACATTCTTAGAGACTAAGTGTTACGTCTTATAAAAGTCCTTTTCGCTTTATTCTTGCTCAGATGGCTTGCATGTGCCGTTCCTGTCATGTTTTCATCGTACCTACTCCCCAGGAATATAAAGATACAGTAAATCCTTAAGAATTTTTTCCTGCTAAAATCTGTTTGTCTGTACACGTTAAACTACAGTTAGTTACGTTTTATTTTACATTTTGTACAAACAAATCCCTATTAACTTTCGACTATCATTGCTGCATCACCAATAGTAGAATACAGTGGAAAAATTTGTTGCAGAAAACTAGCGGGACTAGAGGGACTCTACCCTGTATCCACTATCGATACTTTTTGTTCCGATCGTGTTTGTTATTGTTTTCGAACGTTATTGGTTGAACTTGGTGAAGATTACAGAATTATTATGGCTTGGCCATAAGAAGAAATGTAGAGAATTTAGAAAATATGAAAAAAGCTGTATGGGCTATCTATTTCCATAAGCTATCCACGAATGAAAATCCTGTGCACTCACTTTGCCCAAATGGTCTTGACACTTGGTGCAAGTACAGGAGAAGTGACACATATGACCACAAACATTCTTTACCTGCAGCAGTAATGAACTAAATTGAACCTAAAGTTAGAGACCTTTGTAAAGATATCTTGTTGAAGAAATGTCTTCATGGGAAAACCCAAAATTTAAATGAATGTGTAAATTCATGTATTTGTTCAGATCAGAACCCTCATATTTGGTGTTTATGATGCTATTTTAAGCTTCAATGGTGGTGTAACTAGAAATTGGATGTTTTGGAATTATTAGGCATACAATCTACTGGAAATACTGCAAAATCCTTGGTGCAAGTAGATAAAGAAAGAATCCGCAAAACCGATATTGCTCATTTAAAATTCACGAAAGATGCTAGACAGAAAAGAAGAGGGACAAAGAGAAGAAAATATCAGTATGATTCAGATGATGCTCAAATGGTCAGGAAAATATTAGTGGTAAGTAATTCTCATCAATAACTGTACTAGAATTGCAATATTAAAATTTAAATTGATTTTTCTCAAAACTACATTTTTTTTTTTACTTTCAGGTACTATTATTTGATAAACTAATGGGGTTAGAAAGATGAAATTTGGTCTTTTTGTACTGACGATGGTAATAAATCATTACAAGTAAATTGAGAACCACAAAACAATCATCAACTGCTTATAATTAATGTAGTAAAAATGTTAAATTTTACTGGTGAAAGAATAAAAAAAAATTCTTCCAAACCACTAGAAAATTGATATATATATATATATATATATATATATATATATATATATATATATATATATATATATATATATGTGTGTGTGTGTGTGTGTGTGTGTGTGTGTGTGTTATATATATAACGTAGTTCGTACATTCACTATTAGAAATAAGAATAACCTCACAGAGATTTAAATTCATTTACTTTGGTTGGGAAAGGTACTCATTTTCTATACATT
Organism: Locusta migratoria; assembly: GCA_026315105.1. NCBI lineage: Eukaryota > Metazoa > Arthropoda > Insecta > Orthoptera > Acrididae > Locusta > Locusta migratoria. The sequence goes on from CM048750.1 coordinate 252,920,633, forward strand.
CCCGCAGCCATAAAAAGTTTAACTCATATTAAAGTTTAGTTTTTAGATGAATCTAAAGAGTTTATTGGTGGCCAATTCCTCCTACTACAATTTCTTATAAGAACCAATCGATGCGTGTATTTTATTAATAACTAGCTTAAACCCGGACTCCGCTCGCGTGTCGGTTGATTATGATAAGTAAGCTACCTTTCAGTAGTCTGCTAATTATTTATTCTTATATTTCCTTATCCGTATGCTTATCCTTACAGAGAAAGAGCTAAAGACATTGTAGCACACATAGACCAAAGACATGGTCTGTGGCATCGCGTTTCGCTGTATTTAACCTCCTTGCTATAGAGTCGCAAACGTCTCCGATGGCGTTCAGTCCGATTTTTTTTTATAATTTGACGACTTGAAAACCACCATATCTTCCACCCCCTTATAGCTATCGGCATGGAACTGATATGGTGTACAACGGGAGACTTCGGACAACAATTACACACAGACCATTCGTTTGCGTTCTGTAGCTTTCGCTGCAGAGCGAAATATTAACACACACACGTAGAATTTTATATACACCGATAACTATCAATCCCAATATACTCCACCCTTTTATCATTATTAACCCTCAAGCAACAATGCAACAAATAAAACCATTTTCATAGAGTAAATATAATTTTCAAAGAATATTATTGTTCCGCATTTCGCGATATATTCTTCGAATTACCAAATATGTATCAGATCGCTATAAAACCGTGTCTAAAACCTTCCTCAGGTATAAATTAGTAACTGTACAAATATTTAAGTCTCTGCGTCTTGTCGTTCGGACAAATGTTCAAATGTTTGTATAGCTTATGGGACTTAACTACGGGGTCATCAGTCCCTAAACTTACAAACTACTTATGAACTAAGACTAAGGACGGCACAAATATCCATGCCCGAGGGGGGATTCGAACCCCCGACCGTAGTGGCCGTGCAGACCGTGACTGAAGCGCCTCCCTCCCCGGGTACACATTAGTAACTGTACAAAGTTTTAGCTCTTTATGTCTTGTGGTTCAGACGTGATAAATGTACACCGAACAGACATTCATACTTATGGATATAGACTAGCTAAAAACTTGGCGTTGCCCGGGTATTTATGTATTTGTTCCTGCCTTGAGTTAGTACTTCCACAGTCTAACATACAGTCGCGACACTCACTGCTGTTAAAGTTGTTACCAACTGACAGTTTCTGCGACACTAGCGCTCCTAGCGGTGGGCAAGCTGCCGAAGTAGTGATGTTTGTTTATACTCGCTTTTGTACGTAATTAACGAAATACTTGCTATAATTTTTGCGTTACAAGCATTATTAAAGTATCGAGAGACAAACATAATACGGAAATTAAAATAAAAACAGCCTCATTTAAATGATTCAATGGTATAAAGAACAAATCGGTCATGAACAAATACTTACGAATATATGTATATTTGCAGCTTATTCAGCTGAAAGTAAGTTGCATATAAACATAATGGTATAATAAATTTATATTATGGTATATTATTACAATGACAGCCAGTTCTTGACGTGTATCAGTTCGGGACGGAGTCTAATGATTCTCACATTTTTACACGTCACTCGTCTTCCTTATACGTGCATTACTTTAGCTTTAAAAAGCAATGCTTTGATGATTGTTGCCGTTTGTGGTTCAGATGTAGCAACAATTGTGGAATTGGGTTCTTCTTTGTTGAAAAACAGTTTGCTTGCATTTATCGTTATATTGCCATGTCTGTGACGTTTTTCCTGCAGCTACGGCTGTGATGGCTGATTTGGTATGTTAAATACCGTATTTATTGCATTCTGTATACGTTTCCTATGTTCCACCCTCACCTATTTTACTGGAATTGTAATGAAGAGTACTTAACGTTCCTGCGTACATATTGACGTCTCTTTGCCAAAGGGCATGTCTCCGGGTGTTTCCTAGGCATTTTTATTCTTAATAGAAAATGAAATTATTAATTTAAAACCTGTATGTTAGAGAATGATTGTAAATTAACTGTTCTATAATGTACCGATTCGTGCCTTATCAGGGATCTTATGAAACCTAAGAAAGACAAATGGGGAGCAATTTTTGAATTATTGCCTATTTATAAGGCACTACATACGGTCCTTAATGTAAAAAGTATGCTGAAGTCAATCTAAACGATACTATTCGCACTCGTCAACTATCGTATTCAGAAACGTAGCTTGCCAGCCGCTTGGAGCGCTGCTATCGCAGCGTATAACAAAATTCTGTGGGAGTGTCGTGACTGTATATGTTAGACTGTGGTACTTCTCCTATCTGTTTACTTCCGCAGTCGGCGTGTCCTCGCCTCCCGGCAGCCGTGGTACACACCCCCTGCCGCTGCCAACAGCCAGCGCACGAATCGTCCACTTACCGTGTACCAGCAACACTGCATCCGAAGTAGTTGTTCCATTATCATACAATGCAATGAACATCAATAAAACAGCCAGTAAATATGTCTCGTTAAGTTTGATATTCCCTCAAAACCAAAAATCAGATTTCCTGCGTCGCGTTAAACTAACTTAATTTCTTCTTCGTGCTTTGTAAAGTTACTACACAAAACGTGATGAATTTTCAAGAAAGCTTTTTCGATCAACAAAATTACACTTGACTGTGTTTCTGGAGAAATTTCTGCTAGCATGAAAATCCTTTGTATCTGATGTGCGGAAGAAAGCCTTTGAAATTTTTAATAGCTTCAAATAAAACTGTTTGTAATGCTTGGCAGTACTATTAGTTAGTGTCTAGGAAAAGAATCCAGAGTGATAAACTGATTGCCGGAAACACCTGAATGCGCCAGCCTGAACGCAGCCTTAGAAATTCGCGATTTTTTTCACATAGTTGAATCATTTAACTTTATTTACGTATCAATAAAACGTACACAATATCTCATTTATCTCCCAAGCAATCACAAAACAATAAACGACTTTTATTTAGTTTTATCGTAAATTACTGACTAAAATGAAGCAAAAAGCAGTTAAAAGGAAGCATAACACAAAAAGTCAATTTTTGTTAATTACAGGGATCTTGCGTTTTTAAACTCACAGTTGTGTTAATTATTCTTCTGCTGAGATTCTCTCCTTCCCTCTCTCTTCTTCTCTCTCTCTCATATTTTTGGCAGGCTGTCTGGGGGGGGTGCCCCCCCCCCCTAAATCCGCCCTTGCATGTGCTCATACCTCATGAACAGTGTCGTACTGTGATACAGTTTCAAAGGTACATTCAGCTATATGTGTGTATAAGGTAAAGCAGTCAACAATCCGAAGATTGGTTTGAACACCACAGTGCTTTACTAGGCATGGTCCTGAATGGAGGTGGTATGCCGTTGCCTTCCTCCGACCTTCGAACTGACTTACCCAGCCAGTTATTGGGGGACCTACAGTTTAACGTGGGTTCCGAACCACGGTGCTACTCGGTATTTTTCACATGAGCTATACTGTCAGAGGTGAAAGAAGTGGAAAGTGACAGATAAAAATCCTAGGACCTGGTGGGGATCGAAGCCGCGACCTTTGGATTTTTAGTCTGGCACTCTACCATTGTGCAACCGAGGCGCATACTACCGTCTGTAAAATTTCCTGCGTCTACAATTTGTAGTGTACTCAAATGTTCAAATGTTTGTAAAGTCTATGGGACTTAACGACGGGGTCATCAGTCCCTAAACTTACAAACTACTTATGAACTAACTAATACTAAGGACGGCACAAATATCCATGCCCGAGGGGGGATTCGAACCCCCGACCGTAGTGGCCGTGTAGACCGTGACTGGAGCGCCTCAGTCCCCTCGGCCACCGCGGCCGGCTTTGTAGTGTAGAAATTATAAATTGTAACCTCATGCCGAATTCCGTAGTTTTACTGTATGTACAGCGGAAAAGTAGTAAGCGAGAAACTTTTTTCCTTTCATAATTTTTCTATGGTTGTCAGTGAGAAAAAGTTCAATAAAGGTTTGAAATTATGTTCAAAGTTTGTTGCAAGTCGCTAAGAGCTGTTATTTTCATACAGTGTGTGAATAGTGTCTCGTCGCATTATGTGGCAGTTTCTTGGAACTATACGGTTTACGATGTATATCTTGAACCATGTGTCGTATGTGGTTCTTACCCCGACAGCAATGTTAACTCACGGTAAGGAATATGTGCACTAAATTTGGTTGAAATCTGTCCAGTGGTTTAGGAGGAAATGTGCAACACTTTCGTTTGATGCTGCAGTTTATGAAATCGTATCAAGTGAACAATGTGTGCCGCGCGGGAGTAGCCGAGCGGTCTGGAGCGTCACGTTGCGGATCCTGCGGCCTCCCGCGTAGGAGGTTCGAATCCTCCCTCGGGTATGGATGTTTGTGTTGTCTTTAATATAAGTTAGTTCAAGGGTAGTTTGTAAGTTTATGGACTGATGACGCTGCGGTTAAGTCCCATAAGCTTTACAAACAATTGAATTTTAATAATGTGTTGTACGTGATGCTAACACTTGCGGCGATCGTCCTCATGGAGTGAAGCTTATGTGTGCAAAATTTCATAAACATTTGAAGAAAACTATAGATTTGTATACAATACGTACACACAAACATACGGACACACTGATTTATATATAAAGATATCGTAAAGTGAATGTATTGCACAGTCGGCCGCGGTGGCCGAGGGGTGTGCGGCGCGCCAGTCACGTTCTGCTCGACCACTACGGTCGGGGGTTCGAATACCCCCTCGAGCATGGATATTTGTGCCGTCACGCCGTCGCGCGATCGACCTATAGCAACACCACCTAGAGACAAGGCCACAGAATAGGGAATATACAGAAGGGAAAGCTGGGGGCGGCGCCTTTGATCTATATGTTACCAAGCGTTGCGCTCGACGCCATATTGAAAAGCAGTAAACGCGGAACTATAGCCACTTAGTACTTTGGCTGGAAATGGACTTTTTACGAACTGCAGCTGATCTCACCAACTTTTACGAAAGGAAACGACTTTTCATTATGCTATCCTCTATTTTGCGTGCTGTTCTTGCACCTAATAGTAATCCAACGGAAAAAAGTAGGAGTAATTTTAAATACAACTACGAAAATGTACGATGAAATCAATGATCGTTTTATTTTGTGCTTATCTCTAGAAAAATCCCAAATAACGCGAAGTTATGTTTGGGAAATTAGTTATAAACAAGAAAGTGAGTTCACAACTGCCAGGTTTTATTTGACACGAATAAATTTGCACAAAATATTGAGTCAGACTTAGCAGTACAACAATGAAGTGTAGAATTGCGTTAATATTTCTCACGAGCTACAGAGTAAATGTTATTGCTGCTCGTTTCACTCGCAGCAAAATTAATACTGTACCTGCTCTATGGTTGACAGGTTCTTGTATGTACCCTTGTCCGTTCAGAAAAAAAATAATAATTTTCATTTTAATCGAAGTTGTCACGAAAAAGCATTTATTGGTCATCTGAGTTGCTGTCATTACCATTGGTGCCAACATAACCACTGCAGCTTGGCGAGAAGCATCGTACAATTTAACCGGCTACTTTTAATAATTATGCACACATTGCTCGCATTCGAAACTGATAACATTTAACTTTCACTACGCATATAGCGACGTTCACTTGCTGCTCAGCATCTTTTGGGCAAGTGAAGAAGCTTATATCCTTATTTGAATTCGAATTATTGCGGCAGTTAGGTGCTGAACACCATCGGCCGCCTTTTCTTTTATTGCTGCTCAGAATAAAAACGGAACAGCTCCAACTACTAACAGACAGTTATTTCTTTTCACAGCACCAAATACTAGTTTACTTTTATGCGATTCAGGCAGTTAAAATAGACAATTAACAAACAAAGGCGGCGCATTACCACACCACAGAGTAGGGAGTAACCACGCGTTTACTGCTTTTCAAGATGGCCGATTACGCGCATGCGCACTAAATTTTGGACGACAGACTGCAGCGGGAGTTTGCTTTCTGTATACTCCTTATTCTGTGACAAGGCCTTACAACAGGCCGTGCTACGTCATACTGACCAGGCCGCGGCCGCTAGCTTACTGGCAGCCAGCTACGAGGCAGGGGGCGTGCCCCAGCGGGCAGGTGTAAGCTGGCGGCCGCGGCCTGGTCAGTATGACGTAGCACTGCCTGTTGTAAGGCCTTGTCTCTAGCTGGTGTTGCCTACATACGGCAGTGCGGCATCTTAAGACTAGTTTACACGACGACACTACGTTTCATGAAACTGCAGTACTGGCCAGTGCGCATGAGCGGCAGGCATTCGCGCAACTCTATGGCGAAACTAAACAGTTTCGGCTCGTTCCAACTTTGGTGAAACTGATTGCGCGTGTTTTTAGGTTAGGTTATAACCAGTACAGTACAAAACTCGACATAAAGGGGGGGACGGAAGAAATAATTCGGTTTTTAAACGTATATGCGATGCATAAAGGTGTTTGTGCGATTTTAACGATGAAAATTTCAGGAATAATCAGCTTCTAGGGTCTTTAATTGCAATTTCTTTCAGCAAGGTCGCTAAGCAACCGAACTGACGTCTGTTTTTAATCCAAACACGTTTCTTATTCTCTTTATGTTTAGTCATATGCAGCGACTTCACACAGAGAAGCAATAGCTCCGCCACAACTCATACAGCTACCAAAACTTTCATTCTACGGCGACTACGGCACTCGCAAAACAACGAAACTGAAGTGTATAGTATTGGCGCCGTGTCTACAGACAGACACGAAACCAGTTGCGCGAAACTCATTTCATGAAATGAGTGTCTCAACCTAGTGTCGTCGTGTAGACTAGCCTTTAGGCCGGGAACACAATTGGCGATTTTGTCCAATCGACATTTTTACCGCTGCCGCTAGCTGCATCAGTCGATCACTGAGCAACAATTGTGTATTTAATGGTCGTTTTATCAATTTCAGTGTTGTGAACAAATTGAACAGAGAACAATGTCTTGCATTGTTGTTATATCATCGACCGAAGAGGAAGCGAAGAAATAGACTTAACGTGGTTCAACCGATTAATCACAGGAGAGAGGAAGTTGGGGCGTTCTACATTTTATTTCCTGAATTAAGAAACGACAAAGATAAGTTTTTGAATTATTTTAGGATGTTAATCGCGTCATTCGACTAACTGCCAACCTGCTGACAAGTTATATTCAACGACAAAATACTACTGTACTGAAACTTTCAAAATGTAAAAAAAAAAATACAGCGATATTAAAAAATAATTTTAAAGACTATTAATTATTAGTTGCAATGCTATATAATTGACTTTAATAGTCTTACGTTTGTTTAATATTACGTTTATAATTGGTTAATTTACTTTCATTACTTTTGCTTCAAAGAGATTCTTTTCGCTGTCTTCCAGCTTATCAAAATCATTCCTAACTTGAAGACGAACTTCATCTCACGAATTCCTTCTTGCGTTCCTATCTTTAAAAATGTCCTAGGTTTTTTTCCAAAGCACAGGCCTTTCACGTACAAAATGAATTGGTAACTCACTGACAATGGCAACCATTTCGGCCACGATAAAAGCACACCACTACACAACTCTCAAAGTGAACACAACAGCGATCGGTGGCGGATTGGACGACGAGTGTGTAACCGCGCATTCAGTAATGTGGGCCACCACTTCGGCGGAGACGGTAAAAAAAATCCTTCGATTCTAGTGGCAGTGGTCGGCTGCATTCTTGCCGTCGACGTTAAATAATCCAGTCGTCCATTTTTCCGCACAGTGTGCGAGTTACAACACCATTCAATGCGCCACTCTTGGTGCGCCGGCAACGATAAAAACGCTAAGTGTGTTCCCGCCCTTAGGTTTGCGACGCGACACTTTGTTTGAAAATGATGACGGCGTTTTGGTTCGCTGCAAACAGAGGGAGCAGATATCACAACGACTGCATTCGCCTAAAATATATAACGCCAACTCAAGACCTTATGTTCTACGGTAGGGGAAAGGGTTGTACCTTGGTACATTTTGTACATTTTAATTTATTATAGTATAATTTCTTTACAAGACATTTGAAAATTTACCCCATCGCAGGCACCAATTTTGTGTAGTGTTAAACGAACAGCAGTTTAGGCTAGCTCCAATATTTACACAATTACTCACGAATAAAGACTTTTGTGACACTTTCACTTTGGGATATTGGTGGTTTTACCTTGGGACTCGGTGATGTATTTCAGTATCTTAGTTTTACGAATGAAACAATCGTATTTGAATTCGGCAGTACTTGTTTATTTGTTAGTCCAAATACAAAAGTTATTTTACCTTAAGACAAGAGATGGTGGGAATAAAATATTGAGTGAATGAAACCCACAACACACCACTGGAGCTGGTAGTTCTTTCATTATATTACTGCTCCCTCTAGAGCTTCTGCCAAGCTCGAGAATTTCTTCATCAGAAGAAGTGGAAGATGAAAACTCCTTTGTCCGTCAGGTGGCTTCTTTCTTTGGAAAAGACTTCTTTTTCTTGTTTTTTCCCTCTTCAATTGTGTACTGTAGAAAATCCTATTTCATCAAGATTACAGACTTCTGAGGTTGAGTACCAAACCTGGAATAAACTTCTTAGAGTTTCTTAAAAAAAGGTTCAACATTGGGTTTGTTGAAAGATGCCATTTGACTTGGTTTCTAAGAGATATTCTATTATTTTAAGACTTCCGAAAGGTTCTGTACCATTGTGATCCGGCCAATTCCTCTTCCTCCCATGTCACTGGATATTTAATGTTGTTAGCTTTAGCATATTGGAAGCTAACTAACTTCAGATCATTCACAGTCACACCAGAGTTCCAATGCACAGCCCTTACTATATAAGAAAGAAGTTCTTCCTCTTACTCTTTAGTGAAGACTATTTTGTAGCACTGCTGGCTTCATATTTGAAATGAGCTTGACCAGGAAATTTGTGTATTTAGATGTGCCTAGTAAGAGTACTTTTCGACACTCCATATACTTCAACCGATTCTCGTATAGATAGTTTCTGTGTAATAACCTCATTGGCAGCTGCCTCCAGGCACACCGCATTTGGTTTTTCTCTTTTCGTTCCCGCCATACTTCTACCAATCTAAAAAGATAAGTGAACTAAAGTAAAACTGTCGTCGAAATGTTTGGTTGTACCTTGGGACAGAGTCGTGTCCCAAGGTACAACCAAATATATAATAACAGAAAACACTGTCTTAGCCTAGGTACACATTTACACATTTATATCTTTATAACTTATGGTATCAATAGCTTACTTAAACAATGCCCTACAACACTGTATTTAAGAAATATCAATAATGATGCTTAGCTTTTATTTATATCTTCTAAAGAGTGGCTATATTTTACTTTCAAACACGAAAACTTGTAAAACTCCTCCTCAGATCTCAAACATCATCCGAATACAACAGGCCTCCTATTCCCTCTGAAAATAGGCCTGACAACTAAACTTCAAAGTTCTTAAAGTTTGCACTAGAGTGCACTGCATTTATTAAAAAGTGTCCCATTGTAAAACTATTTGACACAACCATACAGGGTGTCCCATTCATCTTGACCATACTAAATAATTATTCGTCCAGATGCAAATTACAAAATGTTTCAAGTAAATGTTCTTTAGCATTCAGGAGGACACTAATAAGAATGACTGCCTTTTTGTAACTGTGTGTTTTTTTTACAAAGATATGAACAGCAGTATGACTTTTTAAAATGGAATCCTGTAATTTTGTTTTCGGTAATTCATTTCCTCTCCTAAAGACCTAATCGAAAATGTATCACAGTGTATCACTCACTGAAACACAACGTTATTAATTATATAACACAACATTGACGTTGACGCTCCCAGTGCTTAGTTCAGGTACATCTAGATCTAGAAAAGGGTGGGGAACAGTGAACCACTTTTTGCAAATTTCAGTCTTTTGCTTAAGTTATCGCAAGAAAATAGCCTTGAAAATAGTTACCAACCAGAAATATATTAAGCTTTTATAGTCAGTTGCAGACAGTGTCAAATGCATTTCAGTATTAAAAAAAATCATACTTCTGAGATACTGCTCTGTGGCTCACCATTCGTCAGGTATGGGGTAGAATGAACCAGTAATGGGGAACTATGAACCAATTCCAAATTTTGTTTGTCTTATTTTATTCAGCACGTTCTACTTTCAAGTAGAAGTAAGAGTCATTGTTCTTGTTAGTTAGATACAGAACATAAAGTGGTGTACAAAAAAGACTGAATAATATCTTAACTGCGGTACTTCAACGGATAACAATATTTTTTTTTTTTTAAATTTTAATCCAAAACTTACGTAAGAGTTCTGTCATTTTGTTACACCATACTGCTTATGATTTTGCGAATGCATCCTTGTGCAATCACTTGGTACGGAATATATGGCACTGTTTGCTCCATCTGAAACATAAAACAGTCCGTACAATTTACCATTTTCCTTCAAATATTTTATTTCGAAATGACTAGGCACTTTCCTTTCTTTCACTGTGAGCTATGTGGGCTCTACATTATTTTTTTAGTTCGGTAGTTTTCATCTTTCAGACTTGCAAGCTCATAATCCCCATTTTTTGTACTGGTGAACTCCAAATCAGGTAATTGATCAAAGACCCCTGCATCATCCAATTAACTGATGTCATCAGATGATGACATACCATCATCGAATTCTTCCAGCTTGTTATCTGATGAGTCTGTATCAGACCCAATTTTCATCTTCTTCTTCTTCTGATTATTATTATTATTATTATTATTACTAGCTGAACCCCCGCTGCTTCGCATGCGTAGGCTAGTTGGTCAGCACCAGTTGTTTCTTTTTAATCCTGATGAAGAATCCACATCTTAAGTTTCGTAGTTATAGCTCGAAATTTGAGTTAACAGCAACATATCTTTGAAAAGCAATTTTTTCATCCCGTATTTCACCCCATAATTAGTATAATTTCCAAAAATACCGAAACACGTGTCTTTTAAATTCGAACCCCGAATCCAAATCCGAAAATGTGTAGTTCTAACTTCAAAATTGCCTAAATAGCAACAGATTTTCGAAAAACATCCCCTCTCCAATTTAACCCCCTTGATGGTTGAATTTCCAAAAATACCGAAACACGTATTTTTTAAATCATAACGAACAATACAAATACCAATTTTTGCAGCTATAGCTTCAAAATTGTCTTGACAACAAAGTGTTTTCGAAAAGAATTTTTGATCCCCTCTTTTACCCCCTTAGTTTTTGAATTTCCAAAAATACCGAAACTCGTGTCTTTTTAATCCTGATGAAGAGTCCATATCCTAAGTTTCGTAGTTATAGCTTGAAATTTGAGTTAACAGCAACATATTTCTGAAAATCAATTTTTTTGCGTCACCTATTTTACCCCCTTATTTGTCGAATTTCAAAAAATGCCGAAACACGTATCTTTTAAATTCGAACCCTGAATTAAAATCCGAAATTTTGTAGTTCTAGCTTAAAAATTGCCTAAATAGCTACGTATTTTCAAAAAACGTTTCATCCCCTATTTCACCCCCTTACGGACGGAATATCGAAAAATCGCTTCTTAAATGACGCCTACAGAGTAAGATAAACACCCTCTACAAATTTCAAGTTTCTATCTTCAGTGGTTTGGGCTGGGCGATGATGAGTCAGTCAGTCAGTCAGTCAGTCAGTCAATCGGGACACTTCCTTTTATAAATAGAGATTAACTTGAATGGCAACTCTCTTTGGCTTTTGTTTCTACTCAAGGACAAATTTCTTTCTTGAAGTTGGCGTTTCACTGGAGTGTCAGTTGCTATTATGTTTCTGCACTTTCTGCATCCTCTAGTACTTTCTCCAGCTTTGGGATATGGCCTTAAGTCAGCCGAATTGCATTTAAGAAATCCTATTGTATGTTAACTGCCTCCTCAACAGAATTTGAATTAGAATAAATTTGTGGTCTTAAAGAAGTAGTTTATAAAATTAATTCCCACAGATATTATACTGAAACTTCTTATGGTCTATAGTGAACCATTAGTTCATAAAATGTTCGAATGTTTGTATAGCTTATGGGACTTAACGACGGGGTCATCAGTCCCTAAACTTACAAACTACTTATGAACTACTTACGAACTAGGACGGCACAAATATCCATGCCCAAGGGGGGATTCGAACCCCCGACCGTAGTGGCCGTGCAGACCGTGACTGAAGCGCCTCAGTCCCCTCGCCCACCGCGGCCGGCCATTAGTTCATACTTCCCCATATTGATTGGTTCACTATTCCCCAGTACTCCAGTCAGAATAAAAATTTTGCTTGAAGGTTATGTAATGGATCTTCGTGTTGAATATTGTCGCTATAAATACTAAAACTCCATATATCCAAAACACATATGTTATTAAACTTATGATTTTGAAGGAAGTAAAGTGTAAGTGGAAAACGCAATGCATAAAAAGTATATTTCTTCCATAGAAATAAGAAAAAAATTTCTAGAACCCAAACGATCCCTCTCAGCTTCATACACCATAGATGAATGATAATACTAATATTCCCAATCCTCCACAGCTACAAACACCGAATTTCCTTGAATACTGATGTAAGTATTGCCTTTGGTTCATTGTTCCTCATTGTTCACTGTTCCCCACACTCCCCTTCGTATATACTCCGCAATCCACCGTAAGGTGCGTCGCGGAGGGTAAACTGTACCACTGCTAGACATTTGCTTTCCTATTCCGCTCCCAGATAGATCGAGGGAAAAAAGAATGTCTGTATGCCTCTGTACGAGCGCTAATTTATCTTGTCTTTGTGATCTATACGCGAAAATTTAAGTAGGCGGCAGCAAGATTGTTCTGCAGTCAGCTTCAAATTCCGACCCTCTAAATTTCCTCAACAGAATTTCTCGAAAAGAACTTCGCCTTTCCTCCAGCGATTTCCATTTGAGTTCCCGGAGCATTTCTGTGATACTCGCGCATTGATCGAACCTACCAGTAACGAACCTAGCTGTTCGCCTCTGAACTGCTTCCATGTCTTCCTTTAAACTGATCTGCTGGAGGTCCCAAACTCTTGAGCAATACTCAAGACATGGTTGTACAACAGTTTTATATGCGATCTCCTTGATTTGATTTGATTTTTCCAGGGAAGCCAAAACAGTCTTGGTCGAACCCGCCACAGCCCGCACCGAAACTAAGTTTATTGTGCGGTATCGCTCCCTGTATATCTAGTAAAGCCAACCAATGCCCATGAACAGTGCAAGGAGTCCCTTTACCAGTTCTTTATTAGACACAATTTCTTCGGGTCTGGTTGTCCCAAATGTTCTGTGCCTTTTACTCTCCAATGCAATGCATTCGAAGATTAGATGCGATGCAGTTTCATCACCGTCATCACAGATCCTACATTTAGGGTCCTCTTGTGTTATTCCCATTGTATGTAGGTGTTTTTTGAAATTCCCATGGCCTGTCAGCAATCCAACCATGAGTCTAATCTCTCTCATGTTCAGGTCCAGGATTGCAGAGCTTCTTTTAAAACATGGCTTTGGCATCATTACCTTGCCATGTTTTTGTTGATGGACTTTGGTCCAATATTCTACGTGCTGTCTTCTGAGCCAGTTACGTAGCTCCAATTTGATCATTGCCTTGGTGATTGTCAGGACAGGTTCCGGTCCAATAAATGGAGACTCTGCCCCCATCCTGGCTAATCTGTCGGCATGTTCGTTGCCACTGATCCCCGAGTGGCCAGGGACCCACAATAGGTTTACTCTATTGCTTTTCCCTATCTCCACCAGAACCCTGTGACATTCTGCAACAATTTTAGACCTTGTTGCAGGAGCTGCCAGTGATCTCAGGGCTGCCTGGCTGTCTGAATAGATATCTTTGTAGCACCTACACAAATTCTCCTCCACACATGCCCTAATGGCAGTGATTTTGGCCTGGAATACTGAGGCCAATTTCCCTAGAGAGATGATGCCCTCCAGTCTTGGCTGCACTCCATATACCCCGGCCCCAACACCTTGGTCTGATTTCGACCCGTCAGTGAACCAGACAATATCCCCCGTACGGTGTCGAACTATTGTCTCCCACTGCTCCCTACTTCCAATTGTTATACTGAAAGGCTTATGGAAGCAGTATGGGGTTATAATATAGTCGGCTGTCATTTCCCCAACCTTTCCTATATTTACCTCACTCACTATTTTAGTGTGTGATTCTGGATATCCCAAAGAGTTCCAGTTGTTACCAGTTTTGAACCTGTATGCACCAGCTGCTGCCTCCATCTTGACCCAAAGGTGTAATGGGGGCATATCCAGCATGGTTTCCATCCCAGCAGTTGGTGTGCTGCTAATTCCGCCTGTTATGGCTAAGCAGGCTAGTCTCTGCACCTTACCAAGCTCCTTAGCAGCAACCTGCTGTTCTACCTTCTTCCACCACACGACCGCCCCATAGGTGATCCTGGATCTAATCACTGTGGTGTATATCCAGTGCATACCCAATTTTTGCCACAAGCTCTCCTGGTACTTACTAAAGTACCTTTTGCCTTGGAGCAAATATTCCTAATGTGAGGGTCCATGTCAGTTTCTCATCTAGGGTAAACCCTAGATATTTCACTGTCCCCTTCACAGGAAGTGCTTCATTGAAAAGCTTTAGATTCCAACTTGAGTGTTGGATGTGTTTCCTTGTGAATGGTACAACAACAGTCTTCTTAGGACTAACCCCCAGATCCTGTTTTCTGCACCAGTCTTGCACAATGTCCAAGGCACCTTGTACCATATTCTTCACTGTGTCAGCAAATTTGCCAAGTATTACTATGACAAGATCGTCTGCATATCTTTGGCAAAAGTACTGCCTAGAGTGTAATTCTCCAATGAGATCATTCACCACTAGGTTCCACAATAAAGAGGAAAGAACTCCTCCTTGCGGGCAACCCCTAGTGGTGTTGATTACCATTTTTTCATTCATCATGGTAGCCTCTACCTTTCTTCCACTGAGCATGGCCCTAGTCCACCTACATATAGGGTCCCTAGGTCATGCACCTCTGCTGCCCTAACCATGGAATCGAAGGTCGTGTTGCTAAAAGCCCCCTCAATGTCCAGGAAGATACAGAGGGCTATCTCCTGAAAGTGTAGTGCTTTCTCCACCTTCCCAACAAGTTGGTGGAGAGCTGTCTCACATGATTTACCTGGTTGATATGCATGTTGGTTTGAATGTAGAGGAGCCCTACTTAACCTCCTTTCTCCAACATGCACATTAACCAGCTTTTCCAATGTCTTAAGAATGAAGGAGGACAGGCTGATTGGTCTCATATCCTTGGCCTTGGTATGATCAATTCTCCCTGGTTTTGGAATGAAGACAACCTTCACTGCCCTCCAGGCATTGGGAATGATTCCTACTGCTAGGCTAACCCTGAATAACCTACATAGGAATCTAATAAGATTTTCTCCCGCTTGTTGCAGGAGAGCTGGATAGATTCCATCGGGGCCATGTGACTTGAACGGTTGAAATGTTCCCACCGCTCATCGGACCTTACTGAAATAGACACACTCCTTGGCCAAATCCCAGTCCTCTTTGCGAATACCTGAGAACCATTGTCTCTCAGGAATCTCATTCTGGTCTGAGTTATCCCCCAGAGTATATTGAGGAAAGTGAGTCTTGAGGAGCAGTTCCAGCGTTTCATGTGCTGTCTTTGTATACTCCCCATCCTCCTTCCTCAATGTTCCTCCTGGATTAGTTGGTACCATAGTGAGGATTTTATGAAGTCTCGCTTGAGCAGCCGTGCCCTCCACGTCCTAACAGAATACCTTCCAGGATGCCTCCTTTGCCCGTCTGATGGCAAGGTTGTAATTGACAAGGGCCTCACGATATTTTGCCCATTGTCCTTTGCGCCTCGCAAGGTTAAACAGTCTCCTTTACACGTGAAGTACATCTTCCAAAAATTCACACAATAAACCGAAGTCGGCTGTCAAACTTATCACAACTGTACTCACATGTTCGCTCCATTTCATATCGCTTTGCAATGCTACGCCTAGATATTTGGACGACGCGACTGCATCAAGGATCTCACTACTACTCGGAGTACTCGGGGTAATGAAACATATCCACAAGCTGACGTTGACATAGGACAAATGTGAAAGTAAATAGACTGCACACCCTCACTCTGTCAACTTAACAATGTGCATCCAGTATGGCAATGTGTCATTCATATATGGAACTATACTCAGTTCTGCAAACCCCTTTCAGTTGTTATACCCATATTGAAAGCAGATGACTTTTAAATTATGTGTTACAGGTTGCTAATATTAATTTCATAAACAACAATTCGACCTGCAGTGAGGTAACTGATCTCGTGCCCCAAATAGTCACTTTACAAATCATAAAATTAAACTATTTGAACTTTCTGTTCAACATTACTGCCTACAGTAGCTCGTTTTTAAGAGCTACCAGAATTGTAAAAGCCTGTTATTTATTTCATTCAATCCTATACTGTCTTGTCTGACAGCATGTTAAGCAAGAGTAACTATCTTTGAATACAAGTAGTAGGGCTTCTTGTATTCCAGAGAAATGTAAAAGGAAGGACAGTATTCGTTTGTTCATTTCCTAAACCGATTTGTGCAGTTATATGCTAAACAGCTCTTCACCAGCGTGCTTCAAGTACACTGAAATAGTCAAACAGTGTAGACGTGACTATGAATTGGGTATATACAACGCAGACAAATAGTTCATAGAAGCTTTTGAAATCTGGTGCTACAGACGAATGTTGAAAATTAGATGGGTAGATCATGTAGCTAATGAGGAGGTGGTTAAACTAATTGGGGAGAAAAGGAGTTTCTGGCATATCCTGACTAAGAGAAGAGATAGATTGGTAGGACACATTCTGAGACATCGAGGAATTGTCAACTTAGCATTAGAATGAAGTGTGTGGGGTAAAAATCGTAGAGGGAGACCGAGGGACGAATACAGTACGCAGATTCAAAAGGATGCAGGTTGCCGAACGTATTGTCATATGAAGAGACTTGCACAGGACAGGGTAGCATGGAGAGCTGCATCAAACCAGTCTGCGGACTGAAGACCCCAACAACAACATACCGCAGTAGCTATATAATACACGATTTATCTGGTAACAACACTCGTATTTATCTGACGCTATCTATCATGGCGGTCGGTCGGAGGTTCAAATTATCCCGCGACAGCAGCACTGTTAGAGAGTCTAGTTATTTTTTACAAGGTCTTTGCTCCGGTCACGAAAACTGACACAACGGCCGGGAGTGCTGGGCGCTGACACAGAGTAACATATACAGAGCAGCAGCCCCCTCTAAACCACTGTCCTACGCTCCCCTCGTAGTTCCGTAAGATGCTAGCAGGTGTCAGGCAGATCGATGACTTAGGGTGCTTCTCGCACGTCAGAGGGTAGCGTGGAGGGGAGGCTGAGGGGAGAGCTTGTGCCGCCTGCCACGAGGCCACGGCTGTGTCCGGCGTGCTGGCGTTTGAGGGGAGGTGGTGGTGGGGGCAACCGCTACCTGCCACCTGCTCTGGCCAGTTTAAAAGGCTGCTTCTGACCTCAGCGCCATCATGGGACATCTTACGGAACTGCTGGAAAACCTCCCTCCCCGCACCCCTGAACGTAGGACCGGGCCCTTACAGAGGTTTCCCGTCTGTGTATATTTGTCTGTGGCGCTGACCACGTCCCCCTCCACACCGCATCCGGTGACGCCCTCTGGTGGGGGATGGCACGGCGGCCGGTCAGTACCCAGTGGGCTTCTCGAGGCCTGTCGGACGGAGTTTAGTTTATGCAGATATACTTCTGAATATGCATTCGATATTACATCATAATATACACATAGTTCAGATATGACGTTAAAAAGAATTAAGTGCGTGAAAAATCTCCCCATGACTGTTTTCATGATTGCATGAAGATGAAACGTTTCCTGAATTCCTATATTCGTTTCTCTGACCATAACTTATTGGTCATGAACTGTAGGCTGAAACTGAAAAAAACTGCAGAAAGGTTGGAAAATAAGATGAGACCTGGATAAACTGAGGAACCTGAAGTTTTTGAGAATTTCAGAGGGAGCTTCAGGCAACAATTGACAGAAACTGGGGGAAATAAAACAGTAGAGGAGGACTGGGTAGCATTGAGAGATGAAATAGTGAAGGCAGCAGAGGACAAAATAGGTAGGAGGACAAGACCTACAAAAAATCCTTGGATATCATAGGACACACTAAATTTAATCGATGAAAGGAGAAAATATAAAAATGCAGTAAATGAAACAGGCAGAATGGAGTACAGACGACTAAGCAATGAGATTGACAGGAAGTGCAAAATGGCTAAGCAGGAGTGGCTAGAATGCAAATTCAAGGATGTAGAAGAATGCATAAATAGTGGGAAAATAGGTACAGCTTACAGGAAAATAAAAGAGATATTTGGAGATAAGGAAAACAGCTCTATGAATATCAAGAACACAGATGGAAAACCAGTTCTCAGCAAAGAAGGGAAAGCTGAAAGGTGGAAAGAGTATATAGAGAAACTCTACGAAGAAAATGAACTTAGATACAATGTTGTAGGAAGGGAAGAAGAAGTAGATGAGGATGAAATAAGACACTGAGAGATGAATTTGACAGAGCACTGAAAGACCTAAGTCGAAACAAGGCCCCTGGAGTAGATGACATTCCCTCAGAGCTACTGAAGTCTCTGGGAGAACCAGCCATGACAAAACTGTTTCACCTGGTGTGTAAGATGTATGAGACTGGCGAAGTACCCTCAGATTATAAGAAAAATGTGATAATCCCCATTCCAAAGAAAGAAGGCGCAGACAGGTGTGAAAACTACAGAACCATCAGTTTAATAAGTCATGGTTGCAAAATATTAACACGAATTACTTACAGAGGGATGGAAAAACTGGTAGAAGCCGACCACGGGGAACATCAGTTTGGGTTCAGGAGAAATGCAGGAACACGGGAGGCAATACCCACTGTACGGCTTATTCTGGAAGATAGATTAAGAAAAGGCAAGCCTACATTTCTAGCTTTTGTAGATTTGGAAAAAGGCTTTTGACAATGTTGATTAGAATAAACTTTTTCGAGTTCTGAAGCAAGCAGGCGTGAAATATAGGAAGCGTAAAATTATAAACAACTTGTACAAAAACCAGACAGCAGATGTCAGTGTTGAAGGGCATGAAAGGGATGCAGTGGTTGGGAAGGGAGTAAGACAGGCTTGTAGCCTTTCTCCAATCTTATTCAGTTTGTACATTCAGCAGGCTATAAAGGAAAGCAAGGAGAAATTTGGAGAAGGAATTAAAGTTCACGGTGAAGAATTAAAAACATTGCGTTTTGCCGACGACATATTAATTCTGTCAGTGACAGAAAAGGACCCGGAAGAGCAGCTGAACGGAATGGACAGTGTGCTGAAAGGTGCATATAAGATGAACATTAGCAAGAGTAAAACAAGAGTAATGGAGTGCAGCCTAAGAAAATCAGGTGATGCTGAAGGAATTAGATTAGGTAACGAAACAATAAAGAAGGTAGATAAGTTTTGTTACTTGGGCAGTAAAATAACAAATGATGATCGCAGTACAGAGGATATAAAATGCAGAATGGCAATGGGTAGAAAAGCGTTCTTGAAAAAGACACATTTTTCCAACATCGAATATTGATTTCAGCCTAAGGAAGTCCTTTCTGAAGGCATTTGTGTGGAGTGTTGCCTTGTATGGGAGTGAAACATGGCCGATAAACAGTGCAGACAGGAAGAGGATAGAGTCTTTTGAAATGTGGTGCTACAGAAGAATGCTGAAGATTAGGTGTGTGGATCATGTAACTAATGAGGAGGTATTGAACAGAATTGGGGAGAAAAGGAATTTCTGGCATACCTTGACTAAAAGAAGGGATCAATTGGTAGGACACATTCTTAGACATCAAGGAATCGTGAATTTAGCATTGGAGGGAAGTGTTTGGGGTAAAACCCGCAGAGGAAGACTAAGAAAAGGATACAGTAAGCAGTTTCAGACAGATATAGGTTGCCGTTCTTATGTGGAGTTGAAGAGGCTTGCTCAGGATAGGGTATTGTGGAGAGCTGCATCAAACCAGTGTCTGGACTGAAGACCACAACAACAACAACAACAACAACAACAATATAAGACTGTAAAAATGCATATATACCCAGGCAATACCGGGTTTAGCAGCTAGTGTCATATAATTGTCAAATAAAGCAGTTGGCTGCGTACATTAAAAATTACACGGATTTTTATATAAAAACAACCATTAAGATCTGTGGAGAAAAGGATTTTCTGGCATATCCTGCCTAAGAGAAGGAATAGATTGGTAGAACACATTCTGAGACATCGAGGAATTGTCAACTTAGCATTAAAAGGAAGTGCAGGAAACTATCAAAGAAGCTGTGAATGCGGGTTAAAAACTGCTATAAAATGTTGTATGTTAGCCGTCTTGCTGAATGGCGACAGAAAAATAAATAATATTGCATACAGAGTGATAAAATACATAGAACACCAACAGAATAGTATCGTGTGACACCGTATATTCGGTGTAAGCGTTCTATTACGTAGAAACTGGCAGTTTCAACTGGTAACAACAGCAGCAACGTCAGCAGTTTTAAAATTTAAACAGATCAGCATATGAAAAATACTCAGTCAACTACTTTATTCGTCAATCAATTATACGAATTAGGAAACTTTTCGAGTAATTTTGATCCGCTGTATAACACGTATTTTTATTAATTAATGCAGTTAACATGCTGTGTGTGTGATTGGTTAGAACTGACATTACGAGATGGGCTCTAAGTGGAGACTCCAGTACTTAACTCATAGCCCCACTTCCTCGCCAGTAATTCATGTTTGTGCAGCCTACTGCATCGCCTGCTATCACAGGTATAAACTTTAGTATTTTTATTGCTATTTTAGATGTACCCCTAGAATATGTTCATTGTTATTGTGTATGTCCCCTGAATTCCTTTGTTGCAGTGGAGTGTTATTCATCTGAAAATGGACTTTAAATGAAACAGGAAATCTGCGATGTGGACTGTTTTGATTTTAATTTTAACAATTACAAGGTCGCTGTTATACGCCAGTTTCTTCTTCTTGCTTAGCGTTTGTCCCGCCTGGTGGCAGGGTCCCCTGTTCTGGCTCGCTGTCGCTACTTTTTATGGTCTTCTGCCTGGTCAGGCCGGAGGCATGAGATCTTGAGGTCTTCACGCAGGGTGTCAAGTCATCACTGTCTACGTCGTCATTCTGGCTGTTTTCCATTTACTTTCAAATTAAAACCAGTCTTTGTCACTGTTGTTTCACCTGCTCTAAGAACATGTCCGTACCAACGTAAACAGCTTTTTCTCATCTTGTTTACTATTGGAGCTACTCTGTATAACCAACGAACTTTGTGTGTCTTGGTCGTGCAGTGTTAATCCAGAAGTCCACCTGAGCATCTTTGTTTCTGTAAGAGAGAGTCTTTGCTCCACTTCTTTTGTTGAAAACCAGCATTCAGCCCCATCCAGTGCAACAGAGAAAACCCCTACAATATGTGTGGCGTAAGAAATTAAACATGAAAATTATTTGAAGCGTATATAATTCAGAATTATTTGACGAGAAAAATAATTTTTGATGTTTTTTGGCACTTGTTAGATGAAAGAAGATACAAAGGTGAAGAAAAATGCAGCTCTCTACTGTTTTATAGATGTTGTTTGTCATGCTTACAAGAATATGTTTTCTCGGACAAAAAGTTACGTTTCGACATGTATTGTTTCAAATTTCTAGAGAGCAGCGAATTTACAACGCGGTTTTTGAAAAGAACATCCATTATGGCCATTAAAAAAGCTTTCATATGATTTATAAAACCTGGGAATATCATTAAATAATTTAAATTTCAACTTAAAAAAATATCTATTTGTACAAAAATTCTTCTTTACATAGGCTTATAACGCAATAAACAATAAAGACTATACATGGTTACAAGTTTCGACTGTATGCCAGTCATTTTCAAACTAAAAATTATGTGTATAACCATTTGCATAAATATGCGTTCGTATTAGGCAATAAGTGACTATCGTAAAAATGTTGCCAAACATCAGACACAGATCCGATTACAAACAGAATATTTTCACTCTCCATCGCAGTGTGCGCTGATATGAAACTTTCTGGCGGGTTTAAAGGGTCAGTTTAAATGAGGATATAGAGTCGGTTCAGAGGCGGGCGACTAGGTTTGTAGCTGGTAGATTCATCAATGCGCGAGTGCCATTGAAATGTTTCGGGAACTCAAATGGTAGTCGCTGTAGGAAGGGCGATGTTCTTTTCGAGGAGCACTGTTGAAGAAATTTAGAGGTCCGGAATTTGAGGAACGATTCTACTGCCGCCAACCTACATTTCGTCTAAAGACCACAAGGATAAGATCCAGAGAGATGAGGGCTCGCGCGGTTGCATTCAGGAATTCGTTTTTCCCTCGTTCTATATGGGAGTGGAACAGGTAAGCAAGCAACTGGTAGTGGTACTTAGTACCCTCCACCACGCACCTTTGCGTGGATTGCGGAGTATGTATGGAGATGTAGACACGAAACCGAGATTCGAACTTGTGACCTCTGCCTTTCGCGGGCAAGTGCTCTACCTGCTAAGCTACCCTTGCACGCTTCACGGCTAATCGTCACAGTTTTACTCCCGCCATTACCTCCTCCTACTTTCCAAACTTCACAGACGTTCTCCTGCGAACCCTTGGAAGACTAGTACTCCTGGAAGAAAGGATATGTGGAGACATGGCTTAGCCACAGCCTAGGGGGTGTTTCCAGAATGAAACTTTCACCATGCAGCGGAGTGTGCAATGCTATGAAACTTCCTGGCAGATTAAAACTCTGTGCCGGATCCGGGATTCGAACCTGGGACACGGGGAACTTAACATTCTGGAAAAATCCCCTAGGCTGTGGGTAAGCCATGTCTCCACCACATCCATTCTTCCAAGAGTGCTAGTCCTGTAAGGTTCGCAGGTGAAGTTTGGAAAGTAGCAGGCAAGGTACTGACGGAAGTAAAGCTGTGAGGACGGATCTGGAGTGTGCGGATAGCTCAGTCGGTAGAGCGCTTGCCCGTTAACGGCAAAAGTCCCAGGTTCGAATCCCGGTATAGCGTAGAGTTTCAAAGCGCCAGGAATTTTCGCGTTATAAACCATTGCCTTGTTACAGCGAGACGAATACGGAATGCCAATTCCAACTATTAAAACTTTTGAGCAATCAGACATTAAATAAAATATTAAAAGTGTTAGTATAACACATGAGCTTTATGCTATTTGCAATAAATATTATTATTATTATTATTATTATTATTATTATTATTATTATTACTACATTATTACACACGTTACAGGACATTTATTAGACCACGCGAAACATTCGTGACATCTTGTTCTTCCTGTTCTTCAAGTATGCCTCCATCTATCTATATCTATAAATGTGAATGTCTGTTCGGTTTACGTTTATCGCGTCTGAACCTCAAGACATAAAGTGCTAAAAATTTGTACTGTTACTAATGTCTACCCGGGGAAGGCTTTAGGCACTGTTTTAGGGCGATCGGATAGCTATTTATCTATATATAGTAATGTGAATGTATGTTCGGTGTACGCTTATCACGTCCGAACGACAAGACGCAGAGACTTAAATATTTGAACAGTTACTAATTTATACCTGAGGTAGGTTTTAGGCACGGTTTGATAGTGATCTGATATTTAGTAATTTGGAGAATATAACGCGAAATGCGGAACAATAATTACTCTTTGAAAATTATATTTACTCTTTGAAATGCTTTTTATTGGTTGCATTGTTGCTTGAGGGTTGATAATGATAAAAGGGTGTAGTATATTGATATGGAAAGTTATCGGTATACATAAAATTCTACGAGTGTGTGTGTGTGTGTGTGTGTGTGTGTGTGTGTGTGTGTGTTAATATTTCGCTCTTCAGCGAAAACTATAGAATGCAAAAGAATGGTCTGTGTGTAATTCTTGTCCGAAGTCTCCCGTTGTACACCATAGCAGTTCCATGCCGATAGCTATAAGGGGGTGGAAGATATGGCGGTTGAAAGTCGTCAAATTATAAAAAAAATTCGGACTGAAGACCAGCGATGACGTTTGCGACTCTATAGCAAGGAGGTTACATACAGCGAAACGTGATGCCACAGACCATATCTTTGGTCTATGCGTGCTACAATGCCTTCAGCTCTTTCTCTGAAAGGGTAAGTATACGAATAAGGAAATACAAGAATAAATAAATAACGCAGTAGAAAAGAAATTTCTTTTCATAATCTCTAAAAAATCGATTTGACGTTTCACGTATTACATCAAGTGATCGATCTGTGATATTATTACAATCATTGTTGTTGAATTTCGTGCCTGGATTCTTCGAAACGAGTGCATTTTTACGTGTGGTTTGATGTACACTACTTACTTTCCTGATAATGTTGATTAAAAAAGTTTGTTTCTAAAGAAGGTATTGTATTTTAAAAACAGTCTCATAGCACACTACTGAAAGATAGCGTATCTATCATAATCAACCAACAAGCGAGCGGAGCCGAGGTTTTAAGCTAGTTTTCTATATGTGCCCTTTCCAGATCAGTTTTGACTTTAATCATCCAGGGTGTAGTGGTCTTAAGACCCTGGACGTACCTGAGAATTCTGTTGGTAAGTCTGGTCTGGGGAAGTCTGCTGATGTGTGTGCGACTTTTGTCACCGTGACTGCTGTGTCACTCTTGCCAAATCTATGGATGCTATACGGGGATGCGCGCACCCTGCGACGTGACAACGCGGTAACACATTTGGCCGCCGACCCGCGAACAAGCCCGTGACAAAACTGTCACTGCGTCGCTACGTTTTGATAGCTGTGCGCGGACGCGCACGCTATGCATTCTCCGCTCCACATTTTCTTGCCAATTGCCAACACAGACACATGCAAACATGGCATAAACGTCTTAGCACAACAGTATAGGAAGGCGGCATTGATAGTGGTATTCTGATTGATGAAGTTGAAAAATATTTTAATATTTGTTACGGTAACCAATGTTCACAATTGAAACTTCCTGGCAGATTAAAATTGTGTGCCGGAACCGGGACTCGAACCTGGGACCATTGCCTTTCGCGGGCAAGGGCTCTACCCAAAGTCAAAGGTCCCAGGGTTCGAGTCCCGGTTCCGGCACACAATTTTAATCTGCCAGGAAGTTTCATATCAGCGCACACTCCGCTGCAGAGTGAAAAGTTTCATAATGTTCACAAGTACTAATCATTCTCATAAATATCACTTCTACAATGTGCAAGACATTTACCTATGAAAAGAGCTGGTCAGAACAATATTGAACACATCAAATAGCTAATGAATGAACAATCTTGAAAAAATGTAACAAACGATGAAAATCTTTGAATGTTACCTTGCATAACATTAATGCAGTTTTTACAAAAAAGAATGTCATCTCCAGGACATACTGATCCAATAACTTGAATAGGATGCACAGCCATTCGAGTCTCATGCAAATGGAAGCGGGAACGTTTTGTGTTTGCTAAAACAGCATTCCAGATTTTCAAACTTTTTTTTTTTTTTTTTTTTTTTTTTAATTCAAGTTAGT
Source organism: Locusta migratoria (assembly GCA_026315105.1). Classification (NCBI taxonomy): domain Eukaryota; kingdom Metazoa; phylum Arthropoda; class Insecta; order Orthoptera; family Acrididae; genus Locusta; species Locusta migratoria. The sequence continues at coordinate 252,946,109 of CM048750.1, forward strand.
TTTGATACATTTCGTAAAAAGAGTAAAACTGAAGGCAAATGGCAAATAGATTGAGTCGTCCAATAAAACTAAGTCCACGTGAAAAGCTGTGCAGGATCGTACAGGAAAGAAGACAACTCAAAAAAAGGTTGTGGCATCAAGGATGGATAAAAGTAATTTACCCCAGGAAATTTCATACAATTTAAATTTTTATTATGAAGCTGTTGCTGATTAATTAATAAAGGGAAAAATCGGAAACCCACGAAATAAAACACTGCAATAATCAATACTGAAATAAGCAATCTATCCGTAATTCCAGTATAGTAGGCGCAATTGAACATTTCAGTACCATTAATTCACTGACAAAATTAGCTGGTTTCAATAACTTTCAACACTAATTTCAAAATATTGAAAAGATTATATTTTGTTGAAGACTCTGAAACATTGCAGTGAGAGGCTAATAAGTGGAAAGTTTTGCCATAAGAGGATGTACAGAGAAAGAATATATATAAGATTTAAGTCTTATGAGTTCACAAATAATGACAGCATTAATTTTATCCCTCACCTGTTGATTAAGTCACTATCGATATTTTTGATGTTTGGTCACCTTTGGTTGTGTTGACTCTGCTGTGACTTGTACTGTGTGTGTTATCTTCCTTGTTTACACTTTGAAAACCGAGGTATTAAATACGCTTGCACATTGCTTCCTTAAGTGCAGTTGTGCCTTGAGAATGGCAGGGTGTTCTCCTGTAGAAATATCGGCGGTTGTCGACGACGTCACCCGGCAGCATACCCGTAAGTTGTTTGAACACTCATTACGCCGGGAAAAGTTAAAGTCTCACAAACCATTTCTTGTGCAGCTGACCACTGAAGAGGCTTTAGAACAAAGCGAAACGCGTCTGGTCTAAAGTAGACTAATTTACAGTTGCATAAGACGGTCCCATAACCTATACAAATTGTATAACTGCAACTACGGAAAAGGAGGCCAAAAACACGAAGAAATATGTAAATTGGTGTTTCTTCCAAATGCAAATTGACAAATAACGCTTCTGTTTTCAAACATGTCCAGTGACCGACATCTGTCGTGAGCGCCCTCCACTTCCATTACGTGACGTGACGGTGACAAAAACTTTTTTGTCACGGTGACAAAAATCTCTCGTGCGCGCTAGCCTTTACCCGACGCAGCCAGCCACTTCGCGAACCCCTTCACAGCAGACTGCACGCCCTGCAGTTTTGTAATGCCAGTGGCCTGGATGCTGCAGTAGAAGGCGGAGCTTGTGACAGGCCCGGCAACAGCGCAGACGCAGCGTGCGTCGTAAATCAATGACAGTTCTCATTTCATTAGAGAAGGATACGAAGTATCCACCACCACGCCTAATCTGTCGAGAATAGAAGGGAGAAATCGAACATGGGCGTGGGGATCGATAAGTTTTTTCACAACAGAACAATCACAATAGAGAAAAGTGCCAGGGTTGAAACTTAAATTGTGGCAATACTGCTGTGAAGACACTATGCAATGGAATCGATTATTGACGCTGATAGCACACTTGATGACGTACTTACCTCCGAGCAAATGGACTCGCCCGCCCTCGTCAGCCGCGTGTGCACAAACGAGGGAAACACTTGTGAGCGAGCGATCTAAGGTAACGGTGTCAACATGTTTTCGAAACAGGAAATACGGAGTTTGATCAAGACTGAATGTACCAGAGTAGTGTTGTGTAGTTCGTGAACGAACTAGTTCGGAAGAGTGCTCCCACAGGCGAACTACGCGAATTAGTTCGCATATCCCTCGCCTCTTAGTTGGTCCGCTCCTTTTCCGAAGACTGACGGGGAACAGCGAGAGGACGCGATAGCGCGCAGAATCGCGTGATTCCCTTCTACCAGTTACCGTCATTTCGAGCTGGGATGCAGCTCAGCTGTAGTTTCATAGTTCACTGCCACAAATTTTCCTTTCTAAGGTATTCAGCAGTGTCTAAATATAACCCTCATTCCATAGTGTAAAGAAGTAAAGAGAACTCAATACTTAACATTGTTTGCATTTATATGCGAGAAATTATGCATCAACCATTTTCTCTCGCCTGCATGATCCTGTTGACGGCTCGCGGGGTAGAATGTTGAGGATGACGTCGGATAAGCGACACTAACACTGTAAATTAACGAACCCGTATAGAATTAATTAGCTACAAAACTGTAGTTTACTGCCTGTCGTCAGAATGTAAAGGTCGAAACCCATTGTCACCAATGTCGCTAGCGTGAAAATCAAAAATTTCTTCTATTTCATTTGTTAATACAAAATCAATTTCTGTATAAAGTGTGTGGTTGACCGGACCGGCTTAACTTTCTATGCAATTGAGGCGGCCGCCCCTCCGAAACAAAGGATTGGACTTGCCCAGCACCGAAGACAAAAATTCGTTTCTGCGCGTGGGAACTTGGTTTATTTAATAGAAGAAATAAAGAAATCCAGTTTAAAAATAAAATACTACGAGTACTATGTATGCAAAGCAGTTGAATACCATTGTATCACCCATTCGTGTAAATAACTGGTTTATTTGCTTAAGTATTTGATGTCTAATTGCCCAAAAATAAGAGTAATAGCTCACGCTTGGGCAACGATGATCATTATATAAAAAAGCTGACATAACAAAAGAAAGAGCTCTTTTAGTAGGGGTAGCAAAAGCCAAAAAGAGCGGACGAACTAAAAAGAGCGACCTACTTCGCGGCCGAGCTGCGAAGTAAAAGGAGAGCTACCGGTCGCGAACTAAGATATGCGCGATCGGTCGCGAACTACAATATGTACAATCGGTCGCGAAGTAAAACATGCGTTACCGGTCGCGAACTATTATGCCAAACGTATCACGCTTCTTAGTTCATTGGATTATCGGTCAATAGCGAGAGGGCGCGCAGCAGAATTAAAAATCACGTGTTTGCCTTCTGCTGATGAGAGCCATTTAGAGGTGAGCGTCTGTCTGCTAGATTACATAGTTCAGTGCTACAAAATTTCTGTTTTCAAGTATTCTGCACTCTGCAGTTTCTGACTAATAAATTCCATAATGCCAAGATATAGAGCTAACTCTAAACTTAAACGCGAGAAATTATCCACAAACTGTTTCTTTTGGTTTGCGTGATATCGTTAGCGGCTCAAGCAGCAAGCGCATGAAGCAGCTAGGTGGAGGAACTTCTCCCTCCACCTGCATGCGCAGACCACGCCGCTCAGCCGTCACGAACTAGTTCGCGGCAGAGCCGCGAACTAAAGTGAGCGCTTCCGATAGCGAACTATTATGCGCAAGTCTACTGAAAACACAGTGAGGCGCGTGACAGGGGAGGACAAAACGGGGGCGCTAGCTCAGCGTCGCTGCATCCGTTCCAGGTGTAGAGACGCTGTGTGTGTTGTATGGTACGGCGGTGATATTAGGAGCTCACCGTAATCTTCACCTTGAAGGAGCACTTGCTTCATAGTAGCGTAATTTCTTGTTGTTTGTTTGTCAAGCTTATGGGACTTAACTACGGGGTCATCAGTCCCTTACCCTTAGTCACGCGCCTTAGCGTGTTTACAGTTCGTCTCTCATTTCGCTGAACGGAGTATAGCAATCTCTAATCTGAATTCAGGAAACGATATAGGCTCCTCATTTCTCATTTTATATATAGCGTGAGCAGTAGTTAGGAAGAAGTCAATGAGGTGGAGGAACAGTTTTCGATAGCACTTCCTTGTTTTGCTCACCGTCTTCGTTATGGATAATTGTCTGTCAATATTATCTATACCATCCATTTTGATTATGGTCATGAACACATGTTCGTTTTATAATGTGTCTTCCAATTGCGCAAATGTCAAGTTCATACACACGTCAACATGCGCGCACTGCGTTAATCATCTAATTTCATAGCCATCCATACCTTGCTATGAGAGACTTGAATTTCAACACGACATAATTTATTATCCAGATTAGGCATCCTCTCTCTCTTCGGATTTACCTAATTACATATTTGAGAGATTTCAGTACTGCCACGTTGCTTTCCAACAGTAAAAGGACAACACAACCTTGTTAATGTTATTAGATTATTCGTAGGTTATCGATTTAATAACTTGTGGCGAAAGAGAAATATTCTGTCACTTGGTTGTGTTAGGCCTGTAACGGGGGAGAGGGGGGGGGGGGACACGCATTCAGAGCTAACGGCGACCGGTGGCGAGCACAGGAGTGGCTCTGTTATTCGGAGGGTCAGCGGTTCCCGGAAGACGCCTTACGGCCGAAGGCCACAGCAGGTAGGACTGAGGCGTGAGCCTTTCCAAGTATCTGGCTGGCGCCACCGACGCTGGCGTCGTCTAGGCGGGAGCATCTGACTGCCGGCCGCGGTGGCCGAGGGGACTCCGGTGCGCCAGTCACGGTCTACACGGCCACTACGGTCGGGGGTTCAACTCCCCCTCGGGCATGGATATTTGTGCCGTCCTCAGTATTAGCTAGTAAATAAGTAGTTTGTAAGTTTAGGGACTGATAACCCCGTAGTTAAGTCCCATAAGTTCTACGAACATTTGAACATTTTTTGGGAGCATCTGGAGCAATACAATAACATGTTTTCATGGGCGGTGTACGGTGCTTTGCGAAGGGAGAGCTGTGAAGTCTGGCGCCGAGTTGGCGAACGCCAGGATGGCACCCGCTAGGACATTGTACGTCTCTGGCGCCGAGCTGGCGGGCGCCGCAATTATATAGAATAGCGAGGATGTTTGACTGTTTGCTGGGAACAACTTGTTGTCCGTGTTTTCGAAGGTGCCTGAAGGCCATCCGCCGCTACTGTGAGAACGCTGGATGGAAGAGCGAGGCCCAACCGGTGGAAACGCGGGAGAGCTGGCCATTGGCTGCTGTTTTATTGTAAGGGGGTTCGGCTGTCCGACTCCTGAACACAAGCCGTGATTGACCATACTTTGGCGCCTAGCTGTGTATTAGTGTTTCAATTGTGATAGGCGGAGCCTGGAGGCTTTGCAAAGATGAGACGGAGTGGAGAGAAGGAGACTGGTGTTTGGGCAGCCGAGGATAGCAGACGCTTCTCTTCTGCTCTCAGTTTATACTTGTCTTCAAGCAGCGGTACTTGGAGTTTGTGGTACAATTTTTGGAGTTGCTCCAAAACTTTTGCTAACAGCGCTGAGTATCAGCAAGCGGAGAGCAAGGTCAGCCATCCTGATATCAGACGCACCGACGCGCTAATTGCGATTGTCACATTTCTGGTGTCACCTCTGCCTACAATACATTCGTATATCACACATACATTGTCTGCAGTGGCACGACATAGCCGAACGAGTGAGATAGTAGACACTAAGATCTGCTGAGGTCGAAGTTGGCTGATATTAGTTAAATATTGCTTCTGGAATACGAAGCTGAATTATCTCCGGGTCCGCGACTTGCGGCTATCTACACTCGCAACCACCGCCCAACCGCCGTGCTGCTGACATCGCCAGCCGGCACAGCTTTGGTACAGTATCGCGTGCATTTGCTAGAGTTTCGAGGGGTGTTCACGTTTTCGGACTATTGAAAACGTTAGGTAAATTCGCAGTAATCTGCTATCGGAATATTCCTCTCTATTACGCCATGGTTTCCAGTTAAATGTAGGTTGTTCAAATGTTCAAATGTTTGTATAGCTTATGGGACTTAACTACGGGGTCATCAGTCCCTAAACTTACAAACTACTTATGAACTAACTAAGACTAAGGAGGCACAAATATCCATGCCTGAGGGGGGGATTCGAACCCCCGACCGTAGTGGCCGTGCAGACCGTGACTGTAGCGCCTCAGTCCCCTCGGCCACCGTGGCCGAATTTAGGTTGTCACAAGTGTTTAGAATCAAATACAATTATCTTCCACTTACCATTCATATTGTTTTGTAAAATAGGTTCGTTAAATTTCATCAGTGTTGGATTGTACGTGAACTTTTGCTCTGACGTTCATTTGACTTCAAAGAATAAAACGAGTCAAAACAAATTTCTTTACTCAAATCATTCAAATTAGATAGTCCCCTTTACACAATTTTGGATGGTTTTTATTACTTGGAAATTTGATGGTGGGTCAGCCACGCCCATCCTTTAATATCAAGTGAACAAACCATTTGCGTACTCCATTTGCATACCGTCCTCCTTCTCCCCTGCCGTAACCTTTTATTTTGCAACACATCCACCGTAACGATGCCTTTCATATTCTAGTATCACGATCACTGAGAAATCCTGCTAAACTGGTAGGTGTATACCACTTATCTGTGAATATTACATGGCCTTTATAAAAATACGTTCGTAAAAAGTAAGTAACAATATCCCCAGTAATACCTACCTCAAACTTTTGACAATCACTATCTACACCTCTATAAACAATGCAACCTAGAACAAATCCAGTTTCATAGTCATGAAAAGCTTAATCCCAGAAGATTTCTCTTCGAGGGAATTCGTTGCTTGAATCGAAAGCCTATCCTTCCATAATAACACACTTTCATAAATGCACAGATTTTTAGCTGGAATAAGAATTGCCGCAAATTTTTCTTGTAAGTGGTGTATTAGTGACTTCATTTTTTCCAGAGACTGATTGGGAATTCCATCATTATTATGGAAATGTAAATTGTTCAGAATGTGAAGATATCTACAGTGCCAGTATTTGAGAAAACGTGGAGTGTATAGTAATGGATCTGTAGACCAATAGCTTTCACATTCCCGTTACGAACATGACTCACTAAAATGGAAAGACTGAGAAAGCGTTCGAACGCATCTTTAGTGAGAAGATACTAGGCTTTCGTATGAGGGCTTTTTGCCAGAGGACATTGTGTTTCATAACAGTTCGTCTTCTCAATATGTTTTCAAAGTAGGAAAGGATCACACAAGTGATTGAAATAATCTACCGGTTTATTTCCTGGCATAGAGGTGCGTTGAAAATCTTTTATTGATGAATAAAAGCTCGCATCCTCAAAAATTTGACGAGCATCATAACCATTTTCTACATCAGTCTCAATGCTGCCAATCTATTCCCTGGACAGATCTTTTAGATCAAGTTCAGAAGTGTTTTGTAAATCTGTGGGGCCAAACTGTAGGGGTCATCAATCCCTAGACTTAAAAAATTAGTTTAACTTACACACACACACACACACACACACACACACACACACACACACACACGAAAGGGCGCGAGGGAGCACTCAAACCTCAGACAGGGATCTAGTTCAGATTCGCCACTACTACAAACGTTATTCTGAGCCATTTCAACAATTTCAACAAAAATGAGATTATGATTTGGGTCGAGAAAAATATTCATAAACCAAGGGCAGCGTCTACTGCATTACACCCTAAAAGGCCGTTCGGTCTCGGATATTAATTATAACCTACAAAATACACTCCTCATGCGAAGTCGTAGATACGACATCTGAGAAGATTTTGCTTCCGCGAGTATTTTAAATCATTGATCAGGCACAGAGTTTCAAGCAATATTTTAAAACTAGTATAATGATCCTTTATGTTCTTGAACTTCGGGAAATTCCAAGATAGAGACCCAGTACCACGCAGGAAGAGGTATCCAGGTAGTTCGGAATAGCATATATTAAATTTGGTACTCGGGGGTCTTCGCCACCGCTGATAACAAATACGACAGCAGATTTATGAAATTTCAAGATCGCTACACAGTGCTGCGCCTGCGTTCTTGAGAAAACCACATGTAAACCATGAGCATACTTGGGCAAGCGGTGCTCGCCCATGATCCCAGAGGTAATCCCCATCAAGTACACGCGGTGCCTGTCTTTTAACTTCATGGTTCCTAATTTCTGAAAACGTGCCCTCCTGCTTGGCTTGGCACAACGGTGGGTGTAACTGCCTCTTAGCACAATTTCCATTATCCCATGAGTGGTTCAGGATATTTATAATGGAAAGGTGTGCTGAATTCAGCCCAACCCTGTACCGTGCCAAGAGGTACACTGGAGGCCCTTGTTCTTATCCAAATTATTTCAATCTTCTTTTCACTCCCAGTGTACCTCTTGAGCCGGTCCTGGGTTGGATGTCTGGACGACAGTTCTGGACCACTTAGATTAGCGTCAAGTATCCTCAGGGCTGGGATCGAGAAAAAAATTACATTTCCCATAACGTTGCGGCCGGGGGGTTGATGTATTCACCACCTGTCACGTGGAAGTGTGGGGAGGGGGAAGGGGGAGAGGAATATACAGTAATGGCCATTAAAATTGCTACACCAAGAAGAAATGCAGATGATAAACAGGTATTCATTGGACGAATATATTATAGTAGAACTGACATGTGATTATATTTTCACGCAATTTGGGTGCATAGATCCTGAGAAATCATTACCCAGAACAACCACCTCTGGCCGTAATAACGGCCATGATACGCTTGGGCATTGAGTCAAATAGAGCTTGGATGGCGTGTAGAGGTACAGATGCTCATGCAGCTTCAACACGATACCACAATTCATCAAGAGTAGTGACTGGCGTATTGTGACGAGCCAGTTGCTCGGCCACCATTGACCAGACGTTTTCAATTGGTGAGAAATGTGGAGAATGTGCTGGCCAGTGCAGCAGTCGAACATTTCCATATCCAGAAAGGTCCGTACAGGATCTGCAACACGCGGTCGTGCATTATCCTGCTCAAATGTAGGATTTCGCAGGGATCCAGTGAAGGGACGAGCCACGAATCATAACAATGTGAAATGTAACGGCCACTGCTCAAAGTGCCGTCGATGCGAACAAGAGGTGACCGAGACGTTTAACCAATGGCACGCCGGGTGATAAGCCAGCATGGCGATGACGAATACACACTACCAATGTGCGTTCACCGCAATGTCACCAAACACGGATGCGACCATCATGATGCTGTAAACAGAACCTGAATTCATAAAAAAAAAGACGTTTTGCCATTCGTCATTGCGTACACCATCGCAGCCATTCCTGTCTATGACGCAGCGTCAAGGGTAAACGAAGCCATGGTCTCCGAGCTGATAGTCCATGCTGCTGCAAACGTCGTCGAACTGTTCATGCAGATGGTTCTCGTCTTGCAAACGTCCCCATCTGTTGACTCAGGAATCGAGACGTGGCTGCACGATCTGTTACAGCCATGCGGATAAGATGCCTGTGATCTCAACTGCTAGTGATATGCGGCCGTAGGGATTCAGCACGGCGTTCCGTATTGCTCTCCTGAACCCACCGACTCCATATTCCGCTAAGACTCATTGGACTGCGACTAACGCGAGCAGCAATGTCGCGATACGATAAACTGCAAATGCGACAGGCTACAATCCGATCTTTCTCAAATCCGGAAACTTGATGGTACACATTTCTCCTCCTTACAGGAGGCATCACAACAACGTTTCACCAGGCAACGCCGGTCAACTGCTGTTTGTGCATGAGAAATCGGTTGGAAACTTTCCTCATGTCAGCATGTTGTAGGTGTTGCCACTGGCGCCAACCTTGTGTGAATGCACTTAAAAGCTAATCATTTGCATATCACAGCATCTTCTTCCTGTCTGTTAAATTTCGCGTATGTAGCACGTCATCTTCGTGGTGCAGCAATTTTAATGGCCAGGAGTGTACTTGTAATCCAACAATTTTGGATATGAATTTTGGTCTAAATAAGAAATCTATTTGAAATGAAAAATCTCAGGCCGCTGAGCCCACCAAGGATTGTGAGAATAATAATAAAAGTCCATCACTGTGTTGGACTTTCATGGTTGAATGTACGAACACGCATGGGTAGTAGGCAATGGATAGCATATGGAAGTTAGGGTCGATCCGAGAAGCGTGCGGGGATATTGTAATTGTGAACGCGACATCTCATGAAAAGCGGGAACTGAGGATTCGAGCCCTGCTCTGGTATAAGATGATGATTCATATTTGCAGTTGTAAATACATTTCTTGTATTGAAGGACACATATAGGGAGTGTTACAAAAAGGTACGGCCAAACTTTCTGGAAACATTCCTCACACACAAAGAAAGAAAATATGTTATGTGGACATGTGTCCGGAAACGCTTAGTTTCCATATTAGAGCTCATTTTATTACTTCTCTTCAAATCACATTAATTATGGAATGGAAACACACAGCAACAGATCGTACCAGCGTGACTTCAAACACTTTGTTACAGGAAATGTTCAAAATGTCCTCCGTTAGCGAGGATACATGCATCCACCCTTCGTCGCATGGAATCCCTGATGCGCTGATGCAGCCCTGGAGAATGGCGTATTGTATCACAGCGGTCCACAATACGAGCACGAAGAGTCTCTACATTTGGTACCGGGGTTGCGTAGACAAGAGGTTTCAAATGCCCCCCTAAATGAAAGCCAAGAGGGTTGAGGTCAGGAGAGCGTGGAGGCCATGAAATTGGTCCGCCTCTACCAATCCATTGGTCACCGAATCTGTTGTTGAGAAGCGTACGAACACGTCGACTGAAATGTGCAGGAGCTCCATTGTGCATGAACCACATGTTGTGTCGTACTTGTAAAGGCATATGTTCTAGCAGCACAGGTAGAGTATCCCGTATGAAATCATGATAACGTGCTCCAGTGAGCGTAGGTGGAAGAACATGAGGCCCAATCAAGACATCACCAACAATTCCTGCCCAAACATTCACAGAAAATCTGTGTTTTTGACGTGAATCGAGGAAGTACAGTACATACTACCGAACCAATTGGTATTTTGACAGCTATCTGCACGAATTATTTCAATTTGCATTTAAAGAGAAATACTAAAATGAGCTCTAACATGGAAACTAAGCCTTTCCGGACACATGTCCACATAACATATTTTCTTTCTTTGTGTGTGAGGAACGTTTGCTGAAAGTTTGGCCGTACATTTTTGTAACACGCTGTATTTGTTCTATTGATAAACACGGACATTGCAGTCGTATTTGAATAAGCATCAGCAAGGTTTGTGCAAATTGTAATAAACATCTCTGCATGTGCGGGACGTTTTCCAAGAAAATTTATTGATAAAAACTTTAATCTCCTTGCACTACTTCTTGTTGACTCTGATTCCAACACAGAAATGTCTTGCGTTCTTTCACGAAATCGTCAAAATGGGACGCGAAATTTCTGTATTGAATGAGTGCTTGGAGGGTAATCTGATATAGGCTATTAATTCCGATGCTGATGAGTAAAGGTAAAGCAGTCAATAATCCGAAGATTGATTTGAACACCACAGTGCTTTACTAGGCGTGGTCCTGTTTGGTGGTGGTATGCCGTTGCATTCCTCCGACCTTCGAACTGACTTACCCAGCCATTTGTAAGGAGACCTACAGTATAAAGTGGGTTCCGAACCACAGTGCTACTCGATATTTTTCACATCAGCAACACTGCCAGAGGTGGATTTGTAGTCTGGTACTCTACCACTGAGTAACAATCTGAAATCACCAACTTGCCTCCACTTTACCTCCCCTTTTGTTATATTTTTTTCTTCATCTTGTAGACTTCATACTCTGTATAGTTTGGCCTATGTTAAAAAGGGAGCCGTGCTCACTTACTTTTAATAAGCTACCAAAAACAGAGTCTTTTTTTCTTAATTGTGTTTTGAAACCTCTTCCAAAGATAGGCTGGCAGCAGCCTCGGCGCCTTCCTACAGCCGAAAGACGTACATGGCCGAGGAGACTAAAATACATACATGGAGACAAACGGGTGACATTGCGGCGAATGTAAACGTTAAAAAGTGATCACAGGAAACACACAGTCAGCATAAAATGTTACCATGGTGGCTAAAATACGCTGTATGTTAAAACAAGCAACCAGCAATGTAGGACGGAGACACTATATAAAACACACACGCAACATTGGTTCCGGCCAGGATTCTAACCCTGGGTTCCTGCTAACTGGGCAATTGCGTCAACCACTAAACCACAACGCTGGAGAGCCTCGCCAACACAGATACGAATTGAAAAGGGGGACACCAAGATGGGCCGAGGCGGAATTTGCGTTGTCAAGCGAGGAATACAACAGCAGTCCGTGCAGCTAAATTATTCTAGAGTGCCTCAGTGGGTAATGCATCTGCCCGGTTAGCAGAAGCCACAGGTTTGAATCCCAACCGTAGCATAAATTTTAATTCATTTCTTCACCCTAGACTCGTTATGCACACAATACATGTATCAAAACTTACTGTTGTTGTTGTGGTTTTCAGTCCTGAGATTGGTGTGATGCAGCTCTCCACAATACCCTAACCTGAGCAAGACTCTTCAGCTCCACATAAGAACAGCAACCTACAACTGTTTGAATCTGCTTACTGTATCCATCTCTTGGTCTTCCTCTGCGATTTTTACCCCAAACAGGTCCCTCCAATGCTAAATTCACGGTTCCTTGAGTCAAAGAATGTGTCATACCAATCGATCCCTTCTTTTAGTCAAGGTATGCCAGAAATTCCTTTTCTCCCCAATTCTGTTGATTACCTTCTCATCAACCCACCTAATCTTCATCATTCGTCTGTAGCACCACATTTCAAAAGCCTCTCTCTTCTTCCTGTCTGCACTGTTTATCGTCCATATTTCACCCCCATGCAAGGCAACACTTCACACAATTACCTTCAGAAAGGGATTCCTTAGGCTTAAATCAATATTCGATGTTAACAAGTTTCTCTTTTACAAGAACGCTTTTCTACCCATTGCCATGCTGCATTTTATATCCTCTGTACTGCGACCATCATTTATTTTATTGCCCAAGTAACAGAAATCTTGTACCTCCTTTATTGTTTCGTTACCTAATCTAATTCCTTCAGCACCCCCTGATTTTCTTAGACTGCATTCCATTACCCTTGTTTTGCTCTTGTTAATGTTCATATTATATGCTCCTTTCAACACACTGTGTATTCCGTTCAATTGATCCTCCAGGTCCTTTGCTATCTCTGGCAGAATTACAGTGTCATCGGCAAAACACAATGTTTTTATTTCTTCACCCTGAACTTTAATTCCTTCTCCAAATTTCTCCTTGCTTTCCTTTATAGCTTGCTCAATGTACAAATTTAATAATATTGGAGAAAGGCTACAAACCTGTCTTACTCCCTTCCCAACCACTGCATCCCTTTCATGCCCTTCAACTCTGACAACCGCTGTTTGGATTTGGTACAAGTTGTAAGTAACCTTACACTCCCTATATTTTACTCCTGCTTGCTTCAGAACTTGAAAGAGTTTATTCCAATCAACATTCACTATTTCATCTCTCGATGCTACCCATTCCTCCTCTACTGTTTTATTTTCCCCCGTTTCTGTCAATTGTTGGCTAAAGGTCCCTCTGAAATTCTGAAGAACTTCAGTTTCCTCAAGTTTATCCAGGTCCCATCTCCTTATTTTCCTACCTTTCTGCATTTTTTTCAGTTTCAGCCTACAATTCATGACCAATACATTATCGTCAGAGTTTATATCTGCCCCTGGGTATGTCTTACAGTTTAAAATCTGGTTCCGAAATCTATATCTTACCATTATAAAATCTATCTGGTATTTTCTGATGTCTCCTGGTCTCTTTCACGTATATACAACCTTCTTTTGTGATTCTTAAACCAGGTGTTTGTTATAACTAAATTATGTTCCATGCAAAATTCTACCAGGTGGCTTCCTCTTTCATTCCTTTTGCCCAGACCATATTCACCAACCATCTTTCCTTCCTTTCCTTGTCCTGCTACCGAATTCCAGTCTCCCATAACAATTAAGTTTTCCTCTCCGTTAATTGTCTGAATAATTTCCTTTAGCGCCTGATATATTTCTTCGATCTCATCATCATCGGGAGAGCTAGTTGGCATATAAACCTGTACTACTGTGGTCGTTGTTGGCTTCATATCTATCTTGATTACGATAATGCAATCACTGTGTTGCTCATAATAGTTTACCCGCATTACTATTTTCTTAATCACTATCAGACCTACTCCTGTAATACCCCCAACTGATTTGGTATTTATAATCCTGTACTCACCTGACCAGAAATCCTGTTCCTCTTTCCACCAAACTTCACTAATCCCCACTATATATAACTTCAACCTATCCATTTCTCTTTTTAAATTTTCTAACATTCCTACCAGATTAAGGGATCTAACATTCCACATTCCGATCCGTAGAATGCCAGTGTTGTCTTTCCTGATGATCACATCTTCATGTCCGAAGATCCGAATGGAGGACAATTTTACTTCCAGAATATTTTACTCAAGAGGATACCATGAAAACTTACTAACCATTATCATTTGTGTTCTGCCCAAAGGCAGGTTTGGTATCTCTGTCCTGTCCTGTCCTGTCCTGTCCTGTCCTGTCTTCTGCCATCTTCTCAGGTCTGCATATTTTCTATTTCCCTTTATGACGTATCTCCCTCACATCAGTCCTTATAAAGCATCTGTTATTAAACAATGGCATCTCAACAGATGTCCCATCCAGTTTTCTTTCTTTCTTTTATAGCCTGCAGCAGTTTTCTCCTCTCACCAACCCTTTCCAACACTCTTTCGTCACTCAGTCCTTCCATCCAGCTTATCCTCTCCATTCTCCTCCACAATTCAAACCTCATCCTCTCGTCTTAATGTCCATGTTTCTGCCCCATGGAGTGCCATAGTCCAAACAAAACACCTGAAGCCTTTTCCTCAGGTCTTTATCCAATCTGACACATAATAATCTTCTCTTTCTGTTGAATGCCTCAATCACTATAGTAATATGGGTTTTGGCTTCCTGATGGCATCTCAGATCTCCAATGATCATACTCCCAAGACAATTAAAATTTCTGACTTAATTCATGGCTATTTTATCGACAATAATATTTGCCAGTTTCCTTCTTTTGCTTACTAAACCAGCTAAAAAAGAAAACAAAACTTCCTCGTGAAAGGCAAAGTCAAAGGTCCCCGATTCCTGCACACAATTTTTATCTGCTGGTTCTGAAAGTATTGTGCAACAGATCACTTTGCCTCGCTCCCTCATTCATAACCTGACTTAACAAAAATTTTATTTCTAGACAGGATTGAGCATTACCGCACTGCAGCTGCAGAGTGCCCGTTTAAGGAATTTTGTGCCCCCCCCCCCCCCCTTATACTTTTCTAGGAGATTCGCATCCAGTTTCAAGAATTTCACCAGCTTGCAGAGACACACGAAATTATTATTACAATAGATTTCAAGTGTTTTCTGAATGCTACAATTTACGGAAGACAAAAATGTGCTTTTTAAATATTGCGTGTATTTTATTTTAATCTAGTTGTGCTGTGTATTGTTTTTTTATGAAATGCCGTGAAAAACAGAAGAAAGTCTGTTTGCTTGTATTTCATAGAAATTTGCAGTTTATTTGTGTTGCTGATAGAAGTTTGCACACTTGACCTTCAAAACGAGACGAGGATCACTGACTACTTACAATTCTATGTGGTGCGTAAAGAAAGATAATTTACTTGCAGAATTGGACACTAGCCTACAATTTTATTCCTATCTTTCACAATTCGCCTTCAAAAGAAGAGGAGGGCCAAAGTGTATGCAATATTCCGAACGGTGCACGGCAAAAGGTACCTTACAAGAGACAAAGGCACCATTTGACCTATCACTGTGAAAGTTATCACAAGCATGCACGTTTCCGTGGAAAAGGTTTTCATATTCCGGCAGACACCGTATAGTGCCTGGCGGAGGGTACCTCGAAATGAACTTCGTCACTGTTTTATTGGTCAGCATGAAAGTTGTCAGATACATGTAATTGTTCATCGATATCATCGTAAGTCATCGTGCTCATTGCAGAGCGTCGTGACCCCATGAACCAAGCGTCTCCATCCCGGACAGTTGTCAGTGCCTGCTGAAGAGGTAGACCGGAGATGATCTTGATTTGGTCTATCCATCTGCTCGCTGCCCTTCCTCTTGGTCTTGTGCCCTCGATCTTTCCTTGTAAGATTATTTTTTCTAGGTTTTCTCCGTCTTTTCTCACAATATAGCCAAAGAACTGGAGAATGTTTTCGTCGACTCAAGAAGAAAGGCGTCTGGAGATATTCAGTTGTTCATTAATGGACACATTTGTTCTACTTTCGGTCCATTTTATGCGTAGCATCCTATGCCAGCAGCAAAGCTCAAACACATCAAAGCGTTGTTTGTCTCTGGCCTTGAGTGTCCATGCTTCACAACCATAAAAGAAGACAGAAAACATGAGTGTTTCAACTAGCCGGAACTTTGTGCTATTTGTTATTGCTCTGCTGTGCCAGATCTTCGTGAGATTCTTCATAACCACTCGTCCTAGCGTGATCCACCTTCTTATCTCCTCTTCACAACTACCTGGGCTGCAGATGGTTGACCCAAGATAGGCCAAGGGCTGCACGACTTCCAGTTCCTTTATTTTACCTGTGAGCTGGATCTGTTGTTCTCGATCAATTAACATGAGTCTGGACTTACTGAGGTTGATGTCTAGTCCATATGCTAGACTAATGTCTTTTATTCTAGTTAGTAGCTCAGCAAGTTCATCTTCGCTGTTTGTTAAAAGTACAGTGTCATCAGCAAAATGGGGGTTGTTAACAGTTCTTCTGGCAATTGAGATGCCTTTGGTCCAACCATCAAGAGCTTTCCTAATAACGTGTTCTGCATAGATGTTGTACAGTTGTGGGGATAGAACACACCACTGCCTCATACCTTTTGAAACTCTGAAGAAATCAGAAATGCCAGCACTTGTCTTTACAACTGTGGAGTGATCATTGTACAGATTTTTGATCAATGCTGTCAAGTGGGGAGGGACACCGATCTCTGCAAGTACCTGCCACAACTTTTCCCACGCAACACAGTCAAATGCTTTCCTATAGTCAAGGAAGTAGATGAAAACAGGAACACAGAACTCTCGTGATTTTTCTATTATTTGTCTTACGTTGAGAATCTGTTCACAAGTTCCTTTCCCTTGAACAAAACCTGCTTGTTCTGAGGAAATGTTGGGTTGAATGTACGACTTCAAACATTGGTTCAGTATATAGAGTAAAATTTTACTTGCGTGAGATATGAGTGCAATAGTTTGGTAGTTGGAGCAGTTCCTGATAGACCCTTTCTTGTGTAAGGGAATAAAGAGAGACTTTGACCAGTCATCCGGCCACTCCCCAGTTTTCCATATTCTTTTACACAATGAGTTCATCGATATAGGTAGGAGGAAATGGGCTGACAGGAGGAGACTGACAGATAGCAGGGAGAGGATATGGACAGGGTGTCAGGAGTGAGTGAACAGAAGGAGGGTACAGCAAGGTGAAAGGAGAAAACGGACCAGGGGAAGACTGTAATACATGCATAACGTAGGAAAAGTTATTGTTAATTATACATAGCGTCGCTTATAACAGAAAGAGGACAGGAGGCTGACAGACAACTGTGTAGTACACTGAAGCCTAGTGAAATGGAGTGCAGGATATTACCCGAAGGTATTGCCTTTGGAGTTTGGGGTGAGGGGTGTACTAGCAGGGGTTACTGTTAAATCGTGCATGGGTGCCAGGGAGAGATTCTATTAAGAAAAGAGGAACATGGGCCTACCAACATGAGAGCAGGGCCACAAGCCACTTAAAGCAGTCGTCGTCATCCGTTTGTCCCAGCCGGAGAATGAGGGGACGGGTCGATTAACGGGGATACCTGTACAGACCTTCTGCTGATACTTGGATGCGTTTCCCAAGCAGCCTCGTGTAGATAGTGGGAGAGGAAGTTCCAGAGCACATGAAACACGTGTCTTAAGGCTCTGTTTTGGAGCATCTGGAGGTGCTGAAGATGGATTTCATAGGTGTGTCCCGTATGGGAGAGGCAAAGTCTGTGATGGAGCAGACTGAGGCACGTTAGATTGGGAGGCCGCTAGTCACCTAAAGTGCGGAATGTTGGTTAAGAAACGGGTAGAGTACCCCGAAGGCAGCGGCGCGCTTCCAAGGAGGTGTTGATGTGTGGCTTTCAAGTTAGTTGGAAGTCAATGGTGATCCTGAGATATGTTGCAGTCGTGGTCCAAGCAAAAGAAACACTGAAGAGCATAACATCTGCTACTGGGACACTGCGGTGATGGGTGATGAATACAGTGTGACTCTTGGCTGCATTGAATTAGACATGCCACCAGAAGGCCTAGTGTTCAACATCATGGCACGCCGTCTGGAGACATCGATGGACACCACCGGGCTATCATGGTGGGACAGGAGGGTGACATCATCGGCATAGATATGCCCATGGAGACGTGGGGAAGTCCACTGTGTAGACAGTGAACAAGATCGGTCCCAGAACGGAACCCTGGGGAAGACCAGCGTGGACGTCGGCGGGTCAAGAGTGCGTTGGCGAGCCTGACGACAAAGGTCCAGTTGAGTAGGTAGTTGCTAAGCAGTATGACCAGCAAGGTGACGAGACCAGCCCCTGATGCCATACACTACTGAAGGTGTGAGAGGTGTCCAAGGAACTTAACCATTACCTGTCTGGGTTGGATACGCATCCAATAGATGGCACTGTTATGATTTAATAGTATTTCTTGATGCTATAATTTATTTCACATTACACTTGTTTTAAGAATTTATATACAACATAACCGAGGCTGGATAAAGAGTTCATGTTTGAAGCCAAGAGAGCCCAGAATTAGTATGCTAATCACTCAAAATCGCATATCGTATTCCAAAATTCAATCATGGTAAGGGACATCTCTCTACAATACCTAGAGTAGAAACACTTCTTCACCACCAACTCTACCAAACAGAATAATCGAAAACAAATATTGAAAGCTGCCTGTCTCATTTCACTCCTCCATCCAACCATTAATCATACCAACTGCCCCAAATCACCCTTGTTAACTTTCCAAATTACTAACCTTGAACCTTACCTGCCTCTTCATTCACCAAATATTTCAATATGGAAAGCAAACTTAGATCATCTAAAAGAATTGCACTTTATCATATAAAAACAGATTCTAGCATTATAATCCTGCCTGACAACAATAGTTCCACCACTGTAGTTACGAACCAAATGGATTACCTGGCAGAGTACCTCCGTTCTGTCGGCTACATGCACCAACAAACCCTGCCACAGTGATCCCATTTAAGGAATCCAGAATGATCTCTAGTCCCTCCTCAAATTATTAGGTTCATCTCATAACCTGCCTCTCTCCCCCCACCCCAAAATTCCCCCTGGGCCGCAATAACACTCCTTCGTGGCTGGTTATTGTGCTTCTACAGGGGAAATTCTGCTATTGTGAAAAAATGCCTTCAGCCCTGCAACCTACCCTCCTACATTAAAGACGCCAGTAATTTCCTGTGACTCTCCATAGTTCCAGGTTGCTTACAAGTCACTGTTGATGCCACCGCCCTATACACTATCACCTCCGATGCCCACTGTGGAGCACTACCTTTGTAAGGTCTGACTGACTCCAGACCTACAACCTCCTCCTTTGTCATCAATATGAGTTATATATTGACCCACAGTCTACTTTGAAGGATCACCTATAATCAAATCTATGGTAAAGCAAGACAGCATTCTATACCAACCTGTTTACAGGCCATGTAGAGAAATCCTTCCCAACCAACCATCATCCAAACCCCTCACCTGGTTCAGGTTCATAGTGACACCCTAATACGAATCAAGGGTGAAGACACCCTTTCCACATTCCTCTGGAAACTCCACACATTCCTCCTTACTTGCTTCATGCGGTCCTCAACCCAACAAGCCACCTTCCTCAATGTAAACCATCACAGAAAGAATGGCTGTATCAGTAACTCCACACACATCAGCGACTCATTATCAGCCAAGACTGAAGAGAATCACATTCTCTGCTAATGTTTCAATTACTACTCAGTGTGTGCTGAAATGAGGAACATCCTATGCACTATCACTCGCACCCCTCCCACAGGATGGCATGTCATGCCTGCCTGTGACCATCTTGATTCAGGTTTTCTGTAATTTCCCTAAATCACTCCAGCCAAATTATTTCCAAAGGCATGGCCAATTTCCTTACACATCCATGACAAAAACTATCTGAGCTTGTGCTCCATATCTAATGACCACAATGTCGAAGGGATTTCGAATGCTAGTGTTCAAAAACAAAACAGGTATAGTAACAAAACTTTGTATAGGAACCATACATAGAAAAGAGCTGTGTGTGCTGTCTAGATTTGCAGGGGTACAGGAAAGAGAACAGCTCAATGTTTACAGACTACTACTACAGATTCAGAACTATGGATATTTGTGTGACTTTAAAAGTTTGCCAAATAGTTATTATAACTCATGACTGTGTTCATGGTGTCCACAGTTGCATAACAATCATCACCTAAATGTGGGCACCCATGTCTAGGGGAAGGAGTGACTGTGACCCTCACTTGCTCTATGCAAAATGAGGAAATATAATGTAAACATGTGGTTTCTTTTTGAGAAAATCAGAAATAATTATTTTTGAAATAAAACTGGGGGTTGTAACTAACTTTTTTTAATGGCTACTTTAAGGTTGATATTCATTCTACAACATGTTAAAAATAATCCATACCTTCAGGTCTTGTCTAGCATAATTATTCTCTTGTGTTAATCTATGCTATAGGAGAAGTATAGTTATTTTAATAGTGGCAAATTTTGGGATAACTTCTGCTTTAAAGGTTCTGCTTTACAGCATATCTGCAGCTCCATGACTTTATGATAAATTATTTATAAGCCTGTATGTTTCATATGTGGCACTTACATTGAAACCACACACCTTTTTCTTCTTAAATAAATGAAAAGTCATCAGAAATGTAAGTAAATCATGAAAGAAACTACTAACTTGTGAAGAATAAGTCTCACAAAAATTTATTCTGAGCCACGTAATACCACGCTTAATGAGGATCTCGCTGTAAACCCAGTCTTTTGTGAGACTATAAAAAGAAAATGTAAACAATTGACTCAATGTGCAGTGTTTTGCATAACAGAAGTAAGGACTTACTACACATCCACAAAAACATGGCACTTCGCCTCCAAGCACAATGGGTACTGTCATGTTAATGATATGCTGCAGTTGACAGTGCCAGCAACTCACTCGCTCTATGTCTACAAATGTAGATGAACAAATCAGCATTTCAATTAGAGAGGAAAATTTTTACCTGGTTTGGTATCCCTGCTCTAGACCCTCTTCGACTCTCTTCCTCCAAGTCTCATAGTGGTCCGCACTGCAAAAGGTGGTATTCAGGCTTTTGACAGGTGGTCACACTAATGTGACTGGACACTGTGTCAAAAAGGAATCATGGGCAAAACAATAGGTGACAGGTGATGAGATATGTAAGGTTGACATTTAATACAATTTTAAGTGAAACATTTGTGATCACCCGAGATACTTAACAAGGTATTTTAATTTTTGGTACTTCAAAATTTACAATAACATCAGTGTGCCGTTACTTCAGTAATAATACAGTACATACAGATTTAGTTAAAATGTCATTGTATCACACTACAGATGATTACCAGGAACAATACATAAAATTAATGAAGTCACAGTTGTCCAGTTTTTTGTGCTCAATAAAATTAAATAAAAATTGTACACAAATAAAAATAGTTTTTATGGCCTACAGAGCTAAATTGTTGCATAAATTTGCTGAGTGTATCCAATAATGAAAACCAGACAACTGATGTAAATTAGTAATCAGAAAAGATCCGGGCATCCATTGGCCCAGTGCCCATGTCTCCCTGGAAAGGAACCAAAATATATAATTATTATAGTTTCATATGAAAAATTACAGTGGTGCACATGCATGCATGCACTCACAAACAAGTTGAGGGGAGAGGGAGTATTGGGGTATAAGAGGGAGACAGTGATGGAAAGAGATTGGAATAAATAAAAGTAGCATTACATTGCACTTTTTTACATTATGACCAGAGCACAATGACAAATTCACTCAGTCATCATTCTTATGGATATAATTCTGTACTAAGCTCTACAAAGAGCAGTTCACTAACTTCTCTAAATCCCAATTTACCTGCTATATAAAACTCCAATGACTTTCGAACAACAGTATGTGCCTTTCTTAAAACTGACATTACACTCAAAGGATACATTTTCCCCCCTCATTTCCTCTTACAACATGCAAATCAGTTAGGCAACCAAAGTGTACAAGTCTCATTTGTGTAAAATGACAATAACTCAACTCAGGGGTGACCAAATGAATTGCCAAGAACTTTTAAGTCTATTATTAGTGCCACAACATTTCATTATCCTTCAACTCTTATTAAATTGATGATGGTACTGTTATCTTGGAAATGAAAACAGCCAATCCCTAGTTCCTGCCGCAATTTAAGAAGCAAGTATCTGTCTAGAATTTCCCTGACATGATTTAGAATTCAGTTTCCAACAAGCTAAAAACCTGCAGTTTAAGGATGAACCACAATATGCAGGTCTTCTTGGCTAAACTTTTGAGGATGGAAGAAGGTTCAGTCACAACTAACATTCATGTGCAATTTCTCATGTTAGTAGCTGTACATTCAACCATAATAGCAGCATACACAGTGATTCAGTTGTCCTTACCATTGTGATTTCATGCAACCATGTTATAAGAAACATGGTACACTGCTGCAACACCACTTGTATTATGAAGAGACCAAGATCCGTCAGCTCAGTTTTTCATAAATTATTTTCTTCGCAGTCACCGAGTTATAAGCATTAAGTTTGCTTTTTGTTACACCTAGTTCTTATTTATGGCATATTAACATAGTTAGGATGTACACAAACATACGGAAATAGATGTTCATGTTTGGTTAAGTTCAGAATCGTTCGGAAGACTGTGTTTTATATTGGTGTGATGATGAACCAGCTGTCCGTCAGGATGAATGGTCACGGCCAAACTGTGATAGATAGCAAGTGGACCACCTGTGGCACAGCATGTGGCTGAACAAAGAACTCTGAATTTCAATGGCTGCTATACTACATGAGCCATCTGGATCCCCCCCCCCCTCCACCACCAGCTGTTCTGAACCGCACAGATGGGAGTTGTCCCTTGAACTCATTCTACGGTCCCGCAACCATCCTGACCTCAACCTAAGATTACTTCCCATCCTTACACCCTATGCCTAACACCTCTCTCCCCCCTCCTCCTCCCTCATTATCCTGTATCTTGCAATTCATGTCTTCCTTGCAACTGTATGTCACCCCCTTACAATATCCTCTTAATTATATTTTCCCCCTTTTCCTTATTATTTTTATCATTTCAAATCCTTCCACTCCCTCCCACACTCCTCTAGACCTCCCTTTTATCATCTCCAGCCCCTGCCGTTCAGTGTATTCAATGCCACAATTCAAATTCCCATCTATCAGAGAGTTTACAATCCACCAATGCAACACAGAACATTCCATACCCACCCTTACCCAGCATCCTTCCATCTCCACTCCCCACCCCACTCACAGCCTAGAGTGGCGCAGTGGCACTGGAGTGGCCAGATATGGCAGGTGTGTGTATAGTTATCTGAGTATTTGTGAATGTATGTATTTCTTTTTCTGATGAAGGGCATAGCTGAAACTTTTTCTTGCCTGTCAGCAGCTCAGCGAGCCTCTTTATGGCGAGTTGTCATCCGTCCTCCATTATTGATGTTAGAACAAAGAAATGTGTACTTTTGTCTGCAAGCTAAAATTTAAAGCTTGAAAAAATGTGGAAACTTTTAATGTAGCAGTTTCAGTGTTTCAGTAAGTTTACAGTTTCAGGTGACGAGTGCAGTGTTCTGCGGTTGCATTGAATACTGCGATAGGTAGTGTGAAACTGTGGTGAAATTGGGGTGATGTGGAAGCACCCTGAGGAATCAACAATTGTTGCTGGATAGGCGAGGGGGAGGGGAGATGCAAGGTGTGGGTGACGAGATATGTTGGTACAGTCTGGTGAAGTGTGCTTTGATTCCATACGTCAAGACAGGCTACTATGTGCCTTATCAGTTGGAGAGTGTGGGAAGAAAGAAGGAAGAAATTTTGGAGTTTAATGTCCCATCAACTGTGTGGTCGTTACAAATGGATGGTGAAAGAAACTGGCCATGCCCTTTCACAAGGAACCGTTTCAATTTTTGCCTGGAGTGATTTAGGGCAATCATGGTTATTAAATCTGGATGCCCAAACATGAATTTGAATAACTCTCCTTCCAAATGCGAGTCCAGTGTATTACCAACTGTGCCACCTTGCTCATTTGGGTTGGAGGGAGCCTGGGTGGAGAACATAAGTTTATTTGAGGAAAGGAAGGTAAATGAGAAACTAGATAGTGAGCAGATAAGGAGAGACATAGTGCACAGGAACTATGAAAGTTCCGACAAAGGTGGTTATAGGTTATAGGTAGTTAGAGTACCTGCCTGCACAATTCCGGAAAGATGGTGTAGTTAGGAAGGATCCATATGGGAGATGCTTTGCACATTTCAATCATACAATGTACGACCACATGTTCTGCAGCTGGGTGGTCTGGCTGTACCTTAGCCTCAGTCTTGTCAACAGTCATTTCTGACAACTAACAAGCTGTCTGTCTTTGTGAATGGTCACCAAGAAACTACAGCTAAGCAACAGCCAAACCACCCAGATGCTGAACATGGTTCAGTTCAGTGGTGTAGTTCAGAGCCTCTGCCATCTTAATCCTTCCTGCCAACACCAGTTTTTCTGAATAGTGCAGGTGGGAACACTCCTTCAGTATATCCTATGTTTCTGTAACCCCCAAGCCTCAACCTTCCCTACTTCCATCACCTCCACCTTTCTCTTTCCCTGCTTGCACTTCTGCCTCCACATACACATTCTATTCCACAACTGAAATCCATTTTTCTCCCCCATCTATCCCAACTTCCCACAACTTCCTGACTAATGCACCACCTAGCAGCCTGTCAAGGCCCATGTAGTCGATCACCTGGCAGCAATAGTACATTTCCCCCTCCCATACCTGGCATCTCTCCTCTCCTGTCCCCAATCCAGGGCATTTACACATCACAGCTGCGAGAGAAAGTAAAAGGGGGGGGGGGGAAGAGAGAGAGAGAGAGAGAGAGAGAGAGAGAGAGAGAGAGAGAGAGAGAGAGAGAGAGAGAGAGAGAGAGAAGGGGGGGGGCCTCTGTGGGCTGAAAGCTGGGAACTATTGAGAAACTTTTTAAGTATACCTTTCTGCAGCTCATGACGTCTTGTGAGGCAAGTAGCAATTTATACTTTTTAAAATATTGTTGTAATCCTTCCTGTACTTTCCATAGTCAATAATAACCCTGTTTTTACATTATACTGCTTTTTACACCATTTTTGTCAGTCCTGTCAAATTGCATATTTTCACAGTGTTAATTCTTCGCCATTTTCATGTTAATACATTTACATTTTTCCCCACATTTTATGGTTCGTGAAACCATATTCGTGGAGAAAGAAAATGTAATTCTATTAAATTCAAGCACAGTGTTTGTACATCTACATCTACATACATACTCCGCAATCCACCTTAAGGTTGAAGGGTACAGAGTACCACTACTAGGCATTTCCTTTCCTATTCCACTCCCAAATAGAATGAGGAAGAAAATAATGCCCATATGCCTCCGTACGAGTCCTAATTTCTCTTATCTTGTATTTGTGATCACTATGTGAAATATAAGTAGGCGGCAGGAAGATCGTATTACACTCAGCTTCAAATTCTGGCCCTCTAAATTTCCTCAACAGAAATTCATGAAAAGAACGATGCCTTTCCTCCAGCGATCCCCAATTGAGTCACCCCAGCATTTCTGTGACACTCGCACATTGGTCGAACCTACCAGTAACAAACCTAACTGTTCGCCTCTGAACTACTTCCATGTCTTCCTTTAAACTGACTTGCTGTCGGTCCCAAACACTTGAGCAATATTCAAGACATGGTCATAAAATTGTTTTATACGTGGTCTCTTTTAGAGATGAAGTACATCTTCTGAAAATTCTCCCAATAAATCGAAGTCGGCTGTCCCCTTACTCACAACCGTCCTTACATGTCGTTGCATTTCACATCGCTCTGCAATGTTACGCCTAGATATCTGAACGACGCGACTGCATCAAGAAGCTCACTACTAATGCTGTATTTGAACATTATGGGATTTTTTCTCCTACTCATGCGCATCACCTTACATGTTTCTACATTGACAGCTAACTGCCATTCTTCGCACCAGCTAGGAATTTTGTCCAAGTCATCCTTTATGCTATTATAGTCAATTAAAGACAGCAGCCTCCCATACACCACAGCATCATCAGCAAAAAGCTGCAAATTACAAGTCACTCTGTCAATCATATCATGAATATAGACAGAAAATAATAGCAGTCCTATCACACTCCCCTGTGGCACACCTGATGATACACTCAACTCTGATGAACACTAACCGCTGACAACAAAGTACTGCATTCTATTACTTAGGAAGTCTTCCAGCCATTTACAAATCTGTGAACCTCTTCCGTAAGCTCGTATCTTTGTTAGCAGTCTGCAGTGTGGCACTGCATCATATGCCTTTTTGAAGTCAAGAAAAACACAATCCGCCTGTTGCCCTTCATCCATGGCTCACAAGATGTCATGTGAGAAAAGGGCAAGCTGAGTTTCACATGAACGAAGTTTTCTAAACCCGCGCTGATTCACAGAAAGAAGTTTTTCTGTCTCAAGGAAATGTACTATTTTCTAATTCAGGATATGCTCCAAAAATCTACAGGAAACTGATGTCAACAATATTGGCCTGTAAGTATGTGTTTTAGTTCTTTTACCTTTCTTATAAATGGGAGTTACCTGCGCTTTTTCCAATCACAAGGAACTTTGCGCTGAATTAAAGATTCACAATGCTGCAGAATACTCTTTGTAAAACCGAACTGGTATTCCATCTAGACCAGGAGACTTTTCTTATTTAGCTCTCTCAGCTGCTTCTCTGCATCAGAAATACCTATTATTATGTCCTTCATTTCAGAGTTAGTAGGTTGATCAAATGATGGTACATTTGTGCGATCCTTCTGTGTGAAAGATTTCTTAATGGTTAAATTTAGAACTTCAGCTTTCCGTTTGCTTTATTCTATTACTGCCCCGAAATGATCAACTTGTGACTGGATGGTGGGCTTTGACCCGCTCATCGATTTTACATAGGACCAGAATTTTTTTGGGTTCTCGAAAAGATCTTTTGCTAAGGTATTTCTAAGGTAATTATTGTATGCTTTGCGCACCGATCTTTTTATAGATGCACAAATCTCTACTAACTCTTGCCTGTCATCATTTGCGTGTTCTTTTTTGAACCTAGAGTGCAACAGTCTTTGCTTTCTCAGTAGCTTTCAAACATTATTATTATACCATGGTGGATCTTTTCCATCCTTAATCGACTTTACAGGCACATATTTCTCTAACCCTGTATTTACAATGCATTTAAATTTGTAAACGTTATGCAGTGAAGTTCTTTGACACTTCTGCGTTTGTTCAAAAGTATATTTCATCTTTTGTTGTTTACAATACACGCCAAGTTGTCCCACTACACAATGGGTGATGGGAACATCCCGACAGTCACCACGTTGATTGTCAGCTTAGTTTACGTGACTGGTAGTTTTTCATGGTTTGCATGACACGTTTTGAGAATTAATAAGTACTGTGAAGTGCAAATATTTATGAAGGTATTCAAATACTTCAGATCTTGGTTTACCACACACAATAAAATGGAAATGGGCATCAAGGAAAGAATAGCAGTGAGTATGAAAAGCATGAATTACCTCAAGGAGACACTCGGCTCTAAATGAGTTTCAGTTAAAACTAAGATGAAAATCTATAACTCAGTGATGTGCCCAGTGGTAATGTACAACTCAGAAACATGGAGCATGACTAAACGAGACAAGGAAAAACTATTAATATTTTAAAGAAATGTAATGAGGAAGACATAGGCACCAATTTTAGATAACACAGAATGGAGGAGGAGGACGAATGAAAAAAAATCTACCTTCTGATGTGACAGCCAAATATCTTACAGAAGATAAGAGAAAAGAGAATACAGTGGGAGGTCCATATAGTCTGTATGCCAGAAGGAAGACAGGCGAAGATGCCACTACAAGGAAAACCAAACACCTAACCCCCATTGGACGACCAAGGCAATGCTGGATGGACGACCTGGCGAAGGACCTGGCAGCCCTGAGGAGTGAAGACACCTGGAGGAACCGGGCACAAACAGGAGGGAATGGAGGCAGTTTGTGGTCTGCAGGGCCCACGATTGCTGAATTGTTGATTGTTATTTTTTGTGATGTTTTATAAATGGTGAGACTTATGGTTTGCTTGTGCATGTTTATCTGCACACTGAAGGGGGAATAATATAACCTCAGAAAGACGATTACAGTGTGAAATGTCAACCTTGTGCCAATGTCAAAACAAATACTTTGGTATATATTTGTGCTTGAGAATGCGAATAAATTCTAGAATATCATTGCGTGAAACATCGAAAAAATAATATAGAACTTGTACAATGTT
Source organism: Locusta migratoria (assembly GCA_026315105.1). NCBI lineage: Eukaryota > Metazoa > Arthropoda > Insecta > Orthoptera > Acrididae > Locusta > Locusta migratoria. The sequence continues at coordinate 252,974,377 of CM048750.1, forward strand.
CCATTAATTAAATAAAGAGTGTCGATTGAAGGTTGCTGACAACTTCGATTATGATAACTAAAATTTTGTCAAAATTTCAACATCTATAGAGTCACCAGTTCCAGTTCTGCGTGGCACTTAAAATAGTACAAAATTCATATAACTTTTATTACATGATAAACTTCCTGGCAAGTATTTTGATGCCTGTTATGTTCTGGTACATATACATAAACTACAAAAATGCAATAATGATCCAGTAAGCAAATTTTACTGTTTAAAATATTTCTTCTCGCATCTTACACTATTTTCTTTGAAGTCCCTTGAAAAATGCAAAAATGGTGTTCTACTTTATATATAAAGACTTTTACATACCACAATGGAAACAGCTGCCATATCCACCATAAAAGCTTCCAGTCACACCTTCAGCATATGAAGAATCACTTGAATCACTGGTTGGTAGTGAATCATTACTATCATCATTTTCTTCTGAATCACTTGACGAGTCTGACCTGCAACAGAAGCATACAAAGGAGGAGGCTTTAATAATTACTTTTGAATTCAAACCAAGGAAATACCATAAATTCACTTGTTTATAAGGTCAGCTCCACATATAACTCATATTCCACATACCTAGGTTTCATTCTCAAGTTACAAATTATTTTGCAACAACAAGAAATTATGTTATTGTTAGCCCCTTTAATAATGTCCTACACATAATTACAAAGTACACTAACCCACAAATGTAAGAAATTTTGGAATTTAAATTTTACAATCTTCTCTTTTAGATGCATCACATTTCATGCCAGAATGTACCAGATCATTGTCAGCAAAGCCAACCTATCAATCAAATAACCATGCATGATCACCTGCCTTATGAGAGTGATGGTTGTTAGAGTTGACACCATAAAACATCTCTCTCTTTCCTCCACCATAACAATCTCTATCTCTTTATTTCCTTCTCCACCAAAATGGGTCTGGAGCTACTAATAATTCTCACTATGTAATCTCCCATGAACAGATCAACTATTTTTCTGGGTTGGAGTACCATATAGAAGGACTGGATAAAATGTAATGAGAACTATTATATTGAAGATTGGTTTGAACATCAAAGTGCTTTACTAGACATGGTCCTGTTTGGAGGTGGTATGCCATTGCCTTCCTCCGACCTTCGAACTGACTTACCCAGCCAGTTATAGGGGGACCTACAGTTTAACGTGGGTTCCGAACCACGGTGCAACTCGGTATTTTTCACATGAGCAATGCTGCCAGAGGTGAAAGTAGTGGAAAGTGACAGATAAAAATCCTAGGACCTGGCGGGGATCGAACCCGCGACCTTTAGATTTGTAGTCTGGCACTCTACCACTGTGCAACACCTTTAATTAACTGCCCACCTTTATTTGTACACTTTTGTTAATGTCAAGTAGGTCTCTCATGCCACTTGTACATTAGTTTCTGTTGTCCTATATTGATCATCCTAAAACTTTGACAGTGTCAACTAGTGTTGCAACGCATCCCCTTACAGTGGTTCTTTAACTCTGGCAAAGAGATCGTCATAAAGACTCGTGTCGGGTGAGTACGGTGGACATTCAAGAATCTCCCATTGCCAGCGGTACATGATATGCGTCTGGCAATGGAAGATTGCTTCTCATATTTTAAAGTATGCTACATTTGAAGTTAAGCAATACTAAATTTCTATTTCCTCCGTTGGATGGTGTATTAAAATTCAGTAGTCGAAAATAAAAATAAAATTAGACTCATCTTCCTTTTTATTTTTTTATTTTTACGAGCACAAAAGATTTAGCGCCAGTATTTATGTTTACGCCTGCAAAACAAACCTGTGTAGCACTGCTTATGTTATTGTTTTATGATGTCATGTCTTTCAGCAGATGTATAGAAAATATAATAAACAATGCAAACTAAGGTGCACTGTTATGCAAATTAAACTACAACATTCGTAACTGAAGGTTTCCATTTAACACTTTGGATTCGGGATTCGGTAGTATTCGGCCATTATGCATCAAATCTCGAATCCGATGCCAGTGTGCTAGATTAGGCGAATAATGGATTCAGCCGAACCAGTCGGACACAACTCTAGTCATAAGCGCCCAAGTGAAAACATAGTTAAAGCAGATGACGACAAAGGCAAAGGCAAATAAAAAGAGAAGGCTAGAAGGTTATTGCAGTTAATCAAACTTTCTAAAGGAAATAGTTAAAAACAAGGCAATTCCTAAGTAGATTTCTATTTACTGTAGGAACATGACAGGATTTCCCGGCTGAGGAATGTTAAATTTCCTTTGCCATATTGCTACGGTGGATATAAAGTAAAAAGGAATCTGCAGGCCGCGTGCCATCTGCTAAGATATCAGGCAACTCTGATGGGAAACACAGACTGTGGCGTAGACTATTAAATAATGGGCATTCAACCAGAAGATGAAGTACAGTCAATTGATGGAAACAGTGGCCACAAATAGGAGCAAGGTCACCACTTAGGAAGTGGCGATGGCTGAAAAGACAGTGTCCTATATGTAACTGGGCGAGAATAACCGCTTCATGATGAAGGAGCTGAGAGGAAGTGAGCCAAACCGTTTGAAGAGGTTTAATGTCCCAAAGTTTGTTCCCTTCAAGAGAAGACCAATGGGAGTGCCAGAGCGATATCACTTGCCCAGAGATCTGATGTGCAGATCATCTGAGGGAAGTGAATACGTAGCAAACCGAGGGAGGAGCACTGCTTCCTTTGCAGCAGAGTCCACCTTCTCGTTTCCTGACACATGGACGTGGCCAGGAACACACAGAACTCCACTGTCAATGAGGAAGTGAAAGCGCACCTGGATTCTTTGTACCTAGGGGTGTACTGCATACAGCACGCAAAGGCACTGGAGAGTACTCAGAGAATCTGAGCAGATGACACTATTAGAGAGCAATGTCGTCTGATAGAGGCCAAAGAGTTCGGCAGTAAAGATTGAGCATTGGTCAGGAACACGATATTTGAAAGAATTGTCTCCGAGTACGAAGGCACACCCAGCAATATGGTCGGTCTTGGAACCATAAGTGTAAAGAAAGACATTTTCTCGAAGCGGAATTTGAAGGGCAAGAAACTGGTGATATGCCAAACCTGGGGTAGTATCTTTGGAGAATGAATGGAGTGCAAGGTTAACAGAGACATCAGGACGGAGCCAGGGAGGTGAAGGACCCATGCCCATTGAGAATGTGACAGGGAATGTATAGTCAATCCGCCAAAGCAGCAACTGAAAGCAAACTCTTGGAGGTAGTAGAGAAGATGGACTAGATGCATACTGACTGTCCAGGTAATCATCGAAAAATACAGCCCAAGATGGATGACCGTGCATTGACGATAACCGGCATGCGTAGTGGCTAAGGAGGAGTTCCCGTCAATAGGACAGTGGTAATTTGGCAGCTTCAGCATAGAGGCTCTCAACGGAACTCTTAAAAAATGCTCCTTGTGGCTAGACTAATCCCATAGTGATGGATCGTGTTGAGGCGACATAAAATGGACGAGCATGCAGATGAATATACAATTCCCCCATAGTCCAGTTTTGAGCAGACAAGGAGTCAGTACAAACGAAGAAGAGTGGTCCAGTCAGCTCCCCAGGAAGTACCACATTGTGCACATAGTACATTGAGAGAGCGGGTATAATGAGCTGTGAGGTAGAAAACGTGAGCCAACCAGCAGAGTTTCCTGTTAAACTCTAACCCTGGGAATCGAGTTGTATTAACAATATTATGGGAAAGTGGGCCACAATGAATGGATGGCAATTGAAATTCAGTGAGCCATCAGAAAGTCATACACACTGTATTGTCAGCGAAAAAACGAAATCCACTGTTGATGCTCCATGAAGAGAGATGGTCGAGACAATCCTGATGGTGCTGCTCAAGTAGACAAGTTTGTTGAGAGCTACAGTAAATTGCAAAGTCATAACGAATAATGAAGCTGAAACACCTGGCACAAAACAGTCCATGATAGAGTTTACTGTGATGGCAAAAAGAACTACACTTAACATGTTGACTTCCGCAATGATGTCAGAGGTGCGCCAGAGCCGCCTGCTGTGGCTGCCGCCAGCCACGACAGCCAACGTGTTAACAGTAAGCCTTGAGGTACATCATTCTCTCGAGATTAACTGTTTGACAGGACCGAGCCCATACATACTTTAAAAATGCGATCTTGTAAAAAGTACTGAATAAAAAAGGATAGGTGACCCCAGAATCCCCAAGCATGTAATGTCTGAAGGATACCTGTTCTCCAACAGGTATCATATGCCTTCTCCAAATCAAAAACACAGTACTGTTTGACACTTCTGCAAAAGAATTGTTCATAACATGGGTTGAATGGGGGGCAAGGTGGTCAACAGCAGAGCGGTGTTTCCAAAAACCACAGTGGGCATTAGTAAGGAGATTCCAAGATTCAAGCAACCGTACCGCCATATTACTTTACCCACTGCATCTGCTATCTTTGCATAAGTCCACATCGTGTGTACAATAACGCAGCACCTCCTCCAGGCCGGATGCCGCAGCCTTATTGCTGCCCAAGGCTGCCATGCCATTAATCTATCATAAAAGCTTCACTTTTAGGGCTAAGTCTACCAAGGCCATTGCTGCAACTGTTGTCACCAATATCTGTCACCAAGGACTGTGTGTTTGGTGTTTTGTAGTTGGAAGGAACCACAACCTGGTCACAGGAACACTGGGGACTGCTCCAGAATTTCAAGCTAAAATGGAACAACTCCAGGTGGAGAATTAAGATCTACAAAGGTGTTTTATTGAGGCATTACAGAATGTGACACAGAGCAACAATGTCACTGTTTCCCGGTTCCCTACAGACAGTTTTGCCCCAGCGTGTAACTAATATTAAATGGGTCAACTAGTTCCCACAATCATTGTTAAACAGGGTAACAGTGCTCACAGTTTCACACAAAATTTAATAGCTGCAGGGAAAATTTCTGTAGGTGGTGACGGTGGGAGTTGTTAACCTGATGCAGAGACACACACTTATGTAAATTGTGTAAGGCTCATTGTATGGACTCATTAATACAAGCTACTGTCCCATATGTAGGATCTGAGGTGAAGTGAACTTCAGTGAGCACAGTTTGTTTGAGAAGGCCCAGAAATTTGCCCAATTTTCACCAGAGAAAATTTTGTTAGAAGAGCATTCATTGACAAATGTGATGAACTCGTTGCAAACACCTAGGTCTAAGGCTCTGGAATGGCCAGATTCTGAAAACCCTATAAACCACTTACTATAATGCAAGAGATTAACAAAGCCAAAAATATATTTTGGTAAGTAGGGAGAAACAGTATGGATACAGGTAAAGCCAGAGGAGATATTTCCTTAGTGAATCCATCAAGAAAAAATTAAGTTTTACATGGAAATCTGTTGTATGAGGCACAGTTTAATTCAAAAGAGTATATATTTTGCAAATGAACAGTAAAGTAAATAATGATGATACATTAGCTTTCCAAGAAAATGAACAGGCTGACAGTAGGATTTACCCATTTTCCCAATCAGATATAACATACATAAAAGTATAATTGTAAAAACAGTGCATCATAACTTACAGTAGTTGATTTCACAATTTTCTGTGTAGATAAGAAACAACTTCCTCTAACCTCTTTGGCCTTCGAAATTTTTAGGGGTGACTTTAAGCCTATCACACATACTGTTCAACCAGAACACTATGACCAGTCTACAATAGTTTTTTTGCTATCACAGTGCCTTGAATGAGTTCCACTGAACCCATGGATGCTTAATTGAATGTTCCCCACAGTGTAATTGAGTGGATGCTAGCTTGTCACCTTCTTGCAGTGCAAGTGTCAAGGAGCTATTCCCCTAGAAGAGAACAGATTCAAACTCGCCCAATGTCACGAAGAAGGAGGTTTTGAGATTCACCACACCATACAACACTGTGCCAATGGCTAGTGAAGATACTAACATTCAATTTCATTCGTAGTTGCTGATGTTATGGTGTTAAAACTGGCATTTGAATGACTAATCTGCTGCAGAGGCCCCTTGTTGGAGATGTTTGGTGTACTCTGAGTTCAAACACACTAATACTCTGCCCAGCCTGCAACATCAGACATCTGTAACGAGGGGTGGCCCCTCTGATGATTTTATTTTATTTCATCTTCATTTTGCACTTGAATACACTATTCACAGCCCTCCCTGACACCTAACAAGTTGTGCAGTTTCCGCAATGCTTGAGCCCAGCTTCCGGGCCATCACACAATGCCTTCGGTCAAACTCAGATCAAGTGGCTTCTCCATTCTACAAGGGTAGCATGCTAATTGATACTCATACAATGTGCATGTTTGTTACTAGTAGCGATTCCTCATGAGGTAACGCTGCTATCACCTAGACGGGTTTATATCAATAGTAGATGGGTGGGCATAATGTTCTGTCTGATCAACAAACTTTATCATTTGCAGCACTTAGTTGAAGAAAATATTTCAGATTGGCTATAATCAGAAATAATTCAATCTTCATTCAGTCCCTGGGCTTCACTAGGGTTGGGAAAATCGTCGGTTAAAACCAATACTGTTATTTTAGTTCTGAATAACCATTTTTTTTCCCCAGTATTTATTTCGCATCTGTTGTGATTTATAGTTATTGCCAAAAACTAGATGAAACAGCAATATAACTACTTTCTGTAGAGTGGTTCTAAGTGTTGTTTTGTTTTTAAATAATTAAAAACTAGTAGTATATGTTCCTAAAATTTCCCCTGCCTTCACAGCAGAAACAAGGAAATGTGATCAGTGATAATTCAAGAACAATCCTAAGTCAGTAACGAGCAACAAATGCATGCTGCATGTTGAGGCAGCAGTGCACCTATTACCTTGTCGCGTGGCATATTAGACGATGTGCAGTGTGCAACACTTGCCTACATCTGGTTGTATGGCTGTTCCTTACTGTTTTTGTCAGACATCAGTTGTGTTTTAAATGACACCATCCCGACTCTGGAAGTGTTTAACAATGTGTGGTAGGAGTGTGGTACGATGCTCCACATGTTAGAAGTGTAAACACTTGCAATGTTATATTCAGTGAAAGCAATTTATTGTTATGGAGTGTTGCAAAGACTTTGTTCTAAAGTCTTTTACACATTTTACTATCAACAAACTTGGAAGTGTACTGTGTGTAGTTGCAAATTGCATCTTCCCTCTGTAAATAAAGTTTTATTACTACATTATTATTCTGCAATAGTGGTCTATAGTAAAATTCTTCATTTGGGAATTAGTTCTTATTAGTCAAAATTACTCAACTGATAATTCAAATAATGAGTAATTTCAAAAATTCTAAAAAATGTGTGGGTATTACCTGGATTTTTATCACATGAGAAAATTCCTGGGTTTTTCCCAGTTCTTCTGGACATCTGCATTCCGTTCTACTCCACCTATCTTCACCAGATTTTATTTGAGAGAATAAAGGAAAGTTCCACAGACTACTTGCAAGTGCACACTGCAACTCTGTCACAACAGCAAACACTTGTATCACAACGTGAAAAAGAGCAACACAAGCTCAAAGAGGTGTAGGATCTTATTTTATTTTAATGTTGGATTTTCCATTGTTATGATTTTAAGTTATTCAAATCGGGTACTTGATATGTGACCAAGCCAACAATTATATCAGTAAGCAATCAGGATGATTCTTCATTATAGTAAAAGATGAGAAAATGTGTCTTAGGTGGCCATAGCAAAGAAATCAATGAATACTGAAGAATGCTTTGTTTAAGCAATCTTATGAGCATGTGTATAAAAAAGATTTTGACAATCCCACAGAAAAATTTCAGTAGGTCTGGAACAGAAATTTTATTTACAACTTCAGCGGTGACAGTTACAGCGGACTGACACTTAAGTGTGTAGCTGAATGTCCACAACCCACTCCTAAGCCACTTTCATCAGTACATCAATAAAAATGAGCGAGTAACTAAAATACACTCGCATTATTAACTGAATTTATTTTAATAACAGATTAACTTAAATTTTTAATCAGTTTATTTAGTTAAATATATTAGCATACATAGCTTGTAAAGGAAACGGAATTTCCAGTATGAGTCTGCAAACAACAACAATGCATAATAAGTTCGAAAATGCCAGGTGTGAAAATGCTGTTGTTTGAGGGGGGGGGGGGTGTCAATATCTCAGCTCGATCCACAAAATGATCATCTCAGGTTCTATTGATCAAATAGATAAGGGGCAAAGTGTTTTGAATAGCCCAAGGCTAGTGATCATTCGTATGATGCATAAATTTTAACTCTAAAAGGTCTTTGTGCTCAAACAAACGTTTATCATAAACTGTTTAGAGAAGCTAATCCAGTTGCAACTGAGACCTTTTTACATCTAATTAAGGACCAAGAATGGCAGGATTTCAAAAACTTGCCCAAGAATACAATTTGTAATTGGTGAAGACTCAATATGTTTGCAAAAATATAAGTTTAAAACCGGAGACAGCATAAAACATTATCTGAAACTGTACCGAACACATTCTCCAAAAATTCTCTCTAGTAATTTGTTCATGAACCTACTAGAATAGTAAATGGTTGTGAAAATATACTTGCCCTCTTAACAACAAATAATCTGGAAATAATAAAGAGCATCAAAGCAGACACAGGGATTAGTGAACACAGAGTTGTTGTAGCGAAAATGAATATCTGTTTTCCCAAATCTACCAAAAATAAAAAAAAAACATATCAATTCAAAAAATCAGATATAAATTTGATTGACTGTTTCCTTAGCCATAATCTAGTCTTTCGAAACTAACAATGTTAGTGTAGATCAGATGCGGCTTACGTTCAAAGAAATAATATTAACAACCAGACAGATTTATACCAAACAAACTAACAACAGAGAGGGTCTGACCTGCCATGGTACACAAAACAGGTTAGATCACTCTTGCAAAAGCGAAGAGCAGTCAAATTAAATGGACACAAAATACTCAAGACTGGCAGTCCTTCTCAGAAACTCTAAATTTAGCTCGAACATCAATGTGAGAAGCTTATAATTAATTCCACAACAAAACCCTGTCATGTAATTTGGTAGAGAATCCTATGAAATTCTGGTTGTATGTAAAGTATACTAGTGATAAAACACAATCATTACCTTCACTATGCCATAGTAACGGTGTTGCCACTGATGAGAGTTCTGCTAAAGCTTCACAAAAGAGAACTAAGCAAATACTCCACAATTCGCATCAAGAACAGCTGTCACCATGCGTAATTTAGAAGTTGATAACCCTTTTGTATTAAAGGAACTTAAATCACTTAACAAAAGTCAGTCTCCAGGTTCCGATTGTATACCAATTAGTTTCCTTTCAGAGGATGCTGACGGAATAGCCCCATACCTAGTTATCATGTAAAAATGCTCGCACAGCGAAAATTCCATACCCAAAGACTACAAAGTTGCACAGGTTACACCAGTATTCAAGAAAGGCAATAGGAGGGATCCACAAAATTACAGGCCTATATCACTGACATCGGTTTGCAGCAGGATTTTAGAATGTATACTTTCCTCGAATATTATGAACTACCTCAAAGAGGTAACTACTGACCCATACTCAACACAGATTCAGAAAGTATCATTCTTGTGAAACACAGCTAGATCTTTACTCACATGATGTGACGAGCGCTATTGACAAGGGATGTCAAACAGATTCCAAATTTCTAGATTTCTGGAAGGCTTTTGACACTGTACCTAACAAGTGTCTTCTAATCAAACTGCATGCTTATGGAATATCTCCACAGTTTGCGACTAGATTCATGATTTCCTGTCAGAAAAGACACAGTACATTGTAACTGATAGAAAGTCATCGAGTAAAGGAAGTGTTACAGGGCCCCTACTATTGCTCCCTATTTTAATAAACAATTTAGGAGACAATCTGAGTAGCTCCCTTAGATTGTTTGCAGATGATGCTGTCACTTATCAATTAATAGCCACAAGAAGGCCAAAAGCAAATTCCATACCATGATTTAGATATTTTCACAGTTTGAAAGTAATAATGAGAAGTGTGAAGTCATCTGTATGACCACTAAAAGAAACCTGCCAAACTTAATTTAGATGATATATCAGTCAAATCCTCAGGCTGTAAATTCAACTAAACACCTGGGAGTAACAATTAGAAACAAACCACACAGTTTTAAGTCTAAATTGAAGAGTTACCTCATAGCTCACTCCTTTTATTCTGTTGAGGAAATCCTGGAAAAATTAAAAAATTAAGCTATTTCCTTTGTCTCGTTACTGATTCTTTTTACTTAGGCTTGTCATGAGCATAGGGCTAATTTAAGGTTTTTCTAATACCACTCCTGTTAAAAGTTCCATGTTCTACTGACTTGTTCCATGACCTCTGAGTCTTGCTCCTCAATAAGGTCCTGAGGGACATAAAACATTATTATTATTATTATTATTATTATTATTATTAATAATAATAATAATTGTGTACACTGTAGCAATCCTGCAGTACATGCCAAAATTTGAACATTATGCACTTCCTGAAGCCTAACCAAATTGAGTAAATCGGTTGGTTTTTGTATATTGTATGGATTTTAAAAGCACAATTTGTTCAGGTATGGCTTCTTAAAAAAACACAATTATTCTTGGTTACCAAAACTATGAATTGTTGGGATGGCCATTTCTATACTTTCTAATCATTTCTCAAAAATATCTAAATAACTAACAACATACAAATAGCTCACAAACAAGTTTGTGTTTGGATATGTGTGAGTGTGTGTGTATTTGTTTACCTTCCTTTTTTTCCCCTAAGGTAAGTCGTTCCACTCCTGGGCTTGGAATGACTCCTTTTCCTTAAAACCAGACTGGTGTCGGTGGGTCTTTCAGAACTCCCGAGATGGGAACTTGCCCTTCAGTATATTCTCTCTTCCTGTTGCCCGCCTGGTCTCAACCTCCGCTAAATTCAAATTCCCGCTCAACATCCTGAACATCTTTGCATCTATTCTCTGGACAGAGCATCTGCCTCAAGTGGTATCTCTGTCCAACTTCTTTGCTTTCTACAGCATGTCTGCCTAGATGTGCTTGCTTCCTTCCTCTTTTTCCCGAAGAAGCCACCACTGGTGGCGAAAGCTCGAATGTTTGTGTGTTTTTGTGTGTGTTTGGTGTTTCTGTCGACGAGCCTGTACTTTAGGTAAGTCAAAAATCTTTATTTTATACCTATTTTCCCACCTGGAAAGTCTCCTTCTATAAAAGATTACTCACCAGGCGAAGGATCACAGGTGTGACAGCATCACAAATAAATAAATACACACACACACACACAAACAAACACACACACACACACACACACACACACACACACACACACAAACGCAAGCTTTCGCAACCCGGTTGCTTCTTCAGGCAGAAGGGAAGGAGAGGGAAAAGGAAATGATGAGGGTTTTAAGGAAGGGGGGTAAGGAGCCATTCCAATCCCAGGAGAGGAAACACTTACCTTGGGGGAAGAAAAGGAAGGTGAACAAATACACACACACCCATACATTCACACAGTCGCAAACATAACTAGGCAGACATACTATAGAAACCAAAGAAGTTAAGAAGTTAGACAGATATGCCACTAGAGGCAGAGGCTCTGTCCAGAGAACCGAGGCAAAGATGTTAAGATGTTAAAGAAGGCGGGTGGGAATTCAAATTTAGTGGAGGTTAAGAGCAGGTGGGCAACAGGAAGAGAGAATATGTTGAAGGACTAGTTCCCATCTCCGGAGTTCTGAAGGATTGGTGTTGGTGGGAAGTATCCAGATAACTCGGACAGTGTAGCACTGTGCCAAGACGTGTTTAGCCACAGGGTGATAAAAACACACAAACATTCAAGCTCTCGCCACCGCTGGCAGCTTCTTCAGGAAAAAGAGGAAGGAAGGAGAGGAGAAAGTGAAGGATACAGGTTTTAAGAAAGTGGAAAAGGAGTCATTCCAATCCCAGGAGTGGAAGGACTTATCTTAGGGGACAAAAAGAAGGTAAACAAATATACACACACACACACACACACACACTCACTCACACATATCCACACACATATATATATATATACATACACATAACCATACACACAATCCCTAATGAAATCCCGAAACCACCTTCCCTACCCTCTAGCTCCTACCCATGTAACCACCTCCGTTGTAAAACCTGCCCTATCCACCCTTCCACCACCACTTACTCCAGTCCCGTATCCCGGAAGGTGTACACTATCAAGGGCAGAGCCACTTGCGATAGCACCCACATGATTTACCAACTGACATGCCTGCACTGTGAAGTGATCTATGTGGAAATGACCAGCAACAAACTATCCATTCACATGAACGGTCACAGGCCGACAGTGTTTGTTGGTAATGAAGATCATCCTGTGGCAAAACATGCATTGGTGCATGGCCAGCACATCTTGGCACAATGTATCTGGATACTTCCCACCGACACCAATCTTTCAGAACTCCGGAGATGGTATCTTGAACCTTCAGCATATTCTCTCTTCCCGTTGCCCACCTGGTCTCAACCTCCGCTAAATTCAAATTCCCGCCCACCATCTTTATCATCTTTGCCTCTGTTCTATGGACAGAGCCTCTACCTCAACTGTTATCTCTGTCCAACCTGTTTGCTTTCTACAAATGTCTACCTTGTTGTGTTTGTATGTGTATGTGTGTGTGTGTGTGTGTCTGCGCGCGCGTGAGCTTGTTTACCTTCTTCCCCCCCCCCCCCTTAAGGTAAGTCCTTCCACTCCTGGGATTGGAATGACTCCTTTTCCACTTCTTAAAACCCGTATCCTTCCCTTTCTCCCCTCCTTCATTCCTCTTTTCCTGAAGAAGCGACCAACGGTTGCGAAAGCTTGTACGTATCTCTTTATTTGTATATGTTGACGAACCTGTGCTTTGGGTAAGTTATCAGATTTCTATTTTTTATACACATTTATGCCACCACAAAAGTTTCCTAAGAAATGGATGAAGTCCACTTACCAGGCGAAGGAGCACAGGCAGTGATAGTAACAAATAAAAAACACACACACACACACACACACACACACACACACACACACACACACACACACACACACACATATTTACACAGACGCAAGTACACTTAGGCAGACATACTGTAGAAAGCAAAGAAGTTAAGAAGTTAGACCACTAACATCTTAACTTCTTTGCTTTCTACAGTATGTCTGCCTAAGGGTACTTGCGTCTGTGTAAATGTGTGGGTGTGTGTGTGTGTGTATTTGTTTACCCTCCTCCCCCCCCCCCCCCCAAGGTAAGTCTTTCCTGTCCCGGGATTGGAATGACTCCTTACCCACTCCCTTAAAACCCTCATTTCCTTTTCCCCTCTCCTTCCCTTCTGCCTGATGAAGCAGCTAGGCTGCGAAAGCTAGCGTTGTCGCCTGGTAAGTAGACTTCATCTATTTTTTACATATATTTTTCCTGTTAGGAATTTTTTCCTCTAAAAAAAATAAAATAAAGATTTTTGATTTACCTAAAGTACAGGCTCGTCGACAGAATCATAAAACACACACAAAAACACACAAACATTCGAGCTTTCGCCACCACTGGCAGCTTCTTCGGGAAAAAGAGGAAGGAAGGATAGGAGAAAGGGAAGGATACGGGTTTTAAGGTTTACCTTCCTTTTTGTCCCCTAAGGTAAGTCCTTCCACTCCTGGGATTGGAATGGCTCCTTTTCCACTTCCTTAAAACTCGTATCCTTCCCTTTCTCCTCTCCTTCCTTCCTCTTTTTCCCGAAGAAGCTGCCAGTGGTGGCGAAAGCTCGAATGTTTGTGTGTTTTTGTGTGTGTTTCATGTTTCTGTCGACGAGCCTGTACTTTAGGTAAGTCAAAAATCTCTACTTGAGTTTTTAGACCTATGTGTCATCAGATTCAGCTGCAAATTACAATCAAACAAAATAGTGATATCTGTCATGTAAGAAAATGCTTACCCTATATCTTCACTAAATTGGTCCAGAACAAAGGGAGTATATATACTTAATGAGTTCATAAACTGTTACATGTAGCAACAAGTTAAAATAGTGGGTCCCTGGCACATGCAAAAAGCCGAGTGGCATTGTTGGCAACTCGTGCGCAATATATCCACTCACAAGCCAGGGTCTTCATGCAAAGCAATAAGTCCAATAATTAAAAGATAGAAAATCAGCATTGTAAAGAACAGGAAAGTGGCTGTGTATTCTGCACACCTAACCATACACAACCAGAAATGTAAGCCCCATGTAGAAATGCAACTCACTGAAGCACCCAAGCACTGCATCGGCCCTCCAACTGCCACCGCAGCAGTTGAACTACCGACAGGCATGCAAGCAGCAGTAACATCAACTGTGCACAAGTGCCACCACCAAATTGTCAAATTCAAGTGTTGTGGTTGTAATCATACAAAAAGGATCTTAAATAACTAGCACCCAGTACCTCTGAATGTTAAGGCAACTACAATTATGTACCAGAGAGGCACTAGTAACACGAAATTACACCAGGAAAGATAGGACTCAAAATTAAACTACACATAACTCAAAAAATAACTCAACTGATACAGTTTATACTAAGAATACCAATAAGAAAATAATATTGCAAAAAGGTTGGCCCCAAAGTTAATGATTAAATTCGATTAAACAAAAATGCAATTATGACAACTAAAATATGGCAAAGTCTCTGAGGAAAGGAACAGCAGAAGCTACATTGACAATATAAAATAATGTATAAGGAAGACAAAGTACCTGCAGTTGGGATATCTGAAGTATTGCAGAGATTTAATATCCTGAAAACATTGTATATAGTTACTTAGTATGCTCTTGTGCTTTATTTCAACTTGTTCATTCAGTGCACTGTCAGTCCTGCACTTCACGATGTCTATTTCTTCTGACTAGGGACACCTTTGATTTTGAATGCTCGAAACCACCCAAAACCATGATTAGAATATCAAGGAATCATTTAAAAAAACAGTGGTGTGCATCATTTCCAGGCAAAACGCCACACTTGTCTGCTAGCGCCACTAGATGGTGGTGAAGAGAGCCTATTGTGAGATTCCTGGGCTGGTCGTACCCTTCTAGATGCAAATTTCCAAACAAAGATGTTACACTGTAGATCTTGCCACTGAAAACAATAAAATACTGCAAACCCTTGATGTTTAATTCTTCCAGCAATGTAAACTTTATATCAAAAGGTTGGTTGGTTGTTTTTTTTTTTTTTTTTTTTTTCTTTCTTTTGTGGTGAAGGAGAATGCCGTAAAGGGACAGTGGACGATAAAAGGAGTGCCAGTGGGAGAGAGGAAGAAAGGGAGGGAGGGAGAGAGAGAGAGAGAGAGAGAGAGAGAGAGAGAGAGAGAGAGAGAGAGAGAGAGAGAGACAGGCAGGCAGGCAAACAGCCAGCTGTTGGGGGAGAGAGAAAAGCAAATGGAGATAGTAGGAGTAGGAGTAATGAGAGAAAAGACAGTGGAAATGAGAATGACAGATGTGTGGAGTACACACATGATCTGGATCCCACAGAACTGCTAACTTTAACAACAACTTTTGTCTATTTTCCCCTTTCTTCTATACCCATAAGTTTAATTTTCCCACTTCAGGGATTACAAGCCAGAACAAACCATCCACAAGTTTGTATAAGTAAGACAATAATAACTGAAGAAACAGACTGCAGATAATGAGAAAGAGACAGTGGCAATCCAAGAGAAAAGTGGCAGAGAATGAGAATGCGGTGCAGGCAATCCAGAGAAGTGGATGAAGAGAATGATAAGAGGCAGACACAGACGCAAGAAAGTACCAATGGAAGAAAAAGGAAAGACAAATGTAGACAGTGAGAGCAAAGTCTAACATACCAGTCATGGCACTCAAGCAAATTTTTGTTACCCACCACGATAGCAGCACGCTGAGTGGCCAGCAAAGGACACTACTGACAAGGAAAGTACTTAGGCTCGAACAAACAGAAACACACAAAAATCGTGAGAGAGATAATATAAAGGTCCCTTATTGCACTAGTCATACTGCCACATCTGAAAAACTCTGCAGTCGTCTGTTAGAGGCTTTTGCACATGCCATGCTGCATTACACATTGACCTGTTAGCCGGTATGGCAGTCTGGAACAGCAGGAATGGTGCAGTGTGCCTCAGAAGTTTTGTTTTGTAATGTTATTTGTGTAGTGAAGCATCAGATGGGTCGGCGATCGATAATCAATGCTGCTAATTGTCGAGAAAGTCATTAGTACTTTGTGATTCCTGGTCTGGACATAAGGATGAACTTGAGTACTACCCGAAGCATCTGGCAGAAAACATGTAGATTTAAAAATCAATCTAAAAATACAAACTATGTACAACCTCTGGATGTTTATTTCTTCAGGCACTATATAATATATGCTAAGAGAATAACACATGTTATTAACAACAATGGAACAACAGATGTTATTAAACTACGTTCCAGTAATATGCAGCCAAAATTGCATGACATTCTTTATTATAAATATGTATTCTGTGATTTACAATCAGTTATCTACAGGTGTATATAGACCAATGCTTCATTAGGCCTACGTGAGGCAGAACGCTGGCTACAATATTAGTGAACCAGTGGACAGCTTCAAAAGTGTCACTGATCTGACATTTCACACTGGTATTACAGAATGCGCAAATATGCCATGCGATCAACTTGCATTCATTTATTGTGCTTTTTGCAGTCATTCATTTTGCTCGGAGCATTTTATTGACATCCCCCATTTACATTTATAGTTAAAGATTTCTGCATTGCATATGAAATCTTCAATTACATCTACAGGGTATCCAGATCACGATTGCAGAGATTTATAGAAAAACGACACCCACTAGCACATTGAGGAATATGTAAAGGTTCTGTAACCAAATTTTCATACAGATGTGTTTGTTCAAGCCAAAGTACTTTCCTTGTGAAATGGCAGTATCTCATGCATTGTAAGTTGTATTATTTGCAGGTTGTCTTCATTTTCATGGTGATTTCTGGAACAGGAGCAGTTGTAGTGAATGAAATGTAGCAACAACCAGAAAAATATCTCATTTGCCATTTTCAGATTTTCTAAGGACTCAGAGGTATATAATATTGCTGAAATATTTTCATTCTGATTCACCTGAAAATTACATAAATATAATAATGATTGACTGATGTTTTTAGGAGTAGCTAATGGCTCATATAAAGTATATTGCAGTTTGGATGTCCAATGGTCAGAAAAAATTATAAGCTACAATGTAAATTCTTAAGAATGTACAACAAAACTCTAAAACTTTATATTTTAGGAAAAAATAGACAGTTGGGAGAAGATCTAGAGCACTGTGATGAGGGAGACAGGCAAATACCCATAGGGTGCAAAAAAAATATGAATACCGAAATCAGATCTGGGCATCAGCAGTCACACTCATCCATTTTTTCTCAGAACTATGCTCGTAAAGGTAATGAGGGCAGTTGGTAAACTTTAGTTTTAAACGTATTTGTACCATTAATTCGATATACCTTGTCCGACAGTGAACAATAATAAAAGACAGAGGTGGTAGTTTTGCCATAAAAACTAAAACCCAGAAACAAGAACGACAATGTGTGTCATAGCTGTTTACTTTGTAGCTACAAGGGCAGGTTTTGTACACTTTAAACTGTGTCTGTTGATGTACACTATTTTCGTTTCTATAGGAAAAAGCTGAAAAAATATTCAGGTTGTCACATATTTCTGCACGAATCGATTCTAGCTTTTGTTCAGCTGTTCGAGTCTGAAATAGAACAACTGTATCATAAATAACATATAAAAGGGCTGGAAAATAAAGTGTTATTCGTAGAATATATATGACATTAACAGATGGTTCCCTTGCTCACTATTTGGAGCACTAGTGTCATACCAGCTATCAGACAGTGACAGATTTTACACCAGTGACTGTAAGATAGACTGTGGTGACAGTAACTGAGATGGATTCTGTGTCTGCAAACTTTACTATGAGGAGGGTCTGGGTAAAAGGACTCTGAACTTTCTGTGTTAAAAGTGCGCAAATATATTTGTGTGACAAACTTTCTGGTGAAGAAGACACAAGGAGGACTGAAGCAGCTCCTTCCTCTTTTGTCAGAGTCTTTTAAATGGGGAACATATTTGCCTTTTTTGTGCTCCAACAGAAGAAATTTCAGTTGGTTGTAATATGAATGAAACTGTATAGATTTTTAAAAACAGTTCATTCTGGCTTCAGCTCAGCAACTGATACGCAAGGAAAGTTGCCAGGTGTTTATTATACAACATCAGATAAGTATGAAATTGTAATAAGTCCCACAGTATTTTAAAAATGATCACTCATCTAAAAAATAAATAATAATAATAATAAATTTTGAGATTGTGCCTCAAAGTTCAGAGTCAATAATAAAATGTACACCTAATTGGGGCGTCCTCTAACTCATGGTAAAATATATACAAAATACTACTGACAGATGGTGCTGCTGGTGTGTGGTGTTACCACCAGTCTACTGGTATTTTTATATTTCTGAATAATTTTTTCAACCAGTAATTAGGTGATATCCCAATTCAATGCGAATTTTATTAGTGACTGTTTTGTAAGTTCAATTTACTTATTTTTAGTTGATTATTTAAAATACTTTTTACCCCCCCCCCCCTCCCTCCCTCTCTCTCTCTCTCTCTCTCTCTCTCTCTCTCTCTCTCTCTAACTTTGTAACTGGATTTCAGGAAGGCTTTTGACACTGTATCTCACAAGCAGCTTCTAACGAAATTGCGTGCTTATTGTATATTGACCCATTGTGCTATTGGATTCACGATCTCCTATCAGAAAGGACACAGTTTGTAGTAATTGATGGCAAGTCATTGAGTAATAAAGAAGTGATATCTGGCATTCCGCAGGTAAGCGTTGTAGGTCCACTACTCTTCCTTGTGTTTATAAAGACAATCTGAATAGCTCTCAGACTGTCCGCGGATGATGCTGTCATTTATCAGTTTGAGAAGTCTACAGAGGATCAAAAGCAACTGCAAAGTGATTTAGACAAAATTTCTACATGATGCAAAAAATGGCAATTAACTCTAAATAATGAAAAGTGTGAAGTAATACACATGACCACTAAAAGAAATCCACTGAACTTCAATTACACAATAAATCAGTCAAACCTATAGGTCCTAAATTCTACCAAATAACTAGGAGTTACAATTACGAACAACAGACTGGAGAGAACACACAGAAAATATTGTGAGGAAGGTGAACCAAAGATTACGTTTCATTGGCAGAATGCTTCAAAGATGCAACAGCTTCACCAAAGAGACTGCCTGCATCACACTTGTGCGTCCTCTCCTGGAGTACTGTTGCCCAGTGTGGGACCCTCACCAGGTGTAACTACAAAGACATTGAGAGGGTTCAGAGAAAGGCAGCTCATTTTGTTTTATCATGTCACAAGGGGGAAAGTGTTACGGAAATGTTGCACAATTTGAGGTGGAAATCATTAGAAGATCGACATTATTCGATGTGGTGAGATTTATTTGAAAAATTCCAATTACCGACTTTTACTTCTGAATGTTAAAATATTTTGATAGTAACCACCTACATAAGGAGACATGACCATCCCAATAAAATAAGAGAATTCAGATTGAGGTGTTCGTTCTTCCCGTGTGCTCTTAGTCTGCAATGGTACATGTTATGGCATGTTATAGCTGGTCAAGAAAATTGGAGATTTCAGAACTGTTCTCATAACAACATTCTTTCAATGCCTTTGAATGCCATTCTGATGGTACACATTAAGAAACATCAACACTGCGGCTGGAAACATGTTCCAGAGGGAAACATTGTTTTCTAGGGTGTTTCACAACTGTTTCTGGCCACATTGGCAGGAAACATTTTTCATGGTGTGTTCACTTTGTCTACAGTGCTATTTGAGTTCAAATCATCTTCTGCTGTGTTATGCCTGGTGTTGAGGAAACTATAAGGAAATGTGGCGCTACATTATTTATTCTAGAAGGTTTACGAAAACAAAATGACAGGCGACAGTGGAGGCATTTGTGGAATAAAACATATTATAGAAGAAATTGCGGGAATAACGTGGAACGGAAGCTTAACATGGAAGATGGCTCCAGTTTCTGTAAATTCACTCGGATGTCAGCAACGGATTTTTAACGCCTTGCAAACATGACAGCACCATTTTGTCAAAATAATAATAATAAAACACACATTTCCGAAAAGCGTTCACAATCAACCAAAGACTTGCAGTGAATCTTCATTTTATGGTGACAGGAGATGCATTTTGAAGCCTTTCATACTTATTTCACATCTCCAAGCAAGCAATATCACTATTATTTCATTAAATATGGATAACACTGGTGGAAGTGCTTAAGGATTGTGTAAAGGTATGTACATGAAAACATTGGTAAATAAGCATATTATCGCCATTTTATTAATTTTCAATAACAAATAGTCATTTTTAGAAAATCAGGAAACTACAGATTTAACTATGTGACAGCACTAACAAAACATAAAATTGAATGAATTTAAATGCACTTTTATTTTATTCTAGATATTTAGTTTTTGAATATACCTCATGAACACCAAGAAACTTTGTTATATTAGCTGAACTGATATGCTTACTGTGAATCAGATAATACATCAGTGATAAAATTTCTACGTGACAGTAGGCTTCTTGTCTGAAGAAGTACTTCATAATCTTTAATATCCTGCGAAAGTGAGGTTACATAATACATTAACTCCTAAACCTACTAATATTTGGGGATAACTGTATTTTAACCAGAAATTGTATAACAGGTGTGACAGTGATTTTGTCACAGGCGTGACAATAAGCACACATTTTTAAAGATATTCCAGCGTGATTACATACCAGTATATAAAATTTAGAACTAGCTGTGTCTCTTCATGTGACCACTTCAACTCATGGGATACAGAATAAAAATAGGTCTATTGACATTAAAAATAAATGTAAATGACTGATCGTGCATTCTTCAATGGAAAGAATGGTAAAGCTGTTGCATAAAAGGATGGCATAAGGATGATCCACTGGATCATGAACACTTAAAAATGAAGAGAAGAAGAGACACAAGGAGAAGAATGAAGAAAAAGTGGAAGTGCTGATGAATAAACAGTCTCCTAAAAGAGAGAGACAAGGATAAAACTAGGGAAAGGTTGTGTAAGGAAAGGAAACACAAAAATATGACAGAAATAAGCATAAGTGAGTTAGGATGTTATAAATGTTCTGTAACATTAGGCAAAGCTGTAAATAAGGCAAAAAGTCACTTCCAAGCAGTTTAAGGAAACTGAATGCTGTTAGGAAACTGCTTTAGGAATTGGATCCTGCTGGCATGGAAGATAGTATTAAGATGCTTCCAAAAGGTTCAAGAAGTTTCTAAATTTGGAGAAAGAAAAAAAAATTAATTAACCGAGTATTTATGTCAAGATGATAGAATATCTGCTATTGGTATTGGTGATTTAAAAACTGTTTAACTCCCCAGAAGTGGAAAACAAGATTAGGTTCAGAAGCAGTATAAGATTACAACTGTTGGTGAAGCGTACTGCCAAAAATGCAATTTTAATCCATTATTAACTTTTGATTCTCTGAAATAATGAGACACATTTGTACATGTTATAACCATGACGACGTGACAGTACTGCGTCACACCCATGACAACAGAAATTACACCAGTATTACGAAAATAATAAGGTGTTCTTTCTGATAGTTTCATGGGTAATAAAGTAAAGTGTGCAATATTACACACCTATTAATTCGTTTATATATAATCATTCAATTCACAGATTTTCTCCTAAAAATGTCATAGTTTTACACTGTACTTCCGACTTTTGTCACACCTGTGACACATGCTGTTTGCTTAATAATATAGGTTTACATCAGTCACAAAAAATATACACATATTCACATGTAATAATACAATTAATACCATTTTAATTATATAAGTGAGAGGAATATTTAATATGACTTTTTTTTAATGTTTTATAGTTAATTTCTGAGAGTTTGTGTGTCACACCTGTGACTAAGATACAGCCAACAACTTCAACTGAATATTCAGTATCATCAAAGCTTGTGAATGTAATAAAATTGCTGAGAATCGCTGCTACTATATGACCCCGTATTATTCATGCACACTATTGACTGCTGCTTTTTCGCTAAATAATGTAAATTGTTTGGCCAGTATATTGTTAAGGATTGCAATTGCCTTTGTTCTTTTGAATTCAGGGAATTTTCTTAACATAGATGCCATGTATTAGTCATAGCTGTTTGTGTTTTCTTGCTTTTGCAACACTTTAGCTAACTGTGATGCAATATGTAGGGTTGCTGCACCTCTTTTCTGTTACCCACACTTCTGATTTTTCAAGGAGGTGCAGCCACAACCTCATCATCTTCGTTTATGGCTTCTGGTGAATTTACCACAACCTGAAATCAAATTTATTTATTTCAGATGCCGGCAAGAGAAGACGAATGATGCGAAATAGCATGTGTATTCTCACAGTTACTTCAACTACCACATTGTGTGGGAGCAATTGACAAAAAACACATCATCCTACAGTGTCCATTTGGTAGTGGCAGTGAATATTTTAAATATAAAGGGACATTCGGCACCGTGCTCTTTGTTGTGGTCGACACCTGCTACATCTTTTTGTATGCAAATATTGGCTCGAAAGACAGAATTTCTAATGGTGGTGTGTTCAAGAAAGCCAAAATAAGTGATTTAATTAACAAAAATAAACATAACTTGCACAAGCTGAATGTTTACAAAGTACCACAAAGGCTCTACCTCATGTTTTTGTAGCAGATGATGCCTTTCCTTTACAGGAACACCTTATAAAGCCATGCCCTGGAAAACATTTTAGAGGTTCAATAGAATGTCAAGGGCCAGAATGGTTATTGAGAACATGTTCGAAATGATAGCTTCCGTTTTTTGTGTGTTAGGAAACCTATGTCACTACAACCTGAGTAGACGAAAATGATCTTACACAGCTGTGTGTCTCCACAAATTTGTAGGGAGAAATGCAGAGGCAAGGAAGCATTACATGCCACAGGAAGTTTTGATTCATATGATGTAAAAACAGGTGAGATAATACTAATCTCCCGGAGAAGAGATAACACTGCATCAGCTTTCAATGCACCTCAAAATATACCAAGGAAATTTCATTTACGAATAAGCAAATTAGGGATGATTTTGCAAGTTAATTTTCAAGTCCACAAGGTAGTGTAGAGTGGCAAAAGTAGTATGGATAAATGAGAATGTACAATAAAAATTCAAAGACAAGGAAGCAAAATTTTTTTACCTCTTTTTTCCATAGTATCCATTGTCTCCTTTGGTTCATGTACATTCTGCAGGAATTGCAGGAGAGGATATGCAAACTAAGTTAATTTATTTGCAATGTCTCCATCATTGCCAGGGGAAGTGCTTAAAATTTCATGTTTCTCACGCCTGTGCGCAATTTTATGTTTCTCATGCCTGTATGCAACCGTAAGAGTGTGTAGCTTTTTCTCAAAACATTCTTTAGTTGGGTCAAAAGTAATATCAATTTCTAATAAGAGCGTCATGTTTTGTCACTCAGTTTTTGTACTGACAGTTCCTTACATTCCTACGTCTGGTACATTCCATGTAAATCAGGACCTTGCTGCTATAACCATTCCATCTTTCAGAAAATGGGGAAAGCAAAGCTAAAATGCAATACTAAACACAATTAAATACATACACGAACGCTGTGCAGTGGTGACTTGTGGTACCTAGCCTGAAACATTGCTTCTTTTTATCTGTACCGACGAATGTGTGTTTCCAAGTTTCGAAACGGTGTCCACATCAAGTAGCCCGAAACATGTCTCAAGCTTGGTGAAGATGTGGTTTTAGAGAAGTCTCATTAAGTGGAAACGGAAGATGTAGGAATGTAAAGTGAAGACAAGCTAAAACGTTTTTAAAGCAACATCCAGAGATATATTTTGTCTCCATATCATCAAATCTACATCTACATACATACTCCACAATTCACCGTAAGGTGCGTGGCAGAGGGTACAATGTACCACTACTAGGCATTTCCTTTCCTATTCCACTCCCAAATTGAACGAGGAAAAAAAGAATGCCTATATGCCTCCGTAAGAGCCCTAATTTCTCTTATCTTGTCTTTGTGATCTTTACGCGAAATGTAAGTAGGTGGCAACAAGATCGTACTACACTCAGCTTCAAATTCCGGCCCTCTAAATTTACTTAACAGAAATTCATGAAAAGAACTTTGTCTCTCTTCCAGCGATCCCCAATTGAGTTGCCGGAGCATTTCCGTGACACTCGCGCATTGGTCGAACCTACCAGTAACAAATCTAGCTGCTCGCCTCTGAACCGCCTCTATGTCTTCCTTCAAACCGATCTGCTGTGGGTCCCAAACACTTGAGCAATACTCCAGACGTGGTCGTACAAGCGTTTTATACCTGGTTTCCTTTACAGGGCAAGAACATCTTCCCAAAATTCTCCCAATAAACCGAAGTCGGCTGTCTGCCTTACTCACAACTGTCCTTACATGTTCGTTCCATTTCATATCGCTCTGCAATGTTACGCCTAGATATTTGAACGACGTGACAGCATCAAGAAGCTCACTACTAATGCTGTATTCGAACATTATAGGATTGTTTTTTCTACTCATGCGCATCACCTTACATTTTTGAACACCTTACATTAATGAACTGAATTAAAAAAAGAGGCATTGTATTAAAATTTGTGCCTTGGTCAGGATTCGAACCCAGGGCCTCCTACTTACTAGGAAAGTGTTATATCCACTAAGCCACTGTCACCTAATAAATACAGCAACTGAACTGACTGTCTTAAAGGATGTCTCTCCACAACACAAATTTCTACTCTGCCTCTTGTGTCCCCATATAAATATGTATCAATGATTCCAAGGATTTCCAATATCTGAGTAGCACCCCAGCAATGAATGTTAAAGGGAACAATCCTGACTTGCCTTGTATCTCAGGTACATGTGACAAATGTGAAATAAAAAATCAATGCCTCCCTAGTGAGCAGGAGGTCAGTTTCAAATCCTAGCCATTACAAAAAATTTAATCCAATGCCTCTCATTTAATTTGATATCTTTGTTTTTAAATGATTAAACGTTTAGAATCGGTAAAGACAAAGTAATATACTTACTAAGCACTAGACAAATTTGCTTCTGATGTGCAAATAACAACCAAGCTATTCAAGTAGAGACCTGGAGGTGATGGGCTGGGAGTCTTTGTCAATGAGTAGTCAATATGAGGTGAAAACTATTTGAATTCAGATAGCTGGAAGTAGGGATATTAATAAACAAATATAAATACTCAGCAAATCACATTTAAGTGCATGAAAAGGGTTCATCGAACTGCTTTTTTCTGATATTTCTCTACTGTTTCACCCCCTAATAGTACAAGGGAACATTAAATATTTCTATTTTTGATCCGATTTCTCTTATTATGATGATCATGTCTCCCTATGTATGTGGGTGATAGCAAAATATATTCACATTTGGAGGAGGAAGTTCATGAATAGATCTCACCACAACAAATAATGCCTTTCTTTTAATGATTTTCACCCCAGTTTATGTGTAATTTCTGTGACTTATTTCGATAATACAAAACAAGCTGTCCTTATGTGAACTTTCTCTACATCCTCAGTCAGTCCCACTTGGTGAGGATCGCACAATGCTCCAAAATAGTACACACAATTGTGTAGGTAGTTTATTTACTAGAATTGTTACAAAGGTTGTTTGTAATTATAATTCCTAGGTATTTAGATTCGATTGACTAATCATGTGAATGAAGTTTAATGGGCCATTTCTTTTACTGCTCATATGGGCGATTTCACATTTATCATTATTTAGGGTCAATTATGAAGAGGGTTTCCACAGTTTCTGCCCACTGAAGAAATGTGAGCGCAGCTAATGCATAAGTGACAAGTTGTCAGTTGACTGTTAGTTATGATATTGAAGAAGTCTCTAAAATAGTTACTCAATTAAATAAACTTACATGTAAATAGATGATTCTTGACAATAATATTTTCACATATGGTCAATGGAATTATGTTCAGAGATTTGGGCTTAACAACCACTCAGTAGAGATATTTATTGTAACCTTTAACTCCTGTGGTAAAAGTAACAATATTAATGTTTTTGGCTATAAAAAATGAGAAAATGAATGCATTACAGTTTACAGAAATCTGAGTTTCCAGCAAATCGTTTAAAAAATTTAGAACAAACAGTAATAGATCAGCAAGGCATGAAGTAGTAAAAATGGATTCACCCGCTATGAGTGGATATGTTTTTGTTTTGATGTCACAGTTTGTTAGCGTCTTAACATTCATGGAATAGCCACAGCCAAAGATAAAACTGATGAATATACTGTTATAACATTAATTTCAATTCTGAAGTCTGATGGTTGACTGTAGTAGCCTTGGCTGTACTTTGTAAACTTCAATTGTTGGTGTGCAAGAACTTGCTGCATCCAGCTGATAAAAGCAGAAAGTTACTCCCCCCCACCGCCTGCACACCTGGTGCAAAACACGGATAACACGTTAGGCCCCGCACATGTAAAAACTGTCCAGTCTCACCAGTTTGTGCTTTTTTTTTCCATGGTGGATGCACGCTCTTCCAGCTCCGTGGCCGAGCTGGAGTACACGCCATGTGGGGTCACAAGTTCAGGAGTTATGCGCAACTGCAACATGTGAAGTAAAGAAAACCGTGATGAAAACATCTCTCCACAACATACAAAGTACACCGGACTATGATGGAAATGTCTCTCTGCGCCATGGCTTCTCCCACCTTGTTGCACTGCTGCATTTTTGTGCCACAAGGCCAGGCTGCACAGAGCCACACCTCACGCCGTGGACACTGCCGCACGGTGCCTCTGCAGTTTCTATGGTGCTGCACCTCCACAAAGAACTGCAGTGAAAGCTTAAAATGTGTTAAGGGTATTTAGAACACCTCCTCACTGTGTACTAAGATAACAAAAGGAGTTGTGTATTGGTAATTAGTAGTGTTCCCACCATATGAACACTCTAGATTCAGTGCATATGAGTTTTGTGAAACACTATAGTCATTAAGGTTAGAAATTTAACTAATATGTTTAAAATATATGAGAGAAACTAAAGAAAGGACTACCTTGTTTAGTAGCAGAATTAGGTAGGTAAAGTTCTTCATTCCATTACATGCCTGTAGAAGCTGAAATCCCAGTCATAATAAAACTATATGCCGTGTACCACGGTATAGAAGGACTGAGTAATAGGTCCTCGTCGTCTTAACGCGAAGAAGGCGACCGTAGAGAAACACAAAAAGGTAAATTCAGAATCAGAATCTAAAGTGATGGATCAGTTGTGCACAACACATCAACCAAAAATTTCACTCAAATTCTGTGAATACAGTATTTTACCCTAACAGTTAAAGAAATCAAATAAGTAAATACTTTGTATTGAAATACAATTAGATAAGTTTAAAGCACACAGTCACAACCAGCACATCACTCACTGTTAAAACTCTAAATCCCAAGTAAGAACATGTTGGAGAAAGAAACTCAAGGGAAATCACGTCCACATATGGGAAGAATAAAAATTAAATAGTCCCCTTAATACCTGTAAAGTAATTAATGTAGCATCAGATGAAAACTCAGATGAATGCAAATTATAATTACTCCTGACTTTAATACTTACAGCTCTACAGTGATAACTGGAGCCATATAAGGCTGTGGAATCTGGGGCGGCCTTATTCTTCGAGGGCGTTCAGCAGCAGCTTGCCGTCCACGCCGCCTCTCTCCACTTCCATTTCCAATCCCATTTCTGCTTCCACTTGCACATTCATTTTTATTTTTATTCTTGTCACACAGGGCTAAAAATGAAGTAAATTATTTCATTTTTACACTTTGAAAATGTATCAGTACACATACTCTCCTCCTGCAGCTTTTTCAACAACTTTTTCATACAATTTCTTTTAATAAACACAAATTGAATATTTAAAGCAGATACATACAGAATGTTGTCAGCTGACAGAAAAACAATTTGTACAATTCCATCAAATTTATATTTCAGTTATGAGAAAAGTATAAGCTCCACAGTTCACATCAATCATTTTTACAAAAAGAGACAGAAATACAGGGTCTATCGAAATGAATATCAGGTTTTTAAAGCTTTGTGGAATTTATTACAGCTTCCTTACCATTACAAATTACACATCGAATGAACAACTCAAATAGTTTGGCCTACAACTGATCATAAATGTAAGCTTCCACGGCTGGCATTGATTTCATTTAAAATTACTGGGCTCATGGGCTCTAGTTTAATTGTAAAAGTTTCCACTAACACTTCAGCTTCGAGACTGTCTCTAGCTTCACTAACATTATTGCAGAGGAGAATGAATTGTTATTCTTCCAGCGTAACACTTAAGTCCATATTCTGTCTAATTTAACAGCTTCCTGCTTCCAGCTTCTGCTAAAATTATTGTATTGACTGCTTCTCTAAACATGTATGCATGACATTGTTGCCCTCTCAGGCTTGTTTTTTTACTAGCAGTCTGCAACACACGCTGTTCAAAACACTCCATAAATAAATTGGTCACCGCTGGGCTCAGTGGACTGCCCAGCCAGGTGGTATCACTATGACGAGACTTTTGTCAAGTGGTTATACAGTGCAGAAGAATTACATGCCTTCTTGATACATCTTAACAGTATCAACCCCACAATCAAATTTACAATGGAAACAGAGAGCAATGGGCAGCCAAATTTTCTCGATGTGTCTGTAATCAAGCAAGTGGACAGCATGTTGGGCCACAGGGTTTACAGTAAGGCTACTCATACCGATCGTTAACTGCATAATGACTAACCACCATCCCAAACAAAAAAGAGATGTGGTTAAAACTTTGGTCAACAGGGCACAAGAAATTTGTGAACCAATTTATTTAAAAGATGAGGTGGAATATCTCTGATCGACCTTCAAGAAGAACGGTTATTCTACCAAAGAAATAGACCAAGCCCTTCGTCCTAGGGAGAGAGTCAAAACAACGAACAAGTAACAATGACCACCCAAGAGGAAAGTTTTCTTTCATTTTTAATATATTTATAGACTGCATGGGAAAAGTGCTAAGCAAGCAAGGAGTGGAAATTATTTTCAGACCAACCAGAAATGTAAAAGAATGTTTAATGTATGTAAAAGGTGTATGACACCCTTTGGATACACCAGGTGTGTATACAATTCCCTGCAGCCGTGGTTTAGTATAAATTGGAACTATAAAAAGAAGTGTCAACACTTGTCTGGGATACATAAGAAGAATTGTCACTTGGGACATACGAAGAAATCACCAGTAGCAGAACATGTTTAGCATGAGAGCAACCACGAAATTAACCTAGATAGAGTGGAATTATTTTTGGTTTAAATTTTTTATCCATAATTACTTTCATATGACTGCACAAGATCATTTTAAGTGATTTTCTTCACAATCACACCATTAGTTTTCTATACTCCCTTCTTTCTAGGACGACGTCAAAATGAATGTTTTTAAATTTTAGTCTGGTTAATCAACGTTATTAAAATATCATTTAAAATGAAAAATATACATATAAATGTCACACAAATGAAAGAATATTCAAAAAATACAACTTCAACTACGAGGAAGTCTTCAATATCTTTTGTATGGACCTCAACTTCGAAGCTTTATCCGACCACTTTGCAATCAACAATACAAACTACAATTGAACTGCAATGGGTGCAGGCTAGTCAAAGAAATAAAATACGGCACTGTGCACAGATTCTTAAATACAAGAATGAAAAAATAAGTTACCGTTCTCCTCCTCCGGGAAGGAGGTCAGCCCTATCTGAGTTAAATTTAATGAGACTAGGTCACCTCAAAAACTTCACACTACTATTCACACACCTATAGTGAAGCATTGAAGATCTAAAAATATCGCAATAATTTTAAGAGGAAAGAGGAACTTGCATTTCAATGTTACACCAGCAAAATGACAATTTATTCTTCTCTATCAATAATGTTGGCAATACCAGAGACAGTCTCAGAGCACATGTCACATGATGGCATGTGGTGCCCTCTACATTGCCTATATATAACGTACTTCAAGTTCTAATCACAGTTTGCTACTTTACCTCTGAGGAGATCTTCTGCAATCAAAGATGAAACATAAGGGACAGTTTTACAATTCCACAACAGACTGTGCACCTGGAAATTTTAAATGTTGAATGTGAGTACCATTCGTCACACTGCACACATTGAGTCAATAACAGAGTTCATCCCAAACCTTGCTCAGTGTGTGTCTGGTGTACTTGATGCAACTACAGCATCAGTTCTATGTTGTAGATTGTTGGGTCAGCCAGTAGCAGAGGCAAGTATGAAGATAAGTCAATTATTATCCGCACTTTTAGTTATATTTTTGTTTATGTTGGTAGTACTGTCGTTTTACGTTGGTTATTTGTTGTTATATCTTTGCAATTTCCAAGCTGCTACGTTAGTTTTGTTGTTGCTGCCGTGCTGTTAATCATGGCTGCTCCCTGTCTATCTGCACCAAAGAAGAGCAACGTTCTGTGATATGTTTTTTGTGGGCAGAAGGTGTATCAGGGGCCGAAATTCATTGAAGACTTTCAGTACAGTATGGGAGCAATGTTTTGCCACAATGAAGTGTGTACGAGTGGATTGAAAAATTCTGAAATGGTCTCACGAATGTTAAGCACGATGAAGGAGCTGGACGACCGTTTACCGCCACAAATTAAGAAACCATTGAGCGATCACTTGAAATGATTCTTAGACAATTAACTATTGATGAAGCGCCTCATCATCTTCAAATTAGTCATGGTTCTGCCTACGAAATTATTCACAACAGGCTTGGGTTTCATAAAGTTAGTGCAAGATGGGTCCCGCATAAGCAAATGCGCCTCGACATCTGCAAAAAACATTTGATCGCTATGGCAACGAAGGGGACAACAACTTAAGACAGAATCATTACTGGTGACAAAACAGGGATCCATCACTACGAGCCGGAGAATAAACGGCAGAGTATGGAATGGAAACATCCAAATTCGCCGTGCAAGAAAAAGTTCAAGACCCAACCATCCGCAGGAAAACTGATGCTTGCGGTTTTTTGGGATGCACGAGGTCCTGTACTGGAACATTATGGTGAAAGGGGCACAACAATAAACAGTGAGGTGCTTACTGACAGGCTAAATCCTGCAATTCGAAACAAATGCTGAGGACTGCTGTCAGAAGGTGTTGTGTTGTTGCACGACAGTGCCCGTCTGCATACTGCTGTCCACACTGCTGAAATGCTCCAGAAACTCAAGTACTGGATCATCCTCCATATAGTCCCGATCTTGCCCCTTCTGACTATCACTTGTTTGGTTCACTCAAACATGCATTAAGGGGCCATCAATTTGACTCGGACGAAGCAGTGAAGGAAGTGGTGCATTCCTAGCTCGCAGCTCAACCGAAAACCTTCTTTTATGAGGGCATAAGGAAGCTTGTAGAGCGATGAACGAAGTGCATTGAAAAGTAAGGAGACTATGTCGAAAAATGATGTTCGTATTTTATTACAATAAAATTTTATAACTACTTTGCGGATAATAATTGACTTACCCTCGTACATTCGGAGGCCATGCCAAACAAGCTGTCATCCGACCCAGGAGTCGGAAATAACGCCACTGAACCAACGGCATACAAAGGCATGTTAATGAGGCAGCTCACAAACTTGATGCCAAATAAAGTTCTCTGGTTCAGCTTTGTGTAATAGAATAAAGAGCCAATGTTGTAGCACACCAAGATAAGAAACATTAGTTTCAGGTGCTTCAGTGTAAGACAGAGGCCTACATACTTTCCACTGGAATAAGGTGCAAAAAACATTTAATGTGACAAAGCATGCTCACATTGAACACTAGTAGAACAAATCATTTGATTGCTTGTCTATTTGATATATAATTTGTAATGGTAAAGTCATTGTAATAAATTTTACAAAGGTTTAAAACCCCAATATTCATTGTGGCATGCCCTTTATATTGCCATACTTAAAAAGGTTCTGCACTATGAAAAGCATCAATGATTATTAACTACAAAAGACAATAAATAGGATTTTATACCAGTTACTGAATAATAAGAGACATATGGGAGAAAGCATCAATTTGTTTTGAGATATTCTAGTGATAATGAGACAACGCTTGTATATATTAATTGCTATCTGGAAGATCCAGTTCAATTTCTCCCCCCTCCTCGCCCCACCTTAGCTAGGATAATGAGCAGGGCACACTCAGCCTCACAATGACAACCAAGGAGTTACTTGAATGAATAGTATTGGCTCTAAGATCTGAAAATTGCCCCTCGACACAACCTCCAGTGACACTAATGGCAGAGGTGGGTACTGCAGTCAGTATAAATGGATCTGATTTAATGGAACTACAATCAAATTCCACTGCAACCCATCATTGCTCAATAATATTAAATACTTAATTGTTGCATACTTGAATGAGATGTTAATTACCTTGCTCAACCACCTTATCTTTGTTATGGAAAGTTTGAGGACTATCTTGGATGATATGATGACTGATCCCCTTTCGGAAATTGGGCTTCCATCACTTGGCCACCTATCGTGGTTTCATAGATTTTACTAGTAGTTTCTCTCGTCAGTAAACTAGAGGCCCCCAATATATGACTGTCTAAAGCATTGTAGTACTGCCACTTCACACTTTTAAGAAATATTACATAACAAGGACTACCCTTGGTGTTCACACGGTGTGGTTTGTATCATGATTTCTTAGGTCCCTTTGCAGATATTGTTACCTCCTGAATAATTTAGGTGAGAATTTCTGCTTATTACTGTTATATTTAGGTGTTAAGATCAAGCTGTACCATAAATTTTAGACCTACACAAAACAATTTAGAAGTTTTGTGCAGCACAGAGTTTTCAACTAAGACAACACCATTAACTGTCTAAGGCTGTAAGCAGCTCACTTTAAGGCTCCTGAAGTGCCGTCAACAACTGAGACTTTGATCAAGTATAAGAACCACAAGTTGCAGTTTCTTTGTGTGTGTTCAGACTGAAGATTGGTTTGATGCAGCTCTCTAAACTACTCTATTCTGTGCAAGCCTCTTTATCTTCGAATGAAAACTGCAATCCACATCCATTTGAACCTGCTTATGGCACTTGTCTCCTCTGTGATATTCTCCCCACTCCAGTACTAGACTGGAGAGTCCTTTATGCTTCAAACATGTCATATCAACCAATCCCTTCTTTTACCCAAGTCATGGAAAAAATTTCTTTTCTGCCCGTTTCTATTCAGTACCTCATTAGTTACAATATCTACCCATCTAATCTTAAAGCATTTGTTTGTAGCACCTCATTTCAAAAGCTTCTATTCTCTTCTGTATGAATTTTTTTCATCCATGTATTACTTTATTTAAGGCTACATTCCAGACTAATACCTTAAAATAATAGTATAGAATAAAAAAGACTTCTTAATATTTAAATCTATATTAGGTGTCAACAAATGTCAGTTCTTAAGAATGCTTTTCTTCCCATTGACATTCTGAATTTTCTCTCTCTTTTTACTTTGGCTATAAGAATGTTCTACTTTTGACGTCTTCTTTCCTAATCTAATTACCTCAACACTGTCTAATTTAATTTGATTACAATTGATTACCCTTGTTTTGCTTTAGCCAATGTTCATCTTATACCCTTATTTCAAGACACTGACCATTCCATTCATTTGTTGTTCTTAGTCAATTATTGTTTCCAATAGAATTATAAAGTCAACGTCTATGTGAAATTTTTAGTTTCCACTTCCTGAACCTTAATTCATATTGTAAATTTCTCCTTGCTTTCATTCACAGCTTGCTCAATGTACAGACTGAACAACATTGTGAAAAGGCTACAACCCTGCCTCACTCCCTTCCCAACAAATACTTACTTTTCATACCCTTCTAACCTCGTAACCGTTGTCTGGTTTCTATACAATTTGCACATAACTTTTTGTACCCAATATTTTACCTCTGCCAGACTCAGAATTTGAAGGAGTGTACTCTAGTCAATACTGTCAAAACTTACCCCCAATTTACAAAAGCTATGAATGTAGGTTTACCAGTACCTTTTCTTGACCAATCTTTTAAGATAAAGTCCATAGGGTCAATATTGCCCAGCGAGTTCTTATGTTTCTCTTCAATCCAAACTGATCTTCCCCAAAGTTGGCTTCAATGAGTTTCTTCTAATATTCTATAAATAATATCTGTTAGTATTTCACAACCATAACTTTTAAACCGATAGTTTACTGTGTTACTTTTCCCTGTTACAGTAAATCATTGTCTAATGCTGGAACACTCAAGAACATTAATTGATAAACCGTGCTATTAGGACGCTGTGTAAAATTATGGATCCACAGACAGTGATTGGTCATGCGTTTATTGACGCGTTTCGATTAAATCATCTTCATAATCTGTAAAGTTACAAACATCAGTCACAAAAAGATAGAGAACTGTATGGACAAAAGAGATACCAAAGTACATTACAAACACAAATATCGTAAGTACATACCGTGGACGGGGGGGTTAACATAATAAAATTGTCAAGGCCCTGACGCCATACAATTTTATTATGTTAACCCCCCTCCAGCATAAAATCTGTTCGCAAAACTGTTGTGTTAGCATAATAAAATCAATCCGAAACCTTCTGGCATCTCCTGGTATCTTCACATATACATACTCATTTCACAATTCTTAAGCCAAGTGTGAATGATGATTAAATTACGATCGGTGCAGTACTGGCTTCCTCTTTCATTCCTTTTCACCAGGTCATGTTCACCAAATATTTTTCCCTCCCTCCCTTTTCCTACTGTCAAATTTCAGTCTCTTAACACAGTCTGGTTTTCCTCACCCTTAACTGACCAACCCCCTCCCCCCACCACCACCATCACTCATGTCCTTTCCAGCTGCAAAGCGAAATGACATATGAAAGTGTACATCTGTTGTGAGTCTTGACTAGTTTGGCTAAAATAATGTGTTTACTGTGCTGTTCATAATATGTTACCAGCATTCTTATTTTCTATTTCATTATTAGACTTACTCCAGCCTCCTAACCCTGTACTCTCCTGACCAAAAGTCCCATACTTCACTAATCCTCACTAAATCTAACTTTGGCCTATCCATTTACCTTTTCAAATGTTAAACCTTATCAACTTCATTAAGGGATATAACATTCCACATTCCAATCTGTAAAGAGTCAGTTTTCTTTTTCCCAACACGACACCTTCCTAAATAGTCCTTGTCCAGAGATCTGCAAGGGAGACTAGCTTACCTATGAAATATTTTATCCAAGAGGATATAATCATTATGTAGAGTTGTATGTCCTTGTCAAAAGAACGATGGTATTTTCCCTTTGTTTTCGCCAAATGCAATAATTTGAAGGAAACATCATGTTGACTGTTGGTACAAGGGCAGATCAATCAATCACCCAGACATTTGCCCCCTTCAAGTACTGGAAAGGTTGCTGCCCCTTTTCAGAAGCCATACATTTGTCTGGCCTCTCTGTAAATATCCTGATACATCTCCAATTTGGTTTCTTCTACATTATGGCTATATATAACATTGACACACACAAGCCTCATGACCTTGGCAAAGCCTGTGATTCATGGAAATGAACCAGGAACTAGTTGGATTTCAATGTATAATGCATTAAACCATTTTAAATAATTAAAACTGTTATAGTCACAAAATTTATGCACTGTGTTCTTCTCCACAGAGAAAACTCTTTTACACTCAATCTTACAGTACCTGAAGCAGTGAATTGCTGTTTCCATTTAGATGTAGAGGCACACTACACTGTTGACAGATTTCACATAGACACGTCCAGGATAGCTTCAGCTGTCACTACAGATCTGGTGGTCATTAAGGGGGGTCATTTGTTTAGCATGGGTGGCTACAGCAGCTGTCCCTTGTGTCCCTTGCACAGTTAATTTGCTCACTGTTTTTAATGATGTTTTGCTCTTGGCTACTGACAGTTCGGTGTCCATGTTGGTCATTACGGCCAATCTTCACCGGCCTGTACTTCATTAATGGGCGTTGGGATGCCTATCACACCAAATCTTTGGCATGTAACCAGGTGTTCTGACCTGGCATTCATAGTGATATTTTTCACATGGTTGTGGCATGCCTGTTGTGTACTCAACATGAGGCAACTCCGCACTTCACTTTCTCATCATGGCTGGCCTTCCAGTATCCTTGGTGGTGCATCCACGTTGATTTTGCAGGCCCCTTTTTCTCTTTCTACTGTCATTGTTGTGGACGTGTCCTCTAAAATTTCCTTACATGGTTTGCTGTGCATCCACATCCTTGGCAGTCACTCTTCAGACTCTGTGCCATGTTTTTGCTATTGGATAATTTCCCTCTACAATCAGATCTGACAATGGCCCTCAGTGTGCCTCCCAACCTGCAGGGCAGAGCATTCACCATATCTGGGTTCCTCCATTTCATCCTCAGTCTGATAGTGAGGCGAATAGGATGCTCCACATGTTCAAGGTTCTTCCACTATAGTGGCCTTGGCACACTTCCCGAGTTCCTATCGGTTCACCACCATAGGTGAAAAAAAATCCCCACAAAACTATTATATGGGTGTCAACCTTGCACCATCCTCCATCTTCTTCAGCCTTCCTTGTCCCCTTCCACTCCTTATGTTCATGATCGTGACCTCCTCCTCGGTATGGCCTCAGGGCAATGGTTTGGGTGCCGGTCTAAATGGATTCCCGCAGTGGTTCACAGTCTGCAAGCGGACACCTTTTTCAAGTTTGGACCTGTGATGGGATGGTGGTGTTCCATCATGATCAGTTGTGTCCTTGGCAAGTGGCAGGGCCACACGGGAAGCCATGCCAGGTCTGTAGTTCACAGCCTCTTCTCAACCTGAGTGGCCTTCCTGCCACAGATAGGCAACTACCTTCTCACTGTGCACTGTTGCGTCCTGTGGTCACCTCCACATCTTCACCACTGCTGCCACAGCCACACCAGGCGCCAAGGCAAGCATCCCCTCAAGTCTACAAGATAGCATGACCACCTCCTACAACTAGGCCACAGTAGTCCTGTTCACAGGTGGTGTGAAACCTGTCGCAGATTAAACAGAGAATAATGACTAACACTGTCAGCTCTCGCTGGTCATTCTTAAAAGATGTTGGTGCCTGAAGTCTCACCATTTCCACCCATATGACAATGTTCCAATGCGGACCCTACAGAGTGTGTAAGAGCCATATGCTGAGATGCAGCCACCACCACTCTCACCAATCCTTGGATGAATATGTAAGTGCCCTAAGCCTTGTCATTTTGTTCCATACTTTTCTGTACAAACAAGGAACCTCTCTTCAAGCTTGGACATGCTCCTTCCTCCATGGAAACAATTAAGATCAAAAGCTAACACACTCCCTCACGGGTGGAGCGTATACTTTCCAGAGGGAAAGGAATGCTACAAATCATTATCATCTGTGATGTGGACTAAATCAAATCCTGCCGACAATATTGAGTGTGCCTGCCAAAGGTCTCGCACAACAGTCTATAAGGCTACCGTCATAATGACTAGCATAGAGCAGAACTGTGGCATGTGTGGCTGCATCAGCAGTTTATGTAGTACTTTCTCATGGTGAACACCTTCAAAGCAAAATATGTGATTTCATATAGTAAAGAACCTTGTGTAGTGTTGTGTGTTACAACAGATTGTAAGGTACAACATGAAAAACACAGCCTTATCTTTAAAAAAACTGAAGCAAGAATTTTAGACTGTGAAACTCTGAATCATACTAAAACAACAAAATTGTGCTTGCCATTGAGACCTGTATGCACACAAAGTTTAATATCTATTATGGTGTGAGAGATGCCTGTCGCAAAGGTATCTTCCAAAAACATAACAAAGCCACAAAAAGCATTAAGAGCTGAACATATGAGAGAGATTCAAAGTATATACCTTGCCTTTCATCTATTAACTCCTGTCTCCTCTTCTTCATATCATCCGAAAGGTTTTCCACCATCTTGTTTATGAAATTATCAATTAGAAGTGACCTGAACTCTGCAGAAATTGCCTTCCTGCAGATGGGACAATCCTTTTTCTTTTTTTTCCACTCACTTATGCAAAATTTACAGAAGGTGTGATTGCAAGTTAAAATAGTTGCCTAAGGGAAAAAAGAAACCATATACAATATCGCCAAAGATACAAATATCATTTAGAGTATTTTATTTGAAAATTCTGTTTCCACTCAAGAAAAAATTGTAACTTTTTGTTAGTCACAGTGAATATTAACACTAAACATTTAATGATTATTTTTCCACTTAGTCTTTCATTAATGGAATAGGATCTATAGGCTTCACCTTTAAGAATGTAGAATGAGTCAAGGTGACAACTATTAGAAATAGCAGTATCATTTAACTGCCATTTAACAATTAAATAATTTATGTTTACTCAAATATAATAAAAGTTTAATGTAGTAAAATTATCAGTAAAGCTATAGAACATTCCAAGGGATTGTTGCTTTAGGTGAATTAAACAACTGTTGTTTCTTTCTTATTGTTATATTAAAAATACCTATGATTATATATATATTTGAACAATAGTTATCTGTAATATCTAAGTTGGAAATTCAAAAAATTAATGTGGATAGCTTGCTGTTTTCAACAGAAACCATCACTCAAACAAAACTGGACATGGCTGCCATCTCCAACTACTGAAGTCACACTGGTACTTTAACAGTTTATGAGGAGGAAAGGGAGAAAGGTACAGGGCAAGAGTAGGGATACAACATTCTAAGCTGCCTGGCAAAGCATGCAACAAGTACTCATACATGGGAATGAGATGCAGTGAAGGGAAAAGAGGGGGAATAGTGGGGGCAAAACAGGAGGTGCAAAGAAGAGGAAAAAGAAGAAACTCAGCCGAGAATGAAGCATGAATTGGGAGGTGTATTATGTGGGAGGAGGGGTGGGATCTGTTAGGAGCCGAGTGAGATGTGGGGATAGTAATTTAACTTAACCCTTAACTGGTGCCATACATCTGTGAGATGGCTGAAAAAGTTCTTCCTGGCCACCCCCTCCATTTACACCTTCCTTGTGGTTTTCCCTTTGTGTCGAGTTCAATAAAAAACAACTAAATTGTTAAAACAATATGATATAATTCGAAAGCAAACTTACACAATACCATTTACATTAGAAAATCATGTGATACCAGTTGAGGGTTAAATTGAGGCCAGGATGGTTGACAGATGGTACAATGTGTGGTAAGGACTAATCCCATCTGTGCAGTTCAAAAGAGCCGGTGGTAGAGGGAGTATGCAGATGGTTCGAGTTGTGAAGCAGCCAATAAAATCCAGCATGTTATGCTTAGCTGTAGGTTGTGCTACAGAGTGATTCATCCTGCTCTTTGCCACAGTTTGGCTGTGGCCATTCATTCTACTGGACTGCAAGTTGGTAGTCATACCAATGTATAAGGTTTTGCAATGTTTGCAGCAGGATTTGTAGATCACATGGTCGCCTTCACAAGTGTGATGGGGGTAGGATAAGCCTGTAATGGAAATGCAATAGGACATGGTGGGTGGCTGGATTGGGCAGGTCTTGCATCAAGGCCATCCACAGGGATGTAATGGCCGAGGTGAGGGGTTGCGACTGGGAGTGGCAAAGGGATGGTCTAAGATGATGTGGAGTTTGGGGTGACAGAACAACACTTTGGGAGAGGTGAGAAAGATCTTTGTATGGATTTCACGGTACAATGATGGACATTCAAAGACCTATTGAAGGTGGTTGTTGGGATGTTTTAGGGGGACAAAACTGCAAGGTCATCAGTCCCCCCTTCTATCACTGGGCATCACCAGAAAAGCGTAAAGAGCCCAGAGAATAAAATGGCAAAGGGGAGGAGGATCCCCCTAGTTAGTTAAAGGACAATAAAGGCAATGAGAGACAACACAAAACGAGGCAATCACACAGAAATACTGAACAACGACAAGGAATGAAACATAATGCCGATGTGCGTGGTTGACCGACCATGAGACTAAAAAGTGGAAAAGTCAACCCCGCGGAAACATGTGAAATCCTCCAATCACAGGACATGAGTAGTATAGACAGTGTACGAAAACAATGCTTTAAACTGACTGGTAGAAACCACTGTCTCGAATAAAACCTAAAACTAAATCAGCCATTTGGGCGTCGTCACTAAAACATCGGTTAAAAGTGCAGGAAAATTAAAACTCCGCCGCAGGACGGCTAAAACTGGGCAATTCACCAAGATGTGGGCTACCGTCAGTCGGGAGCCGTCGGGAAGTCCTCGCCACGAAGAAGATAGCCGTGCGTCAGCCAAGTGTGGCCAATGTGGAGCCGGCACAGGACTACAGAGTCCCAGCGGAAAGTCCGCATTGAGGAACACCACACACCCGTCGTCTCCTTCAAAGCCTGAAGTTACTGAGCACCGTCAGGGTACGCCACTCAGTATCCAAAAGCTGAGAAAGCCGTTGACACAAAACAGACTGGAGATCAGAAGGCGTTAGACCCATATTCGACTTGGATTCCTCGGCAGCCTGTTTTGCAAGCCTGTTGGCACATTCATTGACTGGAATACCGACATGACCTGGAGACCACACAAACACTACTGACGAACCGGACCTGTGAAGGGCAGAAATCGTCTTCTGTATGGCTACCAACAGAGGAGAGCGAGGGTAGCACTGATCCAAGACACAAAGGCTGCTTAGGGAGTCGCTGCAGATAACTAAAGACTCACCTGAGCAGGACCGTATGTGCTGGAGAGCCTGGTAAATGGCCACCAGCTTGGCAGTGTAACCACTGCAGCCATCTGGAAAGAAGCACTGTTTGATATGGTTGCCAAGTAAGCAAAACCAACAAGGCCCTCAACCATTGAACCATCCATGAAAATGAGGTCGTGCCCAGGGAACGAGGCAATGACAGTGAGAAACTGGCGTCTAAGAGCCTGAGGAGGAACAAAGTCTTTGGGTCCATTGGCCAAGTCCAGACATGTATTTGGCCTTGGCATGCACCATGGAGGTGTATGGACATGGGCTCGATATGGAGTTGATAACGGGAAAGACTAGTTCCAACATAAGAGACCAGACGCGAAAAGCGATTGTGTGACCAGAACAGGGTCGCCGTTGTTGAGGACTGATGACCACGTCTGAGAAAAGCAGACAACGGTTTGGATGGTTTGGTGAGCAATGCACGCGGGCTCCGTAGGCCGCAAGCAGTTATTGGCGGCAGACACGCAGAGGTGGGACACCGGCCTCCACAAGGAGACTTAATGGGGCTGCTACGGAAGGCACCTGTCGCAATATGAACCCCATAGCGGTGGATGGGATGCAACAGGTGCAATGCCGAATGCGATGCTGAACCGTAGGCAATGCATCCAAAGTCAAGGCGCGACTATACCAGCGCTGTGTAGAGTCGCAACAGTGTGGAGCGATCAGCGCCCCAAGTGGTATGGCCCAGGTGCTGAAGAACATTCAGATGGCGCCAGCACTCCTGCTTCAACTGACAAATGTCGGGAAGTCAAGTCAGTTGAGCATCAAAGACCAGCCCTAAAAATCTAAGTGTTTCCACTACATGAAGTAAGTGGTCGACAAGGTAAAGTTCAGATGCCGACAGAAGTGCATAACACTAGTCTTGGCAGCAGAAAACTGGAAGCCTTGGGCAAGAGCCAAGGACTGCACCTTCTGAATTGTTCCCTGCGGTCTGCATTCAGCAACTTGCGTGCTGGAAGAGCTAAAATAGATGCAGAAGTCGTCAGCATATAGCGAAGGGGATACTGACAACCCAACTGCTGTCCCTACGCCATTAATGGCTACTAAAAATAAGGGAACTCTCAGAACAGAACCCTGAGGAACCCCATTTTCCTGCATATGAGAGGTGCTTTGGGAAGCACCAACTTGAACTCAAGAAGTACGGACAGCTAAAAAGTTTTTAATAAAAATTGGAAGGGAGTCCCGGAGGCCCCACCCATGTAAAGTAGTGAGTATGTGGTGTCGCCAGGTGGTATTGTATGCCTTGTGCATATCAAAGAAGACTGCTATGAGATGTTGGTGCCTGGAAAAGGCTGTATGGATTGCAAACTCTAGGTACACCAGGTTGTCGGTGGTGGAGCGACCCTGGCGGAACCTGCCCTAGCATGGAGCCAGTAAACTCCAAGTCTCAAGGATCCAGCACAACTGCCTACCGATAATGCGCTCCAACAGTTTACAAAGGACATTGGTCAGGGTGATGGGTTGATAGCTATCCAAATGAACAGGGTTTTTGCCTGGTTTAATCACCAGTATCATTATACCCTCCCGCCACTGTGAAGGAAATACCCCGTCGCACCAGATTCGGTTGAAGACAGTGAGGATATTACCCAGGCTTTCTGCGGAGAGGTGTCTCAGGATTTGGGCATGGATGCTATGAGGCCCAGGGGCCGTGTCAGGACATTGTGCGAGAGCACTAAGTAGTTCCCACTCACTGAATGGAGCGTTGTAAGTCTCAGTGCGGCGGGCGGTAAAAGAGATAGGCTAGTATTCCACCCGCTCCTTTAATGTATGGAAGACCAGCAGGTAGTTTGCAGAGGCAGGAGCACAAGTGTAATGCTCAGCAAACATCCCTGCAAGCCTGGCTGGATCCGTACATATGACTCCATTCACGGAGATCCCAGGGATTCGTGATGGTGTTGGGTATCCCTGTAAACGCCTAATCCTGCGCCAGACCTGAGAGGTGCAGATACCTGACACAATAGTGGAGTTGTATGTCTCCCAACACTCCTGTTTCCATCTTCAAATTAAATGGAGAGCACGAGCACGGAGCCTTTTAAACGTAATGAGGTGCTCAAGAGGGGGTGCTGCCTGTATCGCTGTAGGGCCCTCCTACAGTCTTTAATAGCCTCAGCAACCTCCGGTGAGCACCACGACACCGTTTTATGCCATGGACGTCCTGAGGAACATGGAATGGTAGCTTCCGCGGTAGACAATATGGATCATGTGGTGCTCTCAACCACCACATCGATGGTATCAAGAGGAAGAGGGCCAACGATGGCAGCAGAGGTGTAGCCTTCCCAGTGAGCCCTGTGTAGAAACCACCGAGGAGGACGTGCTGGGAACTGACGCTGTGGGAGTGATAAAAAGATCGGAAAATGATCACTGCCACACAAGTCATCATGGTCACTCCAATGAGTGGATGGGCCGAGAATGTATTGTGTGCCAAACTGAAATGGG
Source organism: Locusta migratoria (assembly GCA_026315105.1). NCBI lineage: Eukaryota > Metazoa > Arthropoda > Insecta > Orthoptera > Acrididae > Locusta > Locusta migratoria. Next base: position 253,017,506 of record CM048750.1, read on the forward strand.
GGCACCTGTATTCAAGAGGCAGAGGTCAAGTTGAGAAAGCAGGTCCTCGACAACTCTGCCACGGCCAGAGATCATAGAACCCCCCCCCCCCCCAACAGGGGATTGTGGGCATTAAAGTCCCCCAACAGCAAAAAAAGTGGCGGGAGTTGCGAGAAAAGTGCAGCCAAGACAGCCAAAGAGACATCATCTGGAGGGAGGCAGATACTGCAGACAGTGATCTCTTGTGTTGTCCTTACCCTGACAGCCACTGCTTCTAATTGTCTGAAGGGGCACAGGTTCACTATATACAGAGGTAAGAACATACACACACACTCCACCTGACACCCTGTTATACCTCATGCACCTCATAGGGGGAGGAATATAAAATTCATGACCTTCAAAGGCCAGGATGAAAGCACTGGCGGCAACCTTGTGATCCTTTGGTCCCCTATGGACGCGTCGAACGAAGTGGACTCCTCTGCGCTCTAAGTTGGTGCGTAACTCCTCGTCGGACTGTAACAACAGGTCTTTGTAGAAAATTATACCTTGGACCATATTTAGCGACTTATAAGGTATGATGCTCATAGGAACATCACCCAGCTTGCCACAGGCAAGTAACGCCTGCAATTGGGCCGGGGATGCTTGTTTTATGAGCATTGTACCGCTTCGCATCTTTGACGTACCAGAAACTTCGCCGTACTAGTCCTCAAGATTTTCAATAAAGAAAAGAGGCTTCGTAGATGTAAAAGACTTGCCATCCATGCGGCTACACACAAGGAATTTGGGAGAATATGGCTCATCTTTAGATCTAGCCCGACGTTCCTCTCACGGTGTGGTCAGGGAAGGAAATGTGCGTGGGTTATATGTGGCCGCATTAAAGTCTGCTCTTCCTCTCTTAGAGACGGTGGTTAAACCCCCACCAGCGTTGCTCAATGGTCTCTTCATGGTGTTCCCACGAGCAGCTAGGAATCTAAAAGTCCACCCAGGCAAAGCCCCGCTTACCTGGGTAAGCCTTATACAACTGAGGTTCGGCGGGGTCCTCCAAGGTTGCTCGCTAGCGACTGTTCAACCTCAACAGCCATGCATCTACTCGGCATGTAGCACACCTTGAGATTGAGGGTGTGTTTTTTAATCCAAGATCCCCAGCAACGTTCCACTGTCGCACTGAACGATGGTTGTTGAAGCACGCACAGAGCTTACGGTGTAGCGGACTGTTGGCGCGACACAGCCCACGGGCTCAGGACCCTGGGTTTGCCAAGTCCGTACTCAGCAAATTAATGCTGAGCCCTGAGGGGTATTGAAGGATGTGGTTCAGTTGTTCCAGTCCAGAATAGTGCATTTACAAAGCTACTCAGCAATTCACAAAGTGCCTGTCAGAGGGCTCACTGAAACGTTCTAAAGACTAGTGAAAGAAATTTCATGAATAGATCCTGCCACAGGCAATAATGCTTTTCTTTTAATGATTTCCACCAGAACTCATGAATTATTTCCACAATACTCACTCCCATACTGAAATAATACAAAACAAGCCACCTGTCTCTAAACTTTTTCTATGTCCACCATCAGTCCCAGCTGCTAAGGATTCAGGATGTGTAGCCATACTCCAAAAGACTACAGGTAAGTGCACAGTCTCTTTAGAAGAACTGTTGAATCCTCTAAGTGCTCTGCCAATGAAATGCAGCCTCCTGGTAACATCATATGTGTGATCTTTCCAATTAAATTGTTTGTGATTGTAATTCACAGATATTTAGTAGAATCTATGGGCCTTAGATTTGATTGATTTATCATGCAAATTAAGTTTAACAGATTTCTTTTAGTGCTCATAATGATAACCTCATTTTTCTTTATTTAGAGTCAACTGCCAATCTTTGTGCTATACTGAAATCTTATCTAAACAATTTTGCAGTTGGTTTTCAATTCTCTTGTGACTTCATTAATCAAACAATAGTTTCACCCACAAACAGCCTAAGAGGGTTCTCAGCATGCGTGCTAAATAGTTTTTATAAATAAGGAACAGTATGGGTCATGTAAAACTTCCCTGGGGAATACTTGTTATCACTTCTGTTGTACTGTATGCCTTTCCATTAATTACTATGAACTGTGTTTTCTCTGACAGAAAAGTCATGAATCCAATCATACAACTGATATGATATTCCAAAAGCACACAATTTCATTAGAAGCCACTTGTGGGGTATTTTGTCACAAGCCTTCTGGAAATCTAAATGGATTTGATATCCTTTGTCACTAGCACTCCTCACTACATGTGAGTAAAGAACTAGCTGTGCTCACAAGAAAAATTCTTTCTAAATCCACATTTACTAGTCAACAGAGTATTCTCTTGGATGTAATTCATAGTGTTCGAACAAAGTGTACCGTAGTAGTGAGTATTGTGAAGCAACCAAAAATACGACCACGGAATTGCAGACAGTTGGCAACACAAGTTCCTACAATCCTCAAGAGGCTGTGCATTACCAACTCAAATACAAGAGTGAAACCTGATTGCCCGAAGTACAGTAAAACAGTCAGTGTATACAACTTGCAAACACAGTATGCAACATGTTCACAGAGCCTGTGCAACAATTTTTCAAATGTGTATTGAGACAATGATATGATCCCTTGTATAGGGTTCTATGATTTAAAGCAAGACACCACATTGAGTATTTATTCACTAGCTGAAAAATGCTCCTGCCAGAGCACAGAGAAGGCAAATATGTTTTCCGACACAAAAGTGTGGAACCAGCTGCCTCAATCCTCATTCCCACTTCCTCACCAAAAATTTTGCATGCGAACATATTCGCGCACTATTAGCACTTAACTTTGTAAATACTTTTGCCCAGTTAAGAGTCATAGTCAGCAATGTTGTCTTACTGTCAGTGTCTCTATATGTGACTGTACGTTTGTTTGCTGTCTCTCCCACTGCCGCTTTCTGTCTGTGTCAAACTTTCAATGTCATCATCCCTTTCCCTCGTCATTCCTCACCACTGTCTGTTTCTGCCACTTTCATCATCTCTCTGCCCACTGACATTGTCCCATTCACTTTCTGTCCTGTTGCCAGTATCCTTTCTTTCTCACTTAGCATCGGCTTTCATTGTCTTCAATCACGATTCGATTTTCTCCTTTACACATACGTCCATGGGGACGGTTTGCTTGGGGTTTGACCTGTATACCGGAAAATTTTAGCACGCGGGTACTGGGGATGGGAAAAAATGGACAAATTGTTTCATGCTATAGTACTGGAGACCCGCACGCTCATGCTTTAAGTACGGTCTCCATTCGTCTCAGTTTCCCACTGTTTTCTCTTTTGCTCCAATTGCTACTATCTGCATCTGTCTTAGTTTGTTGTTGCCACTGTTCCTGACTTCTGACATCTCATTTTGCTTCCCACTGCTGTTTTCATGCATATACCTTTCTCCTGAACTGACACTTTCTCTGTCCCATCACATAAGGTTCTCTGCCTGTTGCACGTCTCTGTCCTACTCACATTCAACAACAAAAGAACCGGGAATATGTTCACATGCCAAAATTTTTGGTGAGGAAGTCGGAATGAGGATTGAGGCAGCTGGTTCCACACTTTTGTGTCAGAGAACATATTCGCCTTTCAGTGTTCCGGCAGGAGCATTTTTCAGCTGGTTCCCGTCTTTTTCCTGTTACATCAGAGTATACTGCTTATATAACAAGAAATCAATGGTAAGTAAAATTTGGATAGTTTTTTATATACCTTGATACATTTGTACAAACGTCAGACCAAATTGACTACATAGTAGTTTACTTTCTAAAAAGAGCTTCACATTCGGATGATTGTTAAACACTCGTAACTACTTCAAAAACACGTCAGACCGAATATTACATGATATATTTGTCATGAATATGTGTGGTAACTTGGAATCTACAGATCTCGGTTATGGATAGTATTATCGGAAAAACTTTCAAAGCTTTCCGGAATCATAATATTAGAACGCATCGTAAAAAATTTGACGATTTGCCATGAATAGAAGTGTAGATTTGCCAATGCATGCAGTTGGATCTTTTGATACAAAAAATTATGATTTTTGTAGCGTATTGCGATAATGAATACACATTTCCAGAAATGGGAAACGGATTTTCCAGATAAACACCTAAACAACAAACACATTTTAGTCATTTCCTATTCCTCAAGATACGTTACCTCACAATCAGAAATAGCATTTTCAAACCTATTACTGTCGCGTGCTATCATCCACGGACCAATATCTCAAGAACCACATAAGTTATCATTCTGCTCTAAACTTTAAATAAAATTTCGATATGTTATCTACATTTCATACGCAGCTATATGTAACCTAAAATCAACCATACGAGAAGTTTATGCTATGTATTTTTACCTCTGCAAACTCTTTAAAATATGTTGCAATAGTTCACTAAACCGGATGCTGCATATTAACTGTAAAGTAAATGAAAACAAAAATCGCTCCTTCATTGACCGAAGCTTTCACTCTTTAAGGTGTACAAAAATCAAATTTTTTCATCGAGTACCTTTTTTCAAATTGCATTGTAAGTTTCAGAGCTGTCTGAATGCCGTCTTTCAGCACAATACACACTTTTTCTAGCAAAATATCGCAGTTTTTCAGCCATAACCTGCTAACGGACTATGACTTATGAAAACAGATAACGATATCGAAAAAATTTAAAAACAGCCTTGAGAATATCAGCATAAGAACATGCGGTAAATATTTTGAAGGTTTGCAAAGAATAGAAAGTATCAAAGTGACCCTCCCCATAATTTTTTTTTGTACCCAAAAATCATTGTTTTTTGAGATTTTCTCAGGAACCGCCCATGAATGAATGGTACTTCTGTAAGCCGTTTAAAGTCCACCATCGACTACACGTCACATACAAAAGCCAACTGATTTCCTCAATTTGGATAGGCTTCAGGAAGTATGTAACTTTGAAAATTTTGACGATGTACTGTATGATAGCTATAGTATACCCATTCTTCTAATGTGTACACAAATGATCACTAGGCCAAGCTCTATCCAGAAAACTTTACCCCTTCACTCCGAGATGAATAGAACCTGAGATATGGGCCCCTAAAGAATTGCAAATTCGCACAGCAGTGCGCAGTATGATTTGCTTCTACAGTGTGTCCGCAATGTCTCTCCACAGTGGTGATCTCCACACGTCTCGTGTCATGGGGCGCATAAGATTGGTAGCACAAACAAAGTGCACCTGCGTGTGTTCTGTTGACTTGCAGGGGTAGTAGGGTGGCGGTAGTGTTGCTTATACAATCACGTGAATCTGCTGCTACCATTACACGCCATGCAAGGTGAGACACATGAAGCTTGCGCTGCAAAGAGATTTTGCAGACACACTTTTATAAATGTCTCATGTGTTACTTAAGTTGAGATACATTTTGGAAAGGATAGCTTGCTACTCACCACAGAATAAACAGAAATGTAGCTCTTGGCTGTTAAGCCTTCATCTGCCACAGAGTGGCAATAATACAAAACAAGCTGCCCTTCTCTGTATTTTCTCTAAATCCTCTGTCAGTCCCACTTGGTGGTGATCTCACAATGCACAACAATACTCCAAAATAGGACACACAATTGTGGTGTAGGCAGTACTTTTTTTAAGAACTGTTGCATCTTCTTTCCGTTTTGCCAACAAAACATAAATCTTCGGATCACATACCTACAATATTTTCTGTGTGTTCTTTCCAATTTAAGTTGTTTGTAATTGTTACTCTGAGGTATTTAGTAAGATTTTACAGCCTGTAGCTTTTACTTTTTACTGTTTAAATGAAGATTAACTTTTTTTAACTGGTCATAACGATGACTTCACACTTCTCATTATTAAGGGTCAATTGTCATTTCTTTGCACAATGCAGATATCTTATCTAAATCATTTTGCAGTTGCTTTTGGTCTTCTTGCAACTTTACTAACCAGTAACCAAGAGCATCATCTGTGTACAGTCTAAGGGAGCTACTCAGATTGTCTCTTAAATCGTTTATAAAAATAAGGAACAGTAGGGACCAGATAACACTTCCCTGGAGAATGTCAAATATCACTTCTGTTCTACTCTATGACTTTCCGTCAGTTACAACATATTGTGTACTTTCTGATAGGAAATCATGAATCCAATCACACAACTGTAGTGATATTCCATAAGCACAAAGTTTGAAGAGAAGATTCTTGTGTCATACACAGTCAAAAGCCTTCCAGAATATCTAGAAATACTGAGTCAATTTGACATCCCTTCTCGATAGCACTCATCACATCATGTGAGTAAGGAGCTAGATGTGTTTCACAAGAATGATACTTCCTGAATATGTGTTGACATGGGTCAATAGGTCATTCCCTTTGAGGTAGTTCATAATATTTGATGAAAGTATATGTTCTAAAATCCTGCTGCATACCAATGTCAATGATACAAACCTGTAATTTTCATAAAGCGCTCAAGTCCGTGCTTATTAAGAGCAATAAATAAAAGAAGACAGAGATAAAAAGGCAATACAATTCCTCAAGCAAAGAATTTTAAACTTCTTTAGCCATATTGGTACGATGTATAAAAAGTAAAACATGATCAACAGAATGCATGTCATCCGCTAAAATGTCAGGCAGTTCTGACGATAACCATAAACTCTGTCATACTCTATCAAAAAACGGGCACTGGACCAGAAGGTGGCGTACAGTGAACCACACAGTGGAGCAGGGGTGCCATTTAATAAGTGGCGGTGGCTGAACCGATAGTGGCCTATGCGCAGCCAGGTGAGAATGACCTCTACATGGCGAGACAGCACAGAGGAGGTCGACCAAGCAATAGGGAGAGGCTTAACCTCCCTAAGTTTATTTCATTGAAGGGAAGACCAATGAGCGTGCCAAAATGAGACAACATGTCCAGAAAGGATGGCACGAAGGTTGGCTGAAGGGACAGAATATATAGCAGGACGAGGGTTGAGAGCTGCACCCTTTGCAGCACCCCATCAGCAGCCTCATTCCCTGACACACCAACATGACCCGGGACCCAGACAGTACAGTGGCATCATTGACAATAAGTGAGTGAAGGAACTGTTGGATTTGTTGCACTATGGGGTGGACGGATTATAGCATGCATAGGCTCTGGAGTGCACTCAGGGAATGTGAGCATACTACACATTTAGAATGCTGGTGTTGCCTAATGTACTGAGTGGCCTGATAAATGGTGAAGAGCTCTGCCATAAAGATCGAGCACTAGCCCAAGAATGATACTGGAAAGAAAAGTCACCATGCACAAAGGTACACCCAACATCATGGTCAGTTTTCGAACCATCAGTATTTATGAAGATACTGTCTGCAAGCTGTGAACTAAGAGCTACAAACATGCTACGATAGGCGAGGTCAGTGGTATAGTCTTTGGGAAGCAAATGGAGGTCAAAGTTGACAAGGATCTCGTGACAGAGCCATGGTGGGGAAGAGCTCATCCCCATCAGGAGTGTGGCAGGGAGTGTCAAGTTGCCGAAAAAGTTTATGAAAACAGACTCTGGGAGGTAGTAGAGAAGAAGGACTCTCTGCATAATAACAATCACGGGAATCATCAAAAAACTCTTCACAGGATGGACAGCCACGCATAGAAGTCAACCGACTCGCATAACAACTGAGGAGGTCCTCCCTCTGGAACAACAGTGGCAATTCAGCAGTTTCAGCATAGACTCAACAGGGTTTGTGTAAAAAGCCCCTGTTACTAAATGGATCCCTTGATTGTGGATCGTGTTAAGGCGGTGTAAGATGGTCTTAAAATCACCACCCTTTTTTCAAAATCTCCAAAGAAAGTTATCATATGTGGCTCTCATCTAAAGATTGTAATCTTCAGTTCACAAACATAAGACTCAACAGTCACATACTTTCATCATTTTTTTCGCTGCATTAAGTCCTAGCTGCACGTATTGTAGCAATTTCATACACAATGACACACTGTAGTGTTACGAGTTTCACCACACCCCTATGAACCGACATATGATCACCAAATATTCTGGTATCCAGGTATTTCTTTTTCGATTTTTCTTTCCCCCTACAGGTAATCTGTTGGGAAATCCACTTGCTGTTACTACCCTGGGAGACAGTGCTTAAGAATATATATAGTGTTTTGGAATGTCACAGCCTCTAAGACAAGTTATATGTAAGAAAGACTATTCTGTTTTGTTTCTATTGACATTGTTGAAAAAAAAGGAGAAGAGTTGTAAGTTGGCTGTTGTAAGAGGAGAGCATTAAACAGATTATGTGTTTTAAAGTTGACATCAAATTGAAATTCATTGAGCAGTAAATGCTCAGTTTTTCTTTCTTTTTTTCTTCTCACACTGAAGACAGTCTTCGGACTTACGAATTTCGAAACTTAATGTAAGAAATTGTCTGACTGCAAGAGGGACAGACTAACTGGACCTCATGGCGTAGTAAATATTTCATAGAGAAGAATTACAACAAGATGAATGGAATTTCAGCTGCAGATATTACTAAACAAAGAGCCCTTGTAGTGATTGTCAAATAGGCCATATAACAAGCATGGTCACACAAACACATTGTACCTATCTTGTGTGAGAGTTTATATAAACACTACAACACCTGTTCTCTAAGGAGCAGAATCAACTCTCTTTACTTGTTATGATCTATGGAGGCAGTGTGTGGACGTCAATGATAAGAGGTTAATGATGTCAGAACATAACACAGTGTCAGGTTTGTTTGTGTTACACTGTTGGTATTCGAATTTTAACAATGGGTTGCTCACAACTCTGTACGCCCCTTTTATTTCTGACAAAGGTTTTACGGGCTGAAAGCTGAGAATAACAAGTATCATTTTAAATGTGGCTTTCTGCTAATCTAGTGACTTCTAGCTAGCTATCCTTTACAAAAATATGGTTGACTGAAAGCAATTATGCAGTGAAGCACTGAACATCACCAACTGTTTGTGGGAGAAACATACTACTATATGTTACAGTGCCATCAACTGCTTTAAATGACACTGGATGTGGTATGAAGAAGTATGTGGTAAGCACACTGCTCGTAGTATTGTCAACATTTCAAAACACGGAACTATCACCTTTCATGCAGGTAATCGCAAGCTGGACTCTTGAGACTAGTGCACCCCACTGTAATCTCGTAACAAGGAAATATCATATGTGGCTCTCCTCTAACGATTGTAATCTTCAGTTCACAAACATGAGACTCAACAGTCACATACTTCACAAGGCAGTCCAACAGCTAAACGAAAAGGCCATGAATAGGAAAAATATCTCTAAAATGTTTTATAAAGATAAAACAAACTAGGAAATCTTGGAAATACTGTATCAGAAATTTAGATTTCTTTACTATATCGGTCAGAATTACAAAGAAAAAAATACCACTTTCAGAAGTTGGCGAAACCTTAACCTTACAGTAAAGTGATGAAAAACAGCAAAAAAATTAATACTTACTGCCACAAACAACTCATTGCATATACTGCATTGCAGTTCTGTTTCCATCAGTTCTCCAAAATTTTGCAAAATTTCTTCTCGTGCCTGAAGTGTATTTACAGAAGCTGACTTCACAGCTTCACTTAATTCCTTTTCCAACATTTCTCTTTTTTGATCAACAATGATCAAATTCTGTTTAACCTTCTCCAATTCTTCAGTTAGTTTCCCAATGTCTTCTTTCGCTTCCGATTTCTCTGCAACAACAAACAACAGCTCTTTTCAGTAAATCAAAGCTGATTTTGATATTTCCTACAAATATAGCACTGTACTTTTTTAAATATTGCCATATTTATCATTTCAACAATATAATAAGGACAGTTCACAGCTCATCACAAAGCTGTAATGACGAGCTGTGTCAGGCACATAAAAATACACACATGTACAACACATCCACACACTGAGTGAGGCAGACAGAAATGACGGCTGTATGACTGAAGTGTGCCTGTGTGATTGTGTGTATACTCTTTATTCTGAAGAAGGGCAATGGCCAATACCTTAAGTGTTGTATGCATGTGTCGTTTATATATGCCTGATGCAGCTCGTCATGTCTTTACGGTGAGTTGTAAGCGGTCTACATTATATTGTTGAATTCCAACCTGGAGTTTCTATTACTACATATTTATCATTTGTTATCATCAATTTTCCAACACTATACTATTACAATCTTGGATTTGGTCACCGTTATATGTAACCCAGTGTGGAACAATGCAACATATTCTGTATAAAATGTTGATGCCACTATGTGCAACCCATAATCTCACAGCCTCCTCACTAAATCCAAATTTAATATGGAAAGAAAGAAAAAAAAAGGAAAAACAACGAGCACAACCAGGCAGATCTTACATTTGCTGGAACATACAAATACTAGAAATGCTAGATTTATATAACAGCAGCAGCCAGTCAAAGTTGGGGCAGAAGGAAGGTGGCAGGATCACTTGAAGTGGTGATGTGAGTAAGGATGGGAGGATATAGCAAATGGGGGTAGGTGCTAGCAGCCACAATCAGATGCAGCTGATAACTAAATAATTACAGTATGGTGCAAAGAGAAACAATGTACTAAACTAGTTGTGAACAGGCACAAAAGTATTAAGATGGTTATTATCCTGTTAGCAAAGCCACTGCTGCAGCTTTCTTGCTAATGTGCAAATACCATTAATTAAATTATTAGTGGCATGTTTCATTGTAAGCCTCATTGGCCTCCTCTGTTGTAAATTCTAGGCTACTTGTACCACTCAGTCATTCTATTTATATGGTTTACATTGTCAAGTTGTAGGGGCTTGCTGTTGTAACTCAAATAAATATTACTGTGCGAACTGAGAAATGATCCTTGACCCAACTTTCCAGAACTTCCCAGGAACTGATAACTTACGTTAATTTTTTTGATTGCTGATCTTGCACCTGAATAATGTTTTTACTTATTTAGCTGCTTTATTTTTACTATCATAGTTCAATAGTTTCTGCTGCAGCATCATAATCTGCAATTTAAAAAAAGGTTCCCATTGAACATTTCAAAATTACCACCCACCATTCACACACTGGGGGAGGAGGGGTGGGGACAGTACAATGTATTACAAAAAATATTTTGCAGAGTGTATACAAAATACCACTGACGGACGAGTGCACCAATCTCGGTCAAGTCGGCATCTAACTGTGATCAACTCAAGTTTCTGGTGCACCAACACCGATCAAAGTTAAACGAGGGAGTTGATCGCAGTTAAATTTGATTGCGGCTCAGGCCCAGTTACGTCGAGATGATCAGGGTTATACGGGTGTACAGTATCAAGACGGCGGCGCGTTTTGATGTTTTAGACGGAATTGACAAAGATTTATTTTACCTCAATCATTTAAATCAGGATCAAAACAGAAAGGTAGTGATTGTGGAAAGGGGAGACCCTTTTGAAGATTACAGTGACAAAAAGTTCGAAGAAAGATTTCGTTTGTCCAAAGAAACAGTTTGGTGGTTGTTAAACCAAATCAATGACAGGTTAGAATTTCCTGCCGATAGAAATAACCCTATTTCGCCTATGAACAGACTGTTGATTACGTTAAAAACATATGCAACTAATAATATAGTAAGGACAGTTTACAACTCACCGCAAAGACGTGGCAACGAGCTCCAACAGGCACATACAAAAGACACACACATACAACACTTTCAGCTATCGGCCATGGCCTTCTTCAGAAAATAGAACACTCACGCAATCACACAGTCACACAACACAGTTATACAACCATCACCTCCGGCTGCCGCATTCCAAGTGCGCCGCCTCCTTTCCAAACTTCACAAAAGCTCTCCTGCGAACCATGCAAGACTAGCACTCCTGGAAGAAAGGATATGGTGGAGACATGGCTTAGCCACAGCCTAGGCTTCTGTGAAGTTTGGAAAGTAGGAGGCAAGGTACTGGCGGAAGTAAAGTTGTGAGGCGGCATCGTGAGTCGTGTCGGGATAGCACAGTCGGTAGTGCGCTTGCCCGCGAAAGGCAAAGGTCCCAGGTTTGAGTCCTGGTTCCGGCACACAATTTTAATCTGCCAGGAAGTTTCACCCTAAGATAGATTTATGTAATTACATAAATTATGATTTATTGTTTTGAACATTCATTTTCTTCGATGTTGGGGCCTCTCTCATCACGTAACAGATTTAAAAGTCTAATAATTTCAGGATCTTCAGGTGGCTCATCACTGCTTGAGCTCCTAGCAATTTTGTGCAAGACAGTTGTGCTCACAATTATTGACATTGCTTTCTGGGGATTGCATTTTATTCCAGCTGATAGAATAGGAAATCTTTACTTCCACAATCCATATTTTCTCTTCGCAATGTTCCTTGTTCTAATGTGTGATGTGTTATATTGATGCTCTGCATCGTTCTGAGGATTTAAAAGTGGCGTTAACAAATCAGATGTACAAGCATAACCACTATCTCCCAATAAATGTCCTTGTTGTATATCTCCATTTTCAAATTGAGCTCCGCGATCACAGTTTCGAAATATGGTACTGTCGTGCACAGAGCCAGGCCATTGAGCTACGATATCTCTTATCAATAAATTGGCAAAGGCAAAGGTCCTAGGTTCGAGTCCTGGTTCCGGCACACAATTTTAATCTGCCAAGAAGTTTCATATCAGCGCACACTCCACTGCAGAGTGAAAGTTTCATTCTATCTTAGGGTGTTTTCTAATAATCACTTTTCTTTGCAATATGACTGAATTCGATGTAACTGTCTGCTGCTACAATTATTGTCTCTATAGAATTATTGATGAGATGGCAGAACAAAATGGTGCAAAGACTGAATTAACAAATGAATAGCCAGTAACTCTTAAAAATGCTTATAAAGTGAAGTTGCTACTAGGCATACAAGGCATTTACAAATAGTGCCTAAGACTTTAGCCATCACTGCGAGAGTTGTAATTAGCTAAGGGGTATGCCAGTTAAAAATGCCAAACGGAAACTCTAACGTTAGCATACAACAGTTAACAGGCCACTGTTTACACACAGTTTTTCACACATCTCATGGTCACATTTGCAGAAAAAGTTCCTCACTGTTGCACATTGACACAGAAAAATCCCTCACTATAACTATGTTGTGTTAAAAGTTATGGGTTACTGTTATAAACAATTGCACATGCTGATTTTTTATAAGAAAGCAACAAACAATATTAAGCCTCTGAAAAATCTCTCAGTAAAATGTGTTATGATAAATTATGGGTTATTAATTAAACATTTGTAAGTGCTGAACATTGCTAGAAAAGCCATACATTATTATGCTCAGTTTTGCAGTATAGTGGCCCAGCCTAACACAGTTTTCCACTGAAATGTAACTCACTTAAAATATATTGTGATTTGCACTTGTGTAGAGTATGACTAAAAAGCCTCACACAATTTTACTTACTTAAGCTGAAAAAAGTGCCACTGAAATATCCCCCACTAAAACAATTTTCTGATGCAAGTTATGAGTTGTTGTTATAAACATTTGCGAATCTAAAGTGCCATTACATCAGAAAAGCCTCACCATTCTGCTTACTTTTGCAGAGATGTGCCATTGACAAATCCATCACTACACCTTGCATTAGCTTTTGCCGGGTGTAAATTTTTTGCATTAATTATTTGGATGGTGGTGTCATGGATCATAACTTCTAGTACTTTAAATTGTACCATTGAATATATATTGGGCCCAGATGTGAATAACAGCAAACTACATAAAAACTATTGAAAGAAGCTATGGGTCAAACAACAAATTTATTGATTATTTTACACCTGATTTGATTTCACAGCTATATTCATGGCTTCTGGACAAACAGGAATACTTGTTTTACTCTTTAGCATTGTTACTCAAGTCACAGAAGCACAAAATATTAACATCCTAAATCACAGATACATGTGTTTTGTTATCCAGGGTACAAGATAGTGTAATTTTCAATTGAAAGCAGAAGTAATGCTTTTACATAACTCACCATTCCATACAGAATAAACCGGTGGAAGTAATGTAAGTCACCAGAAAACTAAAGTAATGTAAGTCGCCAGAAAACTAAAGTAATGTAAGTCACCAGAAAACTACAGATACAGAAAAAAAACTGCTTTTAACACACACACACACACACACACACACACACACACACACACACACACAGTCTTGCCATTAAAAAGATAGGTTGACAGACTGTCCAGTTGAGAAATTCATTCAGCACTTCAACAGTTTGCCTAGAAAGCAGCATGTTCTAAATCTACAAACAAGTGATTCAAAGTACAAAAGTCTGATATATTTTTATTATCAGTTTTAAAAAGTGGCCAAAACAGGATACACGTGTGTCTGCTTAAAGCCACATTCATGGTCATAGCAGGCAATTAAAAACCTGATGCTGGCCATAGAAGTTTTAATTAAACGTCTAAGGGTGTACCACATTTAACTTCCAGGAAGTTATGCTATAATACTTAAAACTTACCTGCTAATGAACAGTTTGCTTGCATTATTTAGTTTGAACACACAAAATATTAAAAATATTGTGCTTCATTTAAGGAAAATCCTTGTGGATCATACATGTGACTTCAAACAGGAACAAACAAAGTAACATTTCGTGAAGCAGCTGAACAGCACATTATAAATTATTTACAAAGAGGTATATATCATATATACTCAAGTAATCTGCACATATTTTTTTCTGAATTTATAAACGAAAAACTGGAGTGCGCGGATTACTCGAATTTAGGTTGGTATTACTCCATCTGCAACAACAAAACACACTAGGTGGGTATTACTCCGCTTTAAAAAAATCATATCCCTTTAGGTTGGTATTACACGATAATATTGTTGATCAAATCTTTGATAAAGAAATTTTAAAAATATTTGTAACATTTCTAAGACATAAATCTTAATTGCGGTGTTAACAAGGAGTATTATGGTTGTCATATTACAAGAAAGCGGAAAATAACTTTTTAATGTGCGCTGCTTTGGCCATTATCAAAACTACATATAATTTGACAATGACACAATGTATCAGTAATTTTACTGTAAAGGGTCTCCTCACGTCAAAAAGCGGTGTGGCGGGGTAGCATCTCTTCCTGCCAGTTTCTTTGGAAGCGTGGTTTGCGCGTACAAACAGTTGCATTATTGTTATACGAATGTCTAGTCTCATTTGCTTGTGATACCATCCTCCCGAGTAATAAAGTATGTTATATACTTAAGATGGGTATTATTCGGTTCAGTGTCACCATATTACCCACACCGGTATCGGCACTTCACGTTTACAGTGATTTCTTGCTACTGGGATTAAACGTTAATTACAGCGCGACATTGCAGCTATGTTAAAACACGCACACGTCATTTGGCAACAGCGATGCTAGCGCTCATAGAGTTTACATTTTGCATTGCAGCGAACAGAAGACAAGCAACTTTCATAATCAAATATATGGCGAGTCACTACATTTGATGATATTTCTTTGATAAAAGATAACTGTATATCAAAGTTTCCTATTACACTGTCAAACATCTTTGATGTAAATACATGGCACATCGACTTTGACAAAGATAGATGACCATGTAATACCAGTCTCAGCTCCATTTATTTAATAACTGTTCAGATTCTACAAGCGTTCATTTCAGTGTGTGTTACTATGAGTACGTTTTCACAGTGATACGTTACGAATGAAGTATTTTTCTACATCTACATCTACAACTATACTCCGCAAGCCACCCGACGGTGTGTGGCGGAGGGTACCTTGAGTACCACTATCGATTTTCCCTCCTATTCCAGTCACGTATTGTTTGCGGAAAGAAGGATTGTCGGTATGCCTCTGTGTGGGCTCTAATCTCTCTGATTTTATCCTCACAATCTCTTCACGAGATATACGTAGGAGGGAGCAATATACTGCTAGACTCCTCAATAAAGGTAAGTTCCCGAAACTTCGCCAAAGGTCCGTACCGAGCGACAGAGCGTCTCTCCTGCAGAGTCTTCCACTGCAGTTTAGCAATCATCTCCGTAACGCTTTCACAATTACCAAATGATCCTGTAACGAAGCGCGCTGCTCTCCGTTGGATCTTCTCCACTTCCTCTATCAATCCCACCTGGTATGGATCCCACACCATTGAGCAGTATTCAAGCTGTGGGCGAACAACTGTACTGTAACCTACTTCCTTTGTTTTCGGACTGCATTTCCTTAGATTTCTCCCAATGAATCTAAGTCTGGCATCTGCTTTACCAACGATTGATTTTATATGGTCGTTCCATTTTAAATCCCTCCTAATGACTACTCCCAGATAATTTATGGAATTAACTGCTTCCAGTTGCTGACCTGCTATAGTGTAGCTAAATGATAAAGGATCTTTCTTTCTGTGTATTCACAGCACATTACACTTGTCTACATTGAGCTTTAATTGCCATTCCCTGCACCATGCGTCAATTCGATGCAGATCCTCCTGCATCTCAATACAATTTTCCATTGTTACAACCTCTCTATATACTACCGCATCATCCGCAAAAAGCCTCAGTAAACTTCCGATGTTATCCGCAAGGTCATTTATATATATCGTGAACAGCAACGGACCCACGACACTCCCCTGTGGCACACCTGACATAACTCCTACTTCGGAAGACTTCTCTATTGAGAATGACCTGCTGCTTTCTGTTATCTAGGAATTCCTCAATCCAATAACACAATTGGTCTGATAGACCATATGCTCTTACTTTGTTCATTAAACGTTTGTGGGGAACGGTATCAAATGCCTTGTGGAAGTCGAGAAACACAGCATCTACCTGAGAACCCATGTCTATGGCCCTCTGAGTCTCGTGGACGAATAGCACGAGCTGGGTTTCACACGAACGCCTTTTTCGAAATCCATGCTGATGGCTACAGAGCAGATTCCTAGTCTCGAGAAATGTCATTATATTCGAACATAATACATGTTCCAAAATTCTACAACTGACCGACGTTAGAGATATAGGCCTATAGTTCTGCACATCTGTTGGAGGACCCTTCTTGAAAACGGGGATGACCTGTGCCATTTTCCAATCTTTCGGAACGCTATGCTCTTCTAGATACCTACGATACACCACTGCGAGAAGGGGAGCTAGTTCCTTTGCGTACTCTGTGTAAAAACGAACTGGTATCCCATCAGGTCCTGCGGCCTTTCCTCTTCTGAACGATTTTAATTGTTTTTCTATCCCTCTGTCACTTATTTTGATATCTGCCATTTTGTAATCTGTGCGGCAATTTAGGGAAGGAACTACAGTGCAATCTTCCTCTGTGAAACAGCTTTGGACAAAGACATTTCGTAATTCCGCCTTAGAGTGTCATCCTCTGTTTCAGTGCCATTTACGTCACAGAGTGTCTGGACACTTCGTTTTGATCCACCTACCGCTTTGACATAAGACCAAAATTTTAGGATTTTCAGCCAAGTCAGTACAAAGAACTCTACTTTCAATTTGAATGAGAACGTTTAGTAGGTAAAATACGAGAATTTTATGGAATTGGTACGAGATTCGCGTGCTCTAGCTACGACAATCTTGCGCTCTCTCTCTCTCTCTCTCTCTCTCTCTCTCTCTCTCTCTCTCTCTCTCTCTCTCTCTCTCTCTCTGAAATTTAACAGACATGACATCCCAATATGCCCTCACATGCTTTTCAAAGCCAACAGGTGGTATCCTCATCTACACATATCCGCGGTTTCTTTCTTTCTTTTATTTTTTCCATTTTGGGGGTGCGTGGATTACTAGAGGGTGCGGATCACTTGAGTATATACGGTACTAGGTCTGGGTGGTGCTTAAAGTAAGCTTTAAGAATTCATCACTTGCATCAAAGTGGCCAAAAGGACACAGGGCCAAAACTATAGCCTTGACCCTAGTAATATTTAAAAACAGAAAATAGTATTTATGTGGCAACTTTATTCCATTACAATTACACACTTTCATACATATTACTGAATGTTAATACAAGATACATCACATCAGTTTTCTTTATTTTTGTTCCTCCAGTATTTTAACTTTTCTCGTAGCACTAAAATCTTCAACCTTTTGATTCTTAATGTACACTTATGTTCCTCTTTCATCATATTCAACTGATGATCCAAGACATCCACCCTCTTCTTGCAGGCCCCTTCAATTACAGTCCCTGAACTGGATGGCCTCGGTTTTGGCGGCATCCTACGACGAGACCACTTACCCGAAGAGGATACAGTGGTTTTCAGTTCACCTGAGGCACACAAAACCTTCTGTGATTGATCCATTGGACTACTTTCCGATGTGTGTGGTGTCACAATTTCTGGCACATTTGAAGTGCTGGGAAGTGAAATATGTGACAATGGAACATGTTGCCGTATATTGTTAACTTCCAAACTACTCGCACCACTGCACTCCACTTCTCTACTGTCCACAACATCAACAATAATGTTATATGTCCCATCTGAATCGAAAGTGTTGTTTAATGGTGCCAAGGAGGAGCCAACATTTTCCAATAATTTGGGATCATGAATTTTTTTTAGGATTGAAGTGCCACCTCCAGTTTTGTAAGTATTTACTTTTTCCTCTGCCAGATCTTTTCTGAGCCGTCTCTTCAAATTGTCGTAGCATGTCTTCAATCTTCTGTCTGCGGTCCTCATGGTGACACCTAAAATGGAATTAATGTTTTAGTAGCCAGTTCTGTATATACACAGTTATACTACTTACATTTTATAATGTTAGATAAAATTGTGGTAAACCAAGTATCATTAATAGTTGGTTTTTTAAATACTTCACTTGGTATGTCAGCTGAGGGATTACTGGAGAACAGGATACCCCATGTTGACTTTGACAAATTGCGCCATACCTGATATTTAAAATTTTCACAACATTTATTTCCATTTCAAATGATTAGTATTTTTCAATTAAAACATGGAGCTCAGTAGGTGGATATAAATGGATCAGTTTTATTGTAAAAAGTAATTCTGTGTTTTTAAGATATGACACCGTTGTTCAAAGCCAATGGGTGGTATCCTGTGCTATAGTTGATCTGTCAACTGGGGTAACTTTGTACACTGTTTTCAGGTTTTTTTTTATGCTGGTCACAAAATGTATTACATATAACAACAGACAATGCACCATTTTGCAGGTAAATTCACTGACAAGTGACATCTACTGAATGTAATTTAATTACATACTTGTGTCCTATTAATATTCCAGTTAACTTTAATCAAACTGAAATCAAGGGTTAAATGGAAGTTAAACAAGGTTAGCTCATTAATGCAGGTTTACCATCAAATAAGATATTAGTTGTCTGCAACTTGGTAGACCTAGGCCTACATCACAACCCAGATCAAAAAAAGGGGTGTGGGGGGTTTATAAATACTGTGGGGCATTAGACAGCATTTGAAATACAAATTAAACTGCTGATAATTTTTGACAATATTGCAATGAAGATCTGATTGTAAACTGGAATTTGCTTCCTACATTTCTCAACACAGAATGTCTCACTTCTATAGCATAATGAGGGAGACACAAAGAATATAACAGTTCATATGATTTAATCTACGAGGTTAACAGTACAGGACCTTTCTCTTCGCCTAATCACAATGCCTTTACCCATAGTATCTACTGATTCAACTATTAAAATCATACTTTCTCTAAACTGTCATTCTCTCAGTTCTATTTTAAATTGTGCAAACTTCATACCGTGATCCAGGCACCTTTGTAATGGTATGGTGTTACCCAAAAGAACCATTAAGCTCCAAATACTAGCCATCATACAGAAGTTATGTTAATATCAACTATTAATGTCAGCTCTATATTGCATTATTGTACACTTGAGGAATTTCTTAGTCATTTAAAAATGAAGGTTTGAGCGAAGTCGTAAATCAAGTTAAATAAATTGAAATCATTTCCGTCAGAAGCTCATCACCACCGATACATTCAGCAGATCTTATGAGAAAGTGTAATGATTTTTGAAATTACAAAATATAAACCACAGAAATAACAGTTCTATCGTTAGCACATACCCATGGTTTGAGATGGGACACCAATCATGTGAAACGAAAGTAGTAAATATTACAAAGTTACCCCGATCAACATTACAAACTGAACGTGTTTACATTTTCAACACGAAAGATACCATTACATAACATATATAACATTATAAGTTAAAAATAAACAAAAATTGTGCCGTATCTTAGACCTAGGAAGTTTCTTACTTTATTATTCAAACTTACCCGGGTGTGGAATTAAATTTTGCCGCTATATGTGACCAAATTGCCTGCTTTTCTTTTAGGTTGCAGCCGTCGGTTTTCTTATTTTCTATTACAGAAGCATTAGCTCCGACTAATTCTAACAGAATATTTACTTCAAACTTGGAAAAATTTGGAGCCCTCTTCTCCATATCTGCAAGACTGCAATTGTATACAGATTACAGTATTTACAATCTTGTACATACAAATCACATGGCACTGTTGTCATTCACCAAAGATAGTCAAGAATACAAATGTAGGTAAGCTCAACTAACACCTTTGCGTCACTTGGGTGCCTTCTATTGTGCTACACGGACTTGATCGCGATCAAATGTACGATTGGCTGATGACGGTTTGCTGACTGGTGATTAACGTTGGTGCACCGCAGAGACGTTTTAACCGCGGTTAACTTTTGATGTATTCTCGGAACCCTTGATTATCATGCTTTTTGACGGAGGTTGGTGCACTCGGTTGTGACTGTACCTTTGATATAATATCGCAGTACAACAAATAGTTCAAGAGATATAACATTAAAACTAATGAAAGCCACAAAAATTCATCATCAGGCATGAGTTCGTAATTGATTACATCTTTGTTACCAACTCAATTCGCCCCATATGTTGCAGTTTCATAAAATTCCGCTACACAAATCTGAAAAATTATATTATTGTAGGATAAATAATTCAGCAGATATGAAGTCATAAGGATTGAGCTATGAAAACAAAACAGAAATGGATAGACAAAAGTGAACAGAGAGGAATAAATACACATCCCATCTAATTAATTTAGTTTTTACTTCCCTGTGAACAACAGTCCTTAGCAACTACTAACAGAATGAACAAAAGTCATTCAATTACTGCAGGATTAATAAGTAATAACTGTACCTTTTATCTCATTTTCAATTGCAGCCTTGTCATGATGCAAATTTTCCAATGCTTCCTTAAGGCGACGTTTAGCTGCCTCCTCCCTTTCATCAACATCCTTCAAAAGGTTTTCCATAATTATCTGATTATTTTCTTCGAGTTTTTTCCCTTCTTCTTCCTGGATTTAATGACACACATGCACAAAATTAAGAAGTAAAGTTTCTCAGCACAGAAACTTATGTACTGAATAATTAATATTTAACAAACACAATATAAGTTAAGTAGTGGTCACAAAATATACTGGTCTTATCTTGCAAAATAATAATTTGTGTCTTTATTTTAACGTCTTGCCCTGCTTTGATAATGATGTAATTGTGATAGTTCTGTTTTCTTTAATTAAAGAGCATTCAATGTTTCTAAGCCATTCTATTGTAATTTTCCTCAGTTTTTAGACAGTGCGCAACTTTTATTAGAGTTCTTTTTGTGAGTGTTTCAAATTGAAAATATATGTTACATAACCCTGCTGTGTCTTTTTGAGTGAGTTTCTTCTGCTACTGTGACTTTTGATACCAAAGAATACTCAGCAATATTTTCTTAGCTTTCTGTTATTCTACAGTCTTTCAAAGCAGCAGTGCAAGTTTATCCAATGCATAGGATATATCATTAGCCTGTCTTGGTGCAACAGATTAATGCTTTGAGTCGGCAACTGGCTGAAAGCAGTACAGATTCGGAACATGGAAAGTCAAAAACAGGTGGCCTAAAATATTCTGAAAGTTACATACTGAAATTAATTAAAAATATTTTTCTGTAAACAACAAAATTGCTTTGAGCACTACCTTGACTTTTTTCTAGTAGTCTATAATTTAATGCTGTATAATTATAGTTCTTAATGGTTAGATATGCAGAAGTAAAGTAAATACAGTTTGTTAATGGTTAGATGGCAAAGTTCAGAGTAAGGAGTGAGGAAAGAAAGTTCCCACCTCACATTTAGTAATCTGTAAGGATAGAGGCAAGAGGGGATAGGGAGCAGAACCACATCTGGCCTCTGCAGTGCCAGCACCAAACAAACTGCAAAGCAGAAGTCGTACACATCACCTTCAACTTTTAAATGTCATTTGATGCTAAAACTGAAATAGTAGGCCTAACAGAAAACAATGTAGATGACTCCCGACTTGGACCAACATCTGCATCATCACTCATTTTAATAACCTATTGGACAGTACAAAACACACTAAACAATTATAAGCAAAGCAATAACAATTAAAATGACAATAGCTGCCACACACAGTGTGGTTGCTTAATAATGTTAGAAGCAGCAAAAAAATATTGTCTACTGCCAAATGCCTACCAACAACCGATTCAGGACTAGGGAGAGCTCTGCTGCCTAATACACTGTAGTTGCTATGCTGTGCAGTGCAGGTTAGTACACTGAAGAGCAGGGGAGCAAGCTGGCCGGCCACAGCAACTTATTATGAAAATAAGAAGGTTTTGACTGTGTGGACAGAAAAATGTCTAAATTGATTTCAGACTTCGGAAACCTCTGAAATTTCTTAAAAATCAGGAACAATATTTTGCGCTCTTATCCTGAACAAAAGCTTAAAGCTGTTTTATGAAACTTCAGATAAGTTTGCTTGGCTGCATACACTTTGGCACAAAAGTTGCTCCTTTGTCGGAGAATGGCATGTGCTGTATACCAAGTGCACTTTTATAAACAACAAATGTAATTAAAGTACACAAATTTTATCACTACTCCGTCAATAGTTGTTGTAATCTTGTACAGAACATTTCGTTATTATTGCATCAATACAGATCCTCAAAAGTGTAAAGCTGATATTGAAAATAAGAAGTTTTTGAGTGAGTGGACAGAACATTGTTTTACACTGCCTTGTAGGCCTGGAGCTCTTCCAGTTTGGTTCATATGCAATAGAAGAATCACTCTTGTTAAAAGTGACATTTTAAAACAATACTACAAAAAACTTTTGAGCACTTACATAAATTTTTTCTTTGGATAATTAAGCTCATGAAGAAAAGTTCCAGCATATCTAGCTTCTTACTACAGGAAGAAAGGGGGAAAAGCATGGACTTCTTTGTTTGCTCTGACCAAGCAAGAAAAATCTTGCAGAAGAGCAATGTCTTAGAGTTGGACACATTGTATGTTCAAGTGCTTGTGCCATAGCACTATGTTAATCATGCAACATCATTTATGAAGAACAAATACCAATTTTTTGTTATTGAAAGTAAAGATCTTGAGGAGGAACTGCTAACAATATTGTTGTTGAAAGGTGACACTCAGAAGATTTATTCAAGACTTTTGATGAGTTCATGGCAAAATCAAACATTAGTTATGATACAATGCTCTCTCTTTCAAATGATGGTGTCCCAGTGATGATAGACAAAGAAAAATGACTGAGGAGGGGAATCAAACAAAAATACTTGGCTATAAATAATATAGTGAGGACAGTTACAACTCACCGCAAAGACGTGGCGACGAGATGCGACAGGCACATACAAAAGACACACACATACAACACATTCAGCTATCGGCCATGGCCTTCTTCAGAAATAGAGCACTCATGCAATCACACAGGCACACAACACAGTCATACAACCATCACCTCCGACTGCCACACTTCGAATCACGCTCTGCAGCGAATCGGGGACGGGAGGGGAGGGGAGGGGGAGGGGATAGAAAGGTTACGTCAGGGTGGTGGGGATGGGTTAGATGGGAATAACGAGATGCAGCTTAGGAATGGAGTGGGGAGGCGGGTGAGGGGAGAAAATAAAATAAAATAAAGTAAAATGAGAGAGAGAGAGAGAGAGAGAGAGAGAGAGAGAGAGAGAGAGAGAGAGAGAGAGAATTCATGCACACTGCAAGTGCACAAGACCACACACACACACACACACACACACACACACACACACACACACATATATACATATATATATATATACGTACACACACACACACACACACACACACACACACACACACACACACACACACACACACGATCACACATTCACATACCACTCAAATCAGGCGAGGTTTGGGATACAGAGGTAGGAACTGTAAGGTATGGAAAAAAATATATATAGGGAAATTATCGTAGGTTGAGGCCTGGTTGATTTCGGGATCGGAGAATGTATTGTATTGTAGGGATAACTCCTATTACGTTCAGTGCACAATTCACCAGTCAATTGTTTGTGGAAATTTGTGAAAGAAGTAATGGAAAAATTGTTCAGTTTCATTAATTGTATGAGGTCTTGTTCTGATCTTCAGTACAGACATTTCAAAGAGTTTCTTTCTGAGTGTGTTTGGTGCATTTTGACTTACGACAATATTTGTTGGATAATTAAAGGTAAAGTAATTTAACATTTTGGTAAACAATAGAATAAGCTACATCATTCTTTTTTTTAAAAAGAAAAAAACTTGGAATCACAATAAGAAAGAAACCATTTTAGAGCTCCTAGTAAATGTATGCACCTATGACTTTCATGAAACATTTAAAAGCACTCAGTAACAAGTTACAAAGAAAGACGAATTTAATGTGTGATCTGATACAAAATGTGTCTTCTTTCAGTCACAAGTTGGATATCTATGAAAGACATTTCATAGTCAAGATTTTTTTTCACTTCTGAACAATTTTAATATAAAAATACTTCTTAAATAGACAATTCATTATTCTTAATTTTTCTGACAGATCTTAAGAAGGAATTTGCAATAAGATTCCAAGAATTGTCAAAAATACAAAAGTTTTCACACTTTGTAAAATCGCCTTCTAAGTTTCTCCAGTGGCAAAATGGATAGATGTGGCTCCAAAACCTCTCATGCCTTTCAAAGCCTTTACTCCAAAGGGGGATAGCAGACCTACAGGAAGAAATTTCCTTGCAAATATATAAAACTGCTTCCATTGGAGAATTTTGGAGTAAATGTGTCTTAGAAACATAGCAGGCCATTATGTTTAGATTCATAGCCACCCACTTTGAAGACACTACTCACATAAGCTGCACTCCATGTCATCTGGCTCAAGACTAATGTAATTCCATCCACTGATTTTTTTTAATACAAAAATACCTATTTATTGTATTTGAAGTATTGTGAGTGAAGATAAAAATTTAAAAAATAGTGAAGAATGTAAGTCTTTCCTGATCTTTAAAGATGAATAAGCCAATCTTTTATACTCCATATTATTTTAGGAATGAAAAATGAATTTTAAAAAATATTAAGAAATACATTTTTCTTCTTTAACTTGATAAAAGTTTTCAAAATTATTCTGAATGTAAAATTACACTCCTGCTTCAACATTTTTGGGAGACTGACAATAGATCAATATGGTCAAAACATACAAAGCACAAGAAACACAGAGTAATCTTTATGTCCCTCAAAGGTCATGGTTACTAAGAAAGATGTTGATGCAAAAATAAATATTTAACACAGTAGGATACTTTGTAACATTAGTCTTCATACTTCACATACAAAATGAAATGAAAGCTTCATGTGATGTGTGGCTGCAATGATCTGTGACTAGACCTCACACTAACAAATTCACAGTATCTCTAACAAGTGTTTCCTCCTGTAGAACTGTTAGGTAACTGGTTCTGAAAAAATCCATAAATTTTTGTAATTTTATTGAAAGTGACTCCTGCTGTTTTCAGTCAGATCTATTTTATTTAATGCTGTTGACTAACCTGTTTTAATACCTTTTTATCTATGATGATGATACTGGACCGAAACTAGTCACTTAAGGATTTAATAAAACAGCTGATGGTTAAAAGATGCATCTTATTAAATACATGATGGCTGTTAGCGTTCACCTTACCAAAACTGTGAATTATGAGTAACTATCCTGTTGCTGATTTCATTTTGTTCTGGTGAATGGTAGTTATATCAACAACAAAAAACTATTACAGCCATAAAATTATGTTATAAAAAATTGGTAATTTTTATCAAAACTTTGCTCAGCATCTTTTACTAAAAATTTTTATTCTAAGGCAAACTATTACTGTTATTAGTATCCATGATTATCAAGTAATACACAAAGACAGAGGAGAACTTACTAGTATTAATGTGCGTGTATTAGCTTCCTCCAATCGACGCTCATTCTCATTTTCTTGTTTTTCTTTCTCAGCCAGACGTGCTTTCATTGACTTCAACTTCCTCTTGAGCACCAACACCTCCTATGAGCAAATATAGATTTAAAGAATAAATTTATAAACAAGACTTCATAAATATTAGTTATTACAAAACTTAGTGCTTTTCCTCATCAAACAATACGTAAAACTCAGTGATTAGAAAATGCTGCATTCTACATGCATGAATTTATTAGGAAAGTAATGTGTTGTATAAATTTACTATTATTTAAAACCTTTTGTGTTGAATTACCTAAAGACCACCAGCACAAGAATGAATTATTTAATCAATAAATGATATAAAATGGATTTGTGTCCATATATTTCAGTTTGTAGCCGTTGTTGTTGTTGTTGTTGTTGTTGTTATGGTCTTCAGTCCGGAGACTGGTTTGATGCAGCTCTCCACCCTACTCTATCCAGAGCAAGCCTTTTCATCTCCTCATAAGAATGGCAACCCACATCCACTTGAATCTGCTTACTATACGTGTCTCTTGGTCTCTCTCTGCGATTTTTACCCCACACACTTCCCTCCAATGCTAAATTTACGATTCCCCGATGTCTAAGAATGTGTCCTACCAAGCGATCCCTCCAAAACCATTAAATGCAGAACAGTGACATTTATGAACGGGAGAAGTCATGAATCTCGCATTGTGCATCGGGGTGGTTTAACTGCGGCACATGGCTATGGGTGAGTGTGGCCATCAAAAATCTGTGAAATATGAAGCAATGAATACTACTATGAAAAGTTATGAACTATGTGACTGGACATATCAAAAAAATCCAGTACTTTGAAGCACCATGTTTTCAGGTCCTTAAAGTATGGCACCCAAGTAAGTTTTTAATTGAATGTGATGGCTAGATACCTCACCACATCACTGTTCAGTAAGTTTAAAACAGATTAGGAACAGTTAATAAGAATACACACAGACTTCTGATTTCATAATTTAAAACCACACTTCTACACTCAGTCTTACTGTCATCAAAGAGTTAGTTGAAAGGCTGAAAGAAGAGCAGAAAACAGAAGTCATCAACATAGAGCACTGGATAAGTCATTTAACTACTGCCATAATACTGTTAATAGCCACGGCAAAGAGAATCATATCCTTAAACAATATCCAGATGGACACCTTTCTACTGCTCAGAATGACCAGAAAGGAAATTACGAACTATATCTAAAAAAGTATAAAGAAATATGTATAAAAATAAAGATTGTTTGACTTACCCAAAGCACAGGCTCGCCGAAAAACACACACACACACACACACACACAAACATTCAAGAAAGTGGAAAAGGAGTCATTCCAAACCCAGGAGTTGAAGGATTTACCTTAGGGGGGAAAAAAAGAAAGTAAACAAATACATACACACACTCTCATGCATTTTTACAATGGGAATTCCGATTGGAAATGTCAATAATGGAGGATAGGTAAGAACTCACTGTAAAGAGACTCACTGACCTGCTGAAGGCACGAAAATAATCAGAAAAAGAAACACATACATTCACACAATCACTAAGACAACTACACACACAACCACAATATCTGGTCACTCCAGCACTGGAGTATAGAGAAAGAAAGAACTGAATAAAATGGCAACACAACCATGAAAACCCCTTCATGAAGCTTCTAGAGGATAAGACAACTAAGTTTAATCATTCGCCTTCTCAAAATCAAGATATACCCAGATGCCAGTGCAGAAAAGCACATTTAGCCAACTCCAGGAAGATGAGGTTACCAAAGGTGAAGCGATCCCCCTGAAGCCATACGAAAAGTGACTAATGAGCTGCCTGGATTCCACCATCCAGACTAGATGCAGTTGGCAATCGACTTCAAAGTCGACCCCATACACCTAGTAAGAACAACACTACAGAACTACTTGGGCTTGTACAGTATTTGCCAGATGTTAAAAGAGGGATTAAAATAGTCTCACACCATGTCGGGAAAGTGACTTAACATCCAGAAAACATTAAAATGGATGAGAAAGATTTCTTTGTATTACTCTGTAAAGTGCTGCAGCATACTGTAGTGATTCCCATCATGACCAGGACACAAAACCTGCAGATAAGGCAAAATCGATCATCCACGTGGGAAAGGGCAGTTGTAATCTTTAATGGTGGTGAACCTGAAGTACAAATTGCTTCTCACTGTAGCCAATCAGTGACACTGTAAAGCAGGATACTGACTGGCAGTGGAACTGTTTGGAGAAATAAGCCACCATAATCTGTGCAATGTCACAAGGATTTGTTTTGGCACCATCCTCCTCTCCCCTGATGGTACCCCTTACAAAGGTACTTTTTGTAGAATGATTAATGTGTTTAAGATTGCCACCATTATCTCCTTTTTATTCCCTATAGTTCGCATCACCTACGAAGGCGGCCCAGTTTTCAGCCGTTCTGTGCATCCCCTCCATTTAACCCAATGAAAGCCAATAATGTTCATTCTGTAGGTACGTGGCAGGCCGCAAGTTACGCAATGTTTCTCCAGCAGGCGCAACTGTTGGCACTCGGCTGTAGCTTCTCCTCTCTACGCATCCCCTATCGCTCTGCCTCTATGCATGGAAGCGCCTTCTTATATGACACCAGCTATAGTATAATTTTGTGACTTTTGTTCTTGCTGCCTGTAAGGCAACAAAGTTCTCTTCAGTTGGCCATCACTTGACCCTAAGCAGTGCTGCATGCCTCATCCTTATTGTTAAGGGGCATTCGTCACTGCACCATGGGACAGGCCACATTTTCAATTGTACTGAAGTCTGCAACTTTGCAACTTATGTTTCAGCTGCTCGGTGCATCATTTAGGCAATATGACTGTGCCAATCCTGGAAGCTCTCATGATGTTCAACTTGAGCAGAGCGAGATTACTGTAAGGTGTCCAGTCTGCTATATTAAGCATCCATCTTGGCAATTTTTTTTCCAGACACCGCTCTGCCTGGAAGGTGAACCTAGATTGGAAACTGACCTCTTCCTTGAAGGTCCTCAACCAATTCCCATTGAGTAGTGTGGGCAAGGGTTGGACAGTAAAGCAAGATGTAAATGACAGAATGACCAAGCTTGTACTCTGACCTGTATTGAGCAAATGTGAACATGACGTCAAAAAAAAAACCTATTAATTTCTCTACCCCTGGAACATGCAGTTGTAGAGCCACAACAGAAATTGTAAGCATTAAAATCATCACAGAAGATAAGGGGTGGTGGAGCTGATTCAGGAGGTCACCGAAAGCCTGTTCAAATAATCCTGAGCTGATAAAAGAGCATCAAAATGGATACAGGTTTTAGAGAACACAGAACTGCTGTAGCGAGATTGAATATCAAAAATCTCAAAGTTACCACAAATAGACAAAAAGTATACTTTTTCAGGAAAGCAAATAGAAACACAATGCATTGCTTCATGAAAGATAGTTCCCACTTGTTCCTAACGCTAAATGTAAGTGTAGACCAGATATGGCTCCAATTCAAAGAAGTGGTATCGACAGCAATTGCCAGTTTTATACCAAATAAAATAATAAAAGAAGGGAAATTAATAAAAGAAGGAGGTGATCCTCACTGGTACACAAAACAGGTCAGGACACTGTTGCAAAAACAACAGAACAGGCATGCTAAATTTAAACGAACACAGAATCCCCAGGATTGGTGATCCTACACAGAAGCTTGAAATTTAGCAAGGACTTCAATGCGAGATTCCTACAATACATTTCACAACAAAACTATTTCCCGAAAGTTGACTGAAAAACCAGAGATTTTAGTCATATGTTAAATATACTAGGGGCAAAACACAAAACAATAGCCTCACTATGTGATAGTAATGGCAATCCTGCTGACAATAGCGCTACAAAAGCAGAGTTATTAAACACAGCTTTTAGGAACTCCTTCACCAAAGAAGATGAAACCAATATTCCAGATTTTGAATTACAAACAAAGGGCAGAATGAGTAACACTGAAGTAGAAATCCTTGGAGATGTGTAGCAACTTAAATCACTTAACAAGAACAAGTCTTCTGGTCTGGACTGTATACCTGTTAGCTTTCTATTTGATTATGCTGATGTGATAGCTCTTTACTTAACAGCCATATACAACCACGCTCTCAAAGAAGGATCAGTACCAAATGACTGGAATGTAGCACAGGTCACACCAATATTCAAGAAAGGCCTATTTCATCGACGTCTATTTGCAGCTGGGTTTTGGAACATATCCTGTATTCAAATATTATGAATTATCTCCAACATAATGATCTACTGACCCAATGTTAACACGGATTTAGAAAATATCGTTCATGCAAAACTAGTTCTTTAGTCACACAAAGTGATGAGTGCTATTGACGAGGGATCTCAAATTGATTTCGTATTTCTTGATTTCCAGAAGGCTTTTGACACCATACCTCATGAAATTTTGTGGTTATGGTATATCACCACAAAATTGCAACTGTATATGGGATTTCCTATCAGAGAGGACACAGTTTGTAGTAGTCAATGGTAAGACAGTCACTAAAACATAGGTGATATTGGGCGTTCCACAGGGTAGTGTTATTGGTCCTCTGCTGTTCCTTATTTAGACGATTTGGGAGGAAATCAAAGCAGTTTTCTTAGGTTGTTTGCAAATGATGCCGTTATTTATCATCTAGTAAAAACATCTGAAGATCGAAACCAACTGCAGAACAATCTAAATAAGATATCACTATGGTGCAAAAATTGGTTATTGACTCTAAATAATTAAAAGTGTGAAGTTGTCCAGAAGAGTACGAAAACAAATACATTAAATTTTGTTTACCAGATATATCAATCAAAAGCAAAGGTCGTAAACTCCACTAAATACCCTGGAATTACTATTACTTCGGACTTAAACTGGGAAGAACACATAGATAATGTCGTGGGAAAGGCAAACTAGAGACTGTGTTTTATTGGCAAAATCCTTAAAAGCTGCAACATAACTACTAAAGAAACTGCATACACTACGCTTGTCCACCATTTTTTGGAGTATTGTTGCCCAGTGTGGGATCCTAATCAGGTGGGTTTGACGGAGGACGATACAGGGAAGACAGCATCATGGAAATTATGTAGGACCTGGGATGGGAATCTTTACAACAACGGTGTTTATCGCTGCGGTATGGGCTACTTACGAAACCCCAATAGCCATCATTCTCCTCCTAATGCGAAAATATATTATTTACTCCCACGTACATAGGTAGAAAAGATCATCAGAATAAAATACAAGAAATTAGAGCTCGAACAGAGAGATTCAGGTGTTCTTTCTTCCCATGCGCTATTCGAGAATGGAAGTGGAGATAAATAGTATGAAGATGGTTCGATGAACCCTCTGCCAGGCACTTAAATGTGATTTTCAGAGTATCCCATGTAGATGTAGATCAACCATGTCAAGTGGAGGCTGGTAAAGTGAACACATACTTAAATGACACATATGCACAGACTATGCAACTGTTTGTAGGCTGGTTTGAAGGAAGAAAGAAGAGCAGTGGTAGGCAGTGGTGATGAAAGCAGCCAATCCTCCCTTAGCGCTCTACCCATTAAGGTCGTTCTTTCTGTGGAAAATATACACACATATCTCAGGGTTGATATTGGAGACAAATACAGATTAGTTTACCCTGTCTCAGTTAACAGTCCCTGTACATGTGTCCTAAATAAGTGCAAGTTCCACTGGAGTATGGGAACATTGTATCACGGGGGTAGAACCTTCACTCTGTCTTTCCAATGTGGTGGAGACCCAGTGACAGGTGGAGGATCAGTCTGAGGGTAATATGTGGGCCCCAGTCTCAAGGAGATCTGATTGCCCCACATTTACATCTGTAGCTGAATCAAATGGGAAAGTCAGGTGGAATGATGTCAACATGATGTAACTGTTTACTCACTGCTTTAATCTGAGGCTGAGTCTATCTGTTTGCTCCCCATTTTATTTATTTATTTATTTTTATTTTGTTATTTTGTGGAAGCTTCGACAGTCATTGTGGTGCTGTACTGACCTTTCGAATGGGAACCAACACTGAAGTTGATTCATCATACCCTCCAAATGGGTTTTTCAAAAAGAAAAGTAAAAACCTAAACCGTTTGGAAAATTTTGAATTTTTTGTGGGTGTGGATGTGCCAAGATCCACAAAAACTTTAGTTGCCATTTCTGTAGCTTGCTTCAAAATGTGAAAGACATTTGAAAGGCTATGAAATTAAGCCCCCATTGACAAACAACAAAGAGCAACAAAACGTCTTTGGGTAACGAATTAATTTCTTAAATTCCCTCCCTCCCCCCTACACAAATTGTGCTAGCATATCTGCCAGAAATTCAAACTTGATAGATGACATCCAAATATAGCTATGGAAACTAAACATTTAAAACTACAGATTTTCTGATCAGAGTTGCAAAATTTATGACAACCTACTGTAAGCCACATACACAACAATGTATAGATACCATCCAAAAAAGCAATAAATATAGTAAGGACAGTTTACAACTCACCGTAAAGACATGGTGACGAGCTGCGACAGGCACATACAAAAGACACAAACATACAACACTTTCAGCTGTCAGCCATGGCCTTCTTCAGAAAATAGAACACTCACACAATCACACAGGCACACAACACAGTTATACAACCATCACCTCCGGCTGCCGCACATCGAATCACGCTCTGCGGCGAGTCGGGAACGAGAGGGGAGGGGAGGGTTGGGGAGGGGATGCGGGAATAGGAAGGTTACGTCACAGTGGTGGGGATGGGTTAGATGGGAATAAAGAGCTGCAGCCTGCAGGCACAAGCTAGTTCAAAGTATTGTTTTGGCTGTGATCTGAGTCACAAGCTATGTCAGTTTTGAACTTTAAATTTGATCAATTATGCAAAAGTAAGTCAGTGTGGTTAGTGTGGAAAGTGTATCTACAGTGATTAATTTATATTTGTGTCACATTATGATGTACACCTCGAACTTTTGTATTCCACACATGGACAGTGTTAATTAGTATTATTGATGTGTGGAATGTGTGCGCCTGGTATAAATGGTGGTAATTAATGATACCTGTAAGCTGGCCACAAATGGGGACAATTGGGCATTAATAATAAATCATTAAAAGTGTCAATGACCTGCAATTCTGTGTGTTGCCTAAGTCATTTGTAGTGAATTAGTTTTCGCCCCATGAGATTACAGCCATCTGCTACCAAGAGCAACAATCGTCGACTACATGAAGAACTTCGAGAATTATCAATCTATGACCAGGTACATCACAAGTTGTTCACCCCGCCAGCTTAATCAACTACGGTTTATAGTCCAGTTTACGATGGATATTCAACATATGTGCGACTCGGTTGCACAGTGGTAGAGTGCCAGACTACAAGTCCAAAGGTCGCGGGTTCGATCCCCGCCAGCTCCACGGATTTTTATCTGTCACTTTCCACTTCTTTCACCTCTGGCAGTATTGCTCATGTGAAAAATACCGAGTAGCACCGTGGTTCGGAACCCACGTTAAACTGTAGGTCCCCCTATAATTGGCTGGGTAAGTCAGTTCGAAGGTCGGAGGAAGGCAACGGCATACCACCTCCAAACAGGACCATGCCTAGTAAAGCACTGTGGTGTTCAAACCAATCTTCGGATTGTTGACTGCTTTACCTTTTTATTCAACATATATCCGGGATTGATAATATTGTTGCGGATTGCAGTGTCTCAAGTCCCATTGACTACCACACACTGGCACAAGCACATAAAGATGAACTCCTGGCCTATGTCAATGAGCCCTCTTCTGCTTTGAAGTCAGAGCTTGTCATTGTACCAGGAGAAGGAATATGACTATATTGCGATGTTTCTCACAGCTTTCATTGTCTCTTCCTGCCACCAGCCTTCCGCGAAACAGGAATTTGACACAGTGTACAGGTTGTGCCATCCAGGAGTGCGTTCAGCATTCCAACTACTGTCAAAGTGTTTTGTATGGTCTGGCATCCAAACAGATTGCCATCAATGGGTCCAACCTTGCTTACAGTGCCAATGCTGCAAGATTATTCGACACATCTATGCACCAACTGGAAATTTTTCAGATACCACCTCATTTTGCACATGTACATTAACACCTTCAGAAGGACAATGATACTTACTACGATTGACTGGTTCACTTGATGGCATGAAGCAGTACCAGCGGATAACATAACGACCGAAACACTGGCTTCAGCTTTGGCAATAACATGGTTAGCTAGATTCGGTTGCCCACTATATATTACCACAGAAAGAGGACGTCAATTTAAGTCTGACTTGTTTGCACAATTGGCCAAGTTCTGTGGGTACAATCATCACAAGACTACAAGCTGCCACCCAGCGAACAATGAAATGGTTGAGCACTGGCACCATTGTTTAAAGACAGCCTTGATGTGTCACGGTGGAAACTAGACGGCTGCTCTGCCAGTGGTCATCCTAGGCCTACAGATAACCTTTAAATTGGATATTAGTTCATCGCCAGCAGAATTAGTTTACGTTGTGGAGACTAAGTCTATAGAAGCTGTTGACGATATTAGCCAACCAGAATTTCTGTGCTGTCTCAGACAACACGTAGCGAAGATTCGGCCTGTGACATCATCGCGGCATGGTACACGAACCCTACTTTGTCCATCACGACTTAGAGCATTGCCAACATGTTATGCTTCACACAGAACGGGACAAACAGCCACTACAAGCACCATACTCTGGCCCATACGAAGTGCTTCAATGACCTGCAGAAACCATTGAGATTCTGGTGAATGGCAAACCTATCATCGTGTCACCGAACTGCGTCAAACCAGCCTACATCTTTCCAGACACGCCACTGCTGCCACTCCAACCATTCCAACCATGGTTCAACAGCAAGATGCCGCGTCTTGGAAGCCACCTATGTTGCATTCCTCATCAGGCGCAGCACGACAGCTGCCCCCAGAGGCCACCCCACTGACGCAAATAACTCGTTCAGGACGCCAGGTGCACTCCTCAGCAAGATTTGAGACACGAACACTTCGATTCCGCCCAGAGGGCTGATGTAGCACCTTGTAAATCAATGCCACGAGTACAACAGTGCAGTGTAGTTCTGTGCCCAACAACTTTGGGCGCTGTGTTTTTTATGTTTTGTATATTTTTGTTCCGTGACATTCATTATTACATGTTTTATAGAATTTTGTACTGCTATGGGTTCTGTGATTATTGAATTACCGTATATTTCCGCAGATAAGACGACCTTCAGATAAGACGAGGTACAAATTTTCACCAAAATTTTTTAGTTTAAGCATATAT
The DNA here is from genome assembly GCA_026315105.1 of Locusta migratoria. NCBI lineage: Eukaryota > Metazoa > Arthropoda > Insecta > Orthoptera > Acrididae > Locusta > Locusta migratoria. The sequence goes on from CM048750.1 coordinate 253,052,841, forward strand.
CTGGCCTGTAAGACAACCCCCCAAATTACCGTATTTACCCAAATGCAAGCCACACTTACTTTCCAGTTTTCAGTATTTAAAAATACCAAGGAGGTTAGAATACCTACCTCCTTGAAAAATAGCAAAGCTTCAGGAAGTTCCAAAAAATGCAGTTAGAAGCCACCATAAGTAGTTTTCGTGATCTGGATTTCACCGTTTGTTGCAGTGTATGCAGTCTGCTTTTGAACTTTCATGAGTGTAGTGCTACACTGCATCAGATTGTGAAAAAGTATGTTTTTTTTACACCTTTAAGTTTAAGACAAAAGTAATTTCTTTTGCCGAGATGACATTTAATCACCTCAATGCACATATTATGCAAGTGAAAATACACAAAATTACCCGAGAACAGAAGACAAGGGATTTCAAAGGAAGGCGCTCCGAAATATTTTAACCCTTTCACTGCTCCGTACATAAATGTATTCTAATCGTTTTGCATTTCTGGATATATTGAGAAATTATTTTTGACAAGCAAAATTCTAAAATTAAGCTGCATTGTAAATAATTAATTCTACTTCTGTTCTTTGCCATATACAGTAAAACGTCGTTTTTACATTCTCGGTTTTTACGTTTTCCCGCCATATACACCATTTTTTGGCAGTCCCATCAAATTTCCTTTGTTTACAATGTTAATTCGCCCTCGTTTTTGCGTTAACATATTTACACGTTTCCCGCATTTTACGCTATTTGAAAGCATGTTCGTGAAGAAAAATGACGTATTGTACATAAATTGATGCTAGCAAGGCTTTCCCCATAAAGTATAGCCCTTAAAAATTATTCGCAGTCGAGTTTCTTGATACTTTGCATTTATTCAAATGTATATTTCGCGTTTTGTTGTTGACTTACGACGCGCCGATTTGTGGCGATGTAGTTCCTCTTTCCACCAGCTTCTTTGCCAGAGCGCCTGGCGTGTACTCAGAGAAACAGAACGATGTTGACGAGAGAATAATGCTGATTTGTAACGGTGTAGTTCCTCTTTCCGCTAGCTTCTTTGCCAGAGCGTCTGACGTCTACTCAAACAATCAGATCCAGTTGCTTTGTTGAAGTGAAAATAAAATAAAGAGTTGAATTGTTTTTGTGATACATATCTCTGATTAATAAAGAACATTATCTGTCAAAGTTGGGTATCGTAATACCCCCAACCTCAAAAAAGCGATAACAGTGAGAGATGCCGATCTAGATGCAAACGTTACAAAAATACGTATGCATATGTTTGTACTCGAGAACACGAATAAATTCTCTAATATCGTCATGTGAAACATCTAAAAATACAAAAAGAACGTAACTTTTTGAGTTTTACTACGTAAATAATTAATGGCGGTAACAGGCAGTAATTTTGAAAACGTTACATAGCTTGGCAGCGGCGTCCAAACGATATCTATCGAAGCGGTTCAGGTAATTTTGAAGATGTTACATAGCCCAGCAGTGGCGTCCTTGATTATAATGAATGAAATTACGTCAAAAATTTCTACTTCCCATAAAAATTACCAGTTTTGACTGGCGCTTAAAATAACGGCGTCTTCGATTGTAATGAATGAAATTACGTCAAAAATTTCTACTTCCCGTAAAATTACATTTTGGCTGGTGCTTAAAATAGTAAAAATTTGGATAACCTTGATTGTATAATAAACTTCCTGGCAAGTATTTAGATGCCTATTAGGTACATATATCACAAATAAACTACGAAAATGCAAGGCTGATCCAGTAAGCATATTTTACCATTTAAAACATTATTTCCTGGATTTTACATTTTCCTGCATTTTACACCATTTCACTGAAGTCCCTTGAAAAGCGTAAAAACGAGGTTCTACTGTAGGTTATCATATGTACCCTTGTCCACTCAGTAAATTAATAAAGCTCACAAAGCGAATTTTTTCTTTTTATTACTCAAAATTATTTCATAAATCTTTCCTCCACGATGTAAATTTCAGACTAAATTTCAATCTAACTTTCCTTCTCTCTCTCTCTCTCTCTCTCTCTCTCTCTCTCTCTTGTACCGTCATATAAGATGATCCCGGATTTTGGGGCCTTTTTGTTACGATTCAGCAATCGTCTTATCTGTGGAAATATACGGTAGTCTTGAAGATTGGTATAAATTTTTTATGCCAAAACTGTTGCTTAACTACTTTAATAAACTCTCTCTGCATATGAAAACAGCACTACTTAATGCTTTTAGCAATTCTCGTGCTGTTTTATGACTTATTTTCAAAGAGCATGAAAAGGAAGTCATACAGGCAATTAATAAACTGTACCCGACAAGCTATATTATGTAAAACAATGGAAATATCTTGAAGGTTTAAACAATATTTTGGAAAGGATTGGTAGCTACTCACCACAGAGAGACCCGATGAGCCGCAGAAAGTCACACAACAGAAAAACAAAAAAAAAAAAATCATCGGCAGTTAAGCCTTCATCTGCCATAGAGAACACACACACACACACACACACACACACACACACACACACACACACACACACACACACACACACACAAAACCAGCCACTGTCTCTGGCTGTTGCGGCTAGCTGTCAGTTGTGTGTGTGTGTGTGTGTGTGTGTGTGTGTGTGTGTGTGTGTGTGCTCTCTATGGCGGACAAAGGCTTAACAGCCGAAAGCTTTATTTTATGTTTTTCTGTTGTGTGTACCTTTCTGCGGCTCATCGGGCATCTCTTTGGTGAGTAGCTACCTATCCTTTCCAAAATATTTTTCTATTACTTGAGAATTTTCTGTGATTGTTATTGAAGAAATCAACCAGCTATGATTACCATGATGTCATTAACTTATTAAAATAATAAGTCACACTTTAAAAACAGAACTGTAGTGACATATCATTCATAAGACTCTGTGAGGCACTTAAAGTAAAAATAAAAGTAAAGCCCACTTTTAGTAACCTGTTGGTAACACAAATAACAATTTTCTCTGTAGCAAGAAGATGAGTAACTGTCAGCTATGACCTCCAATTTCCAGGGCCTCTTAGTTAATATACTTTATATTAATAATTCATACACTGTCATTGACAAAACATTAATTGAAGTTTCTATAAAGGGTTAATACAGAACTTTATGGCATTTTGACAAGTATTTCATCAATATTTAATACACTAGATTTCATTACAATGCAAGACAAAAACAAGACCAATCACAGATATAATGGTACCTTGCCAGTACTCAGTCATGTATTCTAATACTCACCAGTAAAACTGTTGTGATTTAGGGTAGAACAAACCATTAGCCAAACACTAATAAAAGTTCATCCAGAAACTTCTTTTCCTGAATGTTATTCAAGAGGTTAAGTCTGTTGAATATGGAGGGAAGACAGAAGGAAGTGGTTTCTAATGACAAGTCCAGCAACCACATCTGCACTGATTATGACATAGGCCGTCATGCATTAGCATGGCGTAACACAGGTTTACTAAATTTTTCTTTTCAATAGCAAACACTAAAGGAATGTTTTTAAGGCCATCTAAAATTGCTTTAGATCAAGCATTTCAAATTTACATCAAATTATTTGAAATTATTAATTACCTGGTTGGAAACTTTCTTCAAATTATGGAGCTGTTGGTCACGCTCGAGAAGAGCAGCTTGGATTTTCGCCCGCTCACTGTTAAGTTTCTCCGTTAATTTTTGTGCCTGAGCCAGTTGTTGCTTCAGATCTTCCTGTTCCTTTAATATCCTATATTGATACAAAAATATTTATCAAAATAAAAACACTCAAATTTTTCACTATGCTAGTAAGCATCTCAACTTCATTAACTATGACTGAAATAATAAGAACGATTAACTATGCAAAAAAAGTTATATTACTAATTTACACATATTTATTAGAAATATCATTACCACAATCCACCTCTTTATGAGAGAATGGAGAATGTAGACACGTGCATTTTTTGACAATCTTTATGTATTAAAAATGTGGTGATTACTTGAGATGATGTGTTCAGTTAGGATTCCTACTAATGTCAATGCTAGGTAGACATGCATTCAGATTAAGAAAAGTAACAAACATAAATATTGACTCAATCCAAAAAGAAAATAGAAGATAAAACAAGTAAAAAGTAAACACAAAAAATACTAGTTTTATAAAATGGCCAATACAGGGTGTTTCAAAAATGACTTTACAACTTTGAAAAAATTATAAATTAATTCACAGTAACAGCAGAGGTGTCTATAGTTACAATTTGTGGGGAGTACACCAAGTGTTGATTATCTGGTGTATAATCACACAGTAAGGAGCGCTAGTGGCAGTTGAGTTACAGATGGTTGTGTACAGTCTCACTTTTTACTGAGACAGAACCATCAATGGGATCTATATATGGATATGTTACTACAATTTTTGATACCACAGACTGAAGAGGATGACCACGAATGAAATGTTTATTACATGCAAGATGGTGCACCACCCCATTACCTGGCCGATATCCAAGATTTTCTCAATGACCATTTTCCAGGTCAATAGATTAGTCTTGATGTACCAATTGAACGCCCACACATTCCCCAGACCTGAAAACTTCATTTTCATCCATTTATTTATTTAATATGGTTATTCCTTAAGGATATTGTGTTTGTACCTCCTGAACTGGCTTCTCTATCTGAACTTTGAGCAAAAATTTACACCATCACTGAGCAAGTTACACCTGCAATACAACAGCAAGTTTGGGAAGAAACTGTCTTTGTATGGGATGTGTGCAGGATAACCAACAGAAACCACCCAGTATTTGTAATTAAATTGTAATCATTGTTCTGTGTATATGACTACTCTTTAATTCCTTCTTTTACATCAATATTATATGCTGAATCCTAACACTAAGATCAGGTACAATTATTTGTATGACGATTGCAGTAGTTCCTCCCAGTCTCAAAACACACAAAAACTTTATTGGTTTCCAACAAATTGTCAATGCAAATCGAGTTCCTATGTCCGGACTGCCCATTATCACTATATTTGAGATTATAGCGCTTTTGCAAAATTTGATGCTTCAACAATGTCATACCTTGAACATTTGTGCCAATTATCTTCAGAAACATTTTGTTCACAACTTCTCCTAATTTTATAGTCCACCGACTTAATTTTGTTTCCTTTTACCTCACTTACTTGCCCAACATGGCGTGTTATTTCGTTGACTTTCATCAGTAATATTTGAAAGTGACAATAACTCCAATGAAACCAGTGTTGCAACATTACCTCAAGTGTGAGAGCAAACTAAATTACTGGTAGGTTAAATTTCTTGTCACATACACAGTTAATTAACTACAAGTACTTCTTAATCATTAACTATAATAAAGGCTTTTACATTTTCTATTAAATATCAATGCAAAGATCGTATTAACTATATCGAAGATTGAATCAGAGACATGATATGGTAATAAGCACATTGTCTGTTGGTATTAAAATTAAAGGATCCCAGCTTCAAGGTCTCCTATCCGTTCACCCCATATAAATAAAACCAAGAATAATCCTAAAAAGAAAGGATGAGAATGAAAAAACTCGGAGAAGTCTAATTGTAAAGAGGATACAATCCAATAAAGATAAAAGCAAGGAGAGATGAGAGAGGAGGAAAAAGGAGGAAGGTGGATGGATCAGTTCCCCTCTGCACAGACCACGCCAGAGGTCGCCAGCGCACTAAATGTAGTGGGAAATGAACACTCCAAATCTGACCAGAAACACCTCACTCTATTATTCCTACAAAATTAACAAGACAGAAAAGGTGATAAAAAAACAAGCTTAGCGATTAGAAGGAGAAGTGTGCTGACCCCACACAAGTTAACATGGATAACTTAGGAACGGTGGCGTGCCCGCAAACTCTACGAGCAACACTGTCACTTGAGACACAAGTTGGCGTGATTTCCCTGTAGCATACAGTACATGTTGCGGTTGTCTAAGCTTATTTTGTGACTTTAGTTATGATGTTTCACATTAATACTGAGAAGTTGAAAGCTGTGTGGGTATAAAGTGGAGTTCTGAATCGTAAAGAAGAAAAGGAACAATATAAACCTTAACTGTTTAGTTATGTTGTACAGGTGTGGCTACAGAGAAAAACATTTTTATACCTCCAAAAAACTTCGAAGAGTTTTGAAAATGGGTGAGAGCAATTCATCTCAAAGAGAGAGATCTGTCTCAACATTGATTGTGTGTGTGATTCACATTTTGGTGAAGAAGTTATCACAAAAGACTTGTTTATCATGGACAGGAAATAAGTTTAAATTCCAAGAAAAAGATGATCTCTCAAACCAGAGGCAGTTCCTCATTTATTTCCCAGTTTACTGAAACATTTATGGAAGTGTTACACAAAACAAAACTGCCAATAAAACATTCACAAAAGAGAAGCTGTGCCAAAGTCGTGATGTCTCCCAATGTGCCTTGTTTCACAGAAAATATACAGAATGAATAGGCAGCAGAAGTGACAGTAATTTTATTACAGGGAACATTAAAGCGTAAAAAACTGGAGGTTATATGAATATCGAGTAAAACAGCTAATGCTGCAATCAGTATATTGCAAAAGAAGCTCTCACGTGAATAGCAACACAGTCAAAGCTCCTAAAAAGAACATTGTAGACGTAGTAAGAAACAGACAATAGTAGTTGACACTATAAAGAAATGCTAATTGGATTGGAACGGGAGGGGGGGGCACACCACAAGGGAATGCAGTATGGAAAGTGTTTCTTCTGGACAGTGTGTTGTTAAAAATTTATCTTCTAAATGATACAGACGTTTGAAGCATATATTGTTTTCCCTTTCTTCCCAAACATTTGTGGAACCAATTAAAAATTATTTTCAGGATGAAACAGATGAAACCAAACATTTTGGTCTGCTGATTTTTTATGAAGTTAATCTCCAAGAAGAACTGCATTTCAACAACACTAAATTGAAAATTTATGGTAGCGTCAATTTAAGGGAATGTAATCCATATGATTGTAAGGATAAACTTCGAAATCGTGGCCTGGTGTTTTTGATTGTTCCTCTGCTGCATCTATTAGAAATTACAGTGCCTGTACATAAAGGACACTACTGATTTACCCATCGAAAGGCATTTTTAAAGTCCTTATGCAGGTGGAAAATTCTGTATTGACAGATTATCAGGGCGAAATTTCTTTGACTGTGTAAACAGTTTAAATCACATTAACACCGAAATTCTAAATGTTAAATACTATAATGGACATCGTTCTCAGGCTGATTTTTCATTACATGAAATGCCAAATTTTCACAGGCATTAAACAGATTTGGAAGGAGTTGAAATCTTGAAAAAATTCCAATACTGCCTAGAAACTAACAGACAAGTTATTTGCACATACTTTTCATTTCCTTATATACATTTAATGGTAATATAAATTTCTATACTGCATTTGAAGTATAGTAGCATATACATCCTTGGGTCACAAGCAGAGCCACGGAAATCTGGTGGCAGAATCGGTGAACTAGGGGAGTCGACACAGTTTCTCTTCTACTCACTAAGCAGCAGGCAACAAAAAATGTAAAAAAACAGTAAGGAAAATAAAAAAGTGGAAAGCCTAGGAGACAGGCCACATCACTGGATACGGGTTGCATGTGGTCCCCTTGCACGGAGCCATGGAGAGGTGTCCCACCTGATTCTCATGTGGTCATTGTGGCCAGAGTTCTACCTTACAGGGACAAGAAGAAACCATCTTTGTGGATAAAACTAAAACCTTGCGTGTCACTTTGGCATCATTTGTCCAGCACCAGAGGTAGCTTATTAGGAAGTTTAAGGTTATTCAACAAGGTAGTCAAATTTGGCCTCTCCATTAGGATGTGGCCACTGTCAGTTGGGCACCAGTGGTGTTTCCTCCCCCCCCCCCCCCCCCACCCTTACCCTCCGGCTCCTACCCATGTAACGGCCCCCAGTGTATAACATGCCCTATGCACCCTCTCACATACTTCAGTCCTGTAACCCGGAAGTTGTACACGATTAAGGGCAGAGCCACTTGTGATAGCACCCACGTGATTTACCAACTGACATGCCTGCACTGTGAAGCATTCTGTGTGGTAATGACCAGCAACAAACTGTCCATTCACATGAACGGACAAAGGCAGGCAGTGTTTGTTGGCAATGAGGATCACCCTGTGGCTAAGCATGCCTTCGTGCATGGCCAGCACATCTTGGCCCAGTGTTACACCATCCAGTTTATCTGGATACTTCCCACTAACACCAACGTTTCAAAACTCCGGAGATGGGAACTTGCCCTTCAACATATTCTCTCTTCCCGTTGCCCACCTGGTCTCAACCTCCACTAAATTCAAATTCCCGCCCACCATTCAACAACATTTTTGTCTCTTATCTCTAGACAGAGCCTCTGCCTCGACTGGCATCTCAGTCCAACTTCTTTGCTTTTTACAAATGTCTGCCTTGGTGTGTTTAGGTCTATGTGTGTGTGGGTGGGTGTGTTTCTTTACCTTTCCTTTTTTCCCCTAAGCTAAGTCCTTTCACTCCCAGGATTGGAATGACTCCTCATCCACTCCCTTAAAACCCACATCCTTCCCTTTTCCCCCCCTCCTTTCTTCCTCTTTTTCCTGATGAAGCAACTAAAGGTTGCAAAATCTTGAATTTTTGTGTGTGTGTGTGTGTGTGTGTGTGTGTGTGTTTTTATATGTGTATCTGTCAACGAGCCAGTGCTTCTGATAAGTTATACCATCTCTATCTTTTATACATATCACTCCAAATACATTTGAAGATGGCAAGGTTATGATACTGACAATCCACCAATAGGTGCTTGACCATTTGTTGTGGATGCAGTCTGGTTCTGAGGCTGTATGAGGACAATGAGCCAGGGCAGTGGTCAAAATACCATGGCTCACGAGCCACATGCGACATTTTTGGGACTACAGTGTGGCTCTTTGGCAACTGACTACAACTACAGCTCTTGCCAAACTTTAGGGCCTCAATGATGTTGAGAACTGATGTTATAGAGACACAGTGCTGCTCTTGATCCTCTAAGTCAAAGGAAAGAAAGAAGCAAGCAAACAAATTAGGAATATAAGGGTTTAACATTCTGTCGACAATGTGGTCATTAGAGTTGAAGAAATCAGTTGTCCTTTCAAAGGAAACATCCCCACATTTACCTGGAACAATATAGGTTTAATCTGGGTGGCCACAAGTGGGTTTGAACCAGCATCCTCTCAAATGCTAGCCTAATCTAGTACCAACTAAGATGTTCTCTGTTCTGATTGGTACATCAGCAGCTGCATGTAAGACCCTGGTGTCATCAATGGTCACTCCAGGTGGATTATGACAATCTGCCAGCCACAGTTGAGACCCTAACTAAACAGAACAGCAAGTTGTTATCCCAATACAACTATGGCCATGACCGAAATCACTTTCAAGAAGGTCTCCTCTGCCACCTTATCTATATATGGACAAGAACAGCACTCCACATGCTAGTACCACCGAACATTTGGTGACCAAGCACACAAGTGTACTACAACACCTGGTTTTCACCAAAATGCCAATGGCAGTTGGATTACCTATCATCATCTTAGCATCTTATCGTAGGAAAACAGGACAGAAATATCTAGTTGATACCAGGTCAGATGTGTGTATGTTTCCCAAGAGACTGCTACACTGTCATAGTCCAGCAAACTTTCTTCTGTTTGCCAACAACAAACAAATCCTCGATACAGACAAAGCCCTCAATGCACGGAGTTGGTCCTAAGATTAACTTAAGTGATCGCATGAGACTTAACAATCACATACCTTATTTGCTCGAATATAGACCACACTTTTTTTTTTTCCAAATTTTGGTTTGCAAAATCATGGTGTGGCCTATAATTGAGATTTTATCATTCCTCTTCCATTTCCCGTAAGTCATTAGTTTCAAAAATTACATGCCCACGTTTACTTTAGTTTGAGAAATGTAATAAACTAGTCTTCAAAAAATGCTACAGGAACTGTTTTGCAAAACTGCCTCTACGTTTTTGTACATGTTCACAGAAATGGCACAACACTTCATGAAAGTCGATATTTCAATATAAATTGAATGGTATCATTCTGTACCGCAGCCAACCATAGCAGACAAGTGTTTTTAACACATCCAAACGGCCTTAAATAAAAGCAGTGCGTAATACACACTTCCTAAGCAGAGAAATGAGTAATTTGATGTGGTCAATGAAGCTAATCTTCGTGATAGAAGTTTAGTGTGAGTTGCAGGAATTCTTACCTTGATATTTATGGTGGTAATGCACTACCACGAGTGGTGATGGAAGGTTAAAATGGTGGAACAAATGATCTGTGTACCTAATACCGATGTTGAGTTCATATACTACATTTTAAAATAACGTTGATGGTAATTTCCATGAAATGATGTACATGGAACTTGAGGCTATTTTGCAGCCTTGCAACTGAATTATTTCTGTTGCAACAACAAAACCACATTTCCTGTTTTGAATTACAAAGTCAATCAAGTGTTTTTCTACATGGGGATATTTACATATTTGCCAGACTCATAGAACATTTTAATAGCTTGTCCTCACACACTAGCGTTTAACTTTTTTTTTTTTTTTTTTCCCATCAGAATCAAATTTACATCCAGCTTCCCGCTTTACTTGTTCCTTACTGTGAACGGGCAACCTGAAAATTACATTTGGCAGTGTAACTCTCTTACACACACACACACACACACACACACACACACACACACACACACACACACACACACCGAAAAAACTCAATATTTCCGCAGCACGCGCCTACATTATACAACACTTTAAACTCCCAGTAACATGCCTTGGTTCATCCTCCCCTCACTTGAAGCGCTGCCTGGCTGTCAACCTGTCATCTCCCTTTCTTATTTGATGATTTACAGTTTACTCTATTTGTTGAAAAGAGAACATTATTTTGTGAACACTGTATTTCTTATTACAAGAAAGTTCAATTAGACAAATAATAAATAAATAAAATAATAATAATAAACTTGCTGTCTACACACAGAATTTTTTTCTATAATCTTGTGTCAAAAGTTTAGATGCAGCCCATATTCGCACGTGGCCTATATTCACGCAAATACGGTATCTCACTGGCTTCTACCCAATGCTACCAGACACTGTGAATGTGCAGCTGGTCAGCTTAAGCAGCCACTGGGGAGTATATATACCTACTCAGCAGTTGCAAGCCTTTGCATGGTAACATGTAGTAACAAAGGAGGTACCTCACAGTACCGAACGTCCAATTAAGATTACAGACAGCTCACCAATTTCCTGTTGACCACATATAGCTCTGGATCGGTTAACAGTGTGGAGGGCAGAATTGAATATCATGCAGGGAAAAGGTATATGCTAGTATCCAGTAGTCCATGCTCTTCTCCCTTGCATCTGATGCTCAAAAAATGTTGAGCACTATATGCAGACAGGGATTAGCATACATTCAATGCCGGGACAGTGTTAGACTAACATCCCAGTCCCCTGCTGCCAGATTATAATAAAGCAATATGTGGCACGATCATTTATATTTGCTAGACTGTGCTAAGGTGTATAAACAGATACCTCTAGTGGAAGAGGGCTTCCAAAAACTGCTACCATTACTTCATTTAGTTATTTCAGAGCTTACACATGACATTTGGTCCGCACAATGGTGCGGAAACACAGCAGCGATGTACATGTATGGTATGACAAAGACTAGCCTTTGGTTATACACATTCAGACGATATTATCATCTCATGTACTGCTTAACAATATGAGGGCATTTGCAGAGATGCCAAGTTTCAAAAGAATCTATTTGTAATGGGTACAAGAGAAATGGGGAGAGGGAGATGGTACCAGGACACTACGGTATTGCTTATTATTATTATTCCCACAACAAAATTCAGTTTGAAGCATTCTATCTCTTGAAATAAATTGTGAAGACACTAGACATAAGATTAATAATAAAACAATGCTGGTAGAGCATTCATGGCTTTAAAACAATTACACTGAAATATTAAATTTGTCAGAAAGAGTAAAAATAAGTTTGATAATTAAATGGTGCTCGATAATTCATTTACACTTGATAGTAACAGCTTGAGCACCTATAAACCAAATCTTAGGATAACTACAACTTTATGTACGAACAGTAGCAAAATTAGCAAGGCACCGCAGTAGTAGACAAAGTTTAGTGTATATTATAGTCTTAGCTAAGCAAATGATAAAAAGGTATTGCACTATTTTTGAAATAGTACTGGTACAGAGATTATTTAAATGAAAAATAGTATATGGCCAAACTACTAAAAATAAATCCATAATTTCAGCAAGGGCTTTGGTAAGACCATCATTTTGGCCAAGAAATCATGATAATTATGGAAAAATCTTAATACTTGGCATGCCTGCATTTGATTGCATTCTCCCAACAGTGAGATAAAATATTAATCTGAAAACAGCCAAATGAATTTTTGAGAGCCACAGATCATCATATTAAGAAACTGAATTTCATCTTGTGAGTTTCTCTGCCTGAAAAAAAAACTATGCTGTGAACCACACGGCTACACACTGCCAGATAGTTACATTTTCTTGACATGAATTTTTATCATGTGACACTTCTCACACACACAGCTCAACAACAGTAATTACTATCTGCAAGCCCAAAAATCCATAGTGCACCACCAGTTCAGTGGACCGACACCATGAGCTCAGGATCTGAAATGACAAAGAGGAGCACAGTGCTCCTAGATCACTCAGACTTAAAGGCATTTCTTGTACTGTTAGTTGACGCAAATAGAGTGGTGATCAGAGAGGATCTGCAATAGTTCCATAAGAGCATGTGACAACCTTTACTCTCCTCCTCCCATAATTTGTTGGATCTCAGCAGAAATTGAGTGTCTTTGATTGAAACTTTCTAACAATCTACGAGGTAGTAAATACTTACACACATGAATGGTGTTCATGATATTTTTACACCGCACAAAACTATAGTGTATGCATTTTGGCAAAACAACTACTGCACAGAAAAATCAACTTGTGTTTATAGCACAATTCAGTCAGATATCAAAGCATTTACCAGAAATTGACAATGTGGTGGACAATTTTTGTCCCATGTCCGTAGTGTATCAGGCATCTCCACTATGGTAGATTCCGAAATACTTGCACAGCCACAGAGATCTAATTGCGCATGTGCACATGAGAGTGTGGACATGTACACAGTAAACCATGTTCACAGTGCAGCCATCAACCAGCTTCTCACGCTTGCTACCAAAGGCATCAATATCAGCTGGGAGATTTTCCTGAGGCACCAGAAGTTTTTTTACTTTACGTAAATTTTCAAGCTGATTTTTCGTAACTTATTCTTAAAGAAATTATGTATATTGATGCACTGAAGCTGTGTTTCTCCACTATTGTGTGTGTTTCTCTTTCTGATTAAATGCAACAAAGCAATAGTTCACACAATACAAACCTAAGCCATTTTTGCGCACCTTCAGGCTGGACAAGATCAGTCGAGCAAGAGAATCTCATATCTCGATGAAAAAGCTGTTGTTAGTATAGTTCACCTCAAACTCCTAACTTGAGAAACAACTGAGTTGTGCAGTGATGCCAAATCAAAGAACAGTATGGAGTTGTTCACTGACCCAAGACAACTTAAATCAATGGTGTAAAATTTGTTGTTCATACCAAACTAAAATTAAGAGAAGGATTAGACTATTATAAAAATACAGGAGTGCTCCTTACCGTTGTTCTAATTCATTTTTCTTGTTTTGTACTTCATGTTCATTATCTTTGTATGTCTTAGTATCAAAATCACTACCAATTGCCCTACTCTGTTTATCTACGAGTTCAGTTGAGTTCTTATCCAATTCCAGATTTAATTCAGCTTTTCTAGCTATTATCTTTTCAGTATCCTCATCAGCATCAGGATTAGTGGCTGGAATGTCTTCTGCAAGGGACCTGTTGGTCAAAAATATAATTTAAAATGTATTAGAATTTTCATTTTATTTTAGAAGCCAAAACAAAAATCTAGATAAAGTCTACATTATTTCAAAACTACTGCACATTCCATTATTCTGCATAGTAATTTGACAGACAACTGTGATACTTGTTACACACTTGTGCAGAGAAACAGAATCACAAATGCAATTAGACACCACTGAAAAATCTACATAATATGTTAATACAATTAGGAAAACTACACACACCATAGAAATTTGTTATTTTTGATAGGTAGTAATTAAATTTGTCCTAGAGCATCAGAGCACAAAATTTCAACAATAAACCATAAAAATGTTTTTACGGATTTATTTATGTATTATCAAATAGGATGGCTCAATTGTCAAGGTCCAGACTACCACCCAAAGGCTCAGGATTAAATACTTAGACCACCCCTGAACTATTTTTTTTTTTTTTTTTTTTTTTCCATATCTCTCACCAGTCCCTTCACCTCTGAAGTATTTTTAATACTTTGGAAGATAAATGGTGATTTGTTAGTAGTGAGAAGTTCAAGTTCTGATGGTGTTAAAAACTTCATATTGTTACTAAAGCATCAATTCATTTTCATGAATTAAAAACACCTGATTACTCCATATTTCTTTCCTACCCTTGATAAATGGAGGTGGGGGGAGATTACACAAAAATGATAATTCTGCAAAACATTTAGGCAGACTTGTTCAGAACTCACCAATAAAAAGCAAAAATTCACAGCTACATTGACCTTGACCTGTCCCTCCTCTCCCCCCCCCCCCTTTCCAATACAAAGCAGTCAGGCAGAGAGAAATAAAGAGAGGGAAAGGGGGGAGAGGGGATAATACAATGTCACAGATGGATGGATGGATGGATGGATGGATGGATGGATGGTTTGATTTTTAAAGGGACTAAACAACTACAGTTATCAGTCCCTTGTTCCAACCATAGAGAGTAGAATAAAAAAGCACTACAATGCAATAGAAAACGATTTGTTAAAACTCACCAAGCAAAGGGTGTTACGTCAAGAAATAAAAGTACCAAAGTAAAAACTAATAAAAGAAGAGAAAGGTGGAAAGACGATGCCAGTGTGTCCTGGCCAGGTGACCACAGACAAGGCAGTAGGGCATCTGGCCACTTTTGCACATTAAAACCACCTGCCTAAAACGGTAGGCGAACGAAGAACAAACACATAATGAACACAGTACTAAAAATCAAATAGATCGGTACAACGCACTCACACGAATAAAATTTAAAACTGTGTCAGCCATAGAGGCATTGTCAGCTAAAACAACTTTCAAATCGTCAGGGAGATTAAAATCTCCTCTCTGTGCTGCTAAGTCCGGATATTCCAAGACGATGTGGGCGACTGTCAGACGCACACCACATCGACACTCGGGAGGATCCTCGCGACGGAGAAGGTGGGGTGCATAAGCCAAGTATGGTCAATACGCAGCCGGCAGAGAACAACAGAGTCTCTGCGAGGGGCCGCAGAGGTCCTCCACACGTTTGTAGTATCCTTTATACGCCTCAGTTTGTTGGGCACCTGTAGGGTACGCCATTCACTACTCCACAAACCGAGCACTTTACGGTGTAGTGCAGAACGGAGATCAGCACATGGAATGCCTATATTGAGGACAGGCTTGTGGGGTGGCCTCTTTGGCCAGCCTGTCAGCCAGCTCATTGCCGTCTATCCCGACGTGTCCCGGAGTCCAAAGGAATGCCACTGACTGCCCACGTTATTCAATGATGTACAAGGACTCTTGTATAGCAACAACCAGAATATTGCGCGGAAAACACTGGTCGATGGCCTGTAAACCGCCCAGGGAGTCGCTACAGATGACGAACGACTCCCCAGGGCAGGAACATATATGTTGAAGTGTGAGGTGGATGGCTACCAGCTCTGCAGTGAAAACACTGCAGTCATCTGGCAGGGAGCGCAACTCATTGTGTCCTGCAAGCGTGTAGGAAAAACCGGCATGACCATCTACCATCGAGCCGTCTGTGTACACTACCGTAGAGCCTCAGAAGCCATCAATAATTGATATGAAGTGCCGATGAAGGGTCTCAGGGTGGACTGAGGTTTTAGCGTACCGTGACAGGTCCAGCTGAAGGTGAGGCCATCGTATACACCATGGTGGTGTACGCGACTGGTATCTGAATAAAGAGGGGACAGGAATAGACTCCAACTGGCTCAGCAGATACCTAACACGAACACCAACCATCAACCCTGATCTCGGCCAGAATGTGGAGATCAGTTAGAGGAAAGAGTAGACGGTGGTTTGGGTGGTTAGGTAAACCACGGATGGTAACCGCATAATTCGCAAGCAGTTGTTGTCGCCTGATATGCAGAGAAGGCACACCGGGCTCCACAAGGAGACTAGTCACAGGGCTTGTTCAAAAGGCTCCTGTTGCAAGCCTAACCCCACAGTGATGGACTGGGTCCAACATCTGCAGAGCTGAAGGTGATGCCAAACCATAGGCAACTTTGCCGTAGTCCAGTCTGGACATAACAAGTGCTTATAGCACTGCAGCAGCCTACTACGGTCTGCGCCCCAAGTGGTGTTACTGAGGCAGCGGAGGGCATTAAGGTGCTTTCAGCACTTCTGCTTGAGCTCATGGATATGAGGAAGCCATGTCAGCCGGTCATCAAACACTAGCCCCAAGAAACGGTGTATTTCCACCACATTGAGCAGATGGCCATCGATGTAAAGCTCAGGATGTGGATGGGCTGTCCGACGCTGGCAGAAGTGCATAACGCAGGTTTTGGCAGCAGAGAACTCAAACCCATGGGCAATGGCCCACTTCTGCGACTTGTGTATGGCTCCCTGTAGTTGTCGTTCAGCAACATGCATACTGCAAGAGCTAAAATATAAGCAGAAGTCATCTGCATACAGTGAGGTGGAGACTGAGGAACCTACCGCTGCCGCTAGACCATTTATCGCCACTAAAAACAGAGGAACACTCAGGACAGAGCCCTGGGGTACCCCATTCTCCTGTACATGCAGAGAGCCACAAAAAGCACCGACTTGTACACGAAACATATGCAAAGATAAAAAATTTCGAATAAAAATGGGAAGCGAACCCCGGAGACCCCACCCATGTAATGTGGTAAGGATGTGATGTCTCCAGGTCTTGTCATAAGCCTTAGATAATTCGAAGAAAACTGCCACCAGGTGTTGGCGGCGAGAGAAGGCTGCCCGTATGGCGGACTCAAGGTGGACCAGGTTATCCACAGCTGAACGCCCTTTTCAAAAACCACCCTGGCACGGAGTGAGAAGACCCTGGACTCAAGGAGCCAACACAATCGTCGACTCACCATACGCTCCAGCAATTTGCAAAGAACGTTGGTGAGGCTGATTGGTCGTAACTGTTCAACTCATGTGGATGTTTACCAGGTTTGATCACCAGGACTATCAGACTCTCACACCACTGTGAAGGGAACGTACCAGAACCCCAGATGTGGTTGAAGACAGCCAGAATGTTACGCTGAGACTCAGGTGGCAGGTGTTTCAGCATCTGATTATGGATACGATCTGGCCCAGGCGCTGTGTCAGGACAGTGTGCCAGGGCACTGAGAAATTCCCATTCACTGAATGGAGCATTGTACAGTTCAGTACAGCGAGTCTGGAAGGATAAGCGCTGTCGTTCCTCCCACTCTTTCAGGGCACGAAAGGCCCTGGAGTAGGCCGCAGATGCAGAATTCTGAGCGTGGTGCTCAGCAAACAGTTCAGCAACTGCATCTGGATCAGTGTAAACTGCTCCATTCACAGAAATCCCGGGCACACTAAGAGGACACTGGTAGCCATAACCACGTCTGATCTTCGCCCACACCTGGGATGGAGAGGTACGCGATCCAATGGTAGAGACATATCTTTCCCAACACTCCTGTTTGCCTCGTCTAATCAACTGTCGGGCGTGGGCACGAAGCCGTTTAAAAGCAATGAGGTTCTCCATAAATGGGTGCTGCTTGTGGCACTGCAGAGCTCGCCTGAGCTCTCTAATTGCCTCAGCAATCTCCGGGGACCACCAGGGCACTGTTTGCCGCCAGGCAGATCCTGAAGATCGAGGGATTGCACCTTCAGCTGCAGAAATAATGGCTGAGGTAGCGCTGTCGGTTACTGCATCTATGTTGGAGAGTAGAAGAGAACCAATGATGGCAGCAGAAGCCTTATTCAACACCCATCAGGGCAGGCATTCTGGGGCCCGATGCGGGGGTAGTGACAAGAAAATTGGGAAGTGGTCACTACCACACAAATCATCGTGGACACTCCAGCGGATTAAGGGGAACAGGCTAGGGTTACACAATGAAAGATCGATGGCCGAGTAAGTACCATATGCCACGCTAAAATGCGTGGGGGCACCGTTGTTTAAAAGGCAGAGGTCGAGATGAGATATCAAGGACTCGACATCTCTACCACGGCCAGTAGTCATAGTACCACCCCACAATGGGTTATGGGCATTGAAATCACCCAATAACACATAAGGCGGGGGTAGTTGCGCTATCAGTGCAGCCAGGACATATGGTACTTCATCGTCAGGAGGAAGGTAGACGTTGCAGAGGGTAATGTCCACTGCAGTTCTTACCCTGACAGCTACTGCTTCCAAAGGCATTCTTAGTGGAACAGCTGTGCTGTAGACAGAGGTAAGGACGTAAATGCATACGCCACCTGACGCCCTGTCACAGTCTGTGCGGTTCCTATAATAACCACGATAGCCACGTAAGACAGGGGTGCGCATCATGGGAAACCAAGTTTCTTGCAGGGCAATGCAAAACGCAGGTGAAGTGCTGAGGAGTTGGCGTAACTCAGCTAAGTGGGGAAAAAATCCATCGCAATTCCACTGGAGGATTGTGCTATTGTCATTAAATGCCATGATTAAAAAGATAAAAGAAAAAGGTTACTTCAAAGTTTCACCAGTTACCGCCGATTTTGAACGGACCGAGTCCAAGATCATCGGCTGCAGGGAGTCGATGAGGGCGAGATCCTCAGGTGAGGTGAGGTTCTCTAACTCATCTTCTGCCTCAGAAGATGAGGGTAGATGTGGCTTTCGAGCCACTAAAGAGTTCTTCTTCTTTGTCTTCTTCACTCTTCCCTTTTGCTGCCCCTTCAGTCTGAGGGGGCTGGGAGGGCTTCTCGGAAGTGGCGATGGGTGTGGAAGAAGAGCGAGAAGCCCTTCGACAAGCAGGTTTGGGATCCGTAGGCCTTTGGCCAGGATCCTCTGAGACACCCTGAGAAGCCTCGGAAGGGGGGGGGGGGGGGGGGGGTCCCGAGGGACCCCTTCCGAGCGAGAGGAGCCGGAGAAGGCTTCACTTTCTCCGGCTGGGAGGTGGGGACTGGTGTCTCCAATGTTTGAGGGGTTTGAGTGGGAGCCACCGAAGAGGAAGTGCCCCCAGCTGGCAAGGGGGCAGGGACAATTGTGCGGGCCTGGGAGCCCACTGGCATAGGCGCAACAGATGGTAGAAAATGCACTGTAGATGATGACGAGGCTGCCATGGCATAGGTGTTAACCAGGCGCACAGGTTGGAGCTTTTGATATTTTCGCTTTACCTCTGAGTAGGTCAATCAATCTCGGGTCTTATACTCCATTATTTTCCTTTCCTGGTGCAGAACCGTGCAGACAGACGAACAAGGTGGGGACTGGTGTCTCCAATGTTTGAGGGGTTTGAGTGGGAGCCACCGAAGAGGAAGTGCCCCCAGCTGGCAAGGGGGCAGGGACAGTTGTGCGGGCCTGGGAGCCCACTGGCATAGGCGCAACAGATGGTAGAAAATGCACTGTAGATGATGACGAGGCTGCCATGGCATAGGTGTTAACCAGGCGCACAGGTTGGAGCTTTTGATATTTTCGCTTTGCCTCTGAGTAGGTCAATCAATCTCGGGTCTTATACTCCATTATTTTCCTTTCCTGGTGCAGAACCGTGCAGACAGACGAACAAGGGGAGTGATTTTGGCCACAATTAACACATATTGGAGGAAGAGTGCAGGGGACATTTGGATGGACAGCATGTCCTCACTCCCGACATGTAGGGTTGGCATCACATCGGGAGGACATATGCCTCCAGCACTTGAAACAACGCATAGGGGGAGGAACCTAGGGCATGACGTCGCACCGGTAGACCATCACCTTGACCTTCTCGGGCAATGAATCGCCCTCGAAAGCCAAGGTGAAGGCACCGGTGGCAACCCTGTTGTCCTTCGGACCCCTATGGACTCGGCGAATAAAATGGACACCCCGCCGTTCTAAGTTTGCACGCAGTTCGTCATCTGACTGCAACAAAAGGTCTCTATAGAATATTTAAGGTCTTGTGTGGTGTTATGCTAACGGAAACATCACCCAGCTTGTCAGAGGCAAGCAATTCCCGTGACTGGACTGGGGATGACGTCGTTATTAACACCGACCCAGAGCGCATTTTCAACATGCCTTCCACCTCACCATACTTGTCCTCCAAGTTTTCAATCAAGAACAAGGGCTTAGTCATCTTAAAAGAGTCCCCATCAGTGCGGGTACAAACTAGATATTTAGGGGCGTAAGCCTCACCCTGGTTTCTTGGCCGACGTTCCTCCCATGGTGTAGCCACGGAAGGGAACATTTGGGGATCATACTCCCTTTTACCTCGCTTAGAGATGCCATGTTTGCGTGAGGCGACGCTATTAATTGCTCATTTCATCCTGGTCCCACGAGCAGCTAGGGAAAAGAGGTCCATCCAGGCAGAGCCCCACCTACCTGGGTAAGCCTTATACAACTGAGGTGCAGCAGGTTCCTCAGAGGTTGCTCGCTAGCGGCTGTTCAACCTCAACAGCCATGCATCTCCTCAGCACATAGCACACCTTAAGGTTGTTTTTTTTTTTTTTTTTTTGTGGTTTTAGGGCGCACAACTTCTATGGTCATTAGCGCCCAGCCAATAACATAGATTCGCTATGCTCTCAAAGAAAAGAGGTGACTGTCAGAACATCAACAAGAGGCTAAAAACGAAAGATAAAAGACAATTAAAAGGGTTAAATATCCTTGGATAAGTTAGCCAAGTTGATAAAATGCAAAACTCGAGCAGCTGCTCGTGTGTCATCAGCTAAAATTTCCTCCAGAGTAGACGGCAAGTGAAGGGCTACACGGAGATGATTAAAATTAACACAAGTCAGTAAAACATGTCGCACTGTCAGCAGTTCACCACAGGAGCACAGCGGTGCAGGGTCAGCAGAGAGCAAGTGACGGTGGCTGAAACGGCAGTGACCGATCCGCAACCGGGCCAGGATGACCACCTCTCGCCGAGAGGGGCGTGAGGAGGTCCTCCAAGCGGTCGGGATCGGTTTTACAGTTCTCAACTTATTGTTGTACATTGAAAACCACGCACTGTGCCATTGCGACACCATACTCCGGCGAAGAGCCCGTTGAACATCGTCCGATGGGACGCAAAAGGTAGTCATGCGAGGCAAAATAGCTGCGGCCTTGGCTGCTATGTCGGCGGTCTCATTCCCGGGCACTCCCACGTGGCCAGGGACCCACAGGAAAGAAACATGACAGCTGTCATCTGCTAGCAACTGGAGGGAGCGTTGGATCCGATACACGAGAGGATGGTTCGAGAAAGGGTCCTTAAGACTCTGCAGGGCACTAAGGGAGTCCGAACATATGGCATAGAAAGGTTCGCGGTGGTGGCAGGTGTACAAAACGGCCTGGTGGAGTGCAAAAAGCTCAGCTGTGAATCTCGAACACCAGTCAGGGAGCTTGTATTGGAACCGGTTGTCCCCGACGACGAAGGCAGATCCGACACCGGCAGTGCTCTTGGAATCATCAGTGTAAATAAATATGGCATTATCGAACCGCGAACGGAGTTCGAGAAGCCTCGAGCGGTATACCAAATCCGGAGTGCTCTCCTTGGGGAGCGAATTAAGTTCGAGGTGAGTGTGAACCTGGGCCTGATGCCACGGTGGCAATGGGCTTTCGCTCAACCGAAAGGTGGAAGGAAGGGTAAAATCGAGCCGCTGTAGTAGGCAGCAAAACCGAACTCCAGGTGGAAGCAAGGCAATCGCAAACAACTGATATTGGCGGTCGAGTGAGTCGTCAAAAAAATAATCGGTAAGATGGATGGTTGGGCATCGACCGCAGGCGGCATGCGTACCGACACGAGTATGTCACGCCGAGTGGTCAAGGGTAATACAGCAGCCTCGGCATACAGACTCTCAACAGGGCTAGTATAAAATGCACCGGTCGCAAGACGTAAACCCCGATGGTGGATAGAGTTGAGACGGCGGAGAATCGACGGCCGTGCAGAAGAGTATACAAGGCTTCCGTAGTCGAGCTTCGACTGAACAATGGCCTGGTAAAGGTGAAGCAGGACGGTACGATCCGCTCCCCATGACGTGCCACTGAGGACACGAAGAACGTTAAGGGATCGGGCACAACGGGCAGCCAGGTAGGACACGTGTGTGGACCAGCAAAGTTTACAATCCAACATGAGTCCCAAGAATTTCGTAGTCTCCACGAAAGGGAGAGCAACAGGGACGAGATGTAGAGAAGGTGGTAGAAATTCCTTGTATCTCCAGAAGTTTATACACAGTTTTCTCAGTAGAGAATCGGAAGCCATTTGCGATGCTCCAGGAATATAGACGGTCAAGACAGCATTGAAGATAACGCTCCAACAGACACGTCCGCTGGGCGCTGCAATAAATTGCGAAATCATCAACAAAAAGAGATCCAGAGACGTCGGCTGAAAGGCAATCTACGATCGGATTGATTGCAATGGCAAAGAGCGCCACACTCAAGACGGAGCCCTGTGGTACCCCATTCTCCTGGCAAAAGGTATCTGACAAAACAGAGCCCACCCGTACCCAGAACTTGCGATCTGCCAAAAACGCTTGAATGAAAAGAGGAAGGCGGCCCCGAAGGCCCCATGTGTGCAATGTGCGGAGAATGCGCGCTCTCCAACAGGTATCGTATGCCTTCTCCAAGTCGAAGAACACTGCTACTTTAGAAAGTTGTTCATAATGAAGGTCAACAACGTAACGAGGTGATCAGCAGCAGAGCGGTGTCGACAAAAACCGCATTGGACAATAGTCAGGAGGCGGCGAGATTCAAGGAGCCAGACCAACCGAGCGTTAACCATGCGTTCCATCACCTTACAGACGCAGCTCGTCAGAGAAATGGGGCGATAGCTGGAAGGAAGGTGTTTGTCCTTCCCTGGTTTGGGGATGGGGACAACAATGGCTTCACACCAACTTGTGAGAACATGACCTTCAGTCCATATGCGATTGTAGGTACTAAGAAGAAAGCACTTGCCCGCAGGAGAGAGCTTCTTCAGCATCTCAATATGAATGGAATCGGGCCCGGGAGCAGAAGACCGGGACAGGGCGAGAGCACTGTCTAGCTCCTGCATGGTGAAGGCGACGTTATAATTTTCACGATTAAAAGAGTGGAAAGAAGGCGGCCGTGCCTCCTCTACCTGTTTGCGAGGGAGAAAGGCAGGGTGTTAATGGGCAGAGCTTGAAACCTCCGCAAAGAAACGGCCCAATGCATTGGAAACAGCAGCGGGGTCCACGAGGACTGCGTTCTCCACAGTCAGGCCAGGAATCGGGGAGTGGACCTTGATGCCGGACAAACGGCGTAGGCCACCCCAAACAACCGTGGAGGGAGTAAAACGGTTAAAAGAACTAGTAAAAGCAGTCCAGCAAGCTTTCTTGCTGTCGTTTATGATACGACGACATTGCGCTCTGATACGTTTATAATTTATGCAATTCTCCAAAGTTGGGTGGCGGCGGAAGGTGCGTAAAGCACGGCGCCGGGCTTCAAGCGCGTCGCGGCAGGCTGCAGTCCACCAAGGGACCTGGACATGACGTGGAGATGAGGATGTACGAGGTACGGAACGTTCAGCAGCGGTGAGAATAACCTCTGTCAGGTAGTCGACCTGACTGTCACAGTTGGGAAAATTCTGATCGTGAGAAACAGCCACGGAAGAATAAAGCCCCCAGTTGGCTTTGGAAATGTTCCAACTGGTGGGACGAGGAGATGGGGAATGATGCAGGAAGTGGATGATACAAGGGAAATGGTCACTCGAGTACGTGTCAGAAAGTGCATACCACTCAATCCGACCGGCAAGCTGAGGAGTGCATATTGCGAGGTCTATATGGGAGTAAGTGTGTGTTGTGTCTGAAAGGAAGGTCGGTGCACCGGTGTTGAGGAAGACAAGATCGAGGTGTTGGAGAAGGTCCACCAAAAGGGAGCCTCTCGGACAAGGTGCCGGAGAGCCCCATAGGGGGTGGTGGGCATTAAAGTCGCCTACCAACACGAAAGGTAAAGGGAGCTGGTCAACAAGGTGTAGCACATCTGCCCTAGTAAGGGCAGATGACGATGGCGAATAGATATTACAGAGGGAGAAGGTAAATGTGGATTAAGTGATGCAGACAGCAACTGCCTGTAGGTGAGTGTGCAAGGAAATGGGGTGGAAATAGACATCGTCTCGAAGGAGCATCAGAACCCATCCATGGGCTGGGACACCTTCCACGGGTGGCAGGTCGAACCCCACAGAGGTGTAGTGTGGAAAGTCTGCATGATCACGTGGACGCAACTTAAGTTTCCTGGAGGCAGACTAGAAGCGGGCACTGCAATCGAAGGAGTAGTTTTAACTCCTCCCGATTAGAACGAATGCCGCGAATATTCCATTGAAGGAGCGCCATGATAAAAATGAGAGAAGAAATAAGGATAAAAACCAACTAGCAAGCAGGGTCACCTCGACGGCCGCTGAGGTCCGGATTTCGAGGGAGCACTGCTATTGCTGTCCAGGGGCAAAGGGTCGTGGTCCATAGGTTCGACCGACGCGCCTGCCACCTCCCTGAGTTGATCAGGAGGGGCAGTTTCCACCGCCGGTAGAGGGCCGGGTGCCCGGCAGACGGAGCGACCCGGTGAAACAGAAGGCGGCCGAGGCCGGCAACTGTTAGACGGCGTGACGGATGGGTCACACCTCGGCGGGGAAGGAGAGGAACTCTTTTTCTTGTCAGCTCTTCTGGAAGAGTGACAGCGGGAAGAGGCAGTTGACGGTTGGGAAGCCTGAGAACGCAGAAAATCCTCACAGACGGGTTCCTTTTTCAAGGTCCGGGCATCTTGTTTAGGTGCCCGCGGTTTACTAGAGATTGACGAAGACTGTACCTTAGAAGGAGCAGGAGGAAGCGGGGACGTGGAATGGGCAATCTTCGGGCTGGCGGATCGCACAACTGTGTCAGCGAAAGTGAAGTCACAAGTCTGGGTACTGGAATCCTTGGTAGGTCGAGTTGAGGTGAGGACCTTACTGTATGTACCCACTGGGAGGACAGTGGGCTTTCGACTCGCCAACAACTTTCGAGCGGCAGATGTCGATACCTTCTCCGTAACCCGAATTTGCTGGATTACCTTCTCATCCTTGTATACAGGGCAGTCACGAGAGGAAGCCGCATGGTCACCGTTGCAGTTTAGGCAGTGAGGGGACGGAGGTGGACAATCCCCCTCATGGGCGTCCCTACCACAAGTGACACACTTTGCTGCATTTGGGCAATGTTCACGGGTATGGTTGTACCTGTGGCACTGAAAACAGCGCGTTGGGTTAGGTACATAAGGGCGGATGGAGATGACTTCATACCCTGCTTTGACCTTCGATGGGAGGTCAACTCTGTCGAACGTCAAAAACACAGTACTAGTCGGTGTCGGTTGGTTATCGACCTTTTTCATTACCCTATGGACGGCTGTCACACCCTGGTCGGACATATAGGATTGGATGTCTTCATCAGACAACCCGTCAAGGGATCTCGTGAAGACTACCCCCGTCACGAGTTGAGTGTGCGATGTGCTTCCACCTTGACAGGAAACGTGTGTAACAGTGTAGTTTCTGAGCTTGGAAGGCACTTTCCACTTCCAGCAATAATGTGCCATTGCGCTGACGTGAACAGGTTTTAACAGGGCCAGCAATTGCATCTACACCTTTCTGTATAACGAAAGGATTGACAGAATTTAAATCCTTTCCGTCGGTGCGAGAGACAACAAGAAATTTAGGTACATTAGGCAGAGTCTTTTTTTGCTGAGGCGAATCTAACTTACGTTTCTGGGTCAACGTCACTAAAGAAGAGAAGGAAGTCATCGCGGAAGAGTCCCCCGTGATTACCGGTGTCTCCGATGGTGCGCTCCTTCCTAGTGGGGGCCCTCTCCGAGGGCTTACCCGCCTTAGGTGATTGTTCACACCTCAGGTCACACCTCCCGAGAACTGACGGAGGGACCAATCGGCACGTTCGGAAGGTACCAGCTCGGGTAATCACCCCTCCCCTTTACCAGGGGGTACGTACGTGCCCTACTTGTCTACCCGGGGCGGGGAATTACGCGTTACCCCGTCACCTGCTATGCATGATAATGCGTGGGTCGGCCTTCAGACACGCACAGGGAGGAAAGAAGAAGAATAGAGGAAGTGAAGAGAAAGAAGGAAAGAAGTGTCTCAAACGCCGAGGCAGAGACTAATGAGGAGGAGAAGGAGGCTAGGAGAGTACAAGGAGAGAAAGACAGAAACAAAGGGTAAGAAAGGAAGGAACGAAGGAAGAAAAACGACAACAAGAACCACCGTAGCTCACGAAATATGCCCGTCTCCAGGCGAAGGCATAAACCGGGAGGGAAAGTGAAGCTGCCTGGGGCAGAAGAAAGACTGCTCCGGCTCGGGACCCCGCGCGCGCCACACACGTACCCACAAAAGAACTGTGGGCCCTCTGGGGGGTAGCACACCTCGAGATTGAGGGGTTTTTATAGAGGTTTGTACCGTCCTCGCGACCCGGGCAATTAAGCCAAGATCCCCGGGCTCTGAAACGTACAACGTTCCACCGTTGCGCTGAACGTAGCGGACTGTTGGCACAACACAGCCCACAGCTCAGGACCCCGGGTTCGCCAAGCCCGTACTCAGCAAATTAATGCTGGGCCCCTGAGGGACAATGTCACAGAGACCCCAAGGTTGAAAAGAAGCTATCCGTAATGGGGGCAAGGATGGGGGTGGAGAGCTGAGGTATACGTGGGCCTAATACACAATTTACTTTAAAAATTGACAGTAAAAATCTCCGTTTTATGCATGATAGTCAAGACAAGAGAAGGCGCTTACTACAAAATAAATATGCCTGACAGAGTATACGTGATTTAGAAGAAACAATTACATTACCTTTACATTCTCTTACCTACATCCAAAACAGACAGAAAAAGTGCGAGATTTAGTTCAAGGGCTACTCAATAACTGATTTACACACAGCATGAACATTAGTACGCCAAATCGCAACCTAACTACACATTTAAGTGACCAAAGTGCTGAAGTTATCGAGGCTCCACTTCATTGTTTGTGTGTATTATTATTGTACAAAACTGATGATAAAAGGGTACGGTAGTGCGTTATTTCTGAAAACATGATGATTCAAAAAATGGCCGAATGAAAAACTGTGTTGCAAACTATTAACATTCATCAAATAGCGAATTCCATAATTTTAGCACAGGTTCCCATAACACCGTAAATTTTGCCTGGAAATCATGATAACTACGGACAAACCTTAACACTTGGCATGTCTGATGGTATATAAATTTACTCCTTTATTACTAGCATATGTACATTAATTTTTCACAAATTTAAATCAAATTAATGGTGCAGTTACTTACTCATCCGAATTCAATTTTGCCCTTTTTACTTCAGGAACCTCACTAGGTGGATGGTTATGCAGAAAAGAAAATGTATATTTCCAATTGTTACTAATCCCAAACTGAATGTTGTCACCAGCTTTCAGTATTACTGCTGAACCTTTTGTGATTTTCTGTCCATTGACGTAAGTTCCTGTGGTACTCTGTAACAGTAAATATATCCCTCAATTGGTGGTTTCAGATCTTTTAACACAAACAAAGAAGATTAGTATTTTTTACCAAACCATCAAAAGTATGATTACTCCTGCATTTGCAAATGTTTAACACAGTATTTCAGTGTAGTCTGCCACAATTTTCCAACACAAGCAATGAGTTCTTAGTGTTACATTAATGTAAAAATGTACATAATAGGATTCAGAAATAGTTTATGCACTATCAAAATTAATTACAAATCATAACATTTCTAAACATAGTGTTACAAGTTCACTCAACAATCAAAGAGGTCTGGAACAGAGCAGTTCTAATTAGCAGGAAGAAACAACCACTGCTGAAAGGACCAAAGGGTCGGTACAAACACGACTGTGAGAATAGGATCCAAGGTAATAGTAGGTCGCTGCCAGCCCAAAATGTTATGAAACTTGAATGAAACCAGAGTCTGAACAGGCATATGTCCCCGGGGAGGAGACATAGCACTCCCAGCATTCTTTCTTAATGTGTCTGATTAAATATTGAGCGTTAGCAAGAAGTCACTTGAAAGTAATGAAGTTAGCCTGGAAAGGGGGTTGGTGGTGGTGATCAAAGTTTTAGGGCACTAAATAGTTAGCTTATCTGCACACATGCTCAAAACACAAAAAGTTCAAGGTAAACTGGACATCGTCTAAGGATGGGCAGAAATTAAAAGTACAACCACAGTCTAACATATACAGTTACGACACTGACTGATTTTTGTTATACGCCATGACAGCAGCACTCCAAGCGGCTGGCGAGCTACATTTCTGAATACGGTTATCTGATGAGTAAGAATAGTGTTGTTTAAATTAATTTTAACATACTTTTTACGACAGAGGAGGTACGTAGTAACAGCAAAATCGGTAATAACTACTAAACAACTCCACAATTGTCTTTATTAAGTTTACTAAGAACCATTGGAGGGTATGAAACGGCACATTGCAAAACAGATTATTTAAGATTCTCTTGAAATCTGCAGCTTTTTAATGAAGATTTTCCTTTTGTATTAAGAACAAGAAAAGGCTAATAAACTACAGAAGACCCAACTTGCTTGTACAAAGACAACAGTTTTCTACTCAGAAGCATCAAGATTTCATCACTACAATTCCAGTCAAATCAGTAAGCATTGAAAGTAAGAAAGTTATATGGAATACAATACCTAGGCCTACATTATTTAATGTACCAAATCATTCACCACAGCTGTAGCTGAAAGAAAATCCTCACAAACATGCAATAAAACATCGAAAGCAAAAAACACCTTTCCCCAACAAAGCGGAAACCCAATACGTAATTATTGCTACATCTGAACCACAAATGACATGAAACTTCAAGCTATTCATTATGTAAGCAGAAGTAATTACACTCAAAAGTAAAAAAGGTAAAGCAGTCAACAATCCGAAGATTGGTTTGAACACCACAGTGCTTTACTAGGCATGGTCCTGTTTGGAGGTGGTATGCCGTTGCCTTCCTCCGACCTTCGAACTGACTTACCCAGCCAGTTATAGGGGGACCTGCAGTTTAACATGGGTTCCGAACCACGGTGCTACTCGGTATTTTTCACATTAGCAATACTGCCAGAGGTGAAAGAAGTGGAAAGTAACAGAAAAATCCTAGGACCTGGTGAGGATCGAACCCGCGACCTTTGGATTTGTAGTCTGGCACTCTACCACTGTGCAACCGATGCGCGAGTATAAGTGTTTAAACAAAAAACGAACAAAGTGCAAAAATTTATGAATCATTACACTCCATATCAAATTTTTACATCTCAATGAAACTATACAAACTGTAACAGAAATATATGTTTATCGTGTGTTTAAGTACTTTCAGCAGCATTAGCTGTAAGTATCCCCATATTTTCAGGTATTTCTTGATGAATAAGTTACTGTTTATATCAATGAATCAGTTAAATGCGGTTGTTTTTACATTTATTTCACAATTATTTATGTGTATAGATATTTTACTAATTCCTGGAATGCAAAAATTACAGAAACTGATTAATCACACAGAAAAGTTGTTACAAACAAACATTACTCTTACAGCGGCTTGCCCATTGCTAGGAACACTAGAGTTATTGCAACTGTCAGTTGGTAACAACGTTCATAGCAGTGTCGCGATTGTATGTGTTAGACTGTGATACAACCAAATGTTGTAATGGGACTAGAAGTAAGGAACTCTGAAATTGAAACTAAAGATACCAGTTTAAAATATGACAACAGACATGGTTAAAATGTTGACAGATTGGTCACATCAAAAGCGAGGCTGAGAATTTAACTTTCCCCTTAAAGCTGTACTTTAGTTTTAAAACAGGTAGATTCAAAACAGAATGGGAACAATAAAAATCAACACAAATAGTTTCGCAAAACAGAAAAAAATCCTTTAAAACTGTGGTGTTAGACTATTTCTATAACTGCCCAATTATCTAAAGCACTGACGAGCAGCCATTACAATGGAGAAATCGTCCACAAAAAAGGAATGCTGTACATGTCATCGTTCTGTAGACTTAATACTGTTGATGGCAATGGCAAACGCCATCACGCTTATAACCTTCCTTGTGCGGACACCATTCATTCGCTTAAAATAGGCATGTAAGGTACTCCCAACCTTGTACCTAAAACAATGGATAGATGTACATGAAAACACCACTCATGGAGCTGTCACAAAACATTATGCCTCCACGTAGTATCATAGGCCGTATCAGGATCTAAGAAAACACTGAAGAGCTGTTGCTTACATAGGAAAGCTTGTTGAATTTCTCTTTACAGCAGAATTAGGTTATAAAGCATTGAGCGGAACCTGCTGAACCCGCACTGGGAGTGGGTGAGTAAGGGCTCGTTTTCAAGAGTGCATACTAGGTGTCGATTGACCCTATGCTAAAAATGTTCAAATGTTTGTAGAGCTTAATGGACATGTCATGTCATCAGTCATGGACATGTCATGTCATCAGTCCCTAAACTAACAAACTACTTATGAATTAGCTTATACTAAAGATGGCAAAAACATCCATGCCCGAGGGGGGGGGGGGGATTCGAACCCCCGACCGCAGCGGCTGTGCAGACCACCGCAGACGGTTCGGCCACCGCGACTGGCTGACCATATGCTCCTCAGTATTTCTTACACATGTGGTGTGACTAATACTGCATAAACTATAAGGGTCAGTACAATATTTTGCTAGTTTTTAAATTGGGATTAAAATAGATTCCTTCAACAAGCTGGGGATTTGATTAAAAAGTTGAAGGAGGACCACCTTCAATTGTGTTTTCAACTGTTTCATCAAACTATATGTTATTGGGATTCCAGTTCCAACAATGAGAAAGGCTGGTTGTATTCTTCAACATTGGTGGACCGGAAATCAAAACCAACCCTCTCCTGTATTGCCCAATCCCAACTGAAGACCACATTCTGACTAGATCAGTTGTAATAGTTTCATATGATTCTGCCATTACCTGTGCAATGCATCTTTGAGATAGTCAGGAGGTGTGCCCCTGTAGTCATACGGCTGCTGCTGGCAATCGGAAATTCTACCTCAAGGTCCTCCTAATGGCCTCCCATACTCTGCTGATGTGGACATACTGATCAAATTTAGGAAGTCTTGCCAAGACCTCTACACTCTCTCTCTCTGAATTTGTCTTACCTGTGTCCTCTCCACCCAAAAATTTACATGATTCACAAATTTAGGGCACGGGTGGAATCGCTGCGAAGCTGCCCTTCTGTCCCCGATTGCAGAAAGACATTAAACATTCCACTGACTGACTGCAGTATTGCCTTCCGATTTCAGGATGGATGGACTGGCATGTGGTGAATAAGTGCTGTAATATGATCCACCATTTCTGGACACCTTCAAACCACTCAAAAACAGGCAACTGTCTATAAAGCACCCAGTCAGCTATGTTGACAAGCCACCTTGGCGGCTTCCTAACTCAATCCATTCCATCTGGCAGATTTAGCCAGATAGGGTAGTGACCATTGCCATGAAGGTCATTGTCCACATCCCACAGAGCAGTGTTAGTAATAGCGGGCAAACGTAAGGAGGGGTCTCTGGCTGGTATATGTAACACTTCATAGGGTTTGGTATGTAAGGCCTAATCATAATCCTATCATGTGTAGCTTGACCCATGTTTAGCAATATTATTTCTGTTGGCTGTATCACACCCTCAATCATCGAACCCCTGCGGCAAGTCTTGTTAGATCCCCATACTGCACTGGTGCATTAAAGTCTCCCAAAAGGAGAAAGGGGTGGGGAAAACTGCCAATGAGCTATGTCAAGAGTTCACTGTCAATGGGATCTCCAGGCAGTCAATACAGAGAGCACACTTTAATATCAAAATGGGCCAGTATATGGACAGCAACCACTTGTAATATTGTAGTTAAGGATAAGTGTGAGGAGTGGTGTGTGTCCCTGACGAACACTGCCACACCACCTTGCACCTTATCACCAGTGAGGTTGTCTTTGCTGTAGAGGTGATAGCCTCGAAGTACAGGTCCAACACTTACCAGCAAGACATGAGCACAGGAGGAGTCCAGGATGTAGCAGGGGTCGGCTCTGCAGGAGTAAACATAGCTTCGCGCAGCTGAGTTAAGTTTTACCATTGACTTCATTGCCCCCCATTATTGAGCAACAGTTGAATCTATTTTTATTGAATTTTAATAATTTGACACTCCAGAATTTCAGAGTTAAGTAGTTTTATTTATTAAGCTATGCCCTTTAGTGGTATTTTATTAGTTCAATTTTCATCCCCCACGTCAAACACGTGAATGTGATAATGTGACCTGCTGTTTTTTCAATCTACACCCTCCCTATTTTAATATTTCTTGCTTAGGAAAGATTTAACATATTTTAGATGTGTTTTAAACAAGTTTGTAAATCTTCCCTCTCCCCCTCCCTTTCAAACATGATGCCTAGAAGAGGCGAATTGCATCACATTTAAATAAATAAAACATCAAGTTTATGCAATCAAGACTGTTTTTTTATCAAAAATATCAATTACGGTTGCTGTGCCAGTGCAACTAAAATATGGAGTGGAGTGATTCTGTTTAAAACATGTCTGTTTGGGGGGGAGGGGGAGAGAAAATCCTGTACTTTATAAGAAATTGTAATTTCTCCAAACTTGTCCTGAATTCATTTGTATTCCACGGGAGTATGGTAGCCATACCAGCAGTCAGCAGTGTGTTTCTATTTTACCCTTATCCTTGCACTTTTTGAGCAGACAGATTGCCTAGTTCCAGTGACAAGGCATCTGGCTCCACAATGATATTGTCAGTTAAGGCTGCACTAACAATGTTCGATGATACCTGAGGTAAAAGGAAGATAAAGAAAGGGAGAGTTGGGGGCACTGCTTTTGGAGAGCAGTCTGTGTTTGAGTGGATGAGGGGACTTTGCTTTTGGGATACCTTCTCAGTGACCACTGTAGGTATCTGTTCTTTCTCTTCTATTGGAGATGCCTGAATTGCAATTTCCTTTTTACTGGCCAAACTTTCGACATGTATAGGTGCAGCTACAAGTGCTAGTGGTGGATACTGGAAAGGTCTGTGTCGCAGCATCAACTTTGGGCATAGCATTCTGCACAATGATGCATAGGAAGTCTTATGTAAGGTAGGTTTGGTTGCCTTGTAGGCTAGTCTTTTTTTGTCAACTATGTAGAGGAAACATTTTGTGACCTTTGTGTCCCGCATAACTGAGGATACAGTTAACCATCCATGGATCATCCACCAAACCTAGTGGCAACAAGTGTCGAAGTCCATATTTGGGACACAACACAAAAAGGAGGTGACATTCCATTAAGATATGAGCCACTGATTGTAGAGCCCCACAACCAGATTGTGAGGAAGGCTAAATACACAAAACAATGGGTCAGCCTGGATGTCTGATACAGAGACGACAAAGGGTAATGGATTCCCTCTGGGAAGAGCATAAGGAAGAACACCAAGATTCAGTGGTCGTCTTGATTGTGCAGAGTTTATTACATGGAGCAGTAGCCTGCCAGCTGCTGTTCCATTTTTCTACACCCACAGTTATTTACCCGAGAGTCTAGTGGGAAATTGCACCAACTACTATCTGGCCAAATGGTTAGCCCGTTCATTCCCTAGGATACCCACATGACTGGCAACCCAGAGAACGGCAATGAAGCAGGTGGCATTACAATGGTCTGGGAAGAGGTCATGGATAGAAGTGACCAAAGGATGGAAAGAGTAGCTTCAGTCAATGGCCTGCAAGCTGCTGATTGAGTCGGTACAGATTAAAACATGGGCCAGGGTGGCCTGTTTAATAAAATGGAGGGCTCTGATAATGACCATCAGTTCTGCCATAAACACTCTACATGTTTCTAAAAGAGAATGCCATTTCTACTGGCAGGAGATGTAAAATCATATCCCATATGACCAATAGTTTTTGATTCATTAGTGGAGAAGATGGTGTTATTCTGTAACTCTACAAGTCCTGGGTGCAACAAATGCTGGAAGATTATGGCGACAACTGAAGCTTTTGGACCTAGGAAAAGGGTCCGTCCGAATTCATGGTTGGGGCACCATCCAAGGGGTATAATGTGAGGGCTGCAGACCAGCATGGAAGTCCCTGCAAAGAAAGGCGAGCTGCAATCTGATGGGTAATCCCACTCGGGGGTGGGTATCAGGAGGTTGAGACCCATCACATGGAAAAACAATATAATATATGGGATGAGCAGGAAATTGTCGAATCTTAATGGCATAGGATGCGAAAAGCTGATACTGCATAATTTGATGAGGGAAGATTCCTGTTTCGGCAAGGAGATTCAACAAGGCTGGTCCCAAAGGCACCCGTAGCCAAGCATACACTACAATGGTGAACCAGGTGTAACACTTTCAGCACAGAAGGAGCTGCTGAGCAATAAATCTGGCACCCATAATCCAAAGAGGACAAATTCATAGTTCAACAGATACGAAGGAGAGATGCAAAATCTGCACTCCAAAAGGAGTGGGCAAAGAAACAGATCATTTACACTAGAACAGCAGAAGGGGTCAAAATGACCAGTCACACTTTTTCTTCATTTTCATATCCAATTTATTTACTCCGTTAACAAAATCATAGGACATATTCTAATTTTTTCTCCTCTTCATGGTGATGTATTAGGATTTAAAAAGTACTTATATTTCCTTTGAAATTTGCATCAATATACCTAGAATAGTAGATGGGGTCAATTTGACTCCGTTGTAATTTCTCTTCTGAATGTATGTAAATAATGCCACAATGAAGCAACAACAGTCTTGCAGATCAGTTGCTGCTCGTTATTGCAACTTACCATTTGGACAACCCAGTCTACCTCACTGTATGTCATTCGGGTATAGTTTTTCTCCTCAAAACATGCTTTTGAAAATGTATCAACAATGTGGAGTTTCCGGTGAAGAAGTGCTACAGCTCTTAGAGAATTCCAAATTTGAATCAGAAACAGACATCACTGATGAAGATGATGATGATGATTATGTACCCAAGGCAAGTGAAAATGAAAACATAGTGAAAATTATAGAGGGAAACTTTCCTGGTGGAATAAACAAAATTAAAAAATTGAAAAGAGATGACTTACCAAAAGGACCAGCTCGTCGATAGAAATGAATAAAATCACACACAAACACACATACAAGCTTTCGCCACCACTGGCAGCTTCTTCAGGAAAAAGAGGAAAAAAGGGGAGGAGAAAGGGAAGGATATGGGTTTTAAGGAAGTGGAAAAGGAGTCATTCCAATCCCAGGAGTGGAAGGACTTACCTTAGGGGAAAAAAAGGAAGGTAAACAAATACACACACACTCAGACATATCAAAACGCAAACACGCCTAGACAGACATTTGTAAAAAGCAAAGAAGTTGGAAGCAAATTAGTGGAAGAGAATTCACAAGCTTATCTACATCAGACCTGTCATCACTGCAGGAAAAGTTGGAAGTGTCTACAAAGATGGTTCCTTGAGACGGAACTGAGTGGGAGACTACAAATTTTTCATCTTCTGGAAGAAGCTTGGTTGCTAACATTCGGGAGGAGAAAAGAGGACCCACTGCTTACACTTGCCAACATGCAGATGACTCTGCAACCAGTGCCTTCTGTTTTAGTTTTGACAAAGCAATGCCATATCTCTTGAAAAATACACCAAGTCATATGAAAAAAGAAGAAACAATGTCTGGACTGTTTCACTCAAAGAACTGGAAAACTGATAGCCATCATGTATGCTTAGGGTGTCATTTGTACAAAAGGTATGTCTGTGGATGATGTATAGTCACACACTTGGGGACCTGCTTTTATCAAGGAGATTATGCCACGAGACAGATTTCAGGAGATTCTCAGTTCCTACAATTTGATGAAAAATCATACCCGAGCTAAATTCCTGGCAGCCAATAAATTTGCTCTAGTATCTGATAATTGTAAAGTTCATTCAAAACAGTATTTGTTCTTGCCTTCCTGGAGAAAATAACCACAAATGAGCAACTATTACCAAGCAAAACTAGATGCAGTTTCACTCATTTCATGTCCAACAAATCAGACAAATGTGGCCTCAAATTCTGGTTGGCTGTTGATGTGATGACAAAGTATACAGGGTGAGTCACCTAACATTACCGCTGGATATATTTCGTAAACCACATCAAATACTGATGAACCAATTCCACAGACCGAAAGTGAGGAGAGCGGCTAGTGTAACTGGTTAATAAAAACCATAAAAAATGCACAGAAGTACGTTTTTTAACACAAACCTACGTTTTTTATGGAACCCCGTTAGTTTTGTTAGCACATCTGAACATACAAACAAATACGTAATCAGTGCCGTTTGTTGCATTGTAAAATGTTAATTACATCTGGAGATATTGTAACCTAAAGTTGACGCTTGAAACCTCCGACGTTGGCAACCACCTCACTGGTCCTCACTTCATTGCAGGGCCACAAACAGCTGACATACATACATCGCGTTTCTACAGAATGATCTGCCAACGTTGCTCGAAAATGTCCCACTGGAAACGCATCGACATATGTGGTATCAGCATGATGGTGCACCTGCACATTTCGCAATTAACACTAGGCTGACCCTAGACAGGATGTTCGACAAGCGTTTCATAGGACGTCGAGGATGCATAAATTGGCCAGCCCATTCTTCTTATCTTACACCTCTGGACTTCTTTCTGTGGGGTTCGTTAAAGGAGAATGTGTACCGTGATGTGCCTACAACCCCAGAGGATATGAAACAACGTATTGTGGCAGCCTGCGGTGACATTACACCAGATGTACTGCGGCGTGTACGACATTCATTACGCCATAGATTGCAATTGTGTGCAGCAAATGATGGCCACCACTTTGAACATCTATTGGCCTGACATGTCGGGACACACACTATTCCACTCAGTAATTGAAAACGGAAGCCACATGTATATGTGTACCTCATCCCTCATGGTAATGTACATGTGCGTCAGTGAAAAAGACCAATAAAGGTGTTAGCATGTGGACGTACTGTGCTGTTCTAGTCTCTTCTTTATCTAAGGTACATTGCTGTTCCCTTTGGATCCCTACTTAATTCGGTGCTCCCGATACACACGATCGAACAGCGGAGGAGTGGTATTCAAGCGTCAACTTTAGGTTACAATATCTCCGGATGTAATTACCATTTTACAATGCAACAAACGGCACTGATTACATATTTGAGTATATGTTCAGATGTGCTAACAAAACTAACAGGGTTCCATTAAAAAAAACGTAGGTTTGTGTTAAAAACATACTTCCGTGCATTTTTCTATGGTTTGTATTACCCAATTACACTAGCCCCTCTCCTCATGTTTGGTCTGTGGAATCTGTTCGTCAGTATTTGATGTGGTTTACGAAATATATCCAGCAGTAATGTTAGGTGACTCACCCTGTATATCCAATGCTTACCTGTAACTCGGCAAACAGGACACGCTTAAAAGAGATGCAACCACCTGGAGAGTACGTTGTTCTGTGTCTTATGGAGCCATTTGCAAATCAAGGAAGAATTAATACAACAGACAACTTGTTTACATCTCTAACTTGCAAAGAAACTCAAAGATAAGAAAACTTCATTAGTTGGTACAATGAACAAGATCTGTCATGAAATCCCCAATGACATAAGGAAGCCCAATGCTGAAATACATGCTGCACCATAGTGGAAGCCCAGAATAAACCACACCTGTATACCAAATAAAACAAGAACAAAAATGTCATTCTTCCAAGTACACTGCATGTTGAAGTAGCAATAAGCAAGGAAACAAGGAAGGAAGGAAGGAAAGAAAGAAAGAAGAAACCTGAAATAGTAACACTGTACAATGCAACAAAGTATGGTGTGGACGTGGTAGATCAAATGACACAAATATACTAGAAGGTAGCAAGCAGGAGATGGCCAATGCATGTCTTTTCCATCTTCTTGGGCATAATTTTTAATTATGGTGCTTAATAATTATTGTCACTACTAAAAATGTGTGTATATGAAAATATTTTATTCTGGGAATTGTTGCAGATAAGAAACCATGTGCCCTGAACACACCACATTTGCTTCAGTGCCTTCAGGATCATGTGAAGCTCTGCTATAAAAACAGAAAAGACTGTAGGAGGCGAATTCTGATAACTTGGTCGGGGAACACTGTGGAATGGCTGAAGAAGTCCCCATGTTTGGAACAATCAGTCTAAACCACTGTAAAATTGTGATGCCTATCTAATATGTCAAAAAATACAGATTGATACATAAAATCAGGACTGCAACCTTTCTGAAAATTTGTAAATTCTAAAATAATTCTGGGCCTCTGAAAGAGCCAAGGGGGAAATATGCTCCAACTCATCGCCGTACATTAAAATCAGGTACATTCATCGACAATCCTTCATGGAAATACCAAAAGTTCTTGTCACCCGTTGCAGAGTATGAAACAGCCCATCCATGGGAGACCGAGCTACACTATGGTATGCAGGTGTATGACACTGACAGTGTTTTATACACCTGGCGGCTGATGGACAGCAGGGGCTCAGCAGCCTCAGCACAGAGGCTCAGAATGGGGATTGTTCTGAAAGTCCCAGAAAGATAACTGACCCTGACTCACATCCACCTCCATAAGCTCTGGAGAGGGGTCAGATGAAGTGTCAGCTGTTTAAGAGGTGGTTTCACCCTTGCTGGGAACTTTGCTGCTTTTGATTTATTTTTGTAACCTTGGGTTGGGGAGGGGGGGGCTACTGTAGCTGTGGTAATAGCTGGACTGGGTGGTACGGCAGACTTATCAGTTTGAGGGCTCAGGGACTGTAAAAGTTATATCCCTGGCTTTTTCAGATGATGTTGGGGGAACTATAGGTGTTGAAGCTACTTCTACCTGACAGGTACCCTGGCAAGTACACGTATTCATGCCAACACTCAACAATCTCCATTTATGTGGAGAAAACTAGTTTTTGCAGAGCGGCAGCAAAAGAAGCTGCAAATACAGAATGCTGCCTAAGAACAACAGATTTGCTTGGTTGTCTGCCTCTCCTGTATCTTTTTTACCTCGTGATAGACTGCAATCCCTATTCCAAACAGAGTGGCCCCCAGCACAATTAACACACTTTGCAGGTGGTGTGCAGATTTGTCACAGGTGGTGTGCCGATTTGTCACAGGTGGCTCCACCCTTGTATCCCAAAGTGGAGTGCCCAAAGCACTGGCTTCTGAAACAGCATATGGAATTAGGTACAAAGGGTCGAATGTTTAATCACAGAAAACCTGCCTCCACCTGTTCAGGGAGGATGAAGGACTCCAATTTTACGAGTGCTCCCTCACCCTCTTCATAACACTCTGTATGTTGGCGAGACCTACAGCCCACACTGATTTTAATTCTTTGATTGGTATGTCCACCAAATTCCTATTTCAACTGAGTATTCCCAAGGCACTTTGCTTTCTGGAGATTTGCCGCCTGTTGTGAATTAGAGGTTTCTACTAACAGGGTACCGTTCCCGCAAGTCTCTCTAAACCCTTCTTTATATAGAATGGCAAAACGTTAACAAATGAACCGTCTGTCCATTTAATTATGAGAAATACATTCTAGCTAGTAGCCTGGGTTACTAGGTACCAAACATTTTCTATGAGCTCCTACATCCAAAGGACTGGTGTGCCAAGGGCTCTTTTTTGATTGAGTGTCGATAACCCCCAGTGGTACAACCATCCCGTTAAGAGTTGAAACATTCAAGCTGGTCCCACAAACAGCTAGGAATCTGAAAGTCCCACTAGCCAGAGCTCTGCTTGCCTAGCTAAGCCTTATACAATTGAGGTGCGGCAGTAAGTGAGTGAAGGCACTGTTGGATTCGTTGCACTATGGGGTGGACGGAATATAACACGCATAGGCTCTGGAGTGCACACAGGGAGTCTGAGCATATGACACATTTAGAATCCTGGTGTCACCGGATGTACTGCTTGGCCAGATAAGTGGCAAAGAGGTCCGCCATAACGAGCAAACAATAGTCTTGGGGATGATACTGAAAAGAAGTCACCAAGCACAAAGGCACACCAGACACCATCGTCAGTCTTGGAATCATCAGTATAAATGAAGATACTGTCTGCAAGCTGTGAGCTAAGAGCGACAAACATGCTGTGATGGAAGAGGTCAGCCATAGAATCTTTGGGAAGCAAATGGTGGGGTGGCTTGCGTGCCTCAACGATGCAGATAGCTGTACCGTAGGTGCAACCACAATGGAGGGGTATCTGTGGAGAGGCCAGACAAACTTGTGGTTCCTGAAGAGGGGCAGCAGCCTTTTCAGTAGTTACAGGGGTAACAGTCTGGATGATTGACTGAGCTGACCTTGAAACATCAGCTAATGTGGCTTTGCCACACAGTTACTGCGAATGGCTGAAAGCAAGGGGAAACTACATCCGTTATTTTTCCCGAGGACATGCAGCTCTACTGTATGAACATATGATGATGGCATCCTCTCGGGTAAAACAGTCCCCCATTCGGATATCTGGGCGGGGACTACTCAGGAAGATGTGATAATCAGGAAAGACAATACTGGCATTCTACGGGTCGGAGTGTGGAATGTTAGATCCCTTAATTGAGTAGGAAAATTAGAAAATTTAAAAAGGGAAATGGATAGGTTGAAGTTAGATATAGTGGGAATTAGTGAAGTTCAGTGGCAGGATGAACAGGATTTCTGGTCAGGTGTGTATGGGGTTATAAATACAAAATCAGTTAGTGGTAACGCAGGGGTAGGTCTGAAAATGAAGAAGAAAATAGGAATGTGAGTAAGTTACTACGAACAGCATAGTGAACGCATTATCGTAGTAAAGATAGACACGAAGCCAACACCAACCACAGTAGTGCAAGTTTATATGCCAACTAGCACGGCCAATGATGAGGCTATCGAAATAATGTATGAGGAGATAAAAGAAATCATTCAGAAAGTTAAGGGAGACGAAAACTTGATTGTGATGGGGGACTGGAACTCGGTAGTAGGAAAGGGAAGAGAAGAAAATGTAGTACGAGAATATGGATTGGGAACAAGGAATGAAAGAAGAGATCGCATGGTAGAATTTTGCGCAAAGCACAATTTAATGATCGCCAACACTTGGTTTAATCATCATAAAAGAAGGCTGTATACATGGAAGAGACCAGAATTTACTACAAGGTACCAGATTGACTTTATAATAGTAAGGAATAGATTTATAAACCAGGTTCTAAACTTTAAGACATATCCAGGGGCAGATATAGACTCTGACCACAACTTATTGGTTATGAACTGCAGATTAAAACTTAAGAGACTGCAGAAAGGTAGAAAGGTAAGGAGATGGAATCTGGACAAATTGAAGGAACCAGAAGTGCTTGAGAGTTTCAGGGGGAGCATTAGACAAGGATTAGCTGAAACGGAAGAAAGTACAGTAGAATAAGAATGGGTAGCTATGAGAGATAGGGTAGTGAAGGCTGCAGTAGACCATATAGGCAGAAGGACAAGGCCTAATAGCAATCTCTGGATAACACAGGATATAATGAACTTAATTTATGAGAGGAGAAAATATAAAAATTCAGCAAGTGAAACAGGAAAAAGGGAGTACAAATGTCTGAAAAATGAGATTGACAGGAAGTGCAGACTGGCTAACCAGGAGTGGCTAGAGGACAAATGCAGAAACGTAGAAGAATGCATAACTAGGGGAAAGATAGATACCGCCTACAGGAAAATGAAAGAGATATTTGGAGACAAGAAAAGTAGCTGTATGAATATCAGGAACTCAGACAGAAAACCAGTACTAAGCAAAGAGGAAAAACCTGAACTGTGGAAGGAATATATAGAGGGCCTATACAAAGGAAATAAACTTGAAAGCAGTATTCTAGAAATGGAAGACGAAGTGGAGGAAGATGACATAGGAGATATGATACTGCGAGAGGAATTTGACAGAGCGCTGAAGGACTTGAGTCGAAACAAGGCCCCTGGGGTAGATGATATTTCGTCTGAACTGCTGATGTCATTAGGAGAGCCAGTCGTGAAAAAATTGTATCACCTGGTATGCAAGATACAGGGGAAATACCCTCCGACTTCGAGAAG
The DNA here is from genome assembly GCA_026315105.1 of Locusta migratoria. Taxonomy (NCBI): domain Eukaryota; kingdom Metazoa; phylum Arthropoda; class Insecta; order Orthoptera; family Acrididae; genus Locusta; species Locusta migratoria. The sequence continues at coordinate 253,095,079 of CM048750.1, forward strand.
AATATTGTAATTCCAATTCCAAGGAAAGCAAGTGCAGACAAGTGTGAAAATTACAGAACTATCAGTTTAATAAGTCATGGATGCAAAATACTAACATGAATTATTTACAGACGAATGGAAAAACTTGTGGAATCCAGCCTCAGGGAAGATCAGTTTGGATTTAGAAGAAATGTAGGAACGATTTATCTTAGAAAATAGGCTAATGAAAGCGAAACCTATGTTTTCAGCGTTTGTCGATTTGGAGAAAGCTTTTAACAATGTCGACTGGAATACACTCTTCCAGATTCTGAAGGTATCAAGGGTAAAATATAGGGAGCAAAGAGTTATATTCAACCTATACAAAAACCAGACAGCGGTTATTACAGTCGAAGGGCAAGAAAGGGACGCAGAGGTTCGGAAGGGAGTAAGACAGGGTTGTAGCCTTTCACCAATGTTGTTCAATCTGTACATTGAGCAAGCAGTGAAGGAATGGAAGGAGAAATTTGGAGAGGGAATTAAAGTTCAGGGAGAAGAAATAAAAAGTTTGCGGTTTGCCGATGACAGTAATTTTGTCAGAGACTGCAAAGGATCTGGAAGAGCAATTGAATGGAATGGACAGTGTCTTGAAAGGAAGATATAAGATGAACATTAACAAGAGTAAAACGGAGGTAATGGAATGCAATGTCAGAAAATCAGGCGATGCTGAAGGAATTAGATTAGGTAGTGAAACAATAAAAGTAGCAGATGAATTTTGTTATTTGGGTAGCAAGATAACTTCTGATGGCTGAAGTAAAGAAGATATAAAATGCAGAATGGCTATGGGAAGAAAAGCATTTCTAAAGAAGCGAAACTTGTTAACATCCAATATTAATTTAAATGTTAGGAAGTCCAGCCTAAAAGTATTTGTCTAGAGTGTAGCATTGTATAGGAGTGAAACATGGACGATAAGGAGTTCAGAGAAAAAGATGATAGAAGCTTTTGAAATGTGGTGCTACAGACAAATGATGAAAATTAGATGGGTAGACCACGTAACTAATGAGGAGGTGCTTAACCGAATCGAGGAGAAAAGGAGTTTCTGGCATATACGCACTAAGAGAAGGGATAGATTGGTTGGACACATTCTGAGACATCAAGGAATTGTCAACTTAGTGTTAGAAGGAAGCATGTGCGTTAAAAATCGTAGAGGGAGACGAATATAGTAAGCAGATTCAAAAGGATGTAGGTTGCCGAACGTATTCTCAGATGAAGAGACTTGCACAGGACAGGGTAGCATGGAGAGCTGCATCAAACCAGTCTGCGGACTGAAGACCACAATAGCAACAACGTACATGTTATATTATCAAACAGTATTAGAATGCTCAGTGACACATGGGTTGTATAACTCACATAGCTTCATGAAAATAAATTAAGAAAATATATTTTGTGCTTGTGGAAAAAAGTGTAATTGTAGTTTGGCTGCGAATGAAATGTGCCATGCAAATTGTGAACTTATATTTCTACAAACATTGCAGAAAGAAATGGAAAAGTTTAGTTTGGGAATTATATTTATCGCCAACAGAAGTATTTCTGAGTTGTTAGAGAGTATGCTTCATACCAAAGTCAATATTGAAAGGAGCTTGGGAATTAAACATACCACAGTGTCTCTTGTGGTCCTTATAAAGCATATTCACCCCCAACCTCAAAGTTTTTGTGAATATGTCTTACCACCTCTGTATGTGCCCGACATCTTGTGTTACAGTTGAGCTGAAATACGATGATCACTGGTGCTTCCGCCAATCGACTATGAGTGCCGGCTGTGGCAGCAAACAATTGGAGTAACACAAAAGCAAATGATGCTCTGTACTTGCGCATCTGACTGCACTGTGCACTTTTGCCAGTTCTGTCAGACAACAGTGACCATTAGCTATACTTTCTGACAACTACCTAACTATTTGGCAACATGGTTGTGTCCTAAGACTTTCAAGATAAAGGTGAAGCATAGAATTAAAATTTGTGATGCGACCAGGAATCAAATTCAAACCTCCATGCTTCCAGAAATACATCTTACCACTAGACCACCGCAGCACAAGCGATTAAGGCGGCTTAGCATAGTCTAAGAACGACTTCGATTCAGGTCACAAACCTAATTCAGCTTCTGTGTTCCATGAAATATTGCCACAACTACCAAGGCTCTCCATGCAGCAGAATAGCACCTCAGCAATGGGCATATTGGAACATTCCTGCCTCCCTCCCCCCATCGAGATATTATGTCCTGTTCTGCCATTTTAAATATTGAAATTAAATATCTTTTTCTTCTACTGGAATTGGGACTGTGGTTGGTCTAGTTTTAATTCAAAATAATTAACATATCAACCATAAGCCGTAAAGATTAAGTTGCTATATTTGATGACTCGTTTCAGTATTACATTAATACCATCTTTAGGCTATGTCGTACCATACGTCCAAGTGAACTGTCAAAATGGCCATATATACCAGTTTTCCTCATCTCTGAGGAGAATTTTTATCATCTCTGAGGAGAATTTCCATCATTAATCAAGTATATACCAGTTTATTTAATAATTCCCCAGATCCTGAATAAACATGAGTTGTTGTCACATGTGTGATGTAACATGTTTATTCAGGATCTGGGGAATTATAAAGTAAACCAGTACATACGGCCATTTTGACAGTTCACGGGCTGATGTTATGAAACAGCCTCAAGGGCTGAAGTGCAGTTCATGATTCCGCGAGTGGCGTTTCACGTGTAAACGTTGGCAACAGTGCCGCAGCCAATCAGGAGTAGCATTCATATGGCCAATAAGGAATAGCTTTGCTCTTTATGTTTTGTAAACAAATCGGCGTAGTGGATGTAAAGATCTTTAGATCAACATATTGCATTTCAATAAATGTGAATTTATATTTACGTTCTGTAATGGAGATTGAGTGTAAGATAATGGCCTGGCTGTACTATGAAGTCAAAATTATTTTCACCAGCAATTTTAATTGTGGCGATTGCATGACTTCTGCAGCATTTACGATCGTTATTACTTTTACTGAGCGGTTCTGAACCGGAACTTCAAGATAAACGGATTCTTCTAAATTACCCAACATCTGGTTTTTTCTTAGGGAAGTGAACACTAATTTTAATAACATTCATTATTCACGTATTGCAAGGCACAGGAAAAATTATTGTTAGTTGTATTACTTGAGAGTGAAACATGTAGTTCCGTTGCAAGAAATTATTAAATCTTAACGTAAAAGTAGTGCATGTGAAGAAAGGCCAAATTCACAACACATGAAATGCAGAATCTTACTGGTCAATGGTATGCCACTCCTGATTGGCCGTCTTCATCTGCATCATTCATCGCGCCGTTACCAATGTCTATGCAGGAATCACCACTCGCGGACTCAAACTGCACTGCATTAATAAAATACCAAAACCGGTTGTTAAATAAAACAAACTTTATAACTGGATACATTCATCATTTGGAACTGAATCTAATGAACAGTGTTGTTAAACACAGGCATAACTATATACTGGGATACCACCCATCTGCTTTGACCCATGACGTCATCAAGATGTCGGAAAACCAGTATACAGGATATCTTAATACTTCTGTATAGTAGATACAAATAATCTGTAGTTATTATAGATCAATTTTTAAACACAAAATATTAATCTGTTTTATTTGGAAACAAACTATTGTCTTAAACTCAACCACCACATAATTACTCACGCGTTCTACAAACACGCACACACCTCGAAACTACTATGCTGACGTGACGTCTCGGGTCAAAGCTGATGGGCGGTATCCCCATCTACAGGTGAGCCCACGAAACAAATGGCAAAATTAACATCTTCCCTAAAACGATTTTTTCATTAAACCAGTTGAAACAAATGTACTCCATACAAAATCAAAATTTTCAAATGTTTGTAAAGCTTATGAGACTTAACTGCAGTGTCATCAGTCCTTAAACTTACAAACTACTTATGAACTAACTTCTACAAACATCCATGCCCTAGGGAGGATTCGAACCCCCGACAGGGAATGCCCTTGCGCATCATGGCATAGTGTCTCAACGCGCTAGGCCGCGGCAAATATAAAATCAATTAACAGCTGAGAACGTATAGGGCACAAATTATTTAATAAATAATAAATTTGCACAAGATGTGTAAGATTTACCAGAGCAAGCATTTAAACAAGCTCTTTTGACTGGTAACTTGCTCAACCATTCTATGATATACTAAACGATTTTTTAAGTTGAAATATTACAATGGGTTGTTAAGAACTATGAACTATATTGTACTCTGTGACTTCGTCTACTGCCTTAATTCCCTGACAAAATTTTTATATTACAATTATTATCGGCACAGCAACAAGCCTTCATTCTTACTTAACAAACAGGGTGAAGAACAAATTTATTCGACCCAATTGGCAAGCGCAAGTCATGTTTGTAGGTAATACAAGCATTACAAATCCAGAAGAAAAAAGTAATTATACAATGTCGAGCTACAATATAATATGCCAAAGGGTAAATCGCATCCTATTAGCTACTATAAAGGTGATGTAGATGATTTTTCTAACTATATTTTATGGTGACCTTAGCAAAATAAACGAAAAACTGTTGCACATTAACAATATTATGGTGAAAGTATGGCGGCATTCCCATAACACCGCAGTAATGAAATAAATTATTCTGTCGACTAAATGCAAGTATGAGGGCAAATCTCCACAATGGAAGAAAGAACGTCAAATTTCTAAGATATTCATCATTGTTCGGATGGCACGCAGAGTTCCTTACCTCATCCGTGACACTCCATTGTTCGTCTGACAAGCGAAACGTACAATGCCGCCTCGACAGTGTTGGGTCGGGGATCACGAAAGATGACTGCAAGGCTCTTCCAATAACAAACTGCAACAATTATTAAAACAAGGCGATAACTAACAATCTCAAGTTCAAAGCTGTCCACATAGCACAGCAACAAGTACACAGTTCTCACTTCTTCTGTCGTAATGTTTATCTTCTTCGAATCTTTATCCGCAACAGAATCGCTTAGTAAGATGGGCATCGTCCCATGCACTGGCCGTTTTGCCATTTTGCATCCCTAAACTTCACAGCACAATAACAACTAACACTCACTACCGTTGAACTGAGATCAAACACTGTATCTGACAGAACCCAAAGATGTTTCTTTTGTTGTTGTTGTTGTTTCATCAAGAGATGAAACCAAGGATCTTGGACAAAATAGATTACATTTCTCCTGCTGACATGAGACTCGTTTCAGCAGCTGCCAGACGGTTACTTTCAAGCGCTAAGAAACAGGTGTTACTGCGCATGCGCAGCGACTATGACGTAAAAAAATTGTTCCTTCACTGCTGGCACAAATTTTCAAATGTTTGTAAAGTCTATGGGACTTAACTACGGGGTCATCAGTCCCTAAACTAACAAACTACTTATGAACTAACTAAGACTAAGGACGGCACAAATATCCATGCACGAGGGGGGATTCGAACCCCCGACCGTAGTGGCTGTTCAAATGTTTGTATAGTCTATGGGACTTAACTACGGGGTCATCAGTCCCTAAACTTACAAACTACTAATGAACTACTTACGAACTAGGACGGCACAAATATCCATGCCCGAGGGGGGATTCGAACCCCTGACCGTAGTGGCCATGCAGACCGTGACTGGACCGCCTTAGTCTCCTCGGCCACACACGGCCGGCGCGTAGCGGTTGTACAGACTGTGACTGAAACGCCTCAGTCACGCGCTTTTTTTTTTTTTTTTTTTTTTTTTTTTGTATTTTGGTAAAAGGGGCCACAGAAGGAAAGGAAACTAAAGTGCCACCGCCACTTTGACCCTAATAAAAAAACAACCTCAACCTCTTCAGGCGTTGGCGCCTAACTAAAACTACTTAACTAAAACTTAACTATATAAGGGAACAGAAAGAAAGAAAAGGAAGGGGGAATGTGTAGGAGACAAAACAAATAAATTCTCTTTATTCATATAACTATGATTTTATTTCATTATTTTTATCTAATAGATCTTCATGTTCGTTGTATAGTTCAGAAGATCTCGGTTCCCTGCGGCTAGTAAGTTCAGTCACGGCTTCTCGTAGAATGTGCATTCCGTTGAACAGTTCAAGGAGGGAGAGCCGGCACTGCTGGCACGCTTTTTGCACTGTTTCTGGCTGTAGACGATGGTGAGTTTAAAGGAATAATTAAAATTCTTTCCTTCCTAATAACGAAGAATTGTAAACGAGACATATCTGATCCCATGTGAGATTGCAGTGACTTTCAATAATCGAAAAACACGCTAACTCAGATCTTTCTGCGCTAGCGCGAATTAGCAGCTTGACCGCGCCAGAAATATTTTTCCGAGTAGCGTCTCGCTGCTTGCGGCAACTGCTGGAACACCAAACAGCCACGCTCCAAGTAGCGAGAAGCAGGAGAAGGCGCTGCTGGAACACAATTTCAGCGTTGCGCATGCGCGTCAAGCAGTCTGGCAGCAGTTGGAACGAACTTCTTGTCAAACAAGTCTACATGAGGCAATGAAAACTTGTACACGCAAACCAGTGATCTCTATAGAGATCTATAGATGATCTGGGTTTGCGTCAGTGATCTCTATAGAGATCTATAGAGATCACTGACGCAAACCCAGATCATCGCAATCGCAGACCATTAAATCCAGAGGTAATTATTGTACAGTAATACAGTTCATTCCCTTAATTAAGAGATACACTCAATCAGAAATTACGGACAAATTTTACTGTTTGTAAATGTCACTTCTAAGTATTTTTCCTCAACACATTGTCTTAAAATGCGTGATTTGGAAAGCTCTTTAATGCGGTATTTCATTTTCCTCCAAATTTTCGTAGTAAGTAATATTAAATACGAAATCCATCAAATACGGTACAGTACCTTGAACTGAAGGTTATGCAACCCGATGTTCCTTTGTTAGGCTAACTGAGCACAAGCCACGTGATGTAGTCAGCCAACCACAGCACACTGTAATAGCATTACTCAGCCAATAGTAGTCATTCAACACTACACTTTCCTGCAGCGGCAACATCCAAATACGAATGATTATCGTTCAAGTTGAAATATGAATATTGTATAGTAAGAAACAAAGTTATTTCTTCACATTCTACGCCCGCACATTAGTCTGGGCAACCCTGTGATTGTAGTAAAAGATAGATCTTCTGCATACCGTGAGATTTTTTTTTAATTAAGTGAAACATGAAGATTCATACCAAGCTTTAACGACCGCGCGAAAGCGCGTGCGTAACATTTTTCGAAACGCTTGAACTTACATTAAACTGGGGCAATCCTGTGGCTGCAGTAAAAGATAGATCTATCTGCTTCCCGTGAGATTTTTTTTTTAAATTAAGTCTAACATTAAGGTTAATATTGTCAACCATAGAGAATGAACAATATTAATTAATTTCCACAAATCTGTCGTGAATTCCAAGGGCAGTGTTTCACAAGGATAGCTGATTTATTGAGCGGACAAGGGCACATTGAGAACCTGTCAACCATAGAGCAGGAACAGCATTAATTTTTTCAAAACGGTTGAACTTACATTAATTTGGGCAATCCTGTGATTGCAGTAAAATATAGATCTGTCTACATCCCGGGAGATTTTTTTTTTTTTTTTTTTTTTTTTTTTTTTTTTTTTTTAATGAAACATGAAGAATTACGTAGCATTTAAACACACACGCGAACTCTGCTTTGGCCTTTACTCTACTTTCTGATTGGTTAAACAGACTCTGTGGATTCGGCTTCATTGGTTGACAAAAGTAGATCGCAAAGCGTGACTTTTTCACTTCGCTAGACTCTCGCAACGTATTTCACGAGTTTCTTAATTGTGTTTCACTATTGCAAAAAATTCCTCTCCAGATGCAACATCGCATTAAAGAATTTCAATAAACGTTTTCAGGGCGATTTTGTGTCCTACAGTGCCGGGAAGTGAGATTTATATACGGTAAAAGTTTACCGAAATTACAAAATGAACCTTGTCACTTCCTTTCTAAAATCCATGTGGCAAGTGTTTATGAGAAATGAAAATGCCAATTCCAGAATCTGAATACACACCAGCACCACACTTATTTTCCGCATTTGTAGAATTACATCGTCTGTTGTGTACCTACAAATCTCCCTTCAGTAATCACTCAATAACACATGTTTAGTCACACGCAAATTTGAAGCATACACTGTATACGAACGTCATAAAATACGCAAATTAATTGCAGTATGCTCATGAAAACTTTGTCCTGCATTCCGGTGTCTAACTATCACTGTTACCCAAAAATCATACTTAAAAGCACATATTTTGGAACTATCTTTAATTTGATAAGCAATTAAAATGCACATTGTTTTTAAAACATCCGCATAAATACACGAAAATACCAAATATGGCAATAGCCTTCAAATAAACATGGCTGCGGTTTGTTTTGATTCTTAGAAATGGGGTCACAAAAGTCAAATGACCGGAACTTTGTCGAGTGGCGACAGATGAGTGGCGCCACCCAAATATTGATACTAGCACTTTCCGTGGCTAAACTTAAATGGCGCCTATTTATTATCCATTGTCAATGTACCAAAAATTGAACTGTAACACAGGAAGTTTTTAAATACCAATTTATTTAATATTGTCGTGTTTGTAACACTACATCGCAATCACAGCTCAAACTAGCCATTTTTTATGCTGATTCAATTCTAATAATTTGTAAGAGGCAGAATTTTTTAGGTATTTGTCAAAATCTCAGTAAAGGCCAATTTACACTGCCCGTCACGTCACGGCACCATCACATCAAGTTGTATTGAAACTGTCCGTCAATATCCGTCACGTCAATTCGCCCATCTCAATACGCGATGTTGAAAGTGAGGTTACAAGTAGCGACCTGTTATGTAGAAAATCATAGTTTAATACTAGAATTGAGGAACAACAACGATAAATGTTATTGATGGCCAAAGAAAACTTTACAGTGTATGTTTTTGGCCAACTTACTGGGAACTGACTCAACATTTCAAAACTTCGAATTCTATTTATAAACGAAAAAATAAACATATGAAAACACCAAACAATACTTACAAGAGCTTAAATAGCGCTTGCTTACTTTATCCATTACAATTTGCCCGCTGACATTGTTAATACCGTCGTAAACAACTGAATTTTTGTCTTTCATCACAACTGATTTTTTCATTTAAAATGTTATTTAATGAAAAATGCGTAAGCAAAGTACAATCTTATTCAAATAAGCAGTTTGTTTCAATCTTTTCTGTTACAATTTTAGGTAACATAAACCATTTTTTGGTTTCAGATATCCGACCTCGATTTTAGGTGGACACTCAATTGACAAAAATATTTAAGTCATCATGAAACAATTTAGATTTACCCCTAAAATGAACTATAACAATAAAATAAAGATGAATAAGACACATTTGCATATAAACAGTGCAATCGTCGACTGCAACATGTAATTCGCGTGTCGAAAATAGGTTAACTTCCAATGTTAGCAGATGGCCGTTCCGTCAAAACATTCTTCTCGAGAAACCTTGACGTGATGTTGACATGACGTGACGATCTGGTGATGGTCAGTGTGAATGCCGCCACTAGAATTACATTGCAGAATGTTCTGACGGACGGTGATGTGATGTGACGTGATGTGACGTGACGTGACGTGACGGATAGTGTGAATATATCTTTGAAGTATCGAAACAGTACAGTCTTAGAGTAACCGCGTCTAAACACCATAAATCAGAGTAATCTTTTGTCGCAATAGTAGTATAAACAGTTCCGCAGTATAGCTACTCACTCTATCAGTCTTTGTTTCTCCCAACGTTAACAGCTCTCAGAATTTGTTGCTCGTAACGATAAGATCTCACTCAGTCTTTGTGGTTGTATCTGAAATAGATAGTCAGGTGCGAAAAAGAAAAAAAAAATATTCCGAACTTTTGGTTTACTATGATTGAATTTATTTGAAAGGCTTAATTAAGTCGAACTTATACGCGAGTGCATAAATAATATCTGTGGACTTTAATTCGGGATAGGCTACAGACTTAGAAAAATTCTGTCTCCCAATAGGAATTTAATAGTCAAGAAAATATTAAACATTGCTAAAAAGGTTTTTTTCATCGACAAACATTAAATCAAATAACTTTAACTTGTTCAAAAAAAAAGCAATAATTTTAAATATTGACTTTGCCAAGAATATCAAACTACGATTATGTGAAATGAACTACAGAGAACTGCTTATTTAAAATATAACGTGTGACTTTGACAGTGTTTTGTAAATCTGTGCTTAAGGTGAAATATAGGAGAAATATTAATTTAAAATTTCGTATCGACCATATCAATAGTAGTTAGCACCTGACCTTTCCATTAATAATTGAAGAACTTTTAAAAATAACATCTTTGAATTATCTGTGAATCAAAGTGACTAAAAATAATTAAAATGTTATGACTTTTATACCTAAAGACCAGTGAATGTTTATGTGACGTGCTTCGTTAAATGAAACTACAGGGAAAGAAAATATTATATTACAAAAGAATTTACAATTTTTAAAACAAGCCCCTGATATCACAGAGTCCATGTTCACCAGTTAAAATATAATTCATAAACTGTGTTATGCTATGGAAAGTTAAACCAGAGGCATCCGTAACTGAATATATGAAATATTATCAGGTGTACCAACTTAAGTAATCAATGTATGCCTCAAATAAAAATTTTACATCCCTACTGAATCTTTATGTGAAGATGACGAAAGCTTGCACTACCGCTGATGTCGCTTCTATCTTACTGAAGCACTACAACAAACCAAAGAAATTTCCACCACCAACCAACATATCAAATAGAAGGACATTACACATTGCAATGGAAGCAGACTTGACTTCGAAGGCAACTGAACACAATACTTATACAGAAAGCACGTTTATTACGAACTTAACATACATGCAGCACTGACTGCCTCTCGGGCAGAGAGCTCTGCTGTTTATACACAGACATAATTACCAGAAATTAGAAGAACAGTTAACATAAGAAACAAGCAGAATTTAGAAGTGAACATAAGAAAGATGTAGAAACTTCTGAAATTGTTAATTACAAAGAAATAAATTTTTGCAGATTGGCGGGATTGAACCAGCGACCTTCAGCACTGCAGTCGGTGACACTATCCCCTGCCCCACGTCGGCAGTCGGTGTATGTGGCGTCTCGTGGCAATATATTACACATAATCTTTGATATGACACTTTCCCAATTTTTGGCGACAACTTTTCCGCATTGCAAAATTTATATAAATTCGTATATGATACATATTTAAAAAAATGGGTAGGTATAATCATGTGCGTAATCCAGTAGTACGATGTATCAATATTTCACAGCATTTGGTCAAGAACTTTCCGAGATGTACGAGTTTGAACATAAGACTAAACATGGTTAATTCGATTTCTAAGACGAGATACAGGAAGGGTTGGCAATAATGAATAGGTGGAGGGGAGATATAAACGTATTTTTTTAATTGTAACCAAGACTGCAAATACCAACTTTTGTAGTTCAGGCTTCAAAACCTACTTATAGCAGCATTTTTCAGAAATCTTTTCATCTTCTATTTCATACCCTCAACGGTTGATTTTCAGAAAAAGTTGAAAGACGCCTTTTTTAAATTCTAACCAAGAACCCATATAACATTTTATGTAGGTCTAGCATAAAAATTGACTGGATAACAGCGTATTTTCAAAAACACTTCAACCCTTTAGGGACGGAATACCGAAAAATCGCTTCTTAAACGACGCCAAACGGGTAAGATGAACACCCTCTGCAAATTTCGAGTTTTTATCATAAGTTTTTTGGTTGGGTGATGATGAGTTATTCATATAATCAGTCTGTCAGTCACACGAAACATTGCCTTTTATTGATAGATATTTCGCGTTGTAAGCTGTTGTGATCTCTCTCGAAAGTGGTCTATACAGTGTACGCTGTTATATACTGAGTATTACCCCAAGTGGAGCACAGCGGAGTCGCTTACAAAGTCGCTTACTGAGTCGGACGACTGGGAGGACGACCCTGTTACTCAACGAATGAACATATCGGTTCCCTGAGTGGAGGAGGAGGAGATATAAGATGGATGGAAAGAAAGGGAGTGATGAACAGAGGCCAGGTATTAGATAGAGGGAGGATGAAGATTCAGATAGTGGTGAAGAAGGAGATAGCGAATGGGAAATAGATGGAAACAATGTAGAAAACAATAAAGAAAACAGTAGCTTTTTACGAAAGTGAATTATACTTCACATTGGCCAGAGTCGGTAATTTGATCTGTGTCTTTGTGAAGAAAACGAACGACAAAAAATTTAATCTGTCTGATGGGTTTAAAATATTGCAAAACTATATTTTAATAACTTCCGTTTCACATAGCCACAGTAGACTAATGAACGATATTGATGTGAGTGAGGCATTGTCTCGGTGATTCTGTGCTCACATGAGTTACAGTATTTCCTTTTCTATTTCATTTCAGAGGGAGCCACAGAGAATGATTACTTTTTCCATATTTTTTCCTCTTAGATAAGCCTGATTCACACATGGAAAATTTCCTAGGAGCTGTGTACATCGAATGAAATGGCGGTGCGACTGATATTTATCAGACAGTGTTTCATATAGAAACGATAGGTATCAAACAAGTTAATATCATGATTATTGCAAATGTTATGATTTTGAAGGATGTGGTAAGGCAGGAACCTTAAGCCATGTCCTATGTGAGCGACAAAAACGAACCACAACTTCAAGCGACGAAATACGATCAAATGTATAGTTACAGAAGTGTCCTAGCTGAGCTGCAACGGCGCGCTGCCTATCGCCTGCGACAAGTGGCGACGTTTGAATTCAAACGCATTTAAATCTTATTCGGTTGTTGATGCTTTATAGTCACAAAAGAAAAAAACAGAAGTATCTGTACTCATCATTATATTTGGCTGGTGATCTTCAGTCTCTTTCGGTATTTGACGTTATGATTGAATTAGTCCACGCACATTCTTCACTTTGGAATTTAATAGACAGCATTCTTTTTATGTCTTATTTCCAAAAGTAAATAATACTTTCTTGTCTTACTCTGGAGCTATCGTTATACTATGGTTTACTGGTGCCAAATTTTAAAAACAGCTGATTGGATCTAGCTACCATCTTGTAGTGAGAAGGTGGGATAGTTCAAAGAGCTGCAGGGCTACTATGCACGTGCGCAGTACGAAAATTCGTGTTCAAAGAGCAATCCTGTAGCATGCTGCAGCCTACCGGCTGTTCAAGGAAGCTCCCGGCTGCAGCTTCCTGCAGCGTCCTGGCTGCATGAGCTGCAGGGAAAATTTCCTCCTGCAGCCTGACTGACGTCATTGGTACCGCACATGCGAAAAAGTGCCTGATTTGCTGCTGCAGGAAACTGCAGCCGTGCAGTTTCTTGAACGAACCCCTGTGGTGAAAGATAGCCAAAGCTGTTCGCGCGCTAATTTTCGTCTGTCTGCAGTACTGTTGGCGCCAAGGAGGTTTTTAATCTGGTTTCTGGTGCACCAATACCGATCAAAGTTAAACGAGGGAGTTGATCGCGGTTAAATTTGATCGCGGCTGACGCCCGGTTTTGTCGAGATGATCAGGGTTATAGGAGTGTGAAGTATCAAGATGGCGGCGCGTTTTGCTGTTTTAGATGGAATTGACAAAGATTTATTTTACCTCAATCATTTAAACCTGGATCAAAACCGGAACGTCGTGATTGTGGAAAGGGGGACTCTTTTGAAGATTACAGTGACAAAAAGTTCAAAGAAAGATTTTGCTTGTCCAAAGAAAGTGTGGCGGTTGTTAAACCAAAACAGTGACAGGTTAGAATTTCCTACCGATAGAAATAACCCCATTCGCCTATGAACAGACTATTGATTACGTTCAGAGCATATGCAACTGGTGCATTTAACATAGTTATTGGTGACAACAGTAACATATATCGCGACGACACATTGCCAGGAAGAGCAGTTCGCTGCGCCATAATTAATGAATATTTCCAGTAAGATAACTATCAAATTCAGAAAGTTTTGAATAAAAATTTACGATATGTTCCGTAACTATAATCGTAAAGCTTTTGTATTATTAAAACATGTTATCTGTATATTTCTGTTACCAGGTGAACATGCGGTGCATGGGAAAGTACGCTGTGAACAACAATGACATTTTAGTTGATTTGTTCGAAACAATAAATCATAATTTAAGTAATTATATAAATCTGTCTTAGGGTGTTTTTTAATAATCATTTCTCTTTGCAATATGACTGGATTCGGTAAAATTTTACGACGCTTCTCGCTGGGCTCCAATGCTTATGTTGGCAACAGATGAACAATGAAGTGTAGAATCGCGTTAATATTTTTCACAAGCTACAGAGTAAATGTTATTGCTGCTCGTTTCACTCACAGCAAAATTAATACTGTACCTGCTCTATTGTTGAAAGGTTCTTGTATGTACCCTTGCCCGCTCAGAAGAAAATAATTTTCGTTTTAATTGAAGTTGTAACGAAAAAATATTTATTGGTCATCTTAGTTTCCGTCATTACCATTGATGCCAACATAACCATTGCAGCCCGGCGAGAAGCGTCGTACAATTTTACCGTATTTACAATCTTGTACATACAAATCACGTGGTACTGTCGTCATTCACCAAAGATAGTCGAGAATACACATGTAGGTAACCTCAACTAACACCTTTGCATCACTTGGGTGCCTTCCATTGCGCTACACGGACTTGATCACGATCAAATGTACGATTGGCTGACGACGGTTTGCTGACCGGTGATTAACGTTGGTGCACCGCAGAGACGTTTTAACTGCGGGTAATTTTTGACCGTGTTCTTGGAACCCTTGATTATCGTGCTTTTTTACCGAGGTTGGTGCACTCGGCCATTAGTCTGCGAGCTAAGACGAATGCAGGATAACAATAGCAGCAAGCGCTACATGCGGAAACTGTGACAGCTAGACCAAACCACAATGGCATACTACGGCCTCACTCGTAAACACGGTCGTCATCGTAAACATGTCCCTGCAGATGCTGCTCGCTGACCGTGGCCCGTGTTTGTGACAACACGCAACTGAACGTTGGAGGTTTCAAGCGTCAACTTTAGGTTACAATATCTCAGGATGTAGTTAACAATTAATTTTACAATGCAACAAACGGCACTGATTAGGTATTTCTTTATATATTCAGATGTGCTAACAAAACTAATGGGGTTCCATTTAAAAAACGTAGGTTTGTGTTAAAAAACATACTTCTGTGCATTTTTTTATGCTTTGTATTAACCAATTACACAAACCCCTCTCCTCACGTTCGGTCTGTGGAATCGGTTCGTCAGTATTTGATGTGGTTTACGAAATATATCCAGCGGTAATATTAGGTGACTGACCCTGTATATATACAGGGTGTTTCACTAGGTGTGTTTGCCTCTGTAACTTATAAAATAATAGGTGACGGGAAATTTTAATGCAGTAGGTCAACACAAGAAATGTTACAATTTCTGTAGAGCTATGAACATAGTTTATTGTATCATTTTCCACAGAGTTACAGCACAAAGATATTTTTTTAATGGAACAATAGTTTTTTCTATCGTGCATTGGAATCGTTGAAACCAGCTGCGTCCAAATCAATTTAAACTACATTCCTATCACTGTTAATTTGGGAGCTATAACCCTTCAAAGTTTCAGGGGCAGATACCACACGCTGTACATAATACATGGCTGTGTGGTGGGTGATGGATGTTATGGCGGTTGGAAGTTTATTTACTTCATTTGGCGATGTGGGCTCATTGACATAAACACGATCCTTTAGATATCCCCACAAAAAGAAATCTACTGGTGTTAAATCGGGCAACCTTGTGGGCCATGAATGAGGACCATGGCGCCCCAACCATCTTCTTGCAAACCTGTTGTGTAGTTCTTCCACAACAGCATGTGCAGAATGGGCTGGGTGACCATTGTGCTGCATCCACATATGGACTCTCATGTGTAAACACACATGTTCAAGGAGACCACCCAAACTGTCAGCGATAAAAGCGTGATATAACTTACCTGTCAGTGTACCTGGGAAGTAGTGTGGACTGATGATTTCTTGCCCAAGGATTCCACTACACACGTTAATAGATCACCTACGTTGACGGTCGACAGGTCGTACACACCGAGGATTGTCTGCGGCCCAGTAGTGCATGTTATGGCGATTCACTGCACCAAAATTTGTGAACGTGGACTCATCAGAGAACATGTTGTTGTTGTGGTCTTCAGTCCAGAGACTGGTTTGATGCAGCTCTCCACAATACCCTATCCTGAGCAAGCCTCTTCATCTCCACATAAGAGCGACAACCTACATCTGTCTGAATCTGCTTACTGTCTCCATCTCTTGGTCTTCCCCTGCGATTTTTTCCCCATACACTTCCCTCCAACGCTAAATTCACAATTCCTTGATGTCTAAGAATGTGTCCTACCAATCTATCCCTTCTTTTAGTCAAGGTACGCCAGAAATTCCTTTTCTCCCCAATTCTGTTCAGTACCTGCTCATTAGTTACGCGATCCACCCACCTAATCTTTAGCATTCTTCTATAGCACCATATTTCAAAAGCCTCAATCCTCCTCCTGTCCGCACTGTTTATCGTCCATGTCTCACTCCCATACAAGGCAACACTCCATACAAATGCCTTCAGAAAGGACTTCCTTAGGTTTAAATCAATATTCGATGTTAACAAATTTCTCTTTTTCAAGAACGCTTTTCTACCCACTGCATTTTATATCCTCTGTACTGCGACCATCATTTGTTATTTTACTGCCCAAGTAACAAAACTCATCTACCTCCTTTATTGCTACGTTTCCCAATCTAATACCTTCAGCATCACCTGATTTTCTAAGACCGCATTCCATTACCCTAGTTTTGCTCTTGTTAATGTTCATCTTATATGCACCTTTCAGCACACTGTCCATTCCGTTCAATTGCTCTTCCAGGTCCTTTGCTGTATCTGACAGAATTACTATGTCGTCGGCAAAACGCAATGTTTTTAATTCTTCACCCTGAACTTTAATTCCTTCTCCAAATTTCTCCTTGCTTTCCTTTATAGCTTGCTCAATGTACAAATTGAACAACATTGGGGAAAGGCTACAACCCTGTCTTACTCCCTTTCCAGCCACTGCATCCCTTTCATGCCCTTCAACTCTGACAACCGCTGTCTGGTTTTTGTACAAGTTGTAAATAAACTTACGTTCCCTATATTTTACTCCTGCTTGCTTCAGAACTTGAAAGAGTTTATTCCAATCAACATTGTCAAAAGCCTTCTCCAAATCTACAAAAGCTAGAAATGTAGGTTTGCCTTTTCTTAATCTATCTTCTAGGATAAGCCGTAAAGTGAGTATTGCCTCCCGTGTTCCTACATTTCTCCTGAACCCAAACTGATCTTCCCCGAGATTGGTTTCTACCAGCTTTTCCATCCTTCTGTATATAATTCGCGTTAATATTTTGCAACCATGACTTATTAAACTGATGGTTCTGTAGTTTTCACACCTGTCTGCATCTGCTTTCTTAGGGATGGGGATTATAACATTTTTCTTAAAATCTGAGGGTATTTCACCTGTCTCATATATCTTACACACCAGGTGAAACAATTTTGTCAGAGAACATAACACTTTGTAAAGACTCCAGCGTGAAATTACGCATGGCCCACTCACAGAATGTCACTCTTGCAGGGAAATCGTTTCCCTGCAGCTCCTGGGTCAGTGACAGGCGGTACGGGTGAAACCTGTGGCTGTGTTCTATACGCCACACAGATGTGAGACTGACACCAGCGACTGCAGCAATGGCTCGTAAGCTGACATGAGGATCCTGGTGCAGTGTAGCTAAAACAAACACATCCGTCTCCTCACTTCTTGCATGTCTTCATCTGTTACTGCGGCGCATTACCAAGCTGTCTGTTTCCTGAAGTCGTTGTTCGGCACGTAAGAACGTAATGGCTGCTGGGGCTGTTCGCCTAGGATATCTCATGGCATACGCCGTGGCTGCTTCAGTGGAATCGTGTCGGCACTCGCCGAGCATCAGCAACATGTCAATGTACTCGTTGTTCGTGTATGCCATCGTCATCCGATGTCAGTAACTGTAGTATATTGAGCCCCAGTTGTTTGTGTGGCTCCAACTGTCGGGTATACGGCCGTGTGCGGCGACAGTCGGCAGTCCAACAGCGCATCGAGTATGCTTCTCACTCCGTGACAGCGGCGACGTTACAACTCGGCCGCTCCACATTTAGAAGGCGCATTGCATTATATGCAGGGTTTGTGGTATTTGCCCTTGAAACTTTGAAGGGTTGTAGCTCCCAAACTAACAGTGATAGGAATGTAGTTTAAATTGATTTGGACGCAGCTGGTTTCAACGAATCCAATGCACGATAGAAAAAACTATTACCATGACAGACCTTTCCAGTAATACCTGCGTCTGATTCTGTCTAGGGTCTTCACAAATCCCAGATGACTGGATATTGCAGCATCGTGGAAATATTTGAGAATAGCTGGCTGGAGATGAGCTGGAACGACCAGTAGCCATTTGGGGCCCAGTGGATCGTAGTTGCTCTTATACTATGTTCTGTTTATAAGTTGGAACTCTCCATTGGTCGGTTCTCTTTTCTCAAAGGCCTCTAACGTTTTTAATGGTGCTGGATCTTCCCTCCGTTCAGCTGTAACGTCATCTAATTCAGTGAGGGCTGGAATTTCATTCATGTTATTGTGTTCCACTAATGGATTCCTCGAAAGGCAGTCGGCATCCTTGTGTTTGCACTCGTTCTTGAATAACACTGTGACATCGTACTCTTGGAGTCTTAGTGCCCATCTTCCTAGGCGACCTGATGGATCCTTCAAGCTAGTCAGCCAACACAAAGAATGGTGGTCTGTCACGACGGTGAATGGTTTGCCGAATAAATACGGCCGGAACTTGTTGATAGCGCAGATAACGGCGAGACATTCTGCGAGCACTGCACCAATCCCATAATCACTGGTGTCTGTGTGAAGTTCCGTTTCTGCATTCTCGTCGTACAAGGCTAGCACTGGTGCGGAAGTTAGAGTCTCCTTAAGTGCCTGGAAAGCTCTTTCTTTTGTCTCATCCCAGTAAAATTTAGCGTCTCCCTGCAGAAGTTCTTTTAATGGACGTGCCTTGTTACAAAATCCTTTTATGAAATGTCGTTAGTATGAGCTCAGCCCAAGAAAACTTCTCACATCACGAATGTGCTGAGGAGTTGGAAATTCTGTGACTGCCCTTACTTTATCTGGATCAGGACGGACACCATTTCCGTTGACTAGGTGCCCCAGGATTTTTATCTCTTTGGCGACGAAGAGGCACTTCTTTGGATTGAGGCGGAGTCCTGCGCATGAAGCCTTACTACAATCCTGAAGAGCATGTAGGCCACAATGGCTTATTGTTCAAGGATTCTAAGGACGATAATGTTACTGATGAAGCCACGACAGGAACGTCTGACGTCGATAATCGTGGAGAAGGGAAGGATTCCCTTGAACTGCCATACAGAGGACCCATGACAAGGTCAAGATCCAGGACATTGCAGCTGGCTCCACAGGGAACATAACAGCGGGTCGCTGTTTTTCCAGCAGAAGGAGCAATGCCACGAGAGACCACGTACACTGACTGCCAGTGTGGCGCAGGGGATAGTGTCACAGATTGCGGTGTTGAAGGTCGCCGATTCAATCCCGCCCACCGGCAAAAATTTATTTCTTTATAATTGACAATTCCAGAATGTTCTACATCTTTCTTATGTTCACTTGTAATTTCTACTTGTTTCTTATGTTAACTGTTCTTCTAATTTCTTGTAAATTCTATCTGTGTGTAAATAGCAGAGTACTCTGCCCAAGAGGAAGTCAGTGTTGTGTGTATGTTGATTTGTAATAACCGTGCTTTGAGTATAACTGCTGTGTTCAGTTGCCTTTGAAGTTAAGCCTGCTCCCATTTCAACACGATACTATTGTTCCATTTAAAAAATTATATCTTTGTGCTGTAACTCTTTGGAAAATAATACAATAAACTTTGTTCATAGCTCTGCAGAAAGTGTAACATTTCTTGCATTGACCTACCGCATTAAAATTTCCTGTCACCTATTGTTTTATAAGTTACAGAGGCAAATACTCTTACTGAAAGACCCTGTATATATATATATATATATATATATATATATATATATATATATATATATATATATATATATATACTTACGTGTGTTGTGTGTGGATACTCCACTCAGAGAGCAGACTTTCTCAAGCAACATGTTTCGCATATGTCTATGCACGAATAACTGCATTCATTCAAATGTTACAAATTTCGCATTAAAGGGAACTGAGCTGTAGATAAATACTTAATGTAATTGAACATATGACAGGAAATTGCCAAGCTGCTTTTAAAGAGCCTCTTTTTACAATGTGTTAATTCAAAGGCACAAGTGATGCTTCATAATTATAACCATGAGAACCTGTACTTGTAACTCACTGAACAGAAATTGGTGGGTAGACGTGTTATCACAGAAATTAAATACGTACAAAATGTATGTAAGAACTTTGTCATTACCTTCTTTATTCTTAAAAACTTGTATGCATATGTTATCATTGGTCAAACATTAAGAGCATTTACACAAAAGAAGTATGCAAACTTTATCATTCAGTCTCTCTTAAAATCTACAGGTGTGTGAAATACACATGTAGATATTTTCATGATCCCTCAGATTAATACAATTTTATATTTATGACAGTATGGTTAGAGAAAACATTCGACTTTGTGCAAACCACGCTAATACAAGATAAATGTGTGGAAAATTTTTATCGCTTTATGTGCAAATAAAAAAAATGGCACTAATGACAATTTATAAGTGTACAAACAGTACGGCCTGTCTAAGGAATACTGTCATATACTATATCACGATTCTCACCATAACAGATTGTACTTTTGACAGTTTTACTTGTTCATTTTGGCCTCTACCGAAACCGTTATTAGTAAAAATTTTCACTCGCTTCCTCTTTAGTAGCAAAGTAAGGGGGCAATCACACAGCACAGGAGTGGCACAGGCACCTATTATTCTGAAATCACAATTCTGTAGTAGTGTAATCGTAATAATTAGAAATATTCCCGAACTTGCAATGTAAGTTTAAACCACAGGGAATTTCTCGATCTGAAAATGTCTAAAAAATATTTCAGACACTAACAGAACTCAGTTGGTAATGGTCGTGCTCTAATAATATACTACAGTTCGAATAACGCTGTTCAAGATAGCATACATAAATCTCCGCTGCTTAAAAATCAAATTCAGCTCTAGGTTAATGAAAGAAACTGGTCCCCATGACGTTTCTGTATATATATTCGCGATAAGCTAGAGATTACGATCACTTTATTTGCGTTGTCTTCTGCAGTCGGAATCGAACAGAAATGTTTTGTTACCACTGTAAGAACTGGAAAATTTGTCTCATGGTTTGGGAAAAACATGAAGTTATATTTTTATTTCAGGGATTTATTTTCGAAGATATTTTAAAGCCCTTAATTAACGTAAACTGTAGATCCTACTGAATCACAATGTAAACGAGATTACAGACTTAATACATTTGTGAATTTCACAGCTGCATTTTGATATTTCAGATGAATCGTGTTGTGTCAACGAGCTAGATCGCTGTATTGTGTAGTTAGTCTTTACTCCTTGCCACCAGGAAGCGTTATGAGCTGTAAATCCGAAGTTTGCCGAGCGTAAGCGATCGGCTCACCCGATCGGCCCCAAGTTTTTCTACCCCCAGACAAAAAATATGTCGCGCGCTTTTGTTGCTCAAGTATGACATAGCCTAAGCTGTGCGCTGTCGCGCGCTTTTATTGCTCACATAGGACATAGCCTAAGAGCACAACTTATATTGTTGCAAGTGAAAACGCTAATGATATGATTTTTACGAATATGCTTTGTTATTAAATGATGCAGTTAGCCAGGAACATAAGAGTACAGCTTAATGTGTTAGTGAACAAGCTGTAGTCTTAGCTTTCTGCCTAACCACATCCTTTAAAATCGTGACATATTCATAAAAATCATAACATTCGCATGTTTGATACCTATATGCGTTCTAATTACAAAAATTTGGTTGAAAAGTCTGTTTTCATTGACAACAAATATGAGATGTGTATTAAGTGAATGTGTTCAATTTGCATTGCGTAAAACAATCTGTTAAACCCTGTAGTGACTGGTGGGTTGCAATTTCTATTGGCCACGAAATGTCATACAATTATCACGTCAAGAATCAATATCGGTATTAGCTACACAAATCAGCTTTTCCACCATCTCATTTTCTCTTTCCCGTCACTGCCAGCGAAGCGAGAGTCGAACGTTCTATATATATCGATTGCACTGCCATTTCATACTCTGTGCATGGCTCCTAGGAAATTGCCCAAACAAGGAAACTAAATTGCGACAATAACACGTTTCTTTCTGTAGTTGCCTGTGAGATTTCGTACATACAGAACTTACCAAATATTACTTATAGCCGGCGTCATGTAAGAGGGCGATTCTGCGCTAGAGGGGAGGAGGTACAGCCGAGCGCCAACAGTTGCGCCTGTGAGAGAAACATGCGTAACTCGCGGCCAGCCATGCACCTACAGAATGAACATTATTGACTATCATTGCGGCAATGGAAGGGGATACGCAGAACGGCTGAAAACTGGGCCGCCTTGATAGGCGACATTGGCTATAGTTGTGCAGTTTGCAATATGGCGTCCGCAGTTTCAGCTGATCACTATTTGCATGGCACATTTGATTCGTGGCCAAACGACCATTACACTTTGTTACACAAGAACACTAATGCCCCACTTCACCAAGCGTTGTTTATGACTTTGACTATCGTTTAATCTTTGACGATCGTTTAATTTTCGTTTTTGCATTTTGTCGACGTATGTTTACTGTAATGATCGTTCAATTCCCCATCGAAACTGACGCGCCGATTTTGCGCCGTCAAACAATTTGACGAGTCGTTTATACAAGACAGGTATACTGTAGTTGGAATATTCAGGAGTTTTTGTAAAGGTAACACAGATACTTTATTGCTGTTCATGTCTTCAGGCTGTGAAGATGGGAGATAATTTTTGATGCAGAAGTATTGTACATAAATTTGCTAGAAAACCTAGGGCCTGAAAGCGTAATTTCTGAGTGCAATGATCATTGCTACATAATGAATGATATAAGATTAAAAATTCATTATAAGGTAAAGGTTGTCCAAGAGAGTAGCATTGAAACTTCTGGAACAAATTGAAAATAGACTAGAGTATCCAACTAACAGAATATTGGATATTGATTCCAATTAGTCGTCTCAAGAGATTTAAAGTACCTTATTACGAAATTAAATATGTGTACACGATATTACTAAGAACACAGTGTTTCTGTCAGCACAAGATAAAAATAACACATTTGTTCCCAACACTCCAACAAGTTCGCAAGATGTCAATTTGTGAACTCAGAAACTCCCACAGCTTGGCTACACCACTGATGTTTGACTTTTGGGAGTGCTTTTGTCAAAAAATCAGCTTCTTGCTTGTCAGTACTAATTGACTTTACAGTGAGCTTACCTGCATTAATCAACTCACGAATGTAGTGGTGTCTTACATCGATATGTTTAGTGTGAGCATGATACACACCATTGTGACTGAGTGCAACAGCGCCTCTATTATCACAGAATACACACACTGGCTTCCCACTGTGCTTAACACATAATTCACTGCGTAATCCTTGAAGGTACATTGCTTCTTGTGCTGCAGTTGACAGAGCCATGTATTCAGCCTCTGTTGTTGTCAGAGCCACTGTTTGTTGCAACTTTGTGTTCCATGACACTGCTGCTCCTGATAGCTTAAAAACGTGCCCATCGTCGATCGCCTTTGATCGAGCTCTGAAGCATAATCTGCATCACAGAACCCTTCAACTTTTGTTGTTGCACTTCTTTTGAAAATCAGTCCTGTATTGATTGTACCTTTAACATATCTTAGAATTCCTTTTACAGCTTCCCAGTGGATTTTTCTATAACTGGAGTTCAATCTGCTTACAACCCCCACAGCATAAGCAATGTCTGGTCTTGTGCTTGAGACAAATACAGAAGAGTACCAACAGCTTGCTGATATGGAATGCGTTTTAATGCCAATTCTTCTTCTTCTCTCAGTTTTTCTTCACATTTTTGTAGTTTCAAACCAGGTTCAATTGAATATGCAAGTGGATTACAATCTTCCATTCCAAATTTCTTGAGTATTTTTGTTGCATATTTACTTTGATCAATGGTAATTGTGCCCTGTTTTCTGTCTCGTTTTACTCTCATGCCACCAATTTAGCTCGCCAAGATCTCTCATCGTAAAGCGATTCATTAGTTCTGTCTTCAGTTCTTGTTTGTATTTATTACTTCTGTTTGAAAAAATGATGAGATCATCTACATAAACAGCTACAATGAGTACATTTTCTTTCTCAATTCTGTAGTAGATGCACTGCTCATATTCAGACTTTTTTAAGTTCATTGTACTTAGCGTTGTATCTAACTTCTGATACCAAACGCATGGAGCCTGTTTGAGACCATAGATTCCTTATTTTAGTTTGCAAACCTTCGCCTCCTCCCCCTTCTTCACGTAGCCTTCAGGTTGACGAATGTAAATTTCTTCATTTAGATCTACATAGAAGAATGCAGTTCGAACAGCCATATGTTCAATGTCGAGATCAAGTTTAGCTGCTAAAGCCAACAGTGTGCAAAGTGAAGAATGACGAACAACAGGCGAAAATGTCTCATCAAAATCTACTCCTGGTATTTGAGAATAGCCTTTTGCTAAAAAAAAAAAAAAAAAAAAAAAAAAAAAAAAAAAAAAAAAAAAAAAAAAAAAAAAAAAAACGAGCTCTATAATCCTCAATGTCTCCGTTTGCTGTTTCTTTTACTTTGAAAACCAGTTTAGAATTGATTGTATTTCTGTCTGGAGGTAAATCAGTTAAAGTCCATGTCTCATTTTCAAGTAAAGACTTATATTCTTCATCTAATGCTTCTTTCCACTTTTCCCAATCGTCACGTGTCATTGCTTCTGTAAACAATTTTGGCTCAGGAATTCTAGCAACACAAACAAAATCATCATTGAAGTATTTGGGGTTTAAACATCTTTGGCGTGTTGATTTTCTAGTTTCTGGTTGCATGGGAAGTGTATCTTGTTGATCAGTACCTTGATCGAAGTTTCAGTTAACTATCTGCTCTGCATCACTTTGCGGCATTTCAAACTGAACTAAACTTTTATCAGTGGGCTGTGTTGGTTCAACTGTCATATCAACGATATTAGGTACATCTGCCGGCTGTATGATATCTGTACAATTATCAATAATTAAGTCCAAAGGGCCATTATTTATTTGCTTGTCACCGGTAAACTTAATGTTCTTCATACAGTCATTGCCATATTGACATTTTGAGTTTTCAATAAATTGCACATCACGAGCTTTCACAATTTTTGTTGGTGAATTTGGGTCAATTAGGCGGTATGCTTTACTGTCTTTGCAATATCCAACACAAATAAGTTCCTTCGACTTATCTTCTAATTTTGTTCTCTTTTCTTTTGAAACATGGACAAATGCTCGACACCCAAAGATTCGCAAGTGACTGAGATTTATTCAACGACCACTCCACAATTCTTCAGGAGTAACATTAGTGATAGCTTTCGTAGGAGATCGATTTTTCAGGTAAATCGCAGTATTAACAGCTTCAGCCCAATATTGCTTGCTTAGTCCTGTATCTGTCAACATCGATCTTGCCTTCTCAATGATTGTCCGATTCAGACGCTCAGCAGCACCATTTTGTTGCGGTGTATAAGGAACTGTTGTTTCATGTCGAATACCATTTGCTTTTAAGAATATCTTCATACGCTCATTTGTATATTCCTTTCCATTGTCCGTGCGAAGTAATCGAATTTTTCGACCAGTTTCATTTTCAACTCGTGCTTTGGATTCAATAAAAACATCATAAACTTCTTTTGTTGACTTTAACATGTAACCGAATGACTTTCGTGACATATCATCTGTAAATGTGAGAAGATAACGTGCTTCTCCCTACGAAGCCATGCTCATAGGTCCACATACATCAGAATATACAATATCAAGCAGACCTTCAGCTCTTCTACTTGAAGTTTTTGGAAAAGATTGGCGAGATTGTTTGCCTTTAATGCAAGAGATACATGGATCTTAATTTATGTTAGTCCATTTAAGTCCATCAGCCATTTTTTCCTTTAGCATACGCATGCCTACACGATTCAAATGTCCCAATCTTTGGTGCCACAAATCATAATTGTCAGTGTCTACAGCATGTGCACAATGTCGAATTTCATTTAATCGATACATGCCACCTACCTGAGTTGCAGTCGCTATAGGTGTTCCAGAGATGAGTACATCTTTCTTGTTATATATTTCGCACTGTACGTCATTAAATAACACCCACAAACCATGTCTTGTCGTTTGACTCACTGACAGTAAATAGTATGCAAAACCTGGAACATATGCTACATCTTTAATCGTTACTGGTTTATTTGCTTCATCACTAGTGAGCTCAAGACGAAATCTGCCTTCTGCAATCGCTTGAAGGTTGCTGTTATCTGCTACTGTAACATTTGTAGCTGTGGTCGATTCGAAATTATTAAACCAGAATTCCTTATTTGTCATGTGCCTTGTACATCCTGAATCTACACACCAACAGTCGCTATACGACGAAGATGCAGTAAGGGCCATCAAAACATTTTAAGCTTCAGATTTCACATAGTTTGCAGAACTTTTTGAAATATTTGATTTCTTCCTAGTTTGACACTCATTCGCCTTATGTCCAAGTCTCTGACATTTATAGCATTTTATAGCTTTCATATTTTTAGTATCACGATTGCTGTTTGATTTTTGTTGTGTATATCTCTGTTTTCCAGCTGCTAGCGCCGAATCTTGATTTCCATTCGTCGAAGCAAATTGACATTTTGTTGATTCTTGAATAAGCCGCTGACTTACAAAATCGCTAGTAATACTAACACCTGAATTTTCAATCGCCATATTTAAAGGCTGGAAATCTGAAGGTAGTCCACTGAGCATAATTGCTGCTACAAAATCATCATCTATTTTCTTGATAGTACTTCGAATTTGTTGAGCAAGGGACATAATTTTTGACAAATATGTTTCCATATCTTTTTCAAAATTGAGTCGATATAACTAGATAAAATTTTATCTTCGAATGGCGACTGTAAATTCTCCCATGCTTCTTTAGCAGTCGCAGCTCCACGAACCTTTGGATAAACAGATGAACTTACAGATAAACATTTTGGACAATGCTTTCTGTATATTATTGGAATAAGTATCAGTACCGGCAATTGTATTCCACAGTCCTTCATATTTCAGATACAATTCGATTGTAAATTTCCAATCATTATAATTCGACATTCCAGTCAACTTTTCAAAATTGAAAAGTGATTATCCAGTCGAGGCCATTTTAGATATGTTCACGTAGTTCAGGGAATATTTACTGTAGTTTTCTTGAACAGAAAAAATACGCCACCGTCACACTGAACATACGCAAAAAAAATTTACGATATTAGCAAAGCAAAACTTTCTCGACGCACTACTGCCGATCGTGATTTTTTTGCAACACTTTACTGGTATAAAAACTTCACAAGTCTCTTGTAAATTGTTCCTGGGCCCATAACCTATTTGATATTGACTCCAATTGTCGTCTCAAGAGATTTAAAGTACCTTATTACGAAATTAAATATGTGTACACGATATTACCAGGAACACAGTGTTTCTGTCAGCACAAGATAAAAATAACACATTTGTTCCCAACACAGAAACATACCATTAACCCCAATACAACAGCTGCTTTTAACTCTGCGATTCTATGCAACTGGATCTCTTCAAATGGTAATAGCAGACTTAAACGGGGTTTCGGAATCAACCATCTGCTGATATATCAAGAGGGTTTCAGAAGCAATTGCATCACTGAGACTCCTATATATGAAATTCCCGCAAAGATTTACATCTTTCATTTAGAAAATAAGGCCTACAAACAAAATTTTCTCATCATCGAAAAATGTAGACCTCTCTTTATTTCATCAGCACGTCCCATTTTCTTAGTGTTGTTATTGTCCGGTTTTACCAAATGTACGTATCACAAAAACTTTGGCTGGACTGAAAATCCCACTATTTACGTAGTGATATTCATTTGTTCAATCGAAAACTAAGGTTCGTTCCAGCAGCTGCCAGACGGCTACTTTCAAGCACTAAGAAACAGATGTTACTGCGCAAGTGCAGCTACTATGACGTAAAAATCCTTATTTGATACTTGCACTGCTGGAACGCTTTTTGCACTGTTTCTGGCTGCTGCAGATGTGGGTTTAAAGGAATAATTAAAAAACTTTCCTTCCTAATAACGAATAAGTGTAAACGAGAAATGTCTGATCTCAAGTGGGATTTCAGCGACTTCGAAATAATCGAAAAACACTCCACAAACACACACGTATCACGTGATGGCTACCCCCCCCCCACTCTAACTCAGCCCTTTCTGCGCATGCGCAAATTGGCAGCTTGACCGCGCCAGAAATATTTTTCCGGGTAGCGGCTGGCTGTTTGCGGCAACTGCTGGAACACCAAACAGCCACACTCCAAGTAGCCAGAAGCGGGAGAAGGCGCTGTTGGAACACAATGTCAGCGTTGCGCATGCGCGTCAAACAGTCTTGCAGCTGCTGGAACCATAGACCATAGATAGCTGGAACGAACTTCTAGAGAACATCAATGAAAACAATAGTATCGATTTAATACACGATACTAGATGCTGTCCGATTGGAGAGTCTGTTAAACGCCTGGTTATTTTATTGAGACCGGTGATGATAAAACGGTGTATCTTTTGACTGTACGTCAAAAATAAAACAGGCATTGAATTTGACGTTTGTCTAACATATTTAGACGAAGTTTGGTGCAACCGGGGATAAGTGTATTCTTCATTTATTTGACATTTTAACCACAAAGGCGCCAAAACTTAAAACCTCGAACGCAAACACACTGATAAATGTAAAATGGTTCGAAATACTTCGCAAGGTGACATCGATATTTGTTGGTTGGGGACGAAAGTGGCGAAACAAAGTACAACCAAATTCAACTTTTCGTTGAAATGGGGAAAGTAGCGCCTCTTAAGTGGCAAGAACAAGAAGTTCACACTTGCTACTGAAGAACAACTTCACTTTAGAACTAGCTGTTGCATGCCATTAGTTCTACATCTACATCTACCTACATACATACTCCGCAATTCACCGTAAGGTGCGTGGCGGAGGGTACACTGTACCACTACTAGGCATTTCCTTTCCTATTCCACTCCCAAATTGAACGAGGAAAAAAAGAATGCCTATATGCCTCCGTACGAGCCCTAATTTCTCTTATCTTGTCTTTGTGATCTTTACGCGAAATGTAAGTAGGCGGCAGCTTCAAATTCCGGCCCTCTAAATTTACTTAACAAAAATTCACGAAAAGAACGTCGTCTTTCTTCCAGCGATCCCCAATTGAGTTGCAGGAGCATTTCCGTGACACTCGCGCATTGGTCGAACCTACCGGTAACAAATCTAGCTGCTCGCCTCTGAACCGCCTCTATGTCTTCCTTCAAACCGATCTGCTGCGGGTCCCAAACACTTGAGCAATACTCAAGACAATGGTCGTACAAGCGTTTTATACGCGGTCTCCTTTACAGGTGAAGTACATCTTCCCAAAATTCTCCCAATAAACCGAAGTCGGCTGTCTGCCTTACTCACAACTGTCCTTACATGCTCGTTCCATTTCATATCGCTCTGCAATGTTACACGTAGATATTTGAACGACGCGACAGCATCAAGAAGCTCACTACTAATGCTGTATTCGAACATTATAGGATTGTTTTTTCTACTCATGCGCATCACCTTACATTTTTCTACATTGAGAGCTAGCTGCCATTCTTCGCACCAACTAGAAATTTTGTCTAAGTCAACCTGTATGCTATTACAGTCAGTTACAGATGACACCCTCCCATACACCACAGCATCATCAGCAAACAGCCGCAAATTACAACTTACTCTGTCCATCAGATCATTTATATAGATAGAAAATAATAGCGGTCCTATCACACTCCCCTGGGGCACGCCTGACGACACACTCGTCTCTGATGAACACTCGCCGTCGAGAACAACATACTGCGTTCTATTACTTAGGAAGTCTTCCAGCCAGTCACAAATCTGTGAACCTATTCCATAAGCTCGTATCTTTGTTAGCAGTCTGCAGTGTGGCACCGCGTCGAACGCCTTTCTGAAGTCGAGAAAAACACAATCCGCCTGTTGCCCTTCGTCCATGGCTCGCAAGATGTCATGTGAGAAAAGGGCAAGCTGAGTTTCACATGAACGATGTTTCCTAAACCCGTGCTGATTCATGGAAAGAAGCTTTTCCGTTTCAAGGAAATTTACTATATTCGAACTGAGAATATGCTCCAAAATTCTATATGAAACTGATGTCAACGATATTGGTCTGTAATTGTATGGGTCAGTTCTCTTTCCTTTCTTATACACGGGAGTCACCTGCGCTTTTTTCCAATCACTGGGAACTTTGCGCTGAATTAAAGATTCGCTATAAATGCGAGCTAAGTAGGGGGACAACGCCGCAGAATAGTCTTTGTAAAACCGAACTGGTATTCCATCCGGACCAGCAGACTTTTTCGTATTTAGCTCTCTCAGCTGCTTCTCTACACCGGAAATACCTATTTCTATGTCCCCCATTTCGGAATTAGTACGTTGATCAAATGATGGTATATTTGTGCGGTCCTCTTGCGTGAAAGATTTCTTAAAGGTTAAATTTAGAACTTCAGCTTTCCGTTTGCTTTCTTCTATTACTGCCCCGGAATGATCAACTAGTGACTGGACAGTGGGCTTTGACCCGCTTATCGATTTTACATAGGAACACGGCTTTACTGCTGAATTCTTCACTTAAAAGTCATGTATAGAATACCGCTTCTTCAACCAACATTATTATTTAACTTTTATACATTCAGAGCATCAGCCTTTTTTGTTTCTCTAATATAAAACCTAAACCATTTTTCGGTTTCAAATATTTGACATTGCTTTTGGAAGAACACTCAGCGGAAAAAAATATTCTAGCCATCATAGAATATTTGAAGTGTACCACTAAAAATGATAATAAAATAAAGTTTAATAAGATACATTTGTGTGAATTCATGTGTTCCAGTATTGTAGCAATGGTGAGTGTGACGTGAGTAGTTTAATTTCTGCAATAATTTCTGATGGGTAGTGTGAATGCTACCATTGGAAAAGTTTGAGGCAAAATATTACGTGATGGATAATGTGAATTGTCCTTATGTTTCACACGTGTATGAGTTTAGAAGATTATTGTATGTGATATTTTGCATACATAAAATTCTGTCCTTGCAGTCATCTATGAATTTGTCTGTATGTTTCTAAAAATATATGAGTCAATGAGAACCCCATATCATATACATGGTGATTGCTAAAACTAAAAAAAAAAAAAAAAAAAAAAAAAAAAAAAAAAAAAAAAAATATATATATATATATATATATATATATATATATATATATATATATATATATATATATATTGAACACCCTCTGTAATATGCTACCATCCATGGCACGGGACACGTTCATAAAATACTGAAATAGTGTCATCTGTTTTTTAACAGAATAGTATACTTTTATTATGTATAACAACGGAGCAGAAATAAGTTCTCGTCATTCAAGCTATCGTATTTGTTGCTCAATATAAGATAATGTGCTGCATAAAGAGTATTATGTAACGTCCTTTACTACAGCTGTCTTTTGTTATTGTAGTATCATGATGAATATTGTATTGGAGAGGCTATGTGAACTGTCACGGTCTCCTTCAGCTCGTAGGGGGCCGTGCACGGTATTTCAGTGACGATTTTTCGATATATATCGCACAGAGGATGCCCAGAGCGAAAGAGGATAGTAGCTAACTTAAACTCCTTGCACTGTTGATTTGTTGTCAAGTATTGAAGCGGTTATGTCAGACGTCAGTGCTGTAGAATAATCAAAGTGCTAAGTCCTGTAATTTGATTACAATGGTACATGCGTATTTAATATACTTTTTTTTTTACTTATTTGTGAAATTCCTCGGATACAGTTATTATGTATTATTATTTCAGGCCAGTGAAGTTGAAGAGACTCTTAAAAGGATACAATCCCATAAAGGGGTAGTTGGAACGATTGTAGTGAATGCTGAAGGTAATATGTTGTTTAAATCGTAACACATTTTTCTCGGCAGAACTGTTTTCGACGGGCGTATGAATCATATTTCGAAATTATTTTCATGAGATTACTAGAAGAATTTATTGAGGAGGGATAAAGTATCATGTCAGATGTGTTTTCGTTTTGTTGGGGCTTGGAGAACCATAGTTTGGGGTAACATTTTACGACGCTTCTCGTCGGGCTCCAATGCTTATGTTGGTAACAAATGACCAATAAAGTGTAGAATTGCGTTAAGATTTTTCACGGGCTACAGAGTAAATGTAATTGCTGCTTGTTTCACTCGCAGTAAAATTGATTCTGTACCTGCTCTATGCTTGACAGTTTCCTGTATGTACCCTTTTCCGTTCACAAACAATTTAACGTTTTAAATGAAGTTGTTGCGAAAAAAAACATTTATTTGGTCATCTAAGTTGCCGTCATTCCCATTGGTGCAAACATAACCACTGCAACCCGGCGAGAAGCGTCGTACAATTTAACCGGTCTATGGCGTGGAAGGTCGATCATTTTCCTTTGGTTATGAATTTGACATTAAATTTCTACAATGCAAGCAGATGGGATGACGTTCACCCATCCACCTACAAATGACCCATGTTTGTATTGAAAACATTAATCATGTAAATGGATTCTTCCGTCGCTTCTTGGTAGAACGCTTCCATATTTACGGTTTATTAATTATTGAGATGTTGGCCATTCATAACTGCTTGGCAAAGAAAAATTTTTTTGTGCTTAATGTAAAGTTGTACTTTATGAGTAGACCCTATTGTTTTGTTTAGTAATGTTGTATTGACCTTCCCCCCCCCCCCCCCGTCCCCTTATGATCCCAGAACTGAAGTCATGGGTTGATGCAAGACAGGTGGTATTTGGTCTTTCAGTACCTATTGCCATACTGTAGGTCAGTTGTAGTCTTTGATGCAGTTTTTAATTTTTTGTTTTTGGTAAGGTTGTCCAGAATCTTCTGTTTCATTTAAGGTGTATTGTAGATAGAGGTTTCCAATACCTTTTTTTTTTTTTTTTTTTTTTTTTTTTTTTTTTTTTTTTTTTTTTTTTTTTTTTTTTGTCGTTTTTAGTGTTTTTTCGAGTTGTCATAGTTTTTCTTTTCACTCAGACTGTCTCTGTCCAAAATCCCACATGTCCAATTAGTGCCATATTTTTGGTTTCACGTTAATATTCACATGTTTGTGTGTGTGTGTGTGTGTGTGTGTGTGTGTGTGTGTGTGTGTGTGTGTGTGTTGGTGTCTTTCATGATTATTTTGGTTCCCATATTGGCTATATGTATTTATAACATTGCCACCATGTTGATGACTAATGGATTCGTGACCTTCAGTTATGTTGGAGAGGGGCATGGTGGGCTTATGTGTTTCTTCAGCTCAGACAGAGCCAAAGTTGTGCTAAAGTTTGTCCTTAATCAAAGAAATAAAGTTTGTCAGTTCTATTGAAGATTGTTAGTCTGATTCATGAAGTTAGAGATGTGGGGTTCTACCAAAATTTGAATTTCAGTTCACTGTAGTGTGATATCAGCAGGGGGAAGTGAGGGGCTTCGATCTGTTGTAGTAATGGGGAAACTGCTGCATTTACAGGGAAGTTTGGATGTATGTTCTTCGTCTCAAGGAAATTCAGTATATGAAAGCAGAGTGTATGCTTCAAAATTCTATAGGAAACTGATGTCAACGATATTGGTCTCTAATTATATGGGTCAATTCTTTCACCTTTCTTATAAATGGAAGTCATCTGCTTTTTTGCGTTCACTAGGGACTTTGTACTGAATTGGGCCTAAAGATTCATGATAAATACAAGCTAAATAGGGGGCCAATGCTGCAGATTACTCTTTGTAAAACCGAACTGGTATACCATCTGAACCAGGAGACTTTTGTATTTAGCTCTCTCAGCTGTTTGTCTACACCTGAAATACCTATTACTATGTCCTCCATTTGGGAGTTAGCATGTTGACCAAATGATGGTATGTTTGTACAATCCTGTGTGAAAAATTCCTTAAAGGCTAAATTTAGAACTTCAGCTTTTCATTTGCTTTCTTATTACTGGCAATCTGAATAGTGGCCTTTGATTTGCTTATCGATGTTACATAGGACCAGAATTTATCCGGTTTCTCGGAAAATCTTTTGCTAAGGTATGGCTGTGATAATTATTGCATGCTTCGTGCATCAATCTTTTTAATAGATGCACAAATCTCTACTAACTTTGCCTGTCTTTGTTTGTGTGTTCTTTTTTGAACTGAGAGTGCAACAACCTTTGCTTTCTCAGTACCTTTCTAATACTATTATTATACGATGGTGGATCTTTTCCATGCTTAATCGACTTTAGAGGCACATATTTATCTAACACTTTATTTACAATGAATTTAAATTCAGTTCACAATTCCTCTACTTCCATTGTACTGAAACTAAACTATGTCAATTCATTTTCTAAGGGTGATGCTAACAATTGTTCATCGGCTCTTGCTAACAAAAACACGCTCCTAGGCTTCTTGATTGGGTTAATAACTATGACCATCATTCACGCAATGTTGATGTCATGATCACTAACTCCTGTCTGTACACTGACATTGTTAATGAGGTTGGACCTGTTTGTAGCTATAAGGTCTAAAATATTTCCATTGCATGTGGGATGTTGGTTTAACTGCTCAAGACAGTTCTCGGAAAAAGTGTCCAATAGTTTGTGAGACTGCTTGTCTCTGCTGCCTGAAATGAAACTAGATTCCCAATCTATAATCTCAAGGTAAAAGTTTCCACCAACTAATATTGCATGGCCGGGATACCTATACACTACCTGGTGTACACTTTCTTTGAATGACTAAAACTGCTACAGCAGCACTGGGGGCCCAGTAAAGACAACCAGCTACTAACTTTACTTCCCTTAGATATGTTAAAAGTGCCCAGGTAACTTCAGTTACTCTCAGCCTCGACATTGGTAGAAACTATATCTTTGCCCACTGCGATGAACTCTCTCCCTCCAGTTGTGTCTGATCTGTCTTTCCAATGTAGATTCCACATCTACCTAAATATTTCAGAGCTTCCAACATCATGACTTAGCACAATTTCCCTGCAGTGCAGTAAATTCAGGGACTTTGTTCCTAATGCTTTGAAAGTTTATGGCTAATATTTTGATAGTCGAATTATTGTTCTGAATGTGGCCTGAATATTGACTGGCAAGTGTTCATCAGAGATAGTGTCTAGCCTAAGAATCTCCTCTGTACCCCACAAGTACTCTGCTACCCGAGTAGCTGCTTCCTTAGTGTAGTGCACCACTATAAATTTCTGGGAGTCTTAAAATTACCCACCCAATAATGCAGATCCAGAAATCTGCAACCATGACTTTCAACGAGTTGATGATGCCACTGGTTCAGAACCTCCATTTGGCTCCAAGCCAAAAGACCCTGATCAACCCTCAGAACCATGCTATGAATCGACAACTCTGCTAGCACCCGAGTGCCAGGCCAGCAGTCTTCACCAGTTCCACCAGCCACCCATAGGAATTTAGGATGTCCTCAGAACCCAAGCGTCATTGGTGCCAACATGAGCCATGACTTGCAACCAACCGCACATCGCATGCTCAATAGCCGCCAGCAGGGCCGACTCCACATCTTGGATGAGTGCCACTCCTCCCCCCACCCCGCAGACACACAGAGTGCAGATTGGACTTCTTTCCCCGGATCTCGACACTATCTGCCTAAGAGTGGCCCCCATCACACGCATAACAACTGATAATCCCCTTCCCCCGTGCACCTGCTCGGACCCTGCTGAAGTAGT
Organism: Locusta migratoria; assembly: GCA_026315105.1. NCBI lineage: Eukaryota > Metazoa > Arthropoda > Insecta > Orthoptera > Acrididae > Locusta > Locusta migratoria. The sequence goes on from CM048750.1 coordinate 253,131,142, forward strand.
GGCTACATGTCCGCTCGCAGGACGAACGGGCGTGGCCGGACGGCAGCCTTTCACCTCGAACAATGTGAATTCCGTTCAACCCGCCACTCCCCTTGCTGAGAGGGTGGCTTGACCATGTTCAATACATCTAAAGGTGCCTCAACAGCAGAGACAGAGGGTGAAGCGTGAGACACCTGGTGTGTCCCCTTCGCTCTTCGACACACCAGGCTCCCCACTGCTGCTGCACCTCGAGGCAGCAGCCTGAAGGTGGCCGACTGTAGCCAGCAGCATGCTCAGCTGTTCGCGAACTGCGGCCAACTCCTCCTGCATCCACACACAGTAGGCACGCATCCTATCTATACTGTTAACTTTGAAGAGTAGAAATCTAAATAACCAACTTCTAAATAGTCTAGTAAAAGGTGGCTGTCAGTTGACTAAACTGTGGTCAGTGGTAAGTATACTGTCAGAAACAATGAAACTTTCTATGGCAGTTTTCGAAATAAACAGGAAAATCTATGGAACACTATTAACAAATACACGAGAAAGCGAAACACACAAAATAAAGAAATGACAAGTAAGAAAAATACAATTAATTCTTAAATTACATAGGTGCCAAGTGTGTGAGAATAAACCTCTGAAGAGCAGAAGTACTGACGAAGAAAAAATTGACTGTCAATGAAATTTAACTCAAATTAATTTGATACTTAGCGTTCTGAACAATGAGACAGTAGCGGCGGCTGGCAGTGGACTGACTGATAAATAACAGTAGTAATGGTCTCTGACTTCTTTTGAAATACAGAAGTCGCAGACAAAAACTATACACAACAGTACTTGTCAAATATGCAAGAATAAACTGTTGAAACCGGTGGAACGGTTGAAATCTGCCAAATAAGCAAGAATCAACTTTTTAAAGATAGAAGCACTAATGAAAATGAAGAAATTCACTGTCAATTAAATTTCACACAAATTAAATTGATACTGTGTATCCTGAACACTAAGACACTGGTGGCAGCTGGTACTGAATGTTTTCTTATAATAAGAAAAGCAAGCAAGCTGGAAAGTAACCTGTTTCCTTAAAAAAATGTTTTCGTAACAAAAATGTCAAAAAATTCTAATTTATGTAATGTGCATAAAAGTAGTTGCAGGATCTATGGTTTTCATATTAAACATCTAAATGAGATGTATTATTTTAAACACGTGCTACATTCTCATTCTGGGCATAAAAGTGATGTGTGAATAGTTACCTGAAAAGTGTGAAAATTTGAGGGCAAATTATGGTAAGCTTGGTTTACAGTTCATACCAGTAAACCAGAAGTGAAAATAATGGAAAATATTTTACTGTATATGACAGTTCTTAATGCACCGATTATAGCCCCTTCTTGAAGCCTAAGAGGAATGAAAATTGGCACGACAGGAATGAAATCGTGCATAAAGTGACAGGTGTAATCATAATTTACTTAGTCATTTAATCCATGACTTTTTATTTGAAGCTATAAAAGCCACCACGATTAATGAATAGTGCATACATATTGAGAAAAATATTTTAGAAAAATCCTTACAATTATGGGCTACTAACAACAAATAGTTCATAGCTGGTCAGCTATATAATGCTTCCATGAGTACCTGATGCAGTAAATGTCACTATGCCTATCATCTATCCTCAGAGTAACTCATAATGCAACAGTAGTATGTGATTGACTACTTTTACATGACAAAGGAGGAATACTAAAGTAAACAAACACATATGTTAGGAGTAACTCGATGCAGCTAACTGTCAAACTGATTCAGTAGCAATTAATATTATCTGGAAGAGCTACCTGCTTGTGTAACATTATGTATAGAAGAAGGTACAAATGACTTAGTGGTAAAATGTTGATAAGTTTGAGAGATAATGGGAAAAAAGGTATGTAGCTGATCTGCTACACTTAAGGGTTAAATAATATTTGTATGATTTAAAGAATATTGTGTAAACCAAACTAGCACAAGACAGTATGAAATTTGTTGTTTTAAAGCTTCACAAAATTCTGATTATATTTTTAATCCTCTAACTCAGATTTTTTTGAAGGGGCTGTATTTAGTTTTATTTTCCTGTGGTGACAAAGAACTTGTTCTCTACAGTTTTATTAGCAGTCTACTAATTGGAGTAAATGTCAAATAGGCTGCTATATTCTCTTAGGTTGGTTCAAGAAAGAAATAAAATGCAAGTTGATCAATGAACCATTTAGCAGCTATTAAAGTGTGAATCACAGAAACCATGTAGGTAATACAATATTGGAAAAGGAGATATCCTAAATACTTATGAGCATTTTTAAAAAGTTACACTTTAACCTTGTTTGCTATAGATTGGAAAGTACTCACTAGAAATGTCATTCTGTGACCACCAAGTGGAGTGCTGGCCATACTTTCTTCTAAATTTTTGAGATGATTGCTGGTTGATGATGCCACTAGATTAAGCTGTTATACTGATTGATGCTATAGTGAGTATTTAATACTATCATCCAAACGAATTTGATGTTACTATTACAAAAATACAGAACTAATCTTGAAAATAGTTCAGCAGGTTGTGGAAGGAGGTATGAGTCTGCAATCATCTAAGTATTTACCTTATTTTTGAAGCTCCTATAAAGTCCCACTGCACCATATGAGTTCAAAATGACAAAGGTGATGTCCATCTGTTAGTGACTTTGGGACAGCACTTTTAAACTTTGTGAGCCAGACATTGCTGCTGGAACAAGGGCAAGTTCCTTCGCATACTCTGTTTAAAATCTTATTAGTATCCCTCAGGTCCATTGACCTTTCCTCTGTCGAGTGATTTCAGTTGCTTTTCTGCCCTTCTGACATTTATTCCAATATCTGCCTTTTTGTCTTTCTTGTAATGATTTAGAGGAGGAACTAGTGTAAGCTTCCTCTTAAAACAGCCTTGGAAAAAGACATTTAATGTTTTGGTGTATTGTGTGTCAACCTCTCTTTCAACATCATTTTGGTCACCATGTATCTGGACATATAGTTTAGACCTGTTTACCAATGTGATGTAGGTCAAAAATATCTTAAGATTTTTTGCCTACTTGGTACACAGAACTTCACTTTCATAGTCATTGAATGCCTATTGCATGGAACTCCTTATACTAATTTTGCATAATTTGATTTTTGCTTGTCTGCAAGACTTTTTCTACCTTTATCTTTGCGGTGAGGCCATCTTTGTTTACATAAAAGTTTTCCAAGCTGGTTGTTGAATCACAGTGGTTCTTTCCCATCTCTCATAATTTTACTCATTTATCTAATTCATATTATATGATGTCCTTGAACTTCTTCCGCAGATGTTGAACACTGGCAGTGCTACAGACAAAACTTTCGTGTTGAACAATGAAGTCTGAAATGTTCCTTTTCACTTTTGTTAAATAGGAAGATCTTACCTTTACAGCTTACCAGTTACAACTGTATTGATTGATGCTGTAGCTGACTCTGATCACTGATTTCCTGTTCTTTGCTGAGTAAAAAAGTTTGGATCTATGTGTCATCAGTAGGTCTAAAACATTATTTCTCTGCGTAATTTTTGGATGAAGCACTTAGAACAATATTGATCGATTCTGTGCCCCTGCCACCACTGAAAACTATAACATACCTAAGAAATCTAAGGGAAGTATTTTCCAAATATTCCATTAGATGTTCTATAAAAACATACAATGGCCATATTCAAGGCACTTTTTACCTGACCTTCACCCAAATTATTTCACATTCCGGATTGTTATAATTTAACTCGGTAACAATCATATGTTTTATTGCAATAAACATGCCTCCTCTTAGTGCATGTTCCAGTCTGAGTTTAGGATTTCATTACTGTTGGCATTTGGTTTGAGCCAGTTTTCTGTCCTAGTACTATGTGGGCATTGTGACCATTTAAAAGTGCAAGCAGTTCTTATATTTTTCCATAGATGCACCGTAGTTAACTATTACTATACTAGCCTGTTCGTTCTCTGTTCTGTTGTGACCTGGATCAACTGGCATCTTATCAGGCCTGTAGAGGAATTTCTTTATCCTAAAAAACCACATGTGCACTCCACACATACTCCACTACCTTAGTAGCCGTTTCCTGCATGTATAGCATGCCTGATCCATTCAGGTAGATCTTAAATTTCTCCACCTGATACTAGAGATTGAGAAATGTGTACCCAAGATTGCCATATAAGTGCCCAAGCCACTGGTGTAAGCCTTCCACTGCCAAACCAGAGGACCGTGATCAGTTCTGAGAACAATGCTGCAAGTTGATTGTTCCACTTCTACCCTGTGAGCAGGGCTGGCTGTCTTCACCAAAGCGATTTGCAGCCGGGTGCAACCAGTGCTCTCTCCTCCAGAAAGCAGAGTGCATACTGGCCTCTTTGTCATTGAGTTTGTTTTATGACTGCCTATGTTGGTTCTACAGTGATGCAGTTCTTTATGCTGGCTAATTGACTTTTGTGAAAAATTTATTTTAAGGCAGTTGAAAGAAACTTATTTCATTTCAATGGTAAAGAAAATGTGTCTTAAGTTGTTTCTTTGTGTTGTTATGGTCTTCAGTCTGGAGACTTGTTTGATGCAGCTCTCCACCCTACTCTATCCTGAGCAAGCCTTTTCATCTCCTCATAAGAACGGCAACCCACATCCACTTGAATCTGCTTACTATACGCATCTCTTGGTCTCCCTCTGCGATTTTTACCCCACACACTTCCCTCCAATGCTAAATTTACGATTCCTCGATGTCTAAGAATGTGTCCTACCAAGCGATCCTTTCTGTTAGTCAGGGTATGCCAAAAATTCCTTTTCTCACCAATTCTGTTCAGTACCTCTTCATTAGTTATGCAATCTACCCGCCTAATCTTCAGCATTCTTCTGTAGCACCACATTTCAAAAGCCTCAATTCACTTCCTGTCCGCACTGCTTATCGTCCATGTTTCACTCCCGTACAAGGCAATACTACACACAAATGCCTTCAGGAAAGACTCCCTTACCCTTAAATTAATATTCGATGTTAGCAAATTTCTCTTTTTCAAAAATGCTTTTCTTCCCATTGCCATTCTGCATTTTATATCCTCTGTACTGCGACCATCGCATGTTATTTTACTACCAAGTAACAAAACTCATCTACCACCTTCATTGTTTCGTTACCTAATCTAATTCCTTCAGCATCGTCTGATTTTCTAAGACCGCATTCCATTATTTTTGTTTTACTCTTGTTAATGTTCATTTTATATGCTCTCTTCAACACGCTCTCCATTCCATTCAACTGCTCTTCCAGGTCCTTTGCTGTATCTGACAGAATTACAATGTCATCAGCAAAACACAATGTTTTTTCTTCCCCCTGAACTTTAATTCCTAGTCCAAATTTTTCCTTGCTTTCCTCTACCGCCTGAGCGATGTACAAATTGAATAACATCGGAGAAAGGCTACAACCTTGTCTTACTCCCTTCCCAACTGATGCTTCCCTTTCATGCCATTAGAGTCTAATAACTGCGGTCTGGCTTTTGTACAAGTTGTAAATAACTCTCCTTTCCCTGTATTTTACCCCTGCTGACTTCAGTATTTTAAAGAGTGTATTCCAGTCAACACTGTCAAAAGCTTTCTCCAAATCTACAAAAGCTAAAAATGTAGGTTTGCCTTTCCTTAATCTATCTTCTAAGATAAGATGTAAAGTGAGTATTGCCTCCCAGGTTCCTATGTTCCTCCTGAATCCAAACTGATCTTCCCCGAGGTCAGCTTCTACCAGCTTTTCCATTCTCCTGTAGATAATTCGTGTTAAAATTTTGCAACCGTGACTTATCAAACTGATGGTTCTGTAATTTTCACACCTGTCTGTGCCTGATTTCTTCGGAATGGGGATTATTACATTTTTCTTAAAGTCTGAGGGCATTTTGCCTGTCTCATACATCCTACACACCAGTTCAAATAATCTTGCCATGGCTGGCTCTCCCAGAGACTTTAGTAGCTCTGAGGGTATGTCATCTATTCCTGGGGCCTTGTTCTGACCTAGATCTTTGAAGGTTCTGTCAAATTCTTCTCTCAGTATAGTATCTCCTATTTCATCTTGATCTACTTCCTCTTCCCTTCCTACAACATCGTCTCTAAGTTCATTTCCTTTGTAGAGCTGCTCTATGTACTCTTTCCACCTTTCAGCTTTCCCTTCTTTGCTGAGAACTGGTTTCCCATCCGAGTTCTTGATATTCGTAGAGTTGCTTTTCTTGTCCCGAAATGTCTCTTTTATTTTCCTGTAGGCGGTATCTACTTTTTCCCTTGCTATACATTCTTCTACAGATTTGCATTTGGCTTCTAGCCACTCCTGCTTAGCCATTTTGCACTTCCTGTCAATCTCATTTTTAGTCGTCTGTACTCCATTTTGCCTGTTTCATTTACTGCATTTTTATATTTTCTCCTTTCATCAATTAACTGTAGTATTTCCTGCGATATCCATGGATTTTTCTTAGGTCTTGCCTTTCTACCTATTTTGTCCTCTGCCGCCTTCACTATTTCATCTCTCAATGCTACCCATTCCTCTTCTACTGTTTTATTTCCCCCTGTTTCTGTCAATTGTTGCCTAAATCTCCCTCTGAAATTCTCCAGAACTTCACTTTCCTTCAATTTATCTAAGTCCCATCTCCTTATTTTCCTACCTTTCTGCAGTTTTTTCAGCTTCAGCCTACAGTTCATGACTAACAGGTTATGGTCAGAGTCTATATCTGCCCCTGGGTATGTCTTGCAGTGTATAACCTGGTTCCGGAATCTATGTCTTACCATTATAAAATCTATCTGATACCTTCCGGTGTCTCCTGGTCTCTTCCATGTATACAACCTTCTTTTGTGATTCTTAAACCACGTGTTTGTTACGATTAAATCATGTTCCGTGCAAAATTCCACCAGGCGACTTCCTCTTTCATGTACGAAACATATTTCTCATGTTTGATGCAGCCTTACGATGAATGGTGTTTTTAAACAGTTTAAATTGGTATCAACTTGTATTTTTTGACACTCTTATTCACAAGATCACCAGATTGCGCTGAGTACTACTAATTTTCCTTTTCAGAAATTTTAAGTCCAAGTGGGAGAATATGTGATTAGATTTTGTTGTCATAATTGCAAAAAATTAAAAAAAAAAAAAGTGAAGGTCCAAACATCAACATATAATCATAGCTACAAACTTGTATCAAAATTTTTCTCAATTTACATTACCAAGACTTTACAAGTCAGTGATGCTTATATTGTTGAGACTATAGATGGAACCAGGAATGATAGCGGTATCTAATTCATGCATTCCCCGACAACCAATGAGCATTCAGTATTGTTCTGAATACTCTTCTGTTAATGTCGTAGACACTGCCAAACTTAAACTTGATTGTAAGGGATTATTCAGTGGATTTTATCCTATTTTTTGCTAGTGGTCATCACAGATGGCACCGACGTGCAACTAATTCTACATAAGCAAGCAAGAGCTACAAGGTTTCTTGAAGTGCAAAGCACATATATACATGCATTTAAACTGTTACTTGAAATCGACAAAGATGTTTTCCCCATCTTTGTCTGGATATGCACAATCAGCCCATCTTTCGTGCATCGAACTATATCACCCAACTGTTTGTCACATATACCTATGCAAGCTATTACAATAGCTAGGAATCTTGTACTTGTGTGTTGTAAGATGTTCCTAATCTGGTCAACATATGCTTTGAGAGCTTTAAAAAGAGCTGCTTTCTGTTTTTAAGTCCTGCCACATTAGTATACATGCATGTGTCTTGAGACTATGGTCATGTAACACTGATCATGCCTTTGAAGATAGCAAAAAATTTGCACTTCTCCTGCATTACAAAATGATAGCTGAGTACTTCGTTTCTACTGAGAACAAACATGAGTGCATGTTCTTTTGTGGCTACCTCTTGAAAAGGCCTAGTGTACATCATAAAGACATCATTTTAAGATGAAAGGTGGAGCAGGCATCAGTGTTGCAATTAATATATAGTGTGTAGTTAAATAGTCGATATATTTACCAATAACATCCTAGTATCCCATGTATGGATGGTAAAAATCCTGTGATTAACACATGTATATGGGGTTAATTTTTTTCACTTGTCAGTCTCGATCTCGGTTAATTGTGAATTCAGTTCTGCCCCTTACCTTTTTCTTTCCACTGTTCCTTTAAATTTTTGTCATTTTCTGTTACTTGTATGTACCAGAATGTGTTAATAAAATTACCATGTAAAAATGGTACATTACTAGTTTGTTCTTATTTCCAGGAATCCCTATTAAGACAACAATGGATAACACAACTACTGTGCAGTATGCAGGACTAATAAGCCAGCTGACAGACAGAGCTCGTAGTGTTGTTAGAGATTTAGATCCTACCAATGATCTTACTTTTCTTCGGATACGGTCCAAAAAACATGAAATATTGGTAGCACCAGGTGAGAACCTACTTTTACATAGCAATGATGTAAATAAATATGAATAACTTTAAGGAACTGATGACCTACACAGTTCAGTCTATTAGGTTTACGAACATTCAATAACTTTTGAAGTATTTGTTTTTCATTTTTCATCCTTTCCTGCCTCTTTTTCAGACAAGGAATTCATTCTTATAGTAGTGCAGAACCCAACAGAATAAACTGCAGGAAAATGTGGTGTAAGCTGGTGTTTATAAAGGCTCATGAACACAGTATTTATCTGTTGCAGAACTTCACACACAAATAATTGACTGCAATATATGCTTGTTGCATTTGATGCAACATGATCTTTAACATTTTCATATGCTTTAATAATTTATTTGTGTATGCTAATTTTTCAAAATAATTGAAAATTGTGTGTATCTATTTATATATTCAGTTAGTGTTTTTACTGACAAAATAAATATCATGTTACCATATACGTCCTTAAGAGTTCCAACTACAAAATCACCCACTGAATTTCAAGCTTTAAATAGTTAGATATCACTCAAAAAATGTAAGATTGTAAACTGTTGGTGATGATCAGATGTTGAAGCCAGACACACATACTTACTTCAAGATAGTTCCTAGTGTTACACTTTTCAAGTACAATTTTGATGAAAGCAGATTCAGTTACTTAGGTTTCAGATAGTTACCATCTTAAGGAAAAGGGGGGGGGGAGAATATGGTAATTTACAAGGTTCTTAGAATTTGTAATGCAGACATTGGCTGTAAAATGCTCTAAAAGTCACAACAGCATATATTAGCATTTTCAAAAAATGTTTAGCACATGTACAGCCTCCAACCACCTCCAAGCCTTAAAAAAGCAACGGTTACAACATGGCAACAACTTCCACTCCACAGAACAATGAGTACTGCCTTGTCCGTTGCAACTCAAGCCCCCTGATTTTGGCACAATAAGGCTGTTCTTGTTACAAGCCTTTCCATTGAAACTGAGCTAGATGGTGCTGTGACAATACACTGGACTCAGGTTTGGGAGGAAGGCAGTTCATGCTCTGGCCATTCAGACTTAGGTTTTCTGTATCCTCTTAAATCAGTCCATATAAATGCTGGGACTGTTCCTTTTAAGGGCCATGTATAGTTTTCCCACTATATGTATTACGTAGAAGCTCTGCAACTATACTTACCAATTACTTTTTACAGCAAGATAAAAGAAATTTTTGGTAGGATCCTTCTCTTAATTAATTTGTGTTGATTCATGGCAGTCAAGGCTGAAAGCCATGTTGTCGTGCACTGCTAAACTATGTGCTCTGCTCTTCATTGTGTGCAGGACATGCATGTGAATTAATATGCAGCATTCAGGGGGGATACATAAATAAGATATCTGGAGGAAGCACACTGTGTGTGCGTGCATGCGTGCGCGCGCACATGCTCGAGTTGAGCACAGTCTACACAGGAAAGAAAAGTGATGACAACTCTCAAAGAACTTGGAAATTAAATAAATAACTGTAAATTTAAAACAATGGAGTAGCATTCTTGTTTTGTTCACAATTTTCTTGTAAGAATAAGTAGAGCATGTCATTTAATACAGTGGAGTTTAAAGAATGTTAACTCTGTATATGTGTTTGCTTGGCAGGAAGCCTAAATAAAGTTAACTTCAATAAAGTGATGTTATGACTCACTATAGATAGTGACAATATTATTTTACAACTCTTGTTTATCAAGCAGCTCTTCAGGAGTAGTTTGAAAACTGTCAACTTCAACAACTGGTGCCGACAAGTGGCACTGGTCTCAACAAAGCACTGGCAACAAAGAAACAAGAAGTTAACTCAGGCAGTTTGGACATGTCTTGATGGAGTGAAAGTCTCTTAATAGTAATGCGGAAAAGATATTTATTCCTACCCCCCCCCCCCCCCCAGTCAAACACCTAACAAGCACTGTGCTGGAAACCCACATTTTGTATAGATGACCTAATGATACATTTCCCATTTATACAGACTGAGCAAAGTGGTTAGCCAGGGTGGTCACTGAACCTGGAAACTGGGAAACATCAGAGGATTTTAAACTGCCATGGAAAATCCTGGAAACATCATGGATTTGTCACAAATTTCTCGAATTTTAGTTCTTAGCTTTAAAAACTGTGCACACTTGTGATGTACATATCTTACATAAAATATGTGAAAATGTTGAGGCAGTGTTACTAGTATCGCATATCAGAAATTAGCATGAAATTTTCTGTTATGCGCATGATTATATTCACCACCTCCATTGCGCATATATGGAACAGTGGCAGGTAAACTGTTTGCTAAAATTGTAGCTTCACCCATTCTGTCGCTAGGTGGCAGACCGTCAACCATATTTATACAGAACCTATATAGGGAGGCTCTCTGAGTTTACTTGACTCAAGTCGTGCCCAAGAAAAAGACTCGAAATAAAAAGGAAAAAGGTATCTAAATCTAAGTAGCACATGAAAAGTGACTGGTGGGAAAGTTGAAGGCCACACTTGAAAACAAAGTTCATTAATTCTGAACAAAATTAAAATGAAAGTAGATACAGCTACTGTAATTGGGTTCAGGGTTTGAGCTGTGGCAATGTTTTTTGGTAAAAATGCCCTTTAGTTCTCAGCGGTCATTAGAAGCATGAATAGCCAATCATGAGGCGGGTGCAAACAGGCAATAAAAGTGTTGTGTTTGAGTCTTTCTGTATGCAAACAAATCTGCATTTTCATTGTTCTCTTCCTGTGCTATTACATTCTGTCCAACCACACACTCAAAAATCATGACATATTAACTTCGTAGGCTTTCCCGGCGTGACAAATCTTCGAAGTCTCTGCAGGTTTTATGCCTGAAAATAAAATCGAACTGATTCAAGAAACCCGGTGTTTACAAAATACCGTATGAGTGTGGCAAGGCATACATCAGCCATACGCTTTGAACTGTACATGATAGATGTGTGGAACATTGCCGCCACACGAGACTATTACAGCTGGATAAATCGGTGGTAGCAGAACACTGTTTAATGGAAGGACACAAGATAATACATGATGAAACCCGCTTAGTAAGCAATACATCCGGTTTCTGGAACAGTGACTACAGAGAAGCCATTGAAATCAGGGTGACGGACAATCTAATAAATAGACATGGTGTTTCCTCTTAGTAGAACATGGAAACCATTATTAAATGATATCAAATTGCAATGTTTGACCTGGATTCCAGCACCTGGGACTGATTAATGTAAGGTGCAATATATCGTTGTGCCCTGTTCCACTGGGGCAGTCCACCAGCCCTGCCTAGGAGGTAGTAACTGTGACGGCCAGCGCAGGCGCCGTGTACGCGACCAACACCTATATAGGGCGACTGACTGGCTGGAAGACTTCCTAAATAATAGAACGCAGTACGTTGTTCTCGACGGCGAGTGTTCATCAGAGACGAGTGTATCGTCAGGCGTGCCCCAGGGGAGTGTGATAGGACCGCTATTATTTTCTATCTATATAAATGATCTGATGGACAGAGTAAGTTGTAATTTGCGGCTGTTTGCTGATGATGCTGTGGTGTATGGGAGGGTGTCATCTGTAACTGACTGTAATAGCATACAGGTTGACTTAGACAAAATTTCTAGTTGGTGCGAAGAATGGCAGCTAGCTCTCAATGTATAAAAATGTAAGGTGATGCGCATGAGTAGAAAAAACAATCCCATAATGTTCGAATTCAGCATTAGTAGTGAGCTTCTTGATGCTGTCGCGTCGTTCAAATATCTAGGCGTAACATTGCAGAGCGATATGAAATGGAACGAGCATGTAAGGACAGTTGTGAGTAAGGCAGACAGCCGACTTTGGTTTATTGGGAGAATTTTGGGAAGATTTACTTCACCTGTAAAGGAGACCGCGTATAAAACGCTTGTACGACCACGTCTTGAGTATTGCTCAAATGTTTGGGACCCGCAGCAGATCGGTTTGAAGGAAGACATAGAGGCGGTTCAGAGGCGAGCAGCTAGATTTGTTACTGGTAGGTTCGACCAATGCGCGAGTGTCACGGAAATGCTCCTGCAACTCAATTGGGGATCGCTGGAAGAAAGACAACGTTCTTTTCATGAATTTTTGTTAAGTAAATTTAGAGGGCCGGAATATGAAGCTGAGTGTAGTACGATCTTGCTGCCGCCTACTTACATTTCGCGTAAAGATCACAAAGACAAGATAAGAGAAATTAGGGCTCGTACGGAGGCATATAGGCATTCTTTCTTTCCTCGTTCAATTTGGGAGTGGAATAGGAAAGAAAATGCCTAGTAGTGGTACAGTGTACCCTCCGCCACGCACCTTACGGTGAATTGCGGAGTATGTATGTAGATGTAGGGCGCGGTTCTTTATCTTGCACTAGTATTCAATGGGACTCAGCAGCAGCAGCAGCAGCAGCAGTTTCCTGAAGATGGCTGGCAGCTGTACCATCGAAATATTGAATCATTTCAATTTTATTATCCGGCAGAAAATCCGCAGAGACTTCGAAGATCGTGACATATTATTAGAAACATGTAAAAATGTTTATGAAAAGCTGTAGTATAAATGTTTCAGCCATTATTTATATGCATGGAATGAGACAGCAGGAGAGAGGTGTTGTGTGCTGAAGAAAAATGCGATGAAATATGAGATTTTGATCAAGCAACAAGGAAAATTTTCTTTGGCATAGCTCTTCAGCAAGCAACTGCAAATGATAAATGTTTCAAATGGTTGTTGTTGTGGTCTTCAGTCTGGAGACTGGTTTGATGCAGCTCTGCACCCTACTTTATCCTGTAAAAGCGTCTTCATTTCCTCATAAGAACGGCATCTCTCATCCATTTGAATCTGCTTACTGTATTCGTCTCTGTCTCCCTCTGCAACTTTTACCCCACACACTTGCCTGCAATGCTAAATTGACGATTCCATGATGTCTCTGAATGTATCCCACCAATCGAACCCTTCTCTTAGTTAAGATTTGTCAGAAATTTTTCTCCCCATTTCTGTTCAACACCACCCCATTAGTTCGTCTACCCAGCGATTCTTCAGCATTCTTCTGTAGTACCATATTTCAAAAGCTTCTTTCATATTTTTGTCTGAACTCCTTATTAACATTTCACTCCCGTACAATGCTACATTCAAGAGAGATACCTTCAGAAGCACTTCCTAACATTTAATTTTGAATATCAGCCAGTTTCATTTCTTTAGAAATTCTTTTCTTTCCACGGCCATTCTCCATTTTATATCTTCTTTACTTCGGCCATTAGAAGTTATTTTGCTACCGAAATAACAAAACTCCTCTACAGCTTTTATTGTCTTTTTGCTTAATGTAATTCCTTTAGCATTGCCTGATTTATTTAGACTAAATTCCATTACCTCTGTTTTGCTCTTGTTGATGTCCATCTTATAGACTCCTTTTCAAGAGACTGTCCATTCGTTTGCTGTCTGACAGAATTGCAAATTGCAAAGCATTTATTTCTTCTCCCAGGACTTTAATTCCTTTGCTGTATTTTTCCTGACATTCCTTCATGGCTTTCTTAATGTACAGATTAAATAACACTGGAGAAAGATGACAACCCTGTCTTCCTTTCATTCCTTCAACTCTTACAACTGCTGTCTGATTTTTGAACAATTTATATATAACTTTTGTTTCTTATATTTTACCCCGGTTACCTTCAGAATTTTAAAGAGTATATGCCAGACAACATTATCAGAAGCTTTCTCTAAATCTATAAAAGCTAAAAATTTATGTTTGCCTTTCCTTATCTTTTAGAATAAGCTATGCATACAAAACCTAGTATTTAGCTGCAAAAGGTTGTGTGTAAAGTAGCAGAAATACTAAGATTACATCAAAATATTATTGATACTACACAGGTTTATGAAAAACTTGTTGGAAATAAGATTTTTTGTAAATTGTAATGGGAAGGGATGTAATAAATAATTTGGCATCTTGTGTCTGAGAAGAGGGGTATGTAGTGTAACAAATTACACTATATTCCTACTACACAATCCAAGATTACCAAATAATTTATTTTTGGGGATAATTTAATAACTGGAAGAATGTGTACTTCCCCGGATATTTTGTTGTCCAGGTGGACGTCCGGGCAGTTAACCCACAAGTCCCAATGATATTGTAAAAGCTGTGAGGATCCAGAATAACTGTGAAGCCTAAGAAGAAATATGGTTGTGTTATATGTGATCCATGAATTTAAGAAAGGACTGTCATTTGTTATTGATTATTGGACTGCTATGAGTTATGGACTCAGAACTTATGTCATGTATAGAGCTTGAATAAGAGCTGTTAAGACGGTTTAATATTGATGAAATGTATGAGTTGGGTACAAATAAACCCTTATGTTTTGCTCAGTGTAAATTCTTGAAGAGTTCTGGTTTAAATGGTGAAATGATTAAAATATAGTAAAAGTCTCCATTATTATCTGTTGGATATCTTATGGGAAGATAGTCTGAGCAAATACAAGAAGAAATTGTTTTAGATGAACAGTGTTACTGGGCCTCTAGAAAAAAGTTGTATTCCAAAGTTTGAGCCAATCTACAAAATGATTATGTGGTGGTCATTACTAAAATGCTACACGGTCAAACCACACAGTTCAGACTCCTATTTTTAGTGCTCTGTCAAATTTTTCTTGCGGTATGGCATCCTGTCTCACCTTTATTTCCTTCCTCTTCCATTTCTACAATACTGACTTTAAATTCATTTCCCTTGTATAGTCTCCCAATGTATGCCTTCATAATTTCAGCTTTCTTTTCTTTGCTTAGTACTGGTTTTCCATCTGAGCTCTTGATATTCATGCAGGAGCTTTCTTTGTTTCCAAACATTTATTATTTAAAGCAAACTTTTAACATTTGTCAAATAATTTCTCATTTATGACTTAAATGAATCTGGAGCCATAACAGTCTATTACACAGCATTGTTCATGAGTGGATTCAATAACAGACTTTTTAATATTTCTGCTGTCTGCTAATGGTTGCTTTAGAATATAATGGCCTTTTCTTCCTCTTCTTTTTTCAGTGGAAGTTACAGGAAGCACAAGTAGGAAGCTCAGCCGCTACCCATAGTACAATCAGTGTATGTAGGCTTATGTTACATACAAAGAATTTACACTTACCTACAAGTATTGATTTCCATTTCAGAGAGGTCGCAAGCAATACTGGCAAAGTACCTGGAACTGGTTTACTATTTTTTCTTACACTCGATCAAAATATAACTGAATGAAATGCGGGGATTCAGAGAAGCTGCTTCTCTCTGAATAACAAGATGAAAAACTAAGAACATTGTACTATTAAACTCGAATCAGGTTTTATATTTTATACTTTACTGTTCCATTTACAAAGTAAATACAAATAAAATATGATCACCATGGCTTCATCCAGCCTCTCCTCCTCCATTTTGTATGAGGAATTTATCCATACAGCACAGTGATATTCCAGACACTATCAAAGCAATGCCACATATGGTCTCTGCAGAAACAAATGAATAATAGTAAATTAACAAACAATGTGAGCAATTGTCATTTTAAAGATATTTATCACAGATAAGAGCTGCTGCTCCACATAACCCAGCGTGAATAGAAATCAAATTGCAGTTTCAATATAATAAACATGGAATAACATACAAGCGGTTTGAAAGATGGTAGTGCCTTCAGTCACACTTAAAACAATTTTTTTCTTCAATTCTGGGAGCCCAAGTGTCATGTAATGGCGTAATTTTTCCTAGTAGCTTTTTTATTGTAAGTGACTATTAAACTACTGCTAAAATACTCTCTACAAGCTACATTTTGTGTGAATATATAAGAAAACTCAAAACTAAAGTAGTTACAAATGGTGGCTAGTAACAACCAATGTAGCCTGTTTGTAAGCATTCAGTGAGGTGATCTTTAGTTAAAAGCAATAAAGAAAATAAATACTTATCACTGTAACAGACAAATAATGGCAGTAGAAGTAAACGAAGGAAATGAGAGAGCAATGGTGTTTGCAGAAGATATAGTGCTGTGAGGTAATGGAGGAGGACATGTGAAAAACAGGTTTAATGTGTGGGATGGTGTGGTAAACAGTAAGGTTTGAAAATAAGGGGCGGGGGGAGGGAAGTGAGGGTGACAATGAGGAATGAAAGGACAGTTGCAACAAATGTAATGTGGGGGAGACATCTTGAAGAAGGTGGGAAGTTTTGAAGTACATGGAAAGTGCAATTAACATGTTTACTCCCGTGACAACATCAGAGGCATGCCAGAGCCGCCTGCTGTGGCCGCCTCCGACCACACAGCAACCAATGTGTTAAAGAAATTGGAAGAAATGACAGGGTTATCAGTGAAAGGTAAAGATGCCTCATGGATTCCTGTGAAGTGAAAGGTTACTAGGAGCAGAAGAGCGAAAAGGTGATATCAAACATATTACAGTTGAAAATAATGTTCAAAAGAGATAAGAGTGGCTGGTCAATTACTTAGTTTGGTACAGCTGATAACACACACACAGAAGCAAACACCGATGTAACTAAATGTTTTCACTGGCTTTCAGAAATGAATAGTTCCTTCATCAGGTAGGTGAGAAGGGGACAGAAGGGAAAGGTTACTCACAACCTAGGTCACGAGGTGGGGTGGATGAATGTGACGTCACAGATGTTGCATTGTAATAATAATGTATACACCAGAAACATGGGTTATGGTAAATAGAAGGGTGCAGGATGCAGACATTGAAGATGAAATTCCATAGATGATTGACTTTGAAGAGAAGGAACTGAGAGGGTGAAAGAAATTTTGGAAGAGAGAGAGACCCTTTCAGACCATAAGAGTCAAAACAGGTGCATGGGCAATTCAAGAGAATGGACGGTGGTAGATACATGATTTTAGTGGGCAAAAGATATGTGAATTTTGGGGGGTGAAAGAACGAGTGCGACGAGAAAGTGGGAATAGATGCAAAGAACAAACTGGAGAGTTATAAACCGGAATTCAATCCATTCAGATTTTTGTTCGGTCAAGAACGTATTTTGTAGTGATACCCCCCTCTGCTTGCCACTGACATCACTGACCGCACAACCTTAATCCTCTGTCCACCTTTCTCTGACACATCACCCTCCTCCTCTAACAAGTCGCAGCTCCTCCACGACATACCACTTCCTG
The DNA here is from genome assembly GCA_026315105.1 of Locusta migratoria. Classification (NCBI taxonomy): domain Eukaryota; kingdom Metazoa; phylum Arthropoda; class Insecta; order Orthoptera; family Acrididae; genus Locusta; species Locusta migratoria. The sequence goes on from CM048750.1 coordinate 253,148,643, forward strand.
CCACCGTGACGTCACATGCAATCCAGGCCTTCCGGCTTCCGTCTGCCGAGGTGCTCATCACGCTGCCCGTGGGTTCCACCGACCTACAGACACACCCAGTCTGCACAGACTGACTCCCTCAGCACCTGGACTTCGTCAGCACACCCACGACCCATTGCCGTCAGCACACCACCCTGCTGACAGATTCAGTCGAGTTATCAGTAACTTGGCTCCCCACGCTTCCATTTTTCGAAGACTTGGTTCCCCACTCTCCCTGCCCTCTCAAGATGTGCTCTGCACTGCAGGGCGGAGGGGGGGGGGGGCTGTGTGTTGACCGATCGACTGCCGAATCGATAAATACCCAATGTGTGACATATCTTTGTAGCTGGATCTTTGGGGTTTCAGCTTCCCTGAGCCCACTAGCCAAGTTAACTCTCAGTTGTCTATTAGCCTTTGTTCAGTTTAGTAATAAACTGATCTAAAGTACAAGTGGTTCTTATTGGGACTCCAACCCCACGTAAAACCCAAATGGCTTTTCCATGTAAGTGTGTATGTGTATATGATGACAATCCTTACGAATTTGGTTTCCGTGATAAAGTTAACTTAATTATCAGTCAGTGATATAGTTGGGGTTGGTGGGCTTTCATGCTGAACCATGTGAAAAATAATACCAATTGTCTTCTTTATATTTAGGAGTAGTCTGATTCAAGCTACAAATTTAGTTGAATTGTGATTTTGTTTAATTCATCCTGCAGATGTTGTTTGGATAAACTTATGGGAAACAAGGTTCCTAACACTGCACCTTCAGGAACCCCATGTTTTATGCCTTTGGTGGATTGAAGATTAGCTCATGTAATCAATCAGGAGGCTTTGAATAAAATTAGAGATAAAAAAATTTAATTCATGCTTCGATTAAAAGAAGCAATTGATTGGTCGGACACATTCATAGACATGAAAGGCTCACCAGTATGGAGGGAAATTTGAGAGGTAAAACTTGTAGAGGGTGACACCAAGAGATGAATATGGTAAATAGGTTCAAAAGAATTTGGGTTGTAGTAGTTATTTGGAGATGACGATGTTTTCAGAGATTGGAGTAGTGTGGAGAATTGCATCAAACCAGTTTCTTGACTTAAGTTGACAACAACAAAAACAATGTTTAAATTAAACCCTTCATAGGTTGTACTCACTTGTGTTAGGTAGGTTTTCTCCTAATATCCAGCCTGTGGCTGCAGTGAATACAAATGTGAGGGAATTTGCTACTGGAACTGCCAAAGACATTTCTGAAACAATTAATTATACAAATGAAACATCCAATAAAGAGTACAACTGTTAGTCCAAAATAATTATTCATAAGATTTTCTGGAACATAGAATTGTGGTTAAAATATTCAATCCAACACCAACAAAGATTCCTTTTCTCATAACAGTACTGTCTAGAGATCAACAAAACCAAGGGCTCTGTGTGTGAGAAGTAAAATGAATTCTACATGCATCCAAGAACTTAATAAAATACAGCAGATCACCTCTTTCCCCTTTATCCAGTAACTAGGTTTCATAATCAATGTAATAAAAGAAGGATGTGTATCTTCTAAGATGATGATTTCGTCTGGCATTTTTGCCGTTAGACTCCAGCTGGGATTGTGTGCGGCCTGCCTGGTACAAGTCTTTAGGTGACGTCACATGGGTGACTTGCACATCGATGATGATGATGATGATGACGATGACAGCACAACATCCAGTCCCAAAGTAGAGAAAATCTCCAGCCCAACTGGGAATCGTACCCGAGCCCCCTGCATGGCAACCTACCATGCTGTCCATAGACCCACAGATTTACAGAGGTGTGTTTGTGTCTGTGTAAATGCGTGGGTGTGTGTTTATTTGTTTACCTTCCTTTTCTTCCCCCAAGGTAAGTCTTTCCTCTCCCGGGATTGGAATGGCTCCTTACCCCCTTCCTTAAAACCCTCACCATTTCCTTTTCCCTCTCCTTCCCTTCTGCCTGAAGAAGCAACTGGGTTGCGAAAGCTTGCGTTTGTGTGTGTGAGTGTGTGTTCTATTTATTTGTGCTACTATCACACCTGTGCTCCTATGCCTGGTGAGTAATCTTCATCTATTTTTTATATATAATTTTTCCAGCTAGGAATTTTTCGTCTATAATATACTATAGTGAAAAATAGGTGAAGTCCACTTACCAGGCGAAGGAGCACAGGCAGTGATAGCAACAAATAACACACACACACACACACACACACACACACACACACACACACACGGAGGCACAGCTAACACACAATCATCTCTCTGGCTGCTGCATTACAAGTGTCACTCTCACTGCAAGAGCAACTTGGAGAGGCGAGGGGGGGATGCAGAGTAAGAGTGGGTATTGATATACTAGCATTACCTGACAGAGTGTGCAGTTACTAGAGTGGTAGAACAAACACAGCAGTGAAGGGAGGAAGCAAAATGGAGAGAAAGCAGTGAATGGGAATATGGGGCATACAGTGGGGAATAAGACAAGGAAAAAAAAAAAAAAAAAAAAAAGGCAAGAAGGTGCAGGATAGAGGAATTAGAATCGTTGGATGGGGTTTGTGGGTGAGGATAGTGGTTGCCTGAGGTTAAGGCCTGGATAAATTTGGAACCAGAGAATATATTGTAAGGATAACATCTAATCTACGCAGTTCAGTAAAGTTGGTTATGTTGGAGGTGGGAGAGGGAGGCCAAGAGGATGCAGATGGCCCAGGTTGAGAAGTGGCAATTGAAGTAAAGTTGCATGTTATGCAACAGGCCACAGTTGAGGTGGTGATTCACTTTGATGGACAGTTGGTTGGCAGTCATACCAATATAAAAAGCTGTGCAGAGATGTAGCAGACTTGCTAAATCACATGGCTGCTGTCACTGGGCCGCGGTGGAGTAGCCGAGCGGTCTAAAGCGCCTCGCTGCAGAGCGCGCGTTTGCTCGCCGTGGAGGTTCGAGTCCTCCCTGTGGCATGGGTGTGTGTGTGTGTATGTGTGTTTGTCCTTAGGTTAGTTTACCTAGGTTTAAGTAGTATGTAAGCTACGGACTGATGACCATGCTGTTTGGTCCGATAAATTTACAAACATTTGAACAATTTGAGCTGTCACTGGCAGCCTACCCCCTCATGGAATAGGATGAGCCTGTGACAGGACTGGGATAAAAAAAGTGCTGAGTGGGTGGATTGGGTAAAGCTTACAATAGAATACTCCACAAAGATATGGTCCCTGTGGCAAGAGGCTGGGATTGGAGGTAGCATAAAGATAGACTGGGATGATGTGGAAGTTGAGTGAACCATGGAGCATAACTTTAGACGAGGTGGGAAGGATCGTGAGTAGGAAGCTTATCCATTTCAGGGTGTGATGAAAGATAATGAAAGCCTTGATGAATAATGTGGTTCAGTTGTTCCAGTCAGGGGTGGTATTTGGTGACAAGGAGGGTTGGTGTTTCGTATTTTGTACTGGGCTGGATAAAGGATGAGGATGATGGGGATATGGTGTGGAAAATCTGTTAGCAGACAACATCTGGGGGTAGTGTCTGTCTGTGAAACTCTTTGTGTGACCATTAGCATATTTCAGAAGGAAATTCTCATTACTGCAAATACAGCATAAGAGGTGGCCAGTATGTATGAGAGGGATGTTTTGGTGTTGAAGAGATGGCAGCTGTCAAAATACAGGTACTGTTCATAGTTGGTGTGTGTGTAAGTGGACAGATGTAGTGTCTCAAGCTCTACATGCTTTCCCTAGCTAGACAGGATGACCAAATTGATTAGTTTTGGGGTATTTGTGGAGGTTTTTTGCTTGGACTATTACTGGCCTGGGCTATTTCTTTCACAGTTGAATGCTCAGGCAGGGACCTCCTACTATCACATGGAAAACATAATTAAATGACACTGTGCACTCAGAGTAAAGAGATGTGAAAGTGGAGATATTGATGGTGTTTTGTTTTGTAATTAGTTACTAGAGTTGACTTGGATTGTTAACATGCTCTAAACTTGTCTCAAGAATTTGTATAATAACTGGATGTAGGACTGTAAACCAGATGTTTGAATTTACTGGTGATTTACAAAGGGTACAATAAACCCTTGTTATTGTTCAAGTATAAACCAAATGTCTTCTCATTTAAGTAATGAGATAAAGTTGAACTATGATACTTCATCTCTTCTGAGCATAACCTACATAGAGAAGAAGTCTGATTGACCTTAACTTTGGAAATAACTTATTAGAGGCACTGAGTATCAGGACCTCTACCAGTATCTACTACAATAAACAATACACAAAGAAGATAATTAATTATGTGATGGAATTCTGAAATAAGTAGAATCACACGGTCACATCACAATGTACAGAAGGAGCCATCAGTGAGGTGAGGGTTAATTTCCAAGAGGGTGGCATTCTTGGTTGAGGAGTGAAGCAGATAGGAGAAATGGAATTGAGGTTGTAGAGGAAGGGTGTCCCTGCCCTAAACCAGATCAGAGGTACTGTCTTTATGTGCTGGATCCTTGTTTTTTGCTGGTGATGGCATTTCTCTCTACTGTAGAATCCCTCCTGTCCATGGTCTCATCACCCTTGAGAACTAGCTCTGCCAACATTCTTCAGAATGTAAAACCCACTAGCTCATTCCTCATAAGCCTTACTATCTTTATCCTAACAAATGACTACTTTTCCTTTGAAGGAAAGGTGTACAATCAAATCTGTGGCACACCTATGGGTAGCCATATAGCACCCTACTATTCCTCGTTTGTTCATAACCTCAACTCCTTCTCTCCCATCTGCTTCAAATGGTCTTCCTCTACTCAATGTGAGACTTTCCTGGATGTTAACTTCCACCTCAGTGATGACTTCATCCCCTTTTTGCTCACATTAAAACCACCAACCAACAAAAGTACCTGTAGTTTAACAGCTGTCATCCTTTCCTCCCTACACAGCCTGGATACCACTGGATAGCATACTTGCAATGACAAGAAATTCCTTGCCGATTATGTTGAAGGTCTAATTAAAACATTCACAGATTGACACTAAAACCCCAGACATAGTCCACTAACAGACTTCCCCAGTCGATATCCCCACACACCAACAACCCCAAGACAACTAACTACAAAAGAGCACCTCGCCTTCAAGTGAAACATCACAGTGCTTAGCACACTGGACTCTCATTCAGGAGGATGGCAGTTCAAATCCACCTCCAGCCATCCAGATTTAGGTTTTCCACAGGACCATTTCATTTACAAAGAACTGGGATACCAAGTCCAAATATTCTTTGATAGGAACATTCATTAACAGTGTCACCACACCAAAACTGTGACAATGTCATCTTGCCAAGTCAAAGATGATTAATTTTTGATTAGTTTTTTATGTGATGTTGACAATGTCCCACATGTGGAGTGAAGGCATTGACCAAGTACTTCACACATTTGTATGTAAGGAACCAATGAAGGACACAATGAGACAACAGGTATCCATCTTTATGATCTTTCACAAAGCATATGCAGTAGGTCATCTAGATGCCTGATGGAGAAGATACTTGCCCATTCTTCTTCTACTGAAGAATGCTTGAGAACCTCTGATGTCTTCCTTATTATTCTCAATGTTGGACCTCATGGGAGCTTCTGGTAGGTACATTTGTCCAGTAGTGTGTAGATCTTCTTACTGTATTCCTCATATTTCATAATTACTGTTGTGTTCCCCTTGTCATTGGGAAGTACCAGTCTCTCATCTTCACATAGAGCATGCAGGCCAATGTGCTCAGATCTGGTTATGTTGGATGCTGGTAGCTTTGATTTTGTTAGAACGTGACATAGTATTTCATCCACTGTTTCACTGGGTAGCTTTCAGAGAACTTGTTAGATACTTGCTGATTTTTACCCCACACAGTTACTTCTAATGATACATTGATGATTCTTTGATGTCTCAGAATGTGTGCCACCAATGATCCCTTCTCTTAGTCAGGATAAGCAGGAACCTCTCTTTCTCTCCAATTCTGTTGAGAACCTCCCCATTAGTTATTGATCTACCCATCTACATTTAATCTTCATCATTTGTCTGTAGCACCACATTTCAAAAGCTTCTATCATCTTTGAACTCCTTATCATCCAAGTTTCACTCCTATACAATGCTACACTCCAGACAAATGCTTTCAGAAAGGACTTCCTAACATTTAAATTAATATTGGATGTCAACAAATTTTTCTTCAGAAATGCTTTTCTTCCCATAGCCATTCGGTATTTTATATCTTCTTTACTTCAGCCATTAGAAGTTATTTTGCCACCCAAATAACAAAACTCGTCTACTACTTTTATTTTCTCATTACTTAATCTAATTCCTTCAGCATCACTTGATTTTCTGACACCACTTTCCATTAACCATATCTGCCTCCGTAGTTGAGTGCCAGCGTTTCTTACTGCCGATGCAGGGGGCCCGGTTTAGATTTCCAGCTGGGGACTGGGTGTTGTGTGTTGTTCTAATCATCATCATCTCATTGTCATCGGCACGCAAGTAGCTCAAGCAGCATCAACTAAAAAGACTTGCACTACAGCAGTCGAATAATCCCGTATGGGATCTCCCAGCCAACAATGCCATAGGCTCATTTCCATTTTCTGTTACCAATGTTTTGCTCTTGTTAATGTTCATCTTATACTCTCCTTTGAAGACACTGTCCATTCCATTCAACTGCTCTTTCAGGTCCTTTGCTGTCTCTGACAGAATTACTGTGTCACCAGCAAACCGTAAAGTTTTTATTTATTCTCCCTGAACTTTAATTCCCGCTCCAATTCTCTTTGCATTCTTTAACAGCTTGCTCAATGCACAGACTGAACAACATTGGAGAAAGGCTACAACCCGTCTTACTCCCTTCCCAACCACTGCATCCCTTTCATGCCCTCTGACTGTTACACCTGCTGTCTGGTGTTTGCATAAGTTCCCTATACTTTACCCCTGCAACATTCAGAATTTGAAAAGGTGTATTCCAGTCAACAATGTCAAAAGCTTTTTTATATCACAGACAGGAATGTCCCAGGGTGAAGGTGCACAATTTTACTGAATTTCCAGAAGGTGGGACACACTTTCACCTCATTGTGCACATCATTGGTTCGCTGACATACATATTTGCGAAATACTTGGCCATACAATTTGACAATGACCAAGGAGTAATAGAACCCAGTATGTTGTACTCAATGGTGAGTGTTCATCAGAGACTAGGGTATTATCAGGGGTGCCCCCAGAGAAATGTGATAGGATTGCTATTATTTACTGCCTATATAAATGATCTGACGGGCAGATTGAGTTGCAATCTGCGGCTGTTTGCTGACAATGCTGTGGTGTCATCACTGGATGACTGTAGTAGGATGCAGGATGACTTGGACCAAATTTCTAGGTGGTGTGAAGAAGGCAACGAGTACTAAATGTAGAAAATGTAAGGTGATGCAGGATAAACAATCGCGTAATGTTTGAATACAGCATTATTAGTGTGCTTTCCTTTCATCTAGAAAGGAAATTTTTTGCAGGTCATGGGTCAGTATGGGACAAGATTATTCTTTATTGCAGATATGATGACAATATTTTCATTGCACTTAGAGGTAAGGAATCAACTGTAGATGAGATTGCGGGATTATTTAATCTATTACATCCTAAGACACACTTCACAGTAGAGATAGATGGAAATAGAAACATTAACTATTTAGACTTGAACATCACTAGGCCATCCACAGGGTTTTGTTTAGACATCTGTAGGAAACCATGTACCACTGAATGTTATTAGTGCAGCAGACTCATGCCACCCACGCGCATATAAGAGTGCTTTCTTTTGGTCAATGTTCAACAGGTTGGCTAAATTGGACCTTAATGCAGCTAGTGTTAAAAAAGAGATTGATATAATCACACAAATAGGTATAAATAACATTGTTCTAAAATAATTTTTTTTTCTATTTCTGATAAAAAACATTATGATCCTAGTTGTACTTTGAGTGCAGTTTATGAATAATCACAATTTTATTTTTTCTTTCAGTTTCTGATATATTGCAGCAAATGTGAGGTGAAATTCAATAACAAATTCATGTCTTTATGATGTTAGAAGTTCATCACATTAATGGAGGGTGAGATCTAACATATTACACAGTAATCTTTGAGTATACACTTTGAAGCATTTATTTGACACGAGAAATTACAGAAAATTGACCAAAAGATGAGCCACTGTATTGTAATGCACATCAATTTTTTTCTCTTGTATCGTGAACCTTTCTTGTCTCAAATGATATTCCAGTAATAATCTGCTAACATAGAAGGTACCCACTTCCCTTCATAGCACCTTTCTATAGTAGAAATGTCTTTATGGAATCTTTCGCCATGTTCATCCGATATGTCACTATAACTATCTGTGAAGTAGTCTAGATGAGTCCATCATATGTACCTTCAAAGACATATTGCACCCCAGATCTTGAAATGCTTTGATCATGTCCTTCACAATTGCTTTGTAGTTAGTAGCACTTCTTCTCCCGAGGTAGTTTGCCGACACATCTTAAACAGTTCGATGTTGTTTTTTTTTTATTTGTCAGTTAAACATGTTTCAAAATTTGCATCTTTATGCAGCTCCCTGATTTGTGGATCCACAAATACACCTTCCTTTACTTTTCAATTGAAAGATGGGGGAATTTGGTAACTAGATATGCAAACCCACTGCCTGTTGGATCCATGGCATTTACAGGTTGTTTCATCAGGCCAAGTTTGATGTGAAGCAGTGGAAGTAGCATATATTCAGGAGCTACCAGACTTTCACATTGTACATTATTTTCAACAACTTTCCATTTCCGCGTAGGCCATTTCTTTTTCACGTAGTGTGAATTTCGGTCTCGACTATCTCACTTGAAAAGACCACAGGCATACTTTGTGTAGCCTTGTTGCACTCCCAGTACCATAGCAATTACCTTAAAATATACTCTTGTAATTTTGAACCAGCAACTGTGCCATTTGTTTACTTAGTCGTAGATCACGTACTAAATCATTTAAAATATGTGTGTGTTAACAAATGTGGCGATGACTCACTTGTGCAGTGATATAAAGTATCATCATATATCATTTCTTCAATACTACTTATTTCACTGTCACTCGAAATTTGACCTGGAGCTCTTGAAGTTACTGGAAGATTGTCGGAATGCTGCACTGGCATTCTCACTGAAGGTAGATCTGGGTAAACAATGTGTCTCTTCGATTTTTTGTTTGAAAAACCATGAATTTTGTTAGACAGAAATAACAGTCAGTAACAAGGACCTTGGGCTCTCTCCACACCATGGGCACAGCAAACAACGTCCATTCTCTTTACCTTTCCACCACTGAATTAGTTGCAGTAACATGTAGCACAACAGAAATGTGGTGCCCATTCTTTATCTTGGTCTCCTACCTCTACTCCAAAGTAATGTTTGTATGCTTTCTCTATGGCTGTTGAAATTTTCTTCCTATTTATGACAAAGGTGAACTTCAAACAGACGTAGTAGAAGTTGTCTGGCTTATATCGACATCCACGATGCTTGCACCTTCGAATTCGAAGTGCGGAAGTTGGAGGTGATGGTTGTACGACTGTGTTGTGTGCCTGTGTGATTGCATTAGTGTTCTATTTTCTGAAGAAGGCCATGGACGATAGCTGAAAGTGTTGTATGTGTGTGTCTTTTGTATGTACCTGTCGCAGCTCGTCGCCACGTCTCCGCAGTGAGTTGTAAACTGTCCTTACTATATTATTAACTCCAACCTGGACTTCCCATTATTATATTATGTATATGTAAACATATTGCATACAAAGTATCCTGACAACAATATTTTGTTTACATATTTGAATTTCCCATGGTAAACTGGTCTAGAAGCACACACTTTAATATTAGAAATAGAACCCATGTCGAACAGTGTAATGGCTATATCAAACATGCGATATGGAATATTTATGTCAATTTTTAAAAAGAGGACTAAGTCTATCCCTGCCAAGAATCAACTTAGATTTGCATCTAGGACCTACACAATGCATTTCTGTGAGAAAATTATTAATGCCTTCAGGAAAGGCAATATAAAAATAGGAGTTTGGATGTGTAATAAACTTAAAACAATACTGCATACCTCTGTTGACAGGAAGCAGAGTAAATACAAAAAATCTGGAGTTTACAAAATAGCCTGTGGATCATGTGATAGTGTTTATATTGGACAAACGGGTTGTGACTTCTCTGTCAGACTTAGGGAACACTGTAATAAAAATAATACTGCAATGGGATGTCATCTCAATGACAAAAAATATAAGCTAGATACGATTGAAAAACCCCTAAAAATTCTTCATGTAAAACTGGAAGGCTTGCACCTTGACATTCTGGAAGATATTTATAAATGTAGTAATGAAAAGCAAGATGCAGTTCTGAAGGAGCAAATCAATTCCCACAGAACATGGTTCTTCAGTATTTCTCAGGATTTGTTTTGAACACAGTCAAGCCCGTAGAAATAACGTTTGTGGCCTACTTCTAACTGTAATGCATACTACTGCTGTGTATCTGCAAGTGTAACTGATCCATCACCATGCTTGATGTACAATGCCTTATGTAAAACTTTGCTACTAATATTAAAGTATTTTATCTTTGACATCAGCCAGTCTAGTTATAATGGTCTGGATTTGTCAAGCTCTACATTCAATTTTCAACTAAAATACTATCTTGTTTATATATAAAAAATAGATGACGTTTACTTATCAGGCGAAGGAGCATATCACAGCAAACATAAATAAAGCAAACACAAACACACACAAAAGCAAGCTTTCGCAACCTTGTTGCTTCTTCAAGCAGAGTAGGGAAGGAGAGGGAGAAGGAAAGGATTTGCGTTTAAAGGAACGGGTGAGGAGTCATTCCAATCCCGGGAGAGGAAAGACTTACCTTCGTGGAAAATGGATAGGTAAACAAACACCCACACCCACACACATATACACGCGCACACACACAAAGGCAGACATATGCAAAATAGCTTTTAACTGTTTACTAATTTCTTCTTAACCGTTTCCTGGATATATACATTTCAGAAACATGGGCTTAAGAAAATGTTTTTCCCTCCAGAAACCTAAATAGTGAATTAGAATGTATCTTCCAATTTTTTCCTGCTGTCCATGTTTATCAAAAGATGCATACAAATGACACAGAATGTTTGTTAAAAAGATTACTTGGTTGTCACATTCAATAATGTTATATGATCCTTCTTTGGTGTTTGTGAAAACAGAGGCATTTTACAGTTATCACAGGTGATTTTAGGTGTTACAGCACATTTTGCAGACTGTAGCTACCTACATATGCTATTACACATTATCACCACTGTCACCCCCACCTTTTGCAGTACCCGAATGGACACTACAAATATTTTCAACTATGCATTGGTATTTTGGAGAGTCAAGAATTCAGTCATCATGGGCTATCAAAAATGGCCTTTAATTGACTAGTTACATGTGTCTATTGCTCTCACAATTACCTAGTGGATTTAAAGGGGGTGGGGACAGATTATTGATTCTAACTCTTTTTGGGAGTGTTGTTTTGAACTGAAAACAGTTTGGGTAGACATTTGCAACACAATGCTACCTCACACAACCAGAACAAATCTTAAGTTGGTCAAGAATGAAAGCCCTCAGGCTTAAAAAACACAAGCAAAGAAAAAAAGTGTGTGTGCGTGTGTGTGTGTGTGTGTGAGAGAGAGAGAGAGAGAGAGAGAGAGAGAGAGAGAGAGAGAGAGAGAGAGAGAGAGAGAGAGAGAGAGAGAGATACGTAAAATAAATAGCAGCATTCTTATTGTAGTTAGCATCCACTTATGAAACTGATCATTTTGTCTTACTTCTTCATTGCTTTTCAATTTTCTCTTTCGATGTGGAGTGGCTCTGCGAATATAACATTTACTGTTTATAAGAATTGTCTTCTTGTGGTTAATAATGGGAACTGTTTAGTGAACCAAACAAGCACTTTATCTCCATTAATTGAAATTTCTGGGCTAAGATACCGTAGTCCATCAATGAAACTTCTTACTCCTAACGTTACGTTACCTACTGAGAGGGAACATCTTCAGAGGTGAGTCGACAACTGCCTACTAGGCACTGGTCCACAAAATCACGGTTTGTATTGGGAAAGTTCTGGTCAGGTTTCAAGTCGAAACCGTCTTTCGACCTACTAAGAAAATTAGTGAATGTTTACGGTCGGTGAAAGGCATACGACATCCCCTAGCAACGCCTGGGGTGTATAAACTTCCCTGTAGCTGTGGCATGGTGTATATAGGAACAACAAAATGAAGTGTTACTACTGACATATTGAAACATAAAAGGAATTGTCGACTGGGTCACACAGACAAGTCAGTTGTGTCAGAGTATGTCTTTACACAGGATGATCATGAAATAAAATTTAGTGAAACGAGCATGCTAGCCAAGACCTTGCATTATTATACACGCATGTACAGAGAAGCTATAGAAATAGAGAAACACCACGATAATTTTAAAGGGAAAGATGGAGGTTTGAAATTAGGTAAGATATAGCGGTCGACTTTGAACCAACAATATGACAATCAATTACCTGTAATCGAGAGGGATGACATTGGTCAAAGATAGCTTTATAGTCGGCAACACATGACAAATGGTGGTGCCATCTATGCCTCCTATATAAGCGGGAGCTCCAGCACCTAGTAGGAAGTCATCGACTCACCTCTGAAGACATTGCCCACAGTAGGTATCAAAATGTCTGGAGTAAGAAGTTTTATTGATGGACCATGGCATCTTAGCCCAGAAATTTTAACTAATGAAGACACTGGCCGTGAAAGCCTACATGCTATCATTAGACACCTCTACAGGGAGGATATGTCGTTTATGGTACGATGACTGAAGGACTTATGTAAGAAGAAAGTCAACAACTTTCTTCAGTCACCTTCTTGTTACATTGACATGACACCAGAACAGTTCCAAAGTTTTTGAAGGTAAGAATAAGAAGAATGTTTCATTCAGTGAAAGCCAATCGCATCTATCTCCGCATGGAACTAGCGATGCTGTGGGAACGGATTCACCAAACACGTCGAAAATTGGTGGTAACGAGTAGTCATCTATTAAGTCTCCATTTACGTATTAGCAGCTGTGTGATTGGGATAAGGTGGACAGACTAACAGTTAGATCTATGGAACATAGTGCAGAAGTCACTTATAGTAGACAGAAGAAGAAGTTTGATCATTTTTAATGTAGACAGGAAGCTCCAATTACAGATAATGCCAATAAAGTGATTAATTTGTCCAGGAAAGAACTGTCAAAAGAAGAAATTTATGTTCTCTTGAAAAAAGGAAATTTTGCAGTCACTTCATCAAAGATTCCAATGGAGCATATTGTTGCCAATATAGAGGCAGGGATTCACATGTTATCACCACATTCTGCTGATGAAATTAGGATGGAAACAGCTAGGATACTACATAAAGCTAAGCCACCTAGCAGCAATTTGTCTCAAGCAGAACGGAAAGCATTGCGGGACATCAAAGCAGACGTGAATATTACTGTACTTTTGCTGATAAGGGTAATGATACTGTTGTATTGAAAAGCAAGGATTACCATAGGAAGATCAATGATCTCTTTGATCCTACCACTTATAAAAAGCTGAAAAAGTACCCTACTACAAAAGTGTTAAATGCTACCAATCAGTTAATAAAAAAGTCTTCACAAAACAGAAGTACACCTTCCAAGTTTGTATGGGTTGCCGAAGGTACATAACCAAATATCCACCTTCCCTGGTCAGCTGTGCTGACAATTTGTTATCCTGCAGATGAGTATGGAGTACAAGTTTGGAGACCATCAACATGCACCAAACATGTGGACGTGACCTTAAACAAGTCATTCATTTAGTTATGGGGTGCCTTAAACCAACTCCAGTTCCAAAGATCTACCCCTTGGTTGGCAATGCACCTCTGGTCCATCAGAGTCATATGGTGGAAGAAAGAGAATGTAAAAAGCAGATTGAGAACACAAAGCACTAGATGTATAAATTATACAGTATTGCACATCGCCTTTAATCCAAGAAAAGTTTTTGCAAGGAATGTTACCATTAGACATTGAGATAGATATTCGGCTTGTGTTACTGTGACGAGAAAGTGCTGCTTAGAAGGCTTTAGTCCAAGGGAACAAATTAGTTATGTTTACCACTTACCCATACTGCTTGGAGAGCCATTAACTGATTTTAAAAAAATAGTTTCAAGATGTAGAACAAATCTACTCTCGTGACGATTTGAGAAGGACGTTAAATCAAGTTGCAGCATGTTCCAGACATGTATCACCTACTAATATGCCAAAACAGGGACAAATTATGTACTCTGGAAGTTTTTAAATGTTAAATGCTTCCATAAAGTGCATAAACGTTGTGGAATTCATAATAGATGCATGGCATTCTTCTCCTGGACATGGAAAGTAAGTACCAAAAAACAAAAAGCACACTCCATAATGAACCTCATGATCTACAGTGGAGTGTGTACTGATACTAAACTCCTTGAAAGATCAAACTGTCCAAGGGAAGACATTCAAACTTAGAATTGTTGTCTTTCGTTAGCAAATTCTCCATTAACTGGACTATTCAAGTGACTCACGAGCTGTCCTCGTGTCATTACTTTTGCCAGTACCACATCTCCTATGACTGGGGAGTCCAGACCTAAATATACCTACCAACACAGTATCAAGTGCACAAAATGAAAGCAATTAGCAACTTAACAGAACATCCAAAAGTACAATATAATGATATCATATTCCTTTAAAAAAATCATGTATCATGATACAGACATTTTTAATCAGTGAACTTCACAGGTTTTAACAAAAATTAGATAAATAATGTACAAATATAATTACCTGTATTTTGAAGAGCCAAAAAGTAGAAGAGCGAACCACTCTGATTTAAAATGAAAGGTATCATATACTGAAGAAAAAAAAAGTTCATTAAATTTGTAGAATACTACACATGATGATTGCAGTAAGAAATTTTAAACAATAATAGCAAAAGTTGCTTGTACTAAAGATAACAATAAAACCATTTTCTGAATATGTAAATTACAAAGAAAAAAATCTATAATAAGTGTACAAACCTTCCAATTACATAGTAGAAACATAATCTCTTTAAAAAACTTTTTGGTGGAAGATTTTTCACTTATATTTTCTACCCCTGAACTTCCTTTTTTGATGAATGGATTTGTGCAGCCCCATAGGAAAGCAGCTACCAGAAGGCTCATTATAGATGCTGCAAACAGAAGTAGTAGTTTGCTTAAGCTGTTATACCATAACAAATTGTTTTGATGTGCAGCATAATAATGTGAGAAAATGTGGTCAGTTGTATATATTCAATAGCTCAGCAGTAAGTAATTAGTTAACGAAATATATAAATGAATAAAAGTAACTATGATACACTGACTTCACACATCATCCATCATTAAGATTGGATTTTGTCATCAATTAACATACTATCATGTTTTAATGCAATGCTTCATATGATGAGGAACAATAGTCTTAAGTTACATATGGGAAAGCTAGACTGAAGCAAATGCTCCAAATCTGAAGGATATTCTGAAATTACAACAACACTGATAGCCTCGGTGCAGGCAACTCCAATAGCTTAGACCAGGGCCGGCCAGAAATTCAGCACGCGTACATTTCTGATACACATGTGCAACTTCTGGGTCATGGTGTACACGCCACAGCTGTCTCTACTTATGTAGTGCATGACTATGGTCACTGCTTGTACTGATAAACAAGGAAGTGGTGCCATCTCTGTTCATTATGTACAATGAGTGACAAAAAGATTACCTGGCCTGAATAATTTAAAAGTCCAAGAACAGAACATTGCCCATCATCTAGTTCCAAAGTGCATGTGTTGCCAGCTGTAGCTGTCTATGGAGCTTGGTGTTTAGATCATCAAATAGAAGCAATATTATAGTAAGGATACAGTATATGTCAATATTCATAGCAGCTTAACTCACATATCATTTATTTTGGAAAACATTTTTCTAGCACATTGAAACAGTTGAGGTATAAAGAACTCCACTTGGGTAGATTTACTACAACAAACTCCTTCTTACATGTTTCATTGGCTGAGTGGATAGGCTGATGGTTTA
Source organism: Locusta migratoria (assembly GCA_026315105.1). Taxonomy (NCBI): domain Eukaryota; kingdom Metazoa; phylum Arthropoda; class Insecta; order Orthoptera; family Acrididae; genus Locusta; species Locusta migratoria. The sequence continues at coordinate 253,164,736 of CM048750.1, forward strand.
CGAAAACAAGGGGTGCGAGTTTGAGTACCACTGGAGTAAACTTTTTTTAGACATGTGCAGGTAATATTTTGTAACATTAATTTGCTTCAAATTGTGCATTTATAGGCTTATCTAGATTCCACATTATTAAACATATTCCATTTTGTAATAACCTAATCTTTAAATAATGAGACACACGATAGCCATACTAAAAATGTTGAAAATGGATACATGTATTTGTAATTAGTTTGACTGCAACATGGTGAATCTATAGTGTTAAGCTAAGATAAATTTATCAGCAGATAGGCATAAGTTTCTAAGTCCTTACACATCATTTAAATGAGTAAGTGGCTGTGCCTTCCAGATCTGTTGTTTCCAGTTTAATATTTGTTCTTCAACTCCGGTAGGACTATTCTACTGTTACGCTAATGAGAAAGGACAGGTAGCTTATTGATAGTGTGTCAGCCTTCCTGGTTAACTGGTGTGCATCAGATCTGACGCCACCAAAGCATTTCCTTTTTACTTTGTCGCAGTGCAAATGTTTCTTGCTTTAGTTACTTTTTGTTATTAAATTATACTGGTTTTACTTCTTTTAGTAGTCTCTTTAGTAAATAACTAATTACAATGTGTCAATTTGATATCTAAAAATAATCTTCCTTGGAAGGTAATATTAATCTGACCACCCATAACAAAAAACGAAACATCCTTGTAGGGTATTTTTCATCTGACCTCCCATAAAAATAATCTTCCTTGGAAAGTAATATTTATTTGACCTCCCATAACAAAAAAATAAATAAATAAATAAACAGCCTTAAGGATGTTATTCACCTGACCTCTCATAAAATAATAATAAAATAAGTAAATCTTCCTTGGAGGTTGATATTGGTATGACCTCCCATTAAAATAAAAATAATATAAAGTAGGCTATGTATATCTTCAGTATTTTGTCCACATGCCATTGGAATCAAGAACAGACGGATCCAATAATCTACAAGTCTGTGGAAAAAGGCCTCACTCGTGGCAATTCTCTACCAAGAAGAATAAACCAAACCACACAAGGCATCAAGAGTTCTTGGAGGAGGGTCTGGCCAATTATCCCACACAGTCTTCTTGAGTTTAGCCCATATATTCTCTATGGGATTGAAATCAGATGACTTTGGAGGCCATAGTATGCATTGAATAATATTCTCTCCTTTGGAACAAGATCTGAATCATAAAGCTGGGATGTGATGCATGATTATCATGTTGATAAGTGAGGCGTCCTTTGGGGGTACCAAAGTCAAGCTCCAGGAATGATTACATTTTTGAGGAAATATTCATAGCACGTTGAATTGAACTTGTATTGGATTCGTTTGAAGGTTCCTGCAGCCCTATAAGTCATCCAGACCCAACATTTCACACTCGTGTGCCTGCTTCTAGCACATGTAAACAGGAATCGGGCATTATATTGTTGTCTGCCTGAGCAGTAAACAAGACCAGGACCTCTGTTTGTGAACTCAACTGTGCACTCATCAGTGAAAATGACTGTTCTCCAATCAACATTTTCCCAGGAATACACAATTCCCAGTCTATCTATGGTTTGATCATCAGATAATGGTTCTTTAATGAGCATGACAGAACCTGGTTCCATAGTTGTTTAATCGTGTGAGTCATTTAATCATCTGGAAGTTCTAGTTCAATCGCCTTAATCGCCCAGAAAATGTGAAGCTTTCCCTAATTCCCAGATGTTTGAGAAAGGGATAGTCTGGGTTGCTCTGGCCAATTAATCATCTTCTCTTCTAGTAGAGACTTGTGGTCTTCCAGGTATTGGACATCTACTTACTCACCATTATCTCTGAATCGGCTGATCCTCTCCTTGCAGTGGAAGCATGCACTAACACTGCTTTCAAAAACAGCAATTATGCACTCGCATTCATTCACACCAGCCATTTTGAAGTAGACCTATGACATATGCTATTCAGCTGATTCATTACTCTTAGCTGAAAACTACAGACACACCATGTGGCAGTCGAAGTAATTACAAAAAAAAAAAAAATACATCTATTTTCAATATTACTATTACAAATAAATATCTGCCTGATTCAAGATTAGATTATTATAAACCGAATCTTATAAAACCCTACAACTGCACAATTTTTAGTGAATTGATATTTAAAAATAATACCTACAAGAGATCTAAAAATTAAAAATAAATTGACTCCATTAGAATTTGAATGCGTGCCTGTTGCATTCATAAACCGTCAGCTTATCCACTCACCCAATGAAACATATGTGAGAAGTGGTTTGTTGTAAAAGTACCCACGTGGAATTCTTATACCTCAACTGTTTCTATGTGCTCAAATAATGTTTTCCAAAATAAATGGTAAGTGTCTTAATGTGCAATGAATCTTGACATATACTGTATCTTAACTATTGTATTACATCTATCTGACGATGTAAACAGCAAGCTGAAGCTGCACAGACCACTGGAGTTGGCAACACTCACGCTTGTGCATGTGCGATAACTTTACGTTATTCAGACTGGGAAATCTTTTTGTTCCCCATTGTACACATGTCTAATAACAGTTGCTGTTGCTCGCTGCCTCACAAGTGTGCACCTGTCCAGCACTTCTCCACCTCTGCACAGTGTACAGCATTTGGCTGCCCTGGCTTAGACCATAGAAAGTCTACAGAATTGGTTAAGAAGTTCTAGCTCAAAGGTGGCTACAAAGTTGACTTGCATACCGTCTGTTAACCCACATACCATTGTGCCCAGCTTAATTGCACACTTACCCCATAGATACACCATGCTGTCAGTCTTGAAGAAGGAAAAGAAGGGAAAACTGCAAATGCACCATTTTTAATGGCAATGGAATCACACTGCATTCAAATTGGTTTCATATGTCATATTCCTTAACAATATTGATCATAAACAAATCAAATCATCAGAATTTATGGTGCAATGAAGATATAATATAATTTTTATCTGGTAGGTCTACAAACTGTTGGGATACACTTGGATGTAGACAATTTCACTGGCTTTTACACTCAGGTTGCCAAGTAGACCAAGTTATTAAATTGCATTAAAAAACACAGTTGCTCACTTAAATATGTTCATAAGAAAATTTAAGCATCTTTGCAACCTTATTATCTTTACTATCTGAGGAAATCAATCTAGACAATCTGGCTAAATTCTAGAATCCAGGTACAAGAAATATCTGTGTAGCACTTGGCTTGGCAACACAACCTTGTGACATCAGATTTTTGTATTGTACAATGTCATTGCTGTGCGTCACGCATGCAGTAGTTTTGAAATGTTTTTATTTACAGGTAACAACAGCAAGTAAATCTTCAACATTTGCTTCACAATGACATTCAATTTACTGGCCGAACAAGGGTAGATTGAAAACCTGTGAGCCATTATTTATTAGAACATCATCTGTTTACGGTCACACAATCACCTACCAAACCAAATGTTTTAATTTAAAGGTACTGATCATTTGAAAAATCTATAATTTGCTATGGAAATTACAGTTTAGTGAAAATTTTTTATCATATGTTTCATTGGAATACATATACCATGATTACTGCCAACAATGGCGTGCCAAATGACATAAGGACAGTGTCCTGGTTCTGGGATTCTACTTTTTTACCAGATATCCTGGACAATTTCAAACTGAAAGTATTTGTCTTTAAAATGGTAATTGCACTGCAGATCAATCAGTTCCACCTGCACATGAACAGGGATGCTTTCAACTATTACAAGTTGTCTTGAGAATAAGTGTTTGACTGGTAATATCCTCAAAAACTAAACTCTTAATTCTTTCAGGATTAAAATGAATTCTTAAAATCTCAAAGGAAATTTCATGTAGGATTCAACAATATTTTTGAGAAGGATAGGTTATTTACTCACCACAGACACGTGTGATGAGCTGCAGAAAGCACTAATAACAGAATACAACATTAGAGCTTTCAGCCATTTAGGCCTTCATCAGTTAGACACACACACACACACACACACACACACACAGACAGGCGAGATTGCTCTCTCCGGCCACTGTGGCCAATCTGCGGTACCCAGTACGGGTACTGCCTAGGCTGTGCTGGGTACTGCAAAAGATTGGGATTGGGCACAGCGGCCAGAGATGGCAGTCGTGTGTGTGTGTGTGTGTGTGTGTGTGTGTGTGTGTGTGTGTGTGTGTCTGGCCGATGAAGGCCTGAACGGCCAAAAACTCTAATGTTGTATTCTGTTATTAGTGCCTTCCTGTGGCTCATCAGATCTCTCTGTGGTGAGTAAGCAACCTATCCTTGTCAAAAATATTCTTAAAACCTCAAATTTTCTTTAACACCAATGATTTTAGGGAACTGTACTGCTTTTATTTTTTTTTCTCTTCTACAATGTGATTTTCTTTTTAAAATGCACCACTCTAGTTTCAGAAATATGTTATTTCTCTCCTGTCATTATTTTTCTGTGGGCAGCAGCAACAAGCAGTAATATACACTCAAAATTTGAGCTCTGCAATTCATTGCAGAGATTCTATTTTTGTTTTGCTCTCCTTCTCTCTTCATAAATTCAGCAATAATGTGTTTTAATTTAAAAAAATATTCCAGGTATGTCACTGGACTCAACCAACTTATTTTACAATAACATTTAAAGTTTCCTTATTCTGGCTCAGTTCCATCAAAAACTATTTCAACAGATAGTAGAAAAAGCATTACAATGTCAAAAAATTTGCCATCTATAGCATCAATCTATTTATGTGCTCCACATGTGCAAATTAAGCACAAATTGCTACTTGCTGTTCAGAACAATGGCAACTGACTTCTAAGTCTTGACATTCTTTCTGCATGCTCTTGTAATTCTCAACCCTGCATGGGACCTTTGCCTTTTGCGGGCAATTGCTTCCAATCTGAACTATCCCAGCACACTTCACAATCCAACCTCACAACTTTACTTCTGCCAGTATTTTACCTTCTACTTCCCAAACTTGACAGAAGTTCTGCTGCAAACCTCACAGAATTCACACTCTTGCAAGAAAGGATATGGTGGATAAATGGCTTAGCCACAGTCTAAGGGATGTTTCCAGAATTAAACTTCCGTACTGCAGCAGTGTGTCCGCTCATATGAAATTTCCTAGCAGATTAAAATTGTGTACCGGAACTGGGATTCGAGCCTGGGAACATTGCCTTTTGCGGACAGGCACTCTACTGTCTGAGCTATCCCAGCATGCTTCACTGCCTGTCCTCACACTTTTACTTCTGCCAGTAGCCCACCTCCTACTTTCATAACTTCACAGAAGTTCTCCTGCGAAACTTGTCAAACTACCAGTCCTAGAAGAAAGGATATGGTGGAGACATGGATAAGCCAAGGCCTAAAGGTTGTTTCCAGAATGAAACTTTCACTCTGCAGCAGAGTGTGTGCTGATATGGCAGATTAAAATTGTATGCCGGAACTGGGATTCGAACCTGAACCTTTGCCTTTCATGGGCAAGCACTCTACCATCTGAGCTATCCCAGCACACTTCATGGTCCATCCTCTCAACTTTACTACTGCTAGTACCTCGCCTCTTACTTTCCTAACTTCATATCAGCACACACTCCACTGCAGAGTGAAAGTTTCATTCTGGAAACATCCCTTAGGCTGTGGCTAAGCCATGTCTCCACCATATCCTTTCTTCCAGGATTGTTAGTTCTTCAAGGTTTGCAGGAAAATGTCAGTGAAGTTTGGAAAGTAGGAGGTGGAAGTAAAGTTTTCAGGATGGACCATGAAGTGTGCCAGGATAGCTCAGACAGTAGAGAGCTTGCCTACATAAGGCAAAGGTCGCAGGACCAAATCCAGGTTCTGGCACAGTTTTAATCTTTGAACAGAATGATTAATTGTGGTAATACATTTTGTAATGTGTGAGGTGCAATTCTGTATTGCTGTAAATACTCTGGAAAACCAGACAGCAGAGATATTGATCTGCAGTTATTATTATTATAGTTGTTATTCATCTTGTCCCCCTTTTTGTCAGAGGTTTCACCTTTGCTATATTTAGTTTTTCAGAAGAAATACCATTACACAATAAGGAGTTGCAAAGATGAGTTAGGAGCTTTTCAACAGACTGGAGCAATGTGGTTGATGACTGTTAATCTCTAGAATCATCAACACGCTCAAAAATAATAAAATAGAATTAGAATGACAAGAATATATGTCTTTTGTCCTTCTTTTTCACAAGTTATATGTTAGAACTGAACATAAAATTTTTGAGTAATATCATATGTATTAAGTTAATACAAGTTTAATAAAAAATGCATGTGTTCTTTGTTTCTTATTTTATGCCTGTGTTGTATTTGTGACCAAAAAATTAAGTTTATAGAAATGATAGTGTAGTCTCCTTCATTGATCCTTATTAATCCCCCTATCTTCCCCTGTTCACCTATAACCGGAACAAGAGGATTTTGAAGGTAACTGCTGCCAAGATATGCAGCATATTTTTTGTGATGCTGCTGTAATCATTACAGAATCACAAAATGTAAATATTTTTTCTTCATTTGGTCATTTGACATTGTGTTTTGCTTCTGTGTGATAAAATTGTTACAAGCTGAAATTAAGATTATTCACTGCAGTGTTATACTATAGTAATTATAACAGTGCAAACATACTCCTTACATGACTACAAATGCGCAGGTCAGTTGTCTATTATGTTTTATCAACAGTCTTTGGTGCTATTTGTGAGTAAGAGATTGTGAGCTGCACTCACAATGTGTCCACATGGCAGCAAAACTGCTCGCAGGGCCCATGGGCAATGAGCTGCCGATTCCTCTATGCCCACCCTTCTTCTGCATTTTCCCTCCCTCACTCATTCATTGCAAAAGATTAGGGAGGCTGTAGCATCTGGAAGTGGTCATGTGTGTGTGAGTTGTGCCTGGGTGATTGTGTAAATGTATATATGCTCCTTTCTGATGAAGGCTATGGCCAAAACTTTAAATTGTGTAGAAATGATTGTCATTTCTATAAGCATGTCTGTGGCTCAACTATTGTCTTTATGGTGAATTTCTACCTATCTTCACATTATTGACACACCAATGTGACTTTCCATTTCAGCAGTGTCAACTTTTTTTATGGCTACTTAAAAATTGACATTTACCCTCCAAAATATTAAAAGTACTCCATAAACCCCTAAAAAAATTTTAAATGGTAGCTCTTGGGTTTATGATTTATCCATCTCATTTTCCGTATTATTCTATTGCACCACATTTCAAAAGCTTTAGTGCTCATCTTATCTAAACTGTCTGTTGTCTGTCTCTAATTTCCATTCATTCCAGGAAAATACCTTCAAAAAAGACTTCCTAACAGTTAAAACTATATTTGATGTCAACGTGTTTCTCTTATAAAATTAAACAAGCTTTCAGAACTGTGTTCCTTCTTCATGTGGAGAGGAGGGAGAAAATGATGATGAAGAAAGGAAGGGAAAGGTAATACACAACATAGGTCATGAGGATGGTGTTACAGGATTGTGGTAGTCAGAGATGGGGAGGAGAGGGGGGGAGGTGGTGTCTAAAATGTTTTTGATTAACAGGAAAAGATGGAAAACACACACACACACACACACACACACACACACACACACACACACACACACAGAGAGAGAGAGAGAGAGAGAGAGAGAGAGAGAGAGAGAGAGAGAGAGAGAGAGAGAGAGAGAGAGAGAGAGATATTGGTGTTAGGTGGCAGTATCCAAATGGCATGTGTGGTGTAACACATGCCAAGATCCCTGGAGTCATGCTGGAGGGCATGCTCTGTCACAGTATATTGGGTGTCCCCCAGGCGAACAGTCCGTCTGTGACCATTCATCTGCCCAGCCAATTTGTTGGTAGTCATACCAACATAAAAGGCTGCACAGTTGACACATGTCAGTTGAAAATTGACGTGTGTTGTCTCGCATGTGGCCCTGTCTTGAATAGGGTTGGTTTTTCCTGTGGTGAGGCTGGAGTATGTGGTAGTGGGAGGATGCATTGGACAGGTTTTGCAGCGGAATCGGTTGCAGGGATAGGAACCATTAGGCAGGGAGGTTGGTTTTGGGATTTTGTAAGGTTGGACGAGAATGTTACGGAAGTTGGGAGGATGGTGGATGGATACTCTGGGTGGTGTGGGAAGAACAGTTTGGAGTGATGATCTCATATTAAGGCATGACTTTATAGAAAGTCATAGCCCTGTTGGAGCAGGCCAGGATGGTACTGAGTGACTAAGGGGATGCTTCTGGGTGGTCTGGGGTTAGGAACATAGTTGTTGGAAGGGGAGGAATTTGACAGCTCAGGAGATCTGCTTGTGGACGAGGTCTGTAGGGTAGTTGCAGGAGAGGAAAGCATTGGATAGATTGTTCTTGTAGGTGGTGAGGGATTCGTTACTGTAGCAGATACGTTGCCCATAGAAGCCTAGGCTGTAGGTAAGGGATTGTTTGATATGGAAGGAATGGAAGCTGTCATTGTGGAGGTACTGTTGCTTGTTTGTTGGTTTAATATAGACTGAGGTGTGGATGTGCGACTCGGCAAGGTGAAGGTCAATATCAAGGAAGGTGGCTTGAGCTTTAGAAAGGGCCAGGTGAATTTTAGGTTGGAGGGGTTAAGGTCGTGAAGGAAGTTTAGAAGTGTTTCTTCACCGTGAGTCCAGACCACAATGATGTCATCTATGAATCTATACCAAACTTCTGTGCCTTAAGGAATGCCTCTTCCATGCGGCCCATGAAGAGGTTGGCACAGGAAGCAGCCATCCTGGTACCCATAGCTGTCCCCCTGATTTGTTTGTAGATCTGGCCCTCAAAGGTGAAATAATTATGGGTGAAGATGAAATTAGCATCCTCACCCATAATTAACTCTTACCAGTGTTTTTTTTTTTTTTTTTTTTTTAATATAGTGCTCGACAACATCATAAGGAGAGTTTTCCAAGGAGCAATGGCAGATGATATGAAAATCATAGCTGGTAGAAAGTAATTGAAGAAGCAGGTATGGAGATAAGTTTAACAAAAAGTGAAGTAATGGATATCAGCAGGAAGAATGAAAAAATGAAAGATGTAACTTGCAAAGTAGAATTTATTAAAGAAGCAGATACCTTCAAGTATCTAGGAAGTAAAATAACTGTAAAAGAGGACACAAAGGATGAAATTTCAGAGAGAATACAAAACTCTTCAAAATTTTATTATTGTGTATCTAACATAATAAGAAATTGGACAATACCTGCAGAATCAAAAATTAATATGTACAACCACTTTGTTCTTCTTCTTTGATTACCTTGTAATTTTATTACTAAGACATATCCCATACAATTTAGACAATGTATAAAATGTTAAGATTTTTGAATTAGAGTACTAATAATTGGGCCATCTGGAGTCTTGGTGCATTTCGTACTGTACATATACATAGGAGATTTCTAGATTGTGAATCAGTATTCGGTAAACTTTAAAAGAAGAGGGTTTGTCAAAATACAGTTGGCAGGTACGTACGGCGCGCAGTCTGCATTCTTTTATCTAAAGGCAGCAGCAACTAATGATAACAAATAAGCAGTTTCGGCAGAATAGCACTGTAGTACGAGCAAATACTATGCGAAATTCGTTCAGAATCCTTCTTCAAACTTTATTGAAATGTAACGTAAGTAAACACTTCAGAGTAAAAGAAAACTTTGATGTCACTCACTTGCTGTCCCATCCATTTTAAAACGTTGTGGAAGATAACTGCTATCCAAATGGAAGAGCCATTATCGTCAGTTCCTATATGATTAATGGATAAATGTTAGTAAGTAGTAAAATGATCGCTTCGACATCACAGAGAGTTAAGGCAATTTTAGCTGAAATTACTATTTCACAAATCGTTTGCTTTCCAAATGCTATCCTTCGAAAGCCAAAAAATGATTGCGATCAACTGGGAATTTTTAATTCCAATGAAAAAGGATGATGATAAACGATGCCACGCTGGAACCTGCGTCACTGAACAACTATAAAGGTTGCAACCTGCAAGTACTGACAGCTGTATTATTCCAAAAACTTGAATATATATTTTTTAATTACATGTTTTATGACCATTCATCGACCTACAGCAGCAGTAAAAACGCAGCTGTCAAATCAGTTCGCGCGCTACCGGCATGAGTTTACACTTTACAATATTCTTTGGTGAAGTCACTGAAGTGTGGTATCTTTGACACGTGCTGGTCGAAAACAACGTACTTGGTTTGGTTTGATTTTTAAAGGTACTAAACGACTACGGTTATCAGTCCCCGTACTTTTTAATGTTATTATTATTGATAATCGCTACTGAATTCTCGGAGATGTGAGGACTGAGAATATGTATGTTATGACGTCTTCCGACAGGTAGTACCTTCGGTGGAGTAGACTTTTTATAACAGGCAGGAATGAAATTGTAAACGTGAATCTACTGCGACACCGGCTCTTCTTCTGCTATGGGGGGACCTTAAAGGCAGTATCGAAAAGCAGCTAAACTAATTCCTCCACCGCTTTAAATGCATCAAACGCCCCCATCCCTCCATCCAATCAGATGATGCGCTAACCTCACGAGATGCTTAAAGGCCAATTCACACTGTCCGTCACGTCACGTCACCGTCCGTCAGAACATTCCGCAATGTATTTCTAATGGCGGCGTTCACACTGTCCGTCACCGGACCGTCACCGGACCGTCACGTCACGTCAACGTCCGTCAAGCTTTCTCGAGAAGAATGTTTTGACGGAACGGTCGTCTGCTAACATCGGAAGTTAACCTATTTTCATCACCCGAATTACATGTTGCAGTCGACGATTGCACTGTTTATATGCAAATGTGTATTATTCATCTTTGTGTTGTTGTTGTACCTCGTTTTAGGGGTAAATCTCATATGTTTCATGACGACTTAAATATTTTTGTCAATTGAGTGTCCCCCTAAAATCGAGGTCGGATATCTGAAACCAAAAAATGGTTTATGTTACGTAACATTGTGACAGAAACGACTGAAGCAAACTGTTTATTTGAATAAGATTGTAATTTGATTACGCATTTTTCATTGAATAACACTTTAAATGAAAATGTCAGTTCTAATGAAAGACAAACATTCAGTTGTTTACGACGGCATTAACAATGTCAGCGAGCAAATCGTAATGGTTAAAGTATACAGGCGCTATTTATGCTCTTACAAGTATGGTTTGATGTCTTCATATGTTTATTTTTTCGCTTGAAAATAGATGTCGATGTTTTGAAATGTTGTTTCAGTTTCCAGTAGGTTGGCCAAAAACATATACTGTAAAGTTTTCTTTGGCCGTTAATAACATTTTAGCGTTGTTGTTCACTCTTTCTAGTATTAAACTATGACTTTCTACATAACAGATCGCCACTCATAACCTCACTTACAACATCGCGTATTGAAATGGACGAATTGACGTGACGGAGACGGACGGACAGTGTGAATACAACCTGACGTGACGGTTCCGTGACGTGACGTTGACGTGACGGACAGTGTGAATTGGCCTTAATTGGATATAATAAAAGCCATTTCACACTGTCCGTCACGTCAGTTCGCCCATCTCATTGTAAAAAACCTTGTTTGATACTTGGACTGCTGGAACGCTGTTTGCACTGTTTCTTGCTGGTTTCCCACGCACAGTGGTAGATAAACAACTGATATGTGTAGCAGTAATTTTGTATAGTGTGGGGAAAAGATGTCGGAAGGTCAGATATTTTAATTAAAAAAAAAAAAAAAAGAATATGGAAATTATAAAGAAGTCGTGTTTGCAGACTTTGAAGTGACAGAAGTTATCTTTTCGTCCTCGTTCTGCACAAGAACCAACTGTAGTGGAACCCTTGTGGGAGTGGTGTTAACATAAAAAAAATAATGGAGTTTTACTGCAACATAACAAAGAACTTGGTAAGGGCCTGAAAAGAAAACAGCAGTTATGGGATGCCATGACTCTTCATTTAGAAGAATCGACGATAACTCACAAATGCGTCGTTATTACCACAGACTATTTGAAACTGCATAGAAAAATATTTTTTTCTGTTCAAATACGACTGGTCATCGCCTGTATGTATGACTATTCTAATGTAAGTCTCGTCTCCTGAAATTAATCTCTATTTGTGCCCTTTCTTCATCACATGGCCACGTCTTTAAAACTTGCCGCATCATAGCCAGCAAACCACAAAAAGATCAGAATTTGCTGCGGTGGACGCAATTTCCCATTTCCTCCTGCCTGATAACTGTTAGAATTCCTGATTTTATTTATTTATTTATTTTTGACCACTCCTATGCCACATGACGCCATACACAGAAATGTTCTAGGAATTCTATGCCGCTATATTGCCACACAACATGCTCAAAATAGTTTGCTGTCTTTTAGCACTATGTATCACTTCACATTCCTTGTCACTCGTCAATACATTACACTCAATTTCGCTAGATATCTGGAATAAACGGCAATTATAAATTCCACGTTTCAACCAATTGCATTTTCTTTGTTCTTCTGCAGGCGAAGGTGAGTTTTAAAGGAATAATTAAAATACTTTCTTTCCTAATAATGAAGAAATGTAAACGAGAAATATCTGATCTCAAGTGGGATCTGCAGTGACTTCGAAATAATCGAAAAACACACACATGTCATGTACTGGTTACCCCCATTCTAACTCAGACCTTTCTGCGCCTGTGCGAATTGGCAGCTTGACCGCGCCAGAAAAAGATTTTTTCCAGGTAGCGTCTGGCTGCTTGTGGCAACTCCTAGAATACCAAACAGCAACACTCCAAGTAGCCAGAAGCGGGAGAAGGCACTGCTGGAACCAAAGAGGTCTGCTAACCTCCTTGCCTGGAACACAATTTCAGCGCTGCGCATGCCGTCAAGCAGTCTGGCAGTGCTGGAACAAATCTCTTGAAACTTGAAATAAATTGATTGCACACTTGATATCAATTTCCGGTCAACATATGTCAAAACAAGGAGTTCTTATACCCCAAGCAAAAATTTCATTCCCTCCAATGAAATTCGCTGAAGCACACAAGAAAAGAGAGCCAAGTTACGCAACTCAGCGCAAAATACCGAGGGTGTCAGCCGTAAAATGCCAGAGGGTGCATTTACCGAGTTTCGTGCTCGAACCAAAACGAGCTTGAATTTCAAGCTCGTTGTCGAATCATGGCACTCGACACCATGGCCATAACATACTGACGTAAACAGACGACGATTTGGGACATGCACGAATATGTATTTCGTTCCACTCGCAGATGATCTTTTAGGTTCATACCTATTCACAAACTGGTAAATCGCTACTTATTTGGAAGTAAACTGCGAACTTTTTTCTTTGAAGGGAATGCCAGGCACCTGTGATCAGTTGTTTTTATATTCACGTTTGTGGTTCCGGCCTGTATTATTGTATATGGCGATGCTACATGCCGTGTAAAGGAAAGTATAGCAGGATCAAATTAGTATGTTGACCACAGAATAGGTTTTACTTTTCTGTAATGTCTTGTTTCCGTGCACTGATGCAATACATTTTCGATAAGTGCTCAATTATGCAACCTGACAGCCTGTTTTGTGAAACTACGCCAAAATGTATGGTGATGTAACGATGACATTTTTTCTCAGGCATGTCTAACAATTTAAAATTGTTGTGTGGCACTTGAAAATGGATTTTTTCGACATAAAGCTTAACTCAAAATGTTTCAAATGTTTGTATAGTCTATGGGACTTAACTACGGCGTCATAAGTCCCTAAACTTACAAACTACTTATGAACTACTTACGAACTAGGATGGCACAAATATTCATGCCCGAGGGGGGATTCGAACCCCCGACCGTAGTGGCCGTGCAGACCGTGACTGAAGCGCCTCAGTCCCTGCGGCCACTGCAGCCGGCAAAGCTTAACTCTGAATTACAAATAGTTCATGACAATCAATGCAAAATAAAATGAATTCGCCTTCAGGACACAAATTTTATTTTACTGAAGTGCAACTACCACCTAATCACTAGCAATAATCGACAAAACAATCTAATGTCCTTAAAAAAAATATATTTGTCTGACCCCCCCCCCCCCAACAAATGAAAGTGACATGCAGACACCTATTAGCCCCATGGAATAATATAAATGTCAATGGTACTGTACTCGTGTCAGTCAGAGTAACTCAAGCTGTTTCCTAATGTTTCTGCCTAATAACACATCCGGAAATCGGCACATATTCGGTTATAAATACCCAACTGTTTGTGAAAAAGCAGAATTTAAATGTCACTTGCAGGTTACTCATTTCAGCTGCAGTGATTTAAACTTTCTTCTTATGTTCCTCCCTTAATACAAACTCGGAAATTGACACATATTCTGAAATAGATCGCCAGCAACATCTTTGTGAGAAGGAAGGATGTAAATAACATCCGTATTCGTTTCAGTCATACGAATTTAACCTGTGCTGTTAGGTTCCTGCATTACGTCACACTTGGACACTGCAAAGTATTCGGAAAAAAATTACTGCCGAACACTGTATAACAGACTTTTAATACATTAAAGGCCAATTCACACTGTCTGTCACGTCACGTCACCGTCCGTCAGAACATTCCGCAATGTATTTCTAATGGCGGCATTCACACTGTCCGTCATCGGACCGTCACGTCACGTCACGTCACGTCAACGTCCGTCAAGCTTTCTCGAGAAGAATGTTTTGACGGAACGGCCGTCTGCTAACACCGTCAGTTAACCTATTTTCGTCACTCGAATTACATATTGCAGTCGACGATTGCACTGTTTATATGCAAATGTGTCTCATTCATCTTTATTTTGTTGTTATACTTCGTTATAGGAATAAATCTCAAATGTTTCATGACGACTTAAATATTTTTGTCCCCCTAAAATCGAGGTCGGATATCTGAAACCAAAAAAATGGTTTATGTTACGTAACATTATAACAGAAAAGGCGGAAGCAAACTGTTTATTTGAATAAGATTGTAATTTGATTACGCATTTTTCATTAAATAACACTTTAAATGAAAAAGTCAGTGCTAATGAAAGACAAAAATTCAGTTGTTTACGACGGTATTAACAATGTCAGCAAACAAATCGTAATGGGTAAAGTACACAGGCGCTATTTATGCTCTTACAAGTATGGTTTGATATCTTCATATGTTTAGTTTTTCGTTTTAAAATAGATGTCGATGTTTTGAAATGTTGTTTCAGTTCCCGGTAAGTTCGCCAAAACATGCACTGTAAAGTTTTCTTTGGCCGTTAATAACATTTAGCGTTGTTGTTCCCCCTTTCTAGTATTAAACTATGACTTTCTACTTAACAGATCGCCACTCACATCCTCACTTTCAACATCACGTATTGAGGTGGACGAATTGACGTGACGGACACAGACAGACAGTGTGAATACAACTTGACGTGACGGTTCAGTGACGTGACGTTGACGTGACGGACAGTGTGAATTGGCCTTAAGATTATCGTCCCAGATTCTGATACGGACAAAAAATTCAGTTCTCATAAGACTCGAACCAAAAACTTTCAATAGCGGACCAGTAATTCGTAAACTAATGCCTCTAACCAGAAGGCCAGACTGATACCATATCAAAAGTTACACAATTTCTATTCTTATGTGTCTTGGTTTGGGTTTTATTGTTATTGCATTGATATTTGTTCTTCACTGATATTTAATTAATTAAGTCGAGACATCTGTAAATGTACAATAGCCTTAATATTGTCGCATTGCAATGGAAGCAGGCTTGACTGAAAGCACGTTTATTCCGAACTCAACATACACGCAGCACTGACTGCCTCTCAGGCAGAGTGCTCTGCTATTTATACACAGACAGAATTTACCAGAAATTAGAAGAACAGTCAACATAAGAAACAAGTAGAATTTACAAGTGAACATAAGAAAGATGTAGAACCTTCTGGAATTGTAAATTACAAAGAAATAAATTTTCGCCGGTGGGCGGGATTGAACCGGTGACCTTCTCCTCCACAGTCCGTGACGCTATCCCCTGAGCCATGCCGGCAGTTGGTGTTCGTGGTCTCTCGCGGCATTGGTCCCTCTCCTGGAGAAACAGCGACCCGCTGTTATGATCCCTGTGGAGCCAGCTGCAATGTCCTGGATCTTGACCGTGTCATGGGTCCTCTGTATGACAGTTCAAGAGAATCCTTCCCTTCTCTGCGATTATCGACGACAGACGTTCCTGTCGTGGCTTCATCAGGAACATTACCGTCCTTAAAGTCCTTGACCAAGAAGCCATTGTCGTCTACCTGCTCTTCAGAATCGTAGTAAGGCTTCATGCGCAGGACTTGAACAATGTCTCTTCGTTTTTGACGTTTCGACGACGGCTCATAATCCTCAACTTCGTATGTGACGTCTGACAGGCTGTCTTGCTTCTTCGACCCTGGTGATGAGCTGTTTAACATAGTCATCCTGAGTGTCGTCCGGTTGGAACGGGAACAGTGTATCCATTGCCGTCTCAGCTTCACGGCCATGGAGCAGGAAAAACGAAGTGAAGCCTGTGGTGTCTTGTCTTGCAGTATTGTAAGCAAATGTCATGACTGGCAGAATTGTATTCCAATCCTTCTGCTCAACATCGACGTACATCGACAGCATGTCGGCTAACGTCTTGTTAAAACGTTCTGTAAGACCATTTGTCTGAGGATGGTATGCAGTTGTCATTCTGTGGACAATGTTGCACCGTGACATTACCTCTGATACTCGGTTGCACAGTGGTAGAGTGCCAGACTACAAATCCAAAAGTCGCAGGTTCGATCCCCGCCGTGTCCTAGGATTTTTATCTGTCACACTCCACTTCTTTCACCTCTGGCAGTATTGCTGATGTGAAAAATACCGAGTAGCACCGTGGTTCGGAACCCACGTTAAACTGTAGGTCCCCCTATAACTGGCTGGGTAAGTCAGTTCGAAGGTCGGAGAAAGGCAACGGCATACCACCTCCAAAACAGGACCATGCCTAGTAAAGCACTGTGGTGTTCAAACCAATCTTCGGATTGTTGACTGCTTTACCTTTTTTTTTAACTAGTTTTGACTGGAATACTTTCCCACGATCAGATATCATGACATGTGGTGCTCCATGCTTCAAAATAATGTCTTCTACAAGGAATTTTGCGATCTCTGGAGCTTCTGCAGTCGGCACAGTTTGGTGACAGCGTAGCGTGTAAGGTAGTCAGTGCAGACTATTATCCAACGGTTACCGGTCCTCGACTTCGGGAACCTCCCTAAAAGATCGATCCCAACTCGGTGGAATGGAGCTGCTGCCGGCGGAATCGGTACGAGATGTCCTGGAGGTAACTGCGGCACATGCTTCCGTCGCTGGCACTCTTTACAGTGACTCACATAGTGCTTGACAGATCGGTAGAGACCTTTCCAATAATACCTGCGTCTGATTCTGTGTAGGGTCTTCACGAATCCCAGATGACCGGATATTGCAGCATCATGGAAATATTTGAGAATAGCTGGCTGGAGATGAGCTGGAACAACAAGTAGCCATTTGGGGCCCAGTGGATCGTAGTTGCTCTTGTGCAATGTTCCGTTTATAAGTTGGTACTCTCCATTGGTCGGTTCTCCTTTCTCCAAGGCCTCTATCATTTTTAATAATGTTGGATCTTCCCTCTGTTCAGCTGTAACGTCATCTAATTCAGTGAGAGCTGAAATTTCATTAATGCTGTTGTGTTCCACTAATGGATTCCTCGAAAGGCAGTCGGCATCCTTGTGTTGGCGCCCGTTCTTGAATACCACTGTGACATCGTACTCTTGGAGTCTTAGTGCCCTTAGTGCCCTTGCTAGTCGACCTGATAGATCCTTCAAGCTAGTCAGCCAACACAAAGAATGGTGGTCTGTCACGACGGTGGTTTGCCGAATAAATACGGCCGGAACTTGTTGATATCCCAGATAACTGCGAGACATTCTTTTTCAGTTGTAGAGTAGTTTATCTCGGACTTTGAGAGTACTCTTGACGCGTAGGCTATCACTTTTTCGGCACCTTCCTGAACTTGTACAAGCACTGCACCAATCCCATAGCCACTGACGTCTGTGTGAAGTTCCGTTTCTGCATTCTCGTCGTACAAGGTTAGCACTGGTGCGGTAGTTAGAGCCTCCTTAAGTGCTCGGAAAGCTCTTTCTTTTGTCTCATCCCAGTAAAATTTGGCGTCTTCCTGCAGAAGTTCTTGTAATGGACGTGCCTTGTTACAAAATCCTTTTATGAAACGTCGGTAGTATGAGCACAGCCCGAGAAAACTTCTCACATCACGAATGTGCTCAGGAGTTGGAAATTCTGTGACTGCCCGTACTTTATCTGGATCAGGACGGACGCCATCTCTGTTGACTAGGTGCCCCAGGATTTTTATCTCCTTGGCGACGAAGAGGCACTTCTTTGGATTGAGGCGGAGACCTGCAGCCTGAACACACTTCAACACAGTTGACAGGCGACTGAGATGTTCTTCAAATGTTTTCGAGAAAACGACAATGTCATCTAAATAGCAGAGACACGTCGTCCACTTAAGGTGTCGAAGTAAGTTGTCCATCATGCGTTCGAATGTGGCTGGAGCATTACATAATCCAAATGGCATTACTTTAAATTCATAGAGACCGTCAGGTGTAATAAAAGCCGTCTTCTCCCTGTCAGCTTCGTCAACCTCGATTTGCCAGTAACCTGTCTGCATGTCCATAGTTGAGAAGTATGTAGCTCCTTTCAAGCAGTCTAAGGTGTCATCAATACGCGGCAATGGATAGACATCTTTCTTTGTGATACTGTTCAGCCGCCGATAGTCGACACAGAATCGCCACGTGCCATCCTTCTTCTTTACGAGGACCACCGGAGATGACCAAGGACTCTCCGAAGGTTGAATAATGTCATCTCGCACATCTTCTCCACTTCCTCCCGAATTATCCGTCTTTCAGTTGACGACACTCTATACGAACGCTGGCTAATTGGCGGATGGTCCCCAGTATTGATACGGTGCTTTATCGTGGGCCCTTTCGTCTGACTTTTCCCCTGCTGAGGTGTTAATGCACCCAAAAATTGGCGTAGTATACCTAACACCCGCTGGCGTTGTTCCTTGGTCAGTACAGGCCCTGTTGGCAGTTCCACGTTTGTTTCCTCCAGCGTGTTGTCTGTACTAATAGCAGGGCATGGGTCTTCATTGATGACGTTGAGCTCACCGTCCTGGATTGGTTCAGCTGTCCCTATACACATTCCCTTGGGGATAAGTTGCAACTGCTCGTGACAATTTGTGATCCAAATCTCTCCTTGACCACCGGTAATGCTTATGATAGCCGCTGGTATGTAAATTTCTTTTGTGAGCCTGATAAACTTTTTACTATCAACAAGAACTTCACAGTTTAACCAGTCATCTGTGTTTGTGACTGCAACTCTTCTCATTATCAACGGTGGTATCGTCACATTGTCAACGACGAATAACCTCCCAGAAAATTCTGTATTACGTGTATCTGGCGGAACAACTTCTTCAATTTGCAGCTCAGATCTTCCACAGTCAATGATAGCTAGGGATGCATGAAGGAAGTCCCATGCGAGGATGACATTGTGACTACATTCTGTTAACACGACAAATTCAAACGGCTGCGTCCTGTTGTTGATGGTTATTCTTGCGACACAAGTTCCTGCTGGATGGACGTACTTTCCATTCGCAACCTTCAGCACAGTTGCTCCTGTATCACAGAACATTGTCTTCTTTAGTGTGCGGCGGTAATTATCCGATAATACAGAAAAAGAGGCTCCTGAATCAACAATTGCCCGGACAGGTTGGCCGTCGATTATGACGTCGATGAGATTTCCTGACATCTTGGCGACTGTCGTCCATGGAGGATTTTCATCTGCGCCGGCCTCACCTCCGTAGATGGTTGCCTCATTTAGTTTACCTGGGCGTGGCGGCTAGGGGAGCGGCTGGTACCTCTGTACGGCGACGGTGAACGGCTGCGGCGCGTTGGGGAGCGACCTCGTCTAGGATACGGCGATGGGCTTCTTCCCATAGGTCGACTGAACTCATCAGCAGGTGACTGCCTTGGATAGAACTGCTCCGACGGCTGACGTCTTGCGGCAAAATAATCATCGAATACTCGCCTCCGCTCTCTGCAGTAGCGTACGACATGTCCAGGGCGTCCACAGTGGAAACACAGTGGTGTGTCTTCTTCTGTCCTCCAGATGTCTGTTCTTCTGCGGGGCGTCATAGTTACCGGGGGAGTTGGCTGTGGTTGCGTTGGTCGGTTCATGGGCTGCCGTTTGGCGGCTGCAGCGTAAGTCATAGCAGGGTGACGCCATTCTTCACGTCGGGTGCGATTGACGGGACAGACAGGAGCTAATGTTTGAAATACCTCGTCCTCAGTGTCGCCAGCTACCTCGTGACTTACAGGGCTCACATCCATGGCCATGATCTGATGCTCGCTCGGTCTAATAGTCCCGGCTGCGATACACTGTTGCAATTCTTCTCTCACGATTTGTCTTATGAGAGAAGCCAAGTCCTGCTGGTCTTCCACAATGGCCATAGGGACTACATTTGGGAGTATTTCATACTTCTTGTGTCCAACCCTCCTGTGTTGCATCTCTTCAATATGCTGGAACCACTTGATGAACTCTTCTGTCGTAGCGACGTCTTTTATCAGAAGAGCTTGGTACATATCTTCTGCAATTCCCTTGATCAGGTGCGTGATTTTGTCCGCTTCAGTCGTGTTCGGATTGACTATGTTACACAGGGCCAAAACACTCTGTATGTACGATTGTGTCGGCTCACCATGTCGTTGGGGCCGGTTCTTCAGTTGTTCTTCCGCCGAGCGGATTTGTAGCTGGCGGTCTCCAAACGTCTTCTTAAGTTCCTCCTGGAACGTCTCCCAGTCATTCAACTTGTCTTCGTTGTTCTCGAACATTGCTGGGCTGTTCCGTCCAGATAGAAGTAAACGTTGGCCAAGCACATTGTATGATCTCACCTGTTGTACTTGGGGACTCGGTCGAAGCCTTTTAGCCATTTGTTTGGGTCCTGTCCAGCGGCTTCAGAGAACACCGACGGGTGTCTGATGTGTAGCTGGCTTACTGCTGGTTTCGTTTCCATAGTTCGTCTGATGATACGGACTCTTGGAAGGACGTACTCGGTGAATCCCTTGTATTCCGGTTCCAGTCCGTGTAAGCGACGGCTTTTACGTTGCCTAATCGGAGCCATGGTGATGCAGCTGTTGTACAGTGTACCCGGCGCCTCCACCAAACAATGTTGCGTTAAATGGAAGCAGGCTTGACTTCGAAGGCAACTAAACACAGCACTTATACTGAAAGCACGTTTATTCCGAACTCAACATACACGCAGCACTGACTTCCTCTCAGGCAGAGTGCTCTGCTATTTATACACAGACAGAATTTACCAGAAATTAGAAGAACAGTCAACATAAGAAACAAGTAGAATTTACAAGTGAACATAAGAAAGATGTAGAACCTTCTGGAATTGTAAATTACAAAGAAATAAATTTTTGCCGGTGGGCGGGATTGAACCGGCGACCTTCTCCTCCGCAGTCCGTGACGCTATCCCCCCCCCCTTTTTTTTTTTTTTTTTTTTTTTTTTAATAAACTTTTATTTACTTCATTCCTTGTACATTGTACTGTATACAGTGAACATCAATTATAACACCTTGGAATACATATGCACAAGTAAAATACTTTACACAGGTACTCATAATGATATACTCACACATAAACAATCATAAAAAAAAGAAAACATGTTGATTTACTCCTGTTTTACAGTTCAATTTTTAAATAATTTAACCTTAGCATGTAGGCTTCTCAAACACTTTCAGTTTTTTTTCTTGTAGGTATCGATATAAACTTATATTCAATTAGTCCATGTATATATATTAACCTATCCCCATTCGTTCAAATACGATAATAAGCATGTTTCCATATTTGGATTTTTGGTCCATATACTTGCTAAGTTTTTTATATTCATCCTGCATGTACAGTTTGAAGTCAATGGTGGTGTCCGGTCCAAGATTGTTAACGACGTAGCTCACATACTTTCCCAATAACCTGTATACTGTGTTATTTTTTTTCTCTGGAAAATATCTTGCATCTGGTCTACATATTATGGATGGAGATGCGTATTCAGGTGAAGTTCTTGTGAGGAGTGCTATTTGCGCTCTCACCCATTTCCAGTTATTTAAGTTTCCACCACAGGTAAATCTGTGTATAACTGTATCAACAAGATTACATCGTTGGCATAGATCTGTTTGATTTATACCGATTCCACAGAGTCGTTCGTTGGTGGGAATTATATTATTGACGACTTTGTACCAAGCTGTTATTACGTCCGAAGAGTGTCCTTTTAGATTAATATTTCGCCATACAGCATCCCAGTCCACATTTCTTGACCTATCTTCCATTTTATTCCTTCTTTCACATTTCTTTCTTTCATTCATAATAGCCCTTGCTGTTAGGTGACTTGACCACAAAAGTGTATGGTTGACATAACTCATTTCGATATAAAAGGTCCTCACGTGTTGTAAGCAAACATTGATGTTTCTTACATCGATTGGAGGTTGAAGACTTGACGGTTTAAGAACATCGAAAAGTTTACTTGTAATGCTTCCAGGTTGCTGCTGTATAATGTTCATCGTCCGTTTAACGAAGAGTGCTGATGCTTTGGCAGTTATGTCTACAAGGCCTAATCCACCGTGACTGGGATCTAGAGTGGCTACTTTAGCAGTGACTCTAAATACTTCTCCTCTCCACAGAAAGTTTGTATCTTTTGACATAATTTTTTTAGCTATCATTTTCGGGAGCGGAAATACTTGTGCCGTATAATAAGCTTTTGATAGTATCCACAAATTTATATATTTTACTCTCTGAACTTGATTTATGTGACGTGATAAGTTATCTATTATGGCTCCTTGTACTTTATTCGCTGCGTCCTTCCAGTTTCTAGCTGCCATTTTCATCACATTTGCCATGAGCACTATTCCTAATGTTTTTTGTTGGCTGACCGAGGTTGCCCAATCAACATTTACATGGTCAAAGCCTCCCAGTTTCAGAATTTTACTTTTGTTAGCATTTATATTTGCTCCCGAAGCCTGACAGTATGTTCTAGTCACGTTTTCTAATGTACTTATTTCATTGCAATTTCGGACGACAACTCCTACATCATCAGTGTAAGCTCTGATTACTGTCTTATGGCCAGCCATTGTTATGCCTGTCAAATTTGCATGCACATTGCGAAGCAAGGGATCAAGTGAAATAGCGAATAAAAGCATGGAAAGAGGACTTCCCTGTGGAACACCTCTTTTTATTTCTATTTGTTTCGTTGTTTGTCCATTTATCGCTATTCTTGCATGTATCCCTGTTGCAATGTTTTTAATCATGCGGAGAGACCGCTCATGAAAACCCAGTTTTTGCATATTTTTAAGCAGATATGTGTGATTGACAAGATCAAATGCTTTATGGAAATCTAAAAAGATCAATGCACATTTGATTCTAGTCACATCAGTTATTGAAATGATATCTCGATATTCAGCTATGTTTTGAAATATAGTCCTACCAACTACACAGTTTTGATGCACACTTATGATTTTGTTTGCAAACGAAGAAATTCTTCTATTCAGAAGTCTGGCGATTATTTTATAATTATTTAACATTTTATTTCCTTTGGTTTTTGGGACAAGAACAATTTTAGCTTCTTTAAATTCTGTAGGTATTGTATGGCCCTGAAGAATCTCGTTTGCAATGGCTGTTATTTTCTCTCCTATAAGTGACCAATAACGTGCATAAAACTCGATAGGCAGCCCATCAGGTCCAGGAGATTTTCTTGGAGGTGAGGTTTTCACAACGTCATGGACTTCGTCTTCACTGACTTCTGAAAGAATTTCCTCATTGTCATTTTCGGTAAGCTGTGACGTGATAATTCCCAAGCAGTCAACAAGAGAGTCTTCATTTACAGGGTTGTCAGCATAGAGTTCTTCATAATAGTGATGAATCTCATTAATTATGTCCTTTTGTGATCTAAGGATCATTCTATTTGTAGTTCGGATTTCTTCAATAAGGGTACTCCTTCTATTTCTGGCGTGCTTTAGCAAATGATATAAAGAGGTCATTTCGTCTTCTGAAGCGGTTTTAGCCTTAGATTTTATTTTCAGCCCTTCCATCTGTTTGCGTTTTATGGTTAATAATTTAGCTTTAACTTTTTTATATCCACCAAACGAAAGGAGGACTCTGATGCTTGATCATAAAGGTTCCTCAACAAGCTGTAGTAATATTCTATACTTTGTTTTATATCCTTGGTCCTTTGTGCGCTGTATTGCATAAGGACTCTTCTCAACTTTGGCTTCGCCATTATATTCCACCACTCTAATATTGTGGAATATCTACCTATAGCACGCAGAGATATCATCCATGCATGTGTTAACATTTCTTCTAATTCAGTTTCTTGTAACAATGAGACATTTAGATGCCACTGATTTCTAAAACGATGAATCGGTTGTACCATTAGATTCAAGCAAGCCTTTACACTGGAGTGATTTGAAAAATATACAGGAACAGTTTCAACAGTTAACAAAGATGATTCAAGATTCTTCGAAATGTAAAATCTGTCAAGTCTACTGAAGGAATTATGAGCAATATATGTATACTCTACAAATGCGGGATGTTTGATCTCCCACACATCCTGTAAATTCATGTGTTTGACTAGTTGTTTTAATTCAGCAGAATAATTAAAATTTGGTTGCTGGTCCCTCTTATTAAGAACGCAATTGAAATCACCACCCATTATCAGATTCTGTGGATTTTTTCGTAGCAGATATATAAATTCCTCACTACAAAACTGCGTACGGTCTGTTCTATGGGCACTGCCTGAAGGGGCATATATGTTGATTAAAGTCAAATCAAATAACTGTATGCTTATTCCTCTTCCTGATTCTAGACGTTCTACTGTTGTGACTGGAATACCTTCTCGTATCAAAATGGCAGTCCCAACACTCGTGTCGTGTGACACATTTATATATTCAACAAACCCTGTAATTGTCAGTTTGGGAATCACTACTTCCTGCAGAAGGGCAATATCGGTCCCTGATTCATATAAAAATTCCCTAAGTACTGCTATTTTTAAATCTGATTGAATTCTGTTTATATTTATAGTGGTGATAGTATAGGCCTGAGGCATGATGTACTCACTTTTGTAACCTTTATCAGTTATGCAATGAAAAACAAAACAAAAACAGAAAAACTAACAGTTCTATGCATTATTCGCTGCATTCGCTGGATCTGGAGATTTGTCATGTGTATCAAAACAGCATTGAGTTTTGTTAGATTCATCAGCTAAGTCATTTTGTGATCCACGTCTGACGATATCATGTCTCACATTCTTTGATTTGGTTGTGTCTTTCCTAGGTTTAGATTTCACATGAGTGTGTTGAACATTGAGATTAGACTGAGGCTTTATTTTACGACGTGTGGCATCGTGAGGTTGCAATTCTACTTTGAGATTTTCTGTTTTTGAAATCTTCTCTTTGCCATTGTCAATTGTTATGCCCTGTTTATCAACTAATGATTCAGTACCACTGACATATATCTCCTGAGGGCAAATTTCAGGAGTAGGGGGCACGTCAGGAAAACTTTGCTGAACAGTTTTATAGACAATTGAATGTTGTTCTGTACGACCCACTGCTTCTGCAGTTGGTTCGGGCACGTTACTTGATAAAACCCCACTTGCGGACTCGCTTTCTAACATAGTTTTCGAGACTTGAGTGTCGATTTCCATCGACACTACCTCTTTCTGAACCTCTTGCTGAATCTCTTGCTGTATCACCTCATCGCACTGTTTTTGCTTACGTACTGAATGAGGTGTGTCGGATAATTCCGCGTCTGAACAGCTGTCAGTATTTGCATGCGGTCTTTTTTTCGACTGATCATCACTATCATGACCAGAGTCAATAATAGGCTTCTTAACTAATGGTGGAAACTGTGACTTATCTTCGAGAGGGACATCAGAACAGCTTGCTATATTTGCTACGTTTTCAGTCTCATCCGATTGCGCCAGAACAGAAGGCTGTAATACATCACTAACAGTAAGCCTCTGGCGTTGTTTTAAATTACTTTTTAATACAAAAACTCGCCGAGGACAGTCCTTTCTGAAATGTCCAGACTCATTACATATGTGACACGTAGGTTCCTGTCCTGAGTACACTACTTGTGCTCTACAACCACCCACAACGATGTGAGACGGAATATTTGCTTTAACTTCCATCTCCACCGAACGAATACCATTGACACACTGTAATTTATAATGTCTCGACCAACGTTCATTTGTAATAGACTTGATGGTGCCATATTGACTAAGTACATCCTTGATTACTTCATTATCAAGTTCAATTGGGAGGTTCAACACTCTAACGGTTGTATAAACTATATCGGCTCTCCAAATAGATACTTTGCTTTTCCTGTTATCTCTATGAGTAAACTCGACTTCATTACCCCACTTCAGTAACAGTTTATCAATATAAATAGGGCTCAAAAACTTGACAAATATACAGTATTTATCGTTGTCTAATTGAAAAGTATGGACAGATTCATCAGTAACACCGATTACCTCAGTTATCCAATCGTGAATTTCCAGCGACGTCGGCTGCACATTGCGGGTTTCCTTGTCAAATGAAAAAACCAGTGTATTCTTCCGTAGATTAGTAGACATGATGCCAGTAACACGAGAACTTCGGTTAAAAATAAACCGAAATCCTGTTAATCACCAGCAGAATGGAAAACACAACACGTAAACACGAAGAAAAACACGTATTCTAGCAGAACTAAACACTGTTTAAATACTAATTATTCCTATACTTTTAATTATTTTTAAAGATATCCGAAATCCGTGTTGTTTATGTTGCTCACTCTGAGCCACGCCGGCAATTGGTGTTTGTGGTCTCTCGCGGCAATATAGTATGTTGTCGTGATTTGCATTTTAACGTCTGCAAAGCAGAGTCCGCAAATACTCTAAGTGAACACACGACAGAGCTTACGGTATTTAGTGTTCTCTAGTGCGTACTGCCGCGAGACGGACCCTCAATCAAAGATATTCATCTGTGTCAACTGCACGCTGCACCATAGATTAGTTAACACTTGTCATGTGTGTTGACGTTCTGGTTTGTTGTGATGTAATTTAAAAAACGCCATGAAGTGTGTTATTGGCAGTGGTGTTAGTGACAACGATGTGTGAGACAGAAAGACGTGTAGGGTTAAGTGTTTGTTTCTCTGCTTGTCCGTGACTGTTCATTAATAGTTCTGAGAAAAATGAAGAAAATGACAGGTCAATTTCGCAACACAACGTGGGATCCAATACTAATTGTATCACAGATCATAGCCTTACAAAGTGTTATGTATGTTGGTCTCGGACTGTGGATAACCATCGTAGACTTTATCGTCGGATCTTCTCGTTCGTTAGACCACATATTTAAGTATCAGGTGTAGTATCATCGTACGACCATGTTTCTTCAAATCACCAACTGAATTATTTAAGTACGACAGCTTTAATAGTAACATCCTAACGTGATAAATCGCGACAAGGTTTTTAATTACGGTTAACGATGATTGGCAGTTTACTGTCTATATTATTGTTTTTATCATTTTGGAATTCATGTTACAAATGATCTGCTAATTATACAAATTAACCTACAGGGTATCGTTGGTTTATAAGTTTTGGACTGGATTTGTTAGTTAGGCCCCTATGTCTCTAAGCGATTTACTCTTGGGGAAATAGTTTGCAATCTTAATATTGACATACAAGTCCCACAAATTGATGGAACTCCGCGCCCTCTTCCTTATAGATACATATAGCATGTAAGTGTTTTCTCATGACCATAACCATTTCTTTTCAATGAGATGTTCACACACACACACACACACACACACACACACACACACACACACACACACACCTACATATTCATACAACTAATAAAGTAATGTACATTGCTAATGTGAGAAACATCTGGGTTAAAGTGCAGTTTATGATTCCGCAACTGGTGTTTGACGTATAGATGTTGAAACAGTAGGATGGAGGTGAAGGTGGCCAATGAGGAGTCACGTTCAGGCTACCAATAAGGAATAGCTTTACTCTTTATGGTTTGCAAACAAGTAGTATTTCAGAGGATAATTAATGTACCTACTGGACAAGGGTACATCAAGAACCTGTCAACTCTAGAGCAGGAACAGCATTATTTATTTTATTGGTGGACACAAAACATTACTCCCTTCATTCTCTCTTAGTGGTTTTTGAAAAACCATGCACATTTTCTGTTCACTATGAAATAAATAGTTAATGCTGTGCCTGCTCTATGGCTGGTAGGTTGTTGGTGTTCCCTTCTGTGGTGAGTAAATTAATTATCCTCGTAAATACTGCATGTTAATTGTCCTGTGTTATATATATCACTCCAATACAATCACACCTGTATATACTGTAAAAACAAAAATACAATTTGTTCAGAGTATATAAAATATCATTTCCACATGATTGAAAAAAAAAATTCCACGGTATGCCAACAGATCTATATTTTGTTCCGTTTTCCTTAATATGACGACGTGTATGAAAGCATGGTTCGCTGTTTTTACACTGATCATGATGTAAATAATTAATGCGGTTCCTGCCCTATTGTTGATAAGTTGTTGTATGAACCCTTGATCACTCGGCAACTGAACTGTAACCAGAATGTTTCTAGCTGTATACTGTCAGATATGCCAACATCGCCACGCACCTAACTAGGCCACAACACGATAAGTAAGCTTTGCCGAAGGGGCTAGTGAAACATATTTTTCAAAAATGAATTAGTACCAACTCACGCCCTTTTACTGAACTTTGATCTCATGGCCCTTCCACCAAAGATCAAGGCCGGTTGTGAGGTGATTAGTGTCAGATTTTGGGAAACGCTACATGTTGCTCCCGGTGTTAGAGATTTAATCACACCTGTCAGTCATACAAAAAAACTGCCAAATGCATTATCTGTGGCTGTGATGCCCATGATGGTGATTGTCCACCACCTACCGCTCACTGCATTAAATATGTGGATAACCATGCCACCTTCTCAGAAGAATGCCCAATCTTCTGTGATGAGTGAACCATCCACAAGATCAGGGTGAAGGAAAAGGTGCCTAGACATGTCTGAAAGATGCATGCCAGTTGCAAACTTAGTGTGCCACCTTCTGGCACTTACAGCAAAGTTTTTGATATACCTTGATCAAAGAGAAATGACCTACAATTCATTGCTGAAGTTGTGACTAAGCTTAGCCACAAGATAGCGTCATCTTCTTCTGCTAATGGTACATATCACTCCACGTAACCTCTGCCCGCACCAATGAAGTCACTTGCCCTGCAGTCGGTCTAAGAAAAGTCCAAGAAGGACTACCGGTATACCCCCGATGGCTATCTGCACATACCTCGCCAATAACAGTCTGGGTCTTTGTCTGATACCTGCCAAGGTTTAAAGAAGTCGAACAAGGAGAAGAGATGCTCCCCTTCTCCTCCTCGGCATTCATCTGTGAGAGTGTCGTCTAGTTATGCCCTCCCCCGAACGACTTCACCGAGGCTTACTGCCAATGTTTGGTCAGGAGGTCAACATAAGGCAGATTCTGAAGCCACTGTCAAATTAATGACCAAGATTCTCCAGCCTCCGACTCTAGCATTTGCTAGCATTCACGTTGTGGTACTCAACAGTCACTGGACGGACTGCTCATTTGATCGATCTCCGTTATGATAATTCTTCAATGCAACATTAATGGCATCTGATGCAATAGGACTGAACTGCAGCTTCTCTTGTGATTTTACTCTGCAATGAATTTCTGCCATCGGGAACAAAATTATAACCTAATGATCATTTTAACTGCTCACACTTCACTTCATTCCAATCCATTTCATTCTTCTCCCCAAAGAAAGGATTCCAGCTAATTGGGTGTCATGCTACTCATAAGGTAAGACATCCTTACTCACATCGTTGCTTTCCATACCCAGCTTCAAGCAGTAGCTGTCAGTCTTTCAGTATATGGTTTTACCTTCAACATCTACACACCCTCATCATCTGCTGTCCCACGGCAGACCTTATATACCTCATTGATCAGCTTGCTCCTGCTTTTATGCTGGGCAATGACTTCAGTACCCACCAACCCACTTGGGGTTCTCCACACCCCTGTCAGAGAGGTGATCTGGATGGTTTTTTAACCACCTTAATTTCATCTGTCTTTAACACCAGTGAACCTACTTTGCTTTTGGACTCCACATATACCCTCTCCCACTTGGATCTTTCAATCTGCACTTCTCAGCTTGCCCGTCCTCTTTAGTGGTCTTTTCTCTCAGATACACACTTAAGTGATGGTTCGTTATGTCTGCTGACACCCATTCCATCTGTGTGTCCACCCAACTGGCAATTTCCAAATCTGACTGGCAACTGTTTCTTCATTTTCAACTTTCAGTGAATATCAGTTTTCAGTAATTTCCTAGGACCCGTGTAGGCTACATTGGATGAAACAGCATTGTGATATATAAATAGAAAACAGATGACTTACCAAAAGGACTGGCTCGTCGATAGAAACAAATAAAATAAATAAAATCACACACAAACACACATACAAGCTTTCGCAGCCTAGCTGCTTCGTCAGGCAGAAGGGAAGGAGAGGGAAAAGGAAATGATGAGGGTTTCAAGGGAGTGGATGAGTCATTCCACTCCCTTGAAACCCTCATCATTTCCTTTTCCCTCTCCTTCCCTTCTGCCTGACGAAGCAGCTAGGCTGCGAAAGCTTGTATGTGTGTTTGTGTGTGATTTTATTTATTTTATTTGTTTCTATCGACGAGCCGGTCTTTTTGGTAAGTCATCTGTTTTCTATTTTTATTTTGTTTATCCCACCGGGAAAGTTTCCCTTTATAATTTTCGTTTCACTTTAAAAAAGTTATCTGTAGCGTAGCCTTAAGAAGGTTAGGTATAGGTTAAACAAGAATTCTTTTTTAGTATGTAAGGGCGCATAGCGTCTGAATCTCCAGTTCAGTTGCACTTTGGATATATATACCTTTCTTGGAAATTACCAATTTTCTTTCGGTATTTCAAATGGCAATCACATATTAAGTTGGAAAAGTACAAGAAAATATCACAAATTCAATGCACTCAAAAATACAATAAAGCCTAAATCAACCGTTTTGATTTTGTCATATCGAATGTGGAGCAAGAATCTAACGTTAGATATGTATCGATTGTGTGCCGTTTCCTTCGGTGTACACTGGTTCTAGGAAATTACCCAGTTTTCCAATATTGATGAACAGGTAAAATAATTACTGCTGCAATTCTCACTGCCATAGAATATTCCATCCCTTACAGGTCTCCATTGCCACGATAAATCCTTAACCCCTCTTAGATTGAGGCATCCTGCGATGCACTCAGAGCTTGTTGACATGCTCTTCACATCTTTAAAAGTCATTGCACATTAGAGAACTGTATTTGTTACGAACATTTGTGGGCACAGTGTCGCTGCAATTTTAGTTACAGTAAATGAGCTAGATGGCTTTCGTCTACTGCCTCTTCTGTTGTTTGGGGTTACATTATTTGATTTTCCAGAACCTCATTCATTCCCTGTTCTGATTATTTCAAAAAATGTCACTGTGGATATCTTTGACACCTCTAACGCCTTGGGCTGATATTTTGCCAAGATTTCAACGTCCACACTTTATCATCCCACTTTCCTTCCTTGGAAACGGGCAGTGGAAGTGATGCCAATTTTACTTTGAAGGTACTTTAACACACACTCTCTTCATCAGTATCCTCCTCTGCCGGACCAGATGGCATTCACATACAAATATTACATCATCTTTCTCCAGAGGACCTGCATTTTCTACTTTGAACATATAACTGCATCTGGACAGAAGAAATATTTCCTAGACACTGGCATGAAGCCACAGTCATTCCTGCAAGTTGATGGAATGTATGATAAATGGTCAGATGGAATTTGAAGATGCCTGTCACTTGTTGGAGTACAGATGCACACTTGGATGCTTTTGGGAAGGAATTGGTACCATGAACTGGCTGTTGTTGTTTTCAGGTCAGGCATATCTTCACCTCCACCTGCACCACGAATAAAAAAAGATGAGTGGAGCTATGGTGTTTATTGGATGTATTCGTTGTTGCTATGGAATAACCGAATGACTCCTTGGGGAGCATACAATGGTCTTTATTTCCTTTCTTAATTAACACAACAGCTGGACATCTTCAAGTGCATATTGGCCTTGTAATATTATCAAAACTTCCAATGCACTTTGTGTGAATGATGGTGTACTTTATCAAGAAGTTGCAACACCTGAAAATGTTATACTCCACCACTATAACACAATAAAAGTTCCACTGGTTTAACAAAATGGTAATTTCCTAGACCCCATGTACATAGAATGAAACGACATTTCAATTGATATATATTGAATGTTCGATATAGTGTTTCTGAACCGGGAGATTCGGGCGCTATGTGCCCTCATGTACAAGAAAAGAAAACTTCTTGTTTAACTTATACCTAACCTAACTTCGACTTAAAAAAAGTGATTTGTAGCGTAGCCTTAAGAAGATTAGGTATAGGTTAAACAAGACATTATTTTAGTACATGAGGGTGTGTTGCACCCGAATCTTCAGTTCAGAAACACTGTATCGAACATTCGATATATATCGATGGCAATGCTGTTTCCTTCAATGTACATGGGGTCTAGGAAAATAACAAAAAATTTAACAAATATTTCAGTTTGCACTTAACAGAACAAATTAAATTACACTGGTTCTTGCATAATGAAACAGGCACTTAGAAGAAAGACTGTTATGAGCAGTGACGTTACAATCAGTGACAAAGTTCATAAACCCCAAAAAGTCAAACAGCTCGAAGAGCCCAAGCACGGTCTAAAGTATCCTTGATCAGAGGCAGAGTCGTAGACACTTTCCAGGCGAGACAAGAACTGCTGGAACTGGCTTTGTGGATATCCTTGTGCGGAGTCAGCAGTGCTTGCTGCGTGCCTCGCATGGTGTGGCATACCGAGTCGGTTGTGTGGCCGCAGATACGACATTCCTCCCCTCTAGGGAAGCTGTGAAATGGCGAGAATATATGCTTGACACGTCCATTGGTTCATCATCAGAGCAATGAGGGCGGGATGTAGAATAAGGTCAGAAATGACGTGACGTGGAACTCATGGGCGCATAGGTGGAGGTGAAGAAGGCGAAGGTGGGAGTAGGGGCATATCCTCATCAGAGGACAGAAAATACTTTGTTGGCTGATTGTCCTGTTGTACTCATGACGGACTGGCCTCAGTAGATGCTGGAGCTGCATAGGTGGCAGGTGTTCGTGTTGCCAGACAGTCTGCGACATCCTCTGAGGGTTGCAGGGAGCAGCTAGGGTCGCCTGGACATTCACAGGCAGAGCATAGCAATGGCAGTTGTTGTTGCTTCTACCGGAGTTGTTGGGAGTGGCGGTGGTGTGGAGAGGCTGGAGGCTGCATTATGGGCATTGGTGATTGTTCTCTGTTCCCCGCGGAGGGTTGGAGGCCACCCACTGGAACCAAATGATCAGATACAGCTGGAGACTGGCACTGTACAATGGCGCTATTACTTCCCTGCTGGATGACCTTCCCGTGCTGTGGCTGCATGGTCCGGAGACGGACTTGGTTTGACTGCCGCACCAACCTCGCGATTCTGGAGCTGTGTTTTAAACACCTTCCTTCTGCGTTGTTGCACTACATGCCGGGTACCCATTTTGGTTGGTCCGCTAAACCAATTTAAAAAAAATATTGCTTAACATGCAGTTTGCTTAGTAACTCTTCTATGAGTGGCAATACATACGTGTCTATCTGTGTCTGGGTATTGATGGTCTTATTGAAGTCCACACATAATCAAATTTTACCAGAAGGCTTTTTGACAATGACCAATGGTGTCGCCTACACAGTGTAAGAAATTGGTTCCAGGACTCTTATGGAAATGAGACAGTCCAAATCATCCTTCCCTTCCTCGTGTATCGTCAGAGAAACATAGTGTGCCCAAAAAAAGCAAGGCCAAGCATTTGGTTTCAAAGAAATGTGCACCTCAAAGTTCTTCACAGTTCCTAATTCTTAGTTGAAGGTTTCCTTAAAGTCCGCGCAAAGGTCGTCCAGTTCAGCATAAGACACCTTGTCCAAAAACAGGTTGATTTTGTCTTTGATAGAAAATCCGAAGGCTCTGAATGCATCAAGGCCAAACAAGTTGGCTGTGGAATCACTGTGGACAATTAAAACTGTCAGTGTGTGGGGTCACTCCTCTATATGTCATTTGCAGATCAACTTAGCCTCGAAGAGGAATGTTCAATTTGCTGTAGGCCACCAGTCTGGTTGATTCACGGAGGGGTGGGCTCCGAGGCGTGTGTACGTGTTAGAGTTTAACAAACTGACGGCTGCCCCTGTGTCCACCTGTAGTTTTGTAGGCTGGTTACTAATACTGACATCTATGTACAATTTATTTCCTGGTTCCTGTAATTCAATATATGCTACTTCAGTGACATCCAGCAGCTTTTCAGCGGTTTTGACGCTTGGATGCTGCCCAACAGACGGAGGCGAGATGGCCATTTAAAGAGCGGTTTGTACAATACACCCATTTGTCAGGGCAGTCCTCTCAGTAGTGTCATTTGTAGCAGTCTGGGCAGGAAGTAAGTTTCGTGGGGGATCACTTGTAAAACATCTTTGTTGCTGGGCGCCAGGTCCGAGGGGGGCGGCGGAATTATTGGACAGCTTTAACGTTCATGTCGTCTCCTGTGCAGAAATGTTGTTGTACCATGAGTGTGCGACTGGAACTGTAAGTATGTACTGCGCCAATATCAGCCAGGGTTTCCAATTGTTTACCTGTGGCGCTGGAGGCTTCAAAAGTTTGTGTTAATTCCAGGACCTTATCAAGCATCAGGTTTCCTAGTTGTAAGGCATTGTTTCTGAATTCCTTGTCTGGGGCCCCACGAATAATCATGTCTCGTATCATTTCCTCAGCATATGATTCCTTACTTTGAGGGGGTACCAAAACGACATTTTCTGCTAAGGCCTTGTAGTTGAGCCTTCCATTCCCTATAAATCTGATTCGGTTGTTTTTTGCATTGGTAAAACTGAACTCATGATATAATGACATGCGAGTGACTTTGGTAAAATTGCATCAGCAGGTCACACATTTGTGTGAAGGACAGTTCTGATGGAATCGTTAGAGGGGCTAGTTTACACAAAAGGCAGTACACTGCAGGCTTCGACCGAGCGGGGAAAAAAAGATTTCATCAACTTGGCGTCGCATCCGTGGCCTGCTTGGAAGTGTTCCCTCAGTCAATTTTTCCCCATTCTTTCAGCGACTCGTCAAACGACGGAAAGGCAGGAATCTGTTGCATCTGCTGGTTGTATGCAATGCCTGTGAGTATTGGTTCCAACTTGCTCATCATTTGTTGATTTATGGCTTGTTGATATATCACAATAAGTGATTCCAATGATGTTGGTTCAACCTCCTTTTTCGCCATTTTATTGTGTTATACTCCACCACTATAACACAATAAATAAAAGTCCAACTGGTTTAACAAAATTTATTCAAACAGTTCAGTTTGCACACAACAAAACAAATTAAATCACACTGGTTCTTGTATAACGAAACAGGCACTTAGCAGAAAGTCTGATGATAGCAATGGCATTACAATCAGTGACAAAGTTCATAAACCCCAAAAAGTCAAACAGAACTTCCCATAGCATAGCGAAGAGTCCATCCCGGTGATGAAGACTTCTGTCAGTATCAGGTTTCTTCTCGAAGAGCCCAAGCACGGTCTAAAGTATCCTTGATCGGAGGCAAAGTCATAGACACTTTTCAGGTGAGACAAGAACTGCTGGAACTGGCTCTGTGGCTCGCTTATATTGACAGGTTCAGCCGATCGTTGCGTTTGTTGACAGTAGTGCTCACTCTTGTGGCGAAGGTAGTTTGTAAGTTTTGGGACTGATGACCCCGTAGTTAAGGCCCATAAGCTTTACAAATATTTGAACACTTTTTGACCACAAGGATAAGATTAGATACATTGAGGACCACAGGGAGCCATAATGGCAATAATTTTTCCAATGAACCATATGTGACTGGGATAGGAGGCAGTGACAATGGTACTCATAGTATCCTCCACCAAACACCACGATGTGGCTTTTGGAGTATGGTTGTAGATGTAGATTCTGAAGTTAACAATGGTGGACATATGAGGCAGCAAACATTGGAAGCTGATGCTCTAGCGTCGGGTGGCATGCGCAGCTTAAAGTGAGTGGCAAACTGTGGTTGCTACTTTGAGGATTAGAGAGGACTCTGTCTCCAATGACGGCATATGTGAGAGAGCAGACAGGTCAGCAACCCTTCCTGCAGATCATCTTCTAGACTTGCTGTCTGTGGAGACTGGTGTCACTATATTGTTTATCAAGGCAGAGGGTGGTGGTCAAGGAGCAGTTGTCAGTTAGTGCCCCAAACTGGATAGTCAGTGTCAAAGCCAACATTAACCTGTTCAGCTGCAACCAATCAATGATGATGTCTGTGAGTGCCCAAGCCTGGGGAGGCAAGAATCTGCCATTACTTAATTAAAATCAAATTATCTAAAAGTAAGACATTGTGATTTGTAGTTTTATCTAAAACTCATGTCTGTCTCAACATGGTTATCTGTAAAATTATTAGATAAATTTTCATAGGTAGTTGGACTGTACTTTGGGTAAGTATACACAAAGTCTTAAACCCCCTGGGTCAAACTGACGTAGGTTATAGCAGGGTCACAACTGATTATATTGACCAAAATGCATATGTATTGTGTTATGGACATACACAGCATACCCTGCATAACAATGTATTCATCATAATTGTCTAAGTGATGGCTGCCAATCTGAATACATGTACGGTAATGCTGCGTGAAGTTATGCCACACTCCCTCAAACATCTCTAGTGTCCTTTGCAGCAGGAGAAATGCAGCTTGGAATTTAGAAAGAAGGTCTTCATTTGTTTATACAGGGGTTTCATACCATGGTAAATTGATGTAACCCCCAAGGAAAAAAGTCCAAAGGTATGAGATTAGACGATGGCACTGGCCATGGGACAGGATATTCCCTACCAATTCTGCAATGAGGGTATCTGTTTCCAGGTGCTCACGGACATTAACACTGAAATGAGCTGGTGCTCTGTTGTATTGAAATTGCATAAT
Organism: Locusta migratoria; assembly: GCA_026315105.1. Lineage (NCBI taxonomy): Eukaryota > Metazoa > Arthropoda > Insecta > Orthoptera > Acrididae > Locusta > Locusta migratoria. The sequence goes on from CM048750.1 coordinate 253,201,850, forward strand.
TTCATAGACAACAAGAAGTAAAGTCCCAAAAAACTGGTGCATACCTTAGAGGAAAACCAGGTAATATGGAGCCGTCAAATAGTGAGGCAATCTTAGGTACTGCTCGTCCATTTTTTTCGCGGGTAATCGTTACTGGTGGCCACCACTGGGATTGTTCTCATGCCGGACATGAAATAAATTCTACTGAGACTGATGGTCATCAATTTGAACAATTACTATGAACTACATTGTTGTGCAGTTTGTGCTGTGTATGTCCAAAACGCAATGAATGTGCACTTATGTACATTGCTTTCCTTTCTCATTATAATCAGTTGAGGTCCCAGAATCACATTTTTAACTTGACCTAAATATTTTGAGATACTTTGTATAGGCTTTATTACATAATCATCTTCATTGTGAAAGAGAGACGAAATATTGCAATTTAAGGCTTTAGGGGTCTAATCTGGTTAGTTGCATGGTATAGTACACCAAATAACTAATATATGATGCTGTTAATTTTGTATTATAGTGGAGAAACAATAAAAGGTGCTTTTAGTTTTTTTAACTCGTAATCATTGACAGTAGTATTTTCAGAGATTTACACCGGACACTGAATTAAATGTTGTTGGCTTGCCTTTATGAATACAAATTAACAATGAATCTACTTGACTAGGATATACAAATTTACTGATTTAACTTGGGCTATTAAAAACTTAAGAAAGCTCCCTGCTTCTTCCATTTTTACAGACTGAGGTATAGAACTCTAAAAAGTGATAGTAGGCCTATACGAAGGCCCTTCTTTTAACTGCCAGTGTGAAGCACGGGCATATAGCTAATAGACAAGTAGTGGTAAAAATTCATGACACTTTCACATAGCTAAGAGTTGTTCAGGAATAAGACATATTTTTTCCCAGTATATTGTAATTTGTAACACTGTAGAAGAAAAATGTCTGGTTTGAAATCTATTTAACCTTCACTGAAATTATTTAAATTGACCATGACAAATTGAAATTATGGCTATTATGTTAATTTAGTTTTACATGTTATTTAATCGTCTTAACACGCCAGCGGAAAATGTGGTTGTGGAGTGGTATATAATTTAACATTTAATTTTTGCTGCATTTTGATGGTGTTTATCTTACAGTTCTGCTCCCTTTTATTTCAGGAAGTTCATGTTCGAGATGTCAATGGAAAATTAATCATTACTGCATTTGTCTTAAATGCTCTTGTTGGGTATGTCACTATTCCTACACGATTTATTTTTATGTTCATTTGACGTTTTTAAGGCATTTAATGAAGAATTTGATTCCACAGTTTGGTGCACACAGTTGATTCCACTGTTTCGTTAGTACTTCATTTCATTTTTTAAAAATTTATTTAGTGTCAGCTCATATAATTATGTGTGCTTGCCGATCAGTTTTTGATATTAAAACCTAAAATCCATTTTCTCTCTCTCTCTCTCTCTCTCTCTCTCTCTCTCTCTCTCTCTCTCTGTGTGTGTGTGTGTGTGTGTGTGTGTGTGTGTGTGTGTGTGTGTGCGCGCGCGTGCATGTGCGTGTGTAGTTGTCTCAGTGATTGCGTGAATGTGTGTGTTTGTTTTTCTGGTGAAGGCCATGACTGAAAATTTAAGCTGTGTGAATGTGTGTGTCTATTTTTCGTGCCTATCAGCAGCTCAACGAGCCTCTTTATGGTGAGTTGTTACCTATCCTCCATTATTGGCATTCTGTGTGAAAAGAGAATGTCTTTCTTTCCTTATCAGTAAATAATAATTAAATGGAAGTGCTTGAATTGAAAGAAACCTGCTTATAAGTAGGAATCCAAGTAAGAATCCAATGGCGGCGGGAGTGGTGGGAGGTGAAACGGAAGAAGTAAACTTATGGCCTGTCAGAACTTTATCAATGTCATCATCAAAAGACAAGGAAAATATTAATGAGAAGAAGTTAATAAATTTGACATTGTGGAGTTTAGGGAGGTGACTAAAGGTGTTCACATGATTTACAAGATGCCGATATAGATAATAATTAAGAAGTATAACACTGTAGATCAAATCATATTCTAGTTGTGTCAAACAGTTTGTACTTTAGAAAGATCTGTCTAAACATAAAACATTGCTCATAGATTGGTATTTATTCGTGCAGGTGCATACATTTAAGAGTGCAGGTTCATCAAATTTTTTATAATACTTGCAGAGAGAGTGCTATTGACACACATATTGTTGAGAAAGTGTTATAAGAATTAGTTGGCAAATGTTTTGATCTAAAGACATTTTGTTATAACTCGAGACTTGCCTTGAAGATTAAGTGCAACACACCACCAGTGCTTTTATTGGAAGCTAGTGGTATAATACTGTATTAAAATTTGTACAAAAATCTTCCTTTTGTTAATGTTATGTTAGTAAAGATTGGGTAATAGAAGAATTAGAAATATGATAAGACATTGGTGAAAGTCACAAGAAGCTACTGTTAAACTATTGCTCTCTTAAGCTTGGAATAGAAGGCAACGTTTAACAGTCCAGAGACCCAGCTGGTTGCAAAAACGCCCTTATGGACAGCTTCCCACAAAACTTCATCTTGACAGTGTTCCCAAATTTCATCAAGTTTAAGTAGTATGCACTTTACAAGCATAATCTGCTGGGACCTCTTTTGCATTCCCAAAACTAATTTGCATCACTTTCTTCAGTGTAGGTTTGGTCTTTGCCTTTTAAGGCAATGGTGAATCCATGTTTTATTCCTCATTATCACCCTTGGTGATTAGGCAGGTAAAGCAGTCATGTGAATTGGTTTGACAGAGCTGTAACATTTATGTTTCCATATTTGACATACGCGCTTATAAAACCAAGTGCTATTTTTTCATATTCAGTATGGCATGTGAGATGTTTAAAACTGATAAATGCCCGTTTTAATTAGGTCATATGTTCAAGAGCAAAGAATGGACTAAGTCTGGCTGGAAGATTACATGCCTGATGAAAAAGATCACATCTTATTGTAATTGCATATGTGGTTTGACATTTTTCTATCAATTCTAAAGAATGGAGACAACAACATTACAGCTTCTGAGATAGTGATAATAACAGAAAGTTGCTGCAGGGGGTTGGTGTAAATTTGTATTTACCAAACGAATTATACAAGCAATAGTGAGCAGGTACTGCAAAGCACCAACAATGTGACTTACCCGAAGCTATGGCAAGGAGAGCCATAGAAAGATTGCAAGCAGGACAGACACAGAGGGAAATGGCTATAGCTATTGTTGTGTCCCAAAGTGTAATATCCAGCATCTGGATGCAATATCAGATAACAGGAACTGTTAAAAAAGGCAAGGCCAAGGTCATCCATGGGTAACATCAGAAAGAGATGATCATATCCGGTTAACACCCCATTAAGGCATAAGGCTGAATGCAACTCAGTTGCAGTGTACCCTCCAGGCAGCGACAAGATGTGCAGTATCAACACTAACAGTTCAAAATCACCTTTGGAAATGTGGCCTGTACCCACGGAGGCTCCCTCCCCCTGCTGGTTTGGGAGTAAGAATAAAAAAAAGGTAAAGCAGTCAACAATCCGAAGATTGGTTTGAACACCACAGTGCTTTACTAGGCATGGTCCTGTTTGGAGGTGGTATGCCGTTGCCTTCCTCCGACCTTTGTACTGACTTACCCAGCCAGTTATAGGGGGACCTACAGTTTAACGTGGGTTCCGAACCACGGTGTTACTCGGTATTTTTCACATAAGCAATACTGCCAGAGGTGAAAGAAGTGGAAAGTGACAGATAAAAATCCTGGGACCTGGCGAGTAAGAATAGGCTCATGGTATTCCTGCCTGTCATAAGAGGTGACTAAAAGGAGTCTATATAAGTTTCAGCCATCAAATTTTGGTCCCCCCTGTGGGTTTGACCTCCACAAAGCCCAAATTTTATACAGTGTGAGCTATCCGGGGAAGGACTCTGTTATGTAGTGCACCATACCTTTTCTGTGCCATTCCATCTTAGACACCGGTTACTGTTTGGGCTTGTAACCGCATCCTCTTTAGCCCTTGGGCAGGAGCAAGGGTGAGGAAACAGGCAAATGCATGAGTTAACGCAAATTGTGCCTTGCCGTCTTATGCACTCTTAATATAACGGTTCCCTTAACACCCGAGTCCTTTGTGGTGGGGACATCATATACCCTACCAATGCCAGAGCTGTACACTCATCATGCAGGCCAAGGAAGAGATGCTTGTCTCTTGTGTGTGAACTTGCAGTGACGTGGCGTCAATTTTGTCCACCATGTCTTTCGGGCTCAGAAAGACAATATGATAGCAACCAGAGTTCATCTTGGCCATGGCGGTGATACCTTGCTTGAGAAGTTCAAGGTGATGATATACAGATGTGATGTCCAACTTTATACCTCTCCACCCATGAGCTGTTTCAAGTGCTGGAAGTTTGGACACATTTCTTCCCGTTGTGATGCGCCCTCTACTTGTCGGGACTGCGGCGGTCCCTTACATGCGGATACCTCTTGTACCCCGCCTCCTTTCTGTGTTAACTGCAGTGGCCACCATTCACCTTGTTCACCAGATTGTCCCGTTTTTCACAAAGAGTGGAAAATAGTAGAATACAAGATCCTGGATCACTTAAATTATTCTGAGGCCTGTAGAAAAAAACAAGAAACTTCATCCCATTTCTCTGGTGTCCACATATGCTGCAGCCACGGCGGCAGTGCCTCCATTAGGGGTGGCTGCCTGAGCCACTCCAGCCTCTTGTGTGGGCCCAAAGGACCATCAGTCAGTCAGCTCCCCAGAAACCTGAGGGCACCTCCTCTTCTGCGGTGCTTTTGCCCCTCCCTCCCCCCCCCCCCTTAATGGGGTTAGTGAACCCCGCCCCTCTTCCAGAGAAGTGTCTCCATCCGCAGCTCTTCCTTCAGGGAAGGGGCCTGATGCGTCCCTCCCATCACCTTCTACTGTGCCCTCTGTCTCTAACGGGACTTACGTCGATCTCCTGTCACACGGAAAGGGTCACTTGGGGCGACTCCTTCCACAGTTCCAGCTTCGACACAGCCAGACATTAGCCAATGGCTAACAGTCTATACATCCGCTGGTAGCCAGGCCTCCCAGTCTGCGTCAACATCCGACATTCCTAATGGTAAGCCCCCCCCCTCCCCCTCGGACGTCAAAGCCCAAACCCAAGCGGGAGGAGGACAACATGACAAAGGATTAAGAGCTGGTGGTAACAGTGGCTTTCTTACAGCTGTCTGCTACCAGTTCTGCTTCTGAAGGCGAGATAGAAATTCTTGCATCTTCAGAGGGCCTTGCCATCACTCACACCCTGGATGCATTGGATATGGACACCACAGACTCTCTACCAGTGTCGGCAGGTGACACTGAGGTGCATTATGCCTCTCATTAACTTTCATGCCTCCTCAGTTGATGAACAGCACTTTCCCCCAGTGGAATTGCCACAGTTATTTTCACCACCTTTTAAGTATCTCACCTGTACTACGCATTCCCACCCAGGAAACCTGGATTTCGGCAATGTAAACCTCAGCCCTTCATGGCTATTGGGGATATTACAAGAATTGTCTCACTTGCATCAGAGCATCTGGTGGAGTTTCTATTCATGTCTTCAACTCTGTCTATAGTGAAGCTGTGCCTTTCAAGCACCTTTGGAGCCTGTGGCTGTTCAGATGAGGACACCACTGGCTATTACTGCCCGCAGTATATATTTTCCTCCGGATGGTGATGTACCCTGCCATGTGTTACTTGCACTGATTTCTCAGCTCCCCCCACCTTTCCTAATCATGCACTATTTCAACACCCATAACCCTTTGTAGGATGGAAACATGATCACTGGCCAAGGAAGGGAAGTTGAAGATCTTGTCACCCAGCTCGAACTTTGTGTCTTAAGTACAGATGCTTCCACACATTTCAGTGTGGCGCATGGCACCTACACGACCATAGATCTATCCATTTGCAGCCCTGGCATTCTCCTGTCTCTTCACTGGAGAGTGCATGTTGACTTGTGCAGTAGTGACTGCTTCCCGATTCTTATGTCACTGCCCTAGCCGTGTGCCCTGTTGGGCTCTTAACAAAGCTGACTGCAATGCGTTCAAACCGCTACCACTGTCGGATCTCCGGCAGATGGTAACATTGATGTGGTAGTTGAAAACACCACACAAGTCATTGTCTCTACAGCTCAGTCTGTAATCCCCTATTCTTCAGGTTCCTCCCGGTGGAGGACTATGTGCTGGTGGTCGCCAGAAATTGCTGAGGCAATTAGGGAATGTAGGCAGGCTCTTCAGTGTCATAAATGGCACCCTTCTGGTGAAACTCATCGCTTTCAAGTGCCCAGGCTCGGCAATTAATAAAAAGATGTAAATTGGAGTGCTGGGAGATATATGCCTCTACCTTAGGTTCTAGTGTGTCTCCATCTCAGGTGTGGATCAAGATCAGGCACCTTTATGGCCATCAGCTCCTGTCGAAAACCCTGCTCTTTCCTTAAATGGGGCTGTCTGTATGGACCCCAGTGATCACCGAACATCTTGCTAATTACTTTGCTCGGTGCTCTGCATTCGCTAACTACTGTGCAACCTTTCTCTCCTGCAAGGAGCTTGTGGAGTGACTGCTCCTCTCCTTTGCAATGCACCATCATGAGCCTTGATTTGATTGATTTGATTTGCTTTTTTTCAGGGAAGCCAAAACATTCTTGGTCCAAACCTCCACTGCCCGCACTGAAACTAAGTTTATTGTGCGGTACCCGCTCCCTCTATATCTAGTAAAGCCAACAAATGCCCTTGAACAGTGCAAGTAGTCCCTTTACCAGTTCTTTATTAGACACAGTTTCTTCGGGTCTTGTTGTCCCAAATGTTCTGTGCCTTTTATTCTCCAATGCAATGCATTCGAAGATTAGATGTGATGCAGTTTCATATCCGTCATCACAGATCCTACATTTAGGGTCCTCTTCTGTTATTCCCATTGTATGTAGGTGTTTTTTGAAATTCCCATGGCCTGTCAGCAATCCAACCATGAGTCTAATCTCTCTCCTGTTCAGACCCAGGATTGCAGAGCTTCTTTTAAAACATGGCTTTGGCATCATTACCTTGCAATGTTTTTGTTGATGGACTTTGGTCCAATATTCTACGTGCTGTCTTCTGAGCCAGTTACGTAGCTCCAATTTTATCATTGCCTCGGTGATTGCCAGGACAGGTTCCGGTCCAATAAATGGAGCCTCTGCCCCCATCCTGGCTAATCTATTGGCATGTACATTTCCACTGATCCCCGAGTGGCCAGGGACCCACAATAGGTTTACTCTATTGCTTCCCCCTAGCTCCACCAGAACCCTGTGACATTCTGCAACAATTTTAGACCTTGTTGCAGGGCTGCCTGGCTGTCTGAATAGATATAGATGCTACTGCCCTGATGGCAGTGATTTCGGCCTGGAATACTGAGGCCAGTTTCCCTAGAGAGATGACGCCCTCTAGTCTTGGCTGCACCCCGTATACCCTGGCCCCAACGCTGTGGTCTGATTTTGACCCATCAGTGAACCAGACAATATCCCCCGTACGGTGTCGAACTATTTTCTCCCACTGCTCCCTTCTTCCAATTGTTATATTGAAAGGCTTGTTGAAGCAGTATGGGGTTATAATATAGTCGGCTGGCATTTCCCCAACCTTTCCTATATTTACCTCACTCACTATTCTAGTGTGTGATTCTGGATATCCCAAAGAGTTCCAGTTGTTGTTAGTTTTGAGTCTGTATGCACCAGCTGCTGCCTCCATCTTGACCCAAAGGTGTAATGGGGGCATATCCAGCATGGTTTCCATCGCAGCAGTTGGTGTGCTGCTAATTCCGCCTGTTATTGCTAAGCAGGCTAATCTCTGCACCTTACCAAGCTCCTTAGCGGCAACCTGCTGTTCTACCTTCTTCCACCACACGACCGCCCCATAGGTGTATACACCGTGGTGTATATCCAGTGCATACCCTTGGGGCTGAGCCCCCAATTTTTTCTTCTGGTACTTACCAAAGTACCTTTTGCCTTGGAACAAATATTCCTAATGTGAGGGGTCCATGTCAGTTTCTCATCTAGGGTAACCCCTAGACATTTCACTGTCCCCTTCACAGGTAGCGCTTCATTGAAAAGCTTTAGATTCCAACTTGAATACTGGATATGCTTCTTTGTGAATGGTACAACAACAGTCTTCTGAGTACTAACCCCCAGATCCTGTTTTCTGCACCAGTCTTGCATAATGTCCAATGCACCTTGTGCCATATTCTTTACTGTGTCAGCAAATTTGCCAAGTATTACTATGACAAGGTCATCTGCGTATCCTTGGCAAAAGTTCTGCCTAGAGTTTAATTCTCCAATGAGATCATTCACCACTAGATTCCACAATAAAGGGGAAAGAACTCCTACTTGCGGGCAACCCCTAGTGGTGTTGATTACCATTTTTTCATCCATCATGGTAGCCTCTACCTTTCTTCCACTGAGAATGGCCCTAACCATGGAATCGAAGGTCGTGTTGCTAAAAGCCCCATCGATATCCAGGAAGATACAGAGGGCTATTTCCTGAAAGTGTAGTGCTTTCTCCACTTTCCCAACGAGTTGGTGGAGAGCTGTCTCACATGATTTACCTGGCTGATATGCATGTTGGTTTGAATGTAGAAGTGCCGTACTTAACCTCCTTTCTCCAACTTGCACATTAACCAGCTTTTCCAATGTCTTAAGAATGAAGGAGCACAGGCTGATTGGTCTCCTTGGCCTTGGTATGATCAATTCTCCCTGGTTTTGGAATGAAGACAACCTTCACTGCCCTCCAGGCATTGGGAATGATTCCTGCTGCTAGGCTAACCCTGAATAACCTGCATAGGAATCTAATAAGATTTTCTCCCGCTTGTTGCAGGAGAGCTGGATAGATTCCATCGGGGCCAAGTGGCTTGAACCATTGAAATGTTCCCACCGCCCATCGGATCTTACTGAAATCGACACACTCCTTGGCCAAATCACAGTCCTCTTTGCGAATACCTGAGAACCGTAGTCTCTCAGGAATAGCATTCTGGTCCGAGTTATCCCCCAGAGTATATTGAGGAAAGTGAGTCTTGAGGAGCAGTTCCAGCGTTTCATGTGCTGTCTTTGTATACTCCCCATCCTCCTTCCTCAATGTTCTTACTGGATTAGTTGGTACCCTAGTGAGGATTTTATGAAGTCTCGCTTGAGCAACCGTGCCCTCCTCTTCCTCAGAGTACCTTCCAGGATGGCTCCTTTGCTCGTCTGATGGCAAGGTTGTAATTGACAAGGGCCTCACGATACTTTGCCCATTGTCCTTTGCGTCTTGCAAGGTTAAAGAGTCTTCGTACCTGTTTCCTTTGCATTTCCAGGTTATTATTCCACCAAGGCACACTCCTATTTGTACACTTCTTGGTGATTGAGCAGTTGTCCTGGTATGAGGTCACTATAGCAGAGGTTACGGCCTCTGCTACTTCCTCAAACTCTGCTTGATTCCTTATTGAAGTTTTAATTTCGGATAGGCTGAAGTCAAGGTCTCTCCTATATGTCTCCCAGTCCGTTTTCCTGGGATTCCTATAGGCGATGGTATGTCTGGTTCCCATTTCAACCTTGAATTTAATATACATGTCATCTGATGAGGATGGCTCCAGGACTACATGCCACTGTTTGACGTAACTTCCCATCATCATGGAACCAAAAGTTATGTCAATTACTTCTTCCCTTCTACTATTCCTGAATGTAGGTTCAGCACCCTATTTAGGATCTCCAAGTTGTTAGATAGGAGAAATTCAAGAAGGTGCTCACCTCTACTGTTGGTGTCCTTGCTGCCCCACGATAGATTGTGGGCATTGGCATCACATCCCACCACCAGTTCATCACCTTGCCGATGGCAGGCTTCCATCAGTCTCCTCACTTCCAAAGAAGGAGGAGAGCTGTCTTCCTGTCAAAAACCCTGCTCTTTCCTTAAATGGGGCTGTCTGTATGGGTCCCAGTGATCACCGAACATCTTGCTAATTACTTTACTCAGTGCTCTGCATTTGCAAACTGCTGTGCAACCTTTCGCTCCTGCAAGGAGCTTGTGGAGTGACTGCTCCTCTCCTTTGCAATGCACCATCATGAGCCTTACAACACTCCATTCACTGAAAGGGAGCTCCCTAGTGCCTTGGCCCATTGCCCCGATACGGCTCTGGGACCTGACTGTATCCATGCACAGATACTGAAACATCTTTCGAAGGATTCTCAGCGCCGTGTCCTTGCCACCTTCAATCGCATTTGGGGTGGAGGTGAGTTCACGTCCAAGTGACAGGAAGGCATCATCATCCAGGTGCTCAAGCCTGGTAGGGACTCACTGGAGGACGACAGTTACCACTTCATTTGCCTGACCAATGTTATGTGCAAACTCAAACGTATGTTGGCGCGGCACTTGAATTGGGTGCTTGAGTCACAGGGTTTTCTGGCACCATCTCAGCGTGGGTTTCATTAGGGCCCATCTATCATAGATAATCTGGTGTGCTTGGAGTCTGCAGTCCATTGGCAGCATAACATCGCATTCTTCTTTGACCTTGAGAAGGCCTATGATACCATGTGGTGGCATCACATCCTTGCCTCTCTACGTGAGTGGGGCCTTCGGAGAGGGGGGTCACTCCACATTTATATCCAAAATTTCACAACGCTCTGCTCTTTTTGGTCGGTGTTGCCCACAGTTCCACCCATGCCCTGGAAAATAGGGTTCCGCAGGGCTCTGTCCTGAGTGTCTCCCTAATTTTGGTGGCATTTAATGGCCTAGCTGTGGCTGTGGTGTCATCGGTATCTCCTTCCCTATATGCTGATGATTTCTGCATCCCTTTTTGCCCCACTACATTGAGTGTTGCTGAATGCCGACTCCAGGCGGCCAACCGACAGGCGCAAATATGGACCCTGCACCACTGCTTCCAGTTTTCTGCCGCCAGACCCGTGTAATGCATTTCTGTCGGCATTGGACAGTCCACCCCCATCCAGAACTATATCTTGATGGCCAACTACTTCCTGTAGTAGAAACCCACCGGTTCCTGGGACTGCTCTTTGATGCCTGGCTGACATGGCTCCCTCATATTCATCAGCTGAAACGGAAGTGCTGGTGCCACCTCAGTGCTCTTTGCTGTCTGCGTCATACTGTGTTGCCTTCGGCGTTGCACTTGTTGGAGCCCATCCAGCACTGTGGGTTTTGCATTGTGACGGGAACCTTCCGTATCAACCCTGAGACCAGTTTATTTGTGGAGGTCAGGGTCCCACCTTTATGGGCCTGCCATCAACAACTGCTCGATGCCTATGCCGCCTGTGTGTATAGCTCACCAGGCCACCCAAACTAGTTTTCTCTGATGTGGCCGTCCGTCTCCAGCAATGGTGACCCAGGTCAGGACACATGATAGCCGTCCGCACCCAGTCCCTTCTACATATACATCTACAACCATACTCCGCAAGCAACCTGACTGTGTGTGGCGGAGGGTACCTTGAGTATCACTATCAATTTTCCCTCCTATTCCAGTCACATATTGTTCGCGGAAAGAAGGATTGTTGGTATGCCTCTGTCTGGGCTCTAATTGCTCTGATTTTATCCTCATGATCTCTTCGAGAGATATACGTAGGAGGGAGCAATAGACTGCTAGACTCCTCAGTGAAGGTATGTTCTCGAAATTTCGACAAAAGCCCATAACGAGCGACAGAGCATCTCTCCTGCAGAGTCTTCCACTGGAGTTTAGCGATCATCTCTGTAACACTTTGACGGTTACCAAATGATCCTGTAAGGAAGCGCGCTGCTCTCCGTTGGATCTTCTCCACTTCCTCTGTCAATCCCACCTGGTACGGATCCCACACCGGTGAGCAGTATTCAAGCTGTGGGCGAACAAGTGTATTGTAACCTACTTCTTTGGGAACTTGTCCTATTCTCTTCCATCGTCATTTTGTGCCCGTGCACTTACACCTCCGTGGTGCCTGCCACAGCCCTGACTTCGTCTAGACTGGCACATGAGCCTAAGGACACAGTTTCTCCTGAGGATCTCTGTCGTCAGTTTTTTTTGCTGTCATTGCTGAGCTCCATGGCTATGACCTGGTCTATATGGATGGTTCATTGGTTGATGGTCGCGTCCATGGCGACCACATTGCGCAGCAGTCTCTGCTGGATGGCTGCAGTGTTTATACTGCAGAGCTGGTGGCCATTTTCCGTGTTAATGCGTTCCTGCTCAGGTGAGTCTTTCCTTCTCTGCAGCGACTCCCTGAGCAGCCTTCGTGCTCTGGATCAGTGTTATCCACATTCTCCTTTGGTAATGGCTATCCAAGAGAAGACCCTTTCTGCCCTTGATCGGTGTGGTCGATCATGCTAGTTCTTTGGTGTCCAGGTCATGTCAGTATCCAGAGCAACAAATGTGCTAATAGGCTTGCCAAACAGGCTGTCAATGTGCCCAATTTAGAGATCGGCCTCCCGGCTTCTGATCTCTGGTTGGTGCTGCGATGTGGAGTTTGTGAGCTTTGGGCTTCTGAGTGACGCAGCCTGACCACGTCCAACAAACTCAGGGCTATAAAAGAGACTACAGCTGTGTGGCATTCCTCCATGTGGGCGTCCTGCTGGGACGCTGTAGTCCTGTACCAGCTCTGCATTGGCCACATGTGGCTAACCCATGGCCATCTCCTCTGTGGTGAGGACACACCCCAGTGTCGCTGTGGTTCCCGCTTAACGGTAGCCCACATCTTGCTGGATTGTCCTATTTTAGCTGCTCAGCAGCAGATTATTAGTTTTCCTGCTGTTTTATCAGATGTTTTATGTGGCACTGCCACAATGGCTGATTCAATTAAGTTTTACTTTTGCCAGGGGTTTATATCATCCTCTGTGAAGCTTTGCTTCAGTCCACTGTCTTATGTTCCCCTTCTCTTGAAGGAGGCTTCCTTATGTTGCCGAGTGGTTGACCCTTCCTCTTTTTCATCTCATGGTTGGTCAACCACAGACATCAGCTTTGTTGTATTGTTTCCTTTCATTGTTGTGTGTTTGTCTCATTTCGGGGTTTGTTTTGCTGTCATTTTACTGACTGAGTGGGATTTTCCTTCCATTGCTATTTTAATTTTGGGCGTTTTTATTTTGTATTGATGGTTTTCTTGTGCCACCCTGTGATGGAATGGGGGACTGATGACCTCTGTAGTTTTGTCCCCCTAAAACAATACGAACAAACAAACCAACCAACCAAAGTACGGAGGCCTATGGTGGTGTGTGTCCCATTAAAACCACGACACCATTTAGTCTGCAGAAGCTGGGCAGATGAACATCAGGACTGGTGTCATTATGATTATCATCAGGTTCTGTTCACATATGATTCAAGATTTCGTGTTCTGCCAGACAATTGTCATTCCCTCATCTGGAGAGAATATGAAATTGGAACAATCCTGCAGGATACATCTTCATATATCATGGTAGTGGACGAATGGTGTATGCAGGAGTCAGTATTTGCAGGCGTACGGACCTCTGTCATTTAGAATGGTGGTTTAACTGCTCAGAGGTATATTCTCTCTAATATAACCTCCTTGTTACAGCTCATGGATCAGGGCATTATTGTCAAAAGGTATAATTATTATGTTAGTTATTGTTAGAAGTAGAAGGAAATCAGTTACGTAATTGTAAAAAAATAATTTGAGAAATGCTTCCTATAATTGGAGCAGCATGGGCTAGTGAAAAGAAAGAGAATTTGAAAGACAGCATTACAATGTTAGGCAAGGCAGAAAGTTCTCAGCCTAAAATGACAGCTTATATCATAAAAGAACTCAGTTGCCGCGAATGTGATGCAGATGATGTTCATGACTGTTTCGTGTCAAATATGCAGAACCAAGGGGCCAAATCATGCATGATAGCACAATTGTAAACCTTGACATTGGTAAAGCTGATACTGCAGCATTTTAGTGGGCTAGTAAATGAAGATTTATAGTAAGTTATTACTTCTGAAGCATTTAATGTTTAGATCCTTTCTTGTTACAGTTTGAAGCTGAAGATAAAAGTGACTAGGATGACATCTGTTTGCTTACTGAGACCAGAATGAACTATGTTTTTCCACAATAATTTTTTGTATATATTTATGCAAGATGCATATGTATTACATAACTTTTGTTTACTGTGCTGTACTACATTCAGTCCCTTGTACTTGTCTTGCGGTAATAAAAGTTATTTATGTTGTTATAAACAAATAGTTATATCACTGAATTCATAAAGTATACACTTCAGTTAGCCAAATAAACAAGTAATCCAAGTTCTCATGTCCCCCAATTAGTCTCATTGATCTACATTCCACTTTTATTCTTCCGTAGTATTTCTCTTGCCTGCTGGCAGCATCACCATGTTTTATGATTTTGTGCCTGGTCATTTGATAAAAATACTGTTAACCAATAATATCATTGTCTTGTAGTATTTGAGAATACTTTTTTGTAAAAGCAACACATTTCTTTGGCATCTGATACAACCTTACTGTGGTTTTGATTGAATGCTTATTGATCAGTGACCAATGCTTGGTTGATAGTAAATGTAAAATGTAAGCACTGATCTCTCTCTCTCTCTCTCTCTCTCTCTCTCTCTCTCTCTCTCTCTCTCTCTCTCTCTCTCTCTCTAACGGCATTCTTTCACATCTTGTTGAGAACTGAAATCAAGAACACACAAACAAAACTGACTATTTTGACTGTTGATGGACATATCTTGTCTTTTTTGTCGGTAGACTATTGTTGCTTGATGCCCCTGCCCTTTCTTATATTCTAAAGAAAATTAGGAACAATGTAGTAACATATCTTATTCTGTTGATTACCACTCTGTGTAATTGGTAAAATAATTGTGTATTATAATCATGGTTGTAATCCAAACAGTGATTTGTATTTTATGTTTTCATATATCACTGAAGGTGAATGGCAGAATAGTTTTGCCGGCCACGGTGGCCGAGGAGACTGAGGCGCTCCAGTCATGGTCTGCACAGTCACTACGGTTGGGGGTTCGAATCCCCCCTCGGGCATGGATATTTGTGCCGTCTTTAGTATAAGGTAGTTGATAAGTAGTTCGTAAGTTTAGGGACTGATGACCCCGTAGTTAAGTCCCATAAGCTTAACAAACAACAACACAGAATAGTTTTGCCATAAAAGAGGCAGTCAAAGTCTGTCAATACCAATATTCCAACAGAGTTAGTGTGAAGTGTTTAAACATCTTCCTTTAACCAAGGGATGACTAATTATTCTTACAATTAGGCCTACATGAATAATTTCAGGGGGCAGATAGGAAATCAGACAACAGATATTACTCAAATGTTTTATTTTTACATTATAATCAAAAAATAACATTGTGTGATCAAAATGTGGAATCAGAAAATGTACAAGCAAATCGTCAAAATATTCGAAAACATTAGAAGTACTTATTGTTGTTAAATAAATTAAAGTATCAATTTGGAGAAGAAAAGGTCTACTTTTTAGCAGTTGTATTTATAATTGAAACCATCTACTGTCTTTATAGCCTCGTATCAATTGAATTTTTACCTGTAATCAGTCAGATAATGTCTTTGTACTATTTTTTGTTATTTTGTACAATGAGTAATGGAGGACAAAAAAGATACAAATTCTTGAATAATTATTTGTTATTTAATGCACATTTATCTACTGAATCAAGATTGACATCGAAATTTGTAAAGGATATGAGCTTATTATATCTTTGTTAAGATATTGGTTGGAATTATCACAAGACATATATACAATAAAAAAATAAAAGATGATAAATTCTTGTCTTACATTAACATTCTTGGCCATTGTTTTAAACTTTTTTTGTGTCTTTTCAGAGCTCTAGGACTGTGGTTTATTGTGCAGCGTACAAAGCAGTGCTTGGATTTTTCTTGTACGGCTCACCTAATACACCTCATCATATGCTGGTACTATAACAGCCACTTTCCTAGTGCATTCTCATGGTGGCTGTTGAATATAGTGTGCCTCACAATCATGTGTGTTTGTGGAGAATTTCTTTGCATGAGGACAGAACTGCAAGCAATTCCTTTAAATATGGGACCTAAAGCAGATTTGTGATTAATGGTGCAACAGAGGACTTTTAATTTCCACATTTGTTCTTCTTTCACAAGGAGAAGTGTAACGTGTCTCAACAATAAAAGTATTGCATGGCTGCAATTGAATTTTGTATAGAAATTTAATATTGAAATCAATGATGAAGTAAACAATCACATATGAGATGATGATAATAATAATAATACAAATATTTACTAACCCCTCCCCCCCCCCCATTTTTTCATATAACTGTGATTCTTACCTTTTTAATCTCCAAAATTTTTAGATTGTTACTACAGACATTGTGGAAATCATGTTCTCTTATTGAAATATTAACCTTCAAGATTAAATTGGACACTAATCTTCTTAGACACCCAGAAAAGTTTGGTTTTACAGATATTTTTGTGGAGTTGACTATAAAAACATATCACTCACTAATGCACTGGACTTGCGTATGGGAGGATGGTGGTTCAAATCCACCTCGAGCCATACAGATTTACGTTTTCCATGATTTCCATAAATCACTGCAGGCAAATGCCAGGGTTGTTCTTTTCAAAGGTCAATGTCAATTTCCTTCCGCATCCTTACTCAAAACTCAGAGTGTTAGCTCTGTCTGTAATGACCAAGCTATCGACGGGATGTTAAACCCTAAGCTTCCTTCCATGTCACTCGCCTAGTGCAAATGCTAGCTAGCATAACTTAAGCTGTGTCATCAGGTTAGCATTGCCAGCATACAGCAAAAAATACTGAAGTCCAACAGCATGCAAGTATTCATAGGAATTTTTACTGCCAGGCTTTAGAAGAGATGTGTTAGTGCTACAAAGGAATTAGGAAGAGTGTTGTTAATGTCTGTATTAACTCATAATATCCTTAATCTGACTATGCAGATGATAATCCTCTTGCAGTGATCAGGCTACAGACTTTGTTTTAACAAATTCATAGTGAACTACAGTGCAGTGTTGTAAAGGCTATGTGAAATATTACTTCCCATCCATCACTTTACCAGAAATAATTATAGCAAAAGGGAACCCAGTACTTCCTTAAGTAATCTGTTCCCTGTTCCTTTTTTCTTCCCTTCTCTCCTGCCTGTTGAAGGAACCCTGTTCCGAAAGCTAGTCTATTTTTTCACCCTTTTTCTTTCTTTGTGTGACTATCAGCAGTACAGCATAAAGGTAAGTAATGGCCAGACAATCTATCTCTTTTTGAAGACTATGTAATCAGTTCATAAGACAGGTTTAAAATATTACCAGTTACAGTGGAAGCCAGGTGCAGTTAAAGACTAAACTCACACAATATGCTCAAAATATGCAAACAAAACTAGTTTTAGGCTGAAATAAATAAATATAACAATGCCAATGATGTTCAACTTCGTGAGGAAAGTAAATTCAAATAACTGACCATCAAATTGTATGAAATCTACCGAATAGCTTAAAATGGCTGGAATGAAAAATGACCATCAAAAGTATTGAGGACCATGTTAATTTAGATTAGATTAGTTTAGATCAGTTGTTCATTCCATAGATCCATAATGAGGAGATCCTCGTGATAGCTAAATATTTTGTGGTTGCTGGTAAATTACTGAAAATGTGTGATCTTGAATAGTGGACTCCTCTTTAAACTAAAGTAAGTGCATTTAAGTCCTTGTGTAGATCATTCTTGTTTCTAGAATTGTATGTCTGAACTGAGCTATACATTGTTAATCTTCTCTGTATAGTTTTAATTGAGTTTCTGTATCATTGAAGTGTGTACTCAACAGTAAATAAGCATAGCATACTGCCAGATACCTGTTATTCTAAATTAGTTGTTAAAAAGGGCAGAAAATTGTTAGGTCACTAAAAAACAGCAATTCTTTTGACTGTGTTGTTTAAACAAAAGTTTCTGAAATGACAATGCTCCTTTTGATTTACTGTTTAGACAGTATACATTAGTAATACCCATTTTTTAATTGGAGACAAACAATTGATTTCTAATTATACGCACATCTACTTTCTTCCCTTAATCTCATTTTTTAAAATTTTATTTCTTTATTTTGAGAAGATAGTTTACACCAGAATATTGAAAAATATTTCTATGAATAGCTTATTAACAAGAGCTGAGTTTTGCTTCCTGAAAGGTTTCTTTCAGGTGTAGGAATAATTGATTTAACAAATTCAGTTGTCATAGAATTAAACAAGAGATTCCTCTTTTTTCTGTGGTCTTCTCAAAACCTTTAATTGTGTTGCTAATAACATTTTACCAGGGAAACTAAACATGGAACACAGCAGCTGGAGATGACAGTCATGTGTTAGTGAGTTGTGCGAATGAGTGTGTGTTCTTTTTTCTGATGAAGGTTGTGGCTAAATTTTTTTTAACTTCTCTCTGCAGCTCAACAGATGCCTTTTGGGTTAGTTGCAACCAATCCTAATTATATTGTTGAATTCCAACAAAGACTAAACATTGTTAAAATAAAATTGTGGTGGTGTGTCCACATTGATTTAGACGAATGTGTATCTTTGGAGCCAGATTGTTTGAGCTCCGTCAGCCATGTAGTCAGTCTGGATCTGTACTTGAAGCTATCAACTATAAAGTGCTTTTCTGGATAATATATGTGGTTTCTCTGGGGCTAAAACCCCTCTCGAATCCCATACTGGTGCCCCGAGTTTCTTTTTATGTTTGTTCAACCACACAAATGAAATGCCCTACTTTTGCAATAGTTTTTCGCCAAAAATACGACGTGCCACTTCGCCATTCCAGACTTCGCCTGTATTTCACTTTGAAACTCTCCGTGTTCCATGAGTGCCTAATCTGCATGGTACGAGTGCTTCATCTTTGACCTCGCCACAAGATTTTTTGCAAGTTTTTTTCACCTCTCTGCTTCCTACAAGTGCAATCACGTAATGTAACGACTCTGGCTTTGCTATGCCCAATGTGCTACATGATTTTTTTGCCTTTATTTAGTGCCAATGAACAATTGAACATTCTGCTGTGTGATTCTAATTTTCCAAATGTATATTTTTTAGACTGTTGAAATTTGAACAATGGACTTCCAACCACTGGTCACATAATCAGTCAACAATATGCTGCACTGCCACCACAATTGAACTTTACTATCCCATCGGGACACAGTGACTTTACTGATTGTGCAATTTCAAGTTTTCCTACAAGTTATTCTTGCAGTTCAAATCAGTTTTGCAATTCTCTGAGCACGCTTTTTTCTGCATGCACAATGAACATTCCAGACGATGTCATTGCTGGTAGTTTAGTGCTCCCCAGTCTTTTCTGTGTGTGAACAGTGAAAGTGTTGTTGCTTCAAACTACCACCGTAGTGACTAAATTTTCACATGTTGTGTCCTGTGATGGTGTTTATGTGCAGCCCCCCCCCCCTCAGGGACTCAGCATTAATTTGCTGAGTACAGGCGAACGCAGGGTCCTGAACCATGGGCTGTGTCATGCCAATAGTCCGCTACTCCGTAAGCTCTGTGCATGCTTCAACGACCATCGTTCAGCGTGATGGTGGAACATTGTACATGTCAGAGCCCGGGGATGTTGGCTTAATCACCCTGGTCGCGAGAACGGTACAAACCTCTATAAAAAAAAACCTCAATCTCAAGGTGTGCTATGTGCCGAGGAGATGCATGGCTGTTGAGATTGAATAGCCGCTAGCGAGCAACCTCTGAGGAACCTGCCGCATCTCAGTTGTATAAGGCTTACCCAGGCAAGCGGGCTCTGCCTGGGTGGACCTTTAGTTCCCTAGCTGCTCATTGGACCAGAATGAAATGAGCAAATAATAACGTCGCCACATGCAAACCTGGCGTCTCTAAGCATGGGAAGACAGAATATGATGCGACGACATATGATCCTAAGACGTTCACTTCCCTTGGCTCCCCTTGGGAGGAAAGTAGAGGCCTTCGCAGATCCGAACGATGCTTGCCACGATATCTGGTGTGTGCCCATTCGGATGGAGAGTTTTTTAATGTCCACTAAGCCACAATTCTTTGTCGAACATCTAGAAGACAAGTTTGGCGAAGTGGAGTCTTTTTCAAAGATGAAAAGTGGGGCTGTACTGCCCCAATTGTGTGCATTACTTGCCTGTGATAAGCTGTGTGATATCCCAGTATCACACCCCACAAGTCCTTAAACGTGGTTCAGGGTATAATCTACCATAGAGATCTGTTGTCCCAGACCCATGAAGAGTTGCGAGAAAATCTGCAGCGTCAAGGTGTTCATTTCGTCCGTCGGGTGTACAGGGCACCTAAAGAAAACAGGGTTGCCACCAGTGCTTTCATCTTGGCCTTCGAAGGCAATACACTGCCTGAGAAGGTTAAGATAATGATATACCGGTGTGATGTAAAGCCATATGTCCCTCCCCCTATGCGGTGTTTTCGGTGCTGGAAGTTCGTGCACCGATGTACTTCCATCCCAAACTGCAGGGAATGTGGGTGGCCATCGCACCCGGACACCCCTTATACCCCACCTCCTGTTTGCGTAAATTACAGGCAACATCATCCGCTATGCTCGCCAAATTGCACTGTTCTTCATCGGGAAAGGAAAATAATGTAAATAAAGACCCTGGATCAGCTCACTTTCTCTGAAGCACGCAAGAAGTAAGAGCGGCTCCACCCTGTTAAGATGACATCTTTTACCACAGTCACAGCGGCACCTATGCCGTTCAGATCGACGATATCAGTGTTGTCTCCATCCGTGGGCCCTACGGGCCAACAACCTTCTACTGCCCCCTCGATGGGAGGGAGACCGTCTACATCCCTTGCTCCCCCAACACCTGTGGGAGCAATATCTACCCCATCTTCGGGGACCCCAGTCCCCACTCCCCAGCCAGGGAAGCAACAGTCTTCCTCGGCCCTTCTCGCCCAGAAGGGATCTCTTGTGGCACATCCTTCTGAGGCTTCGCCGAGTGGTTTGGAGGATCCCAGCCAGAGGCTGCAGAATCCACCTGCCCCCAGTCGACGGGTTTCCCGATCGACATCGGGCCCAGAAACCACTTGTGAGAAGTCCTCCCAGCCCTTAAGACCGAAAGGGCAGTGGGAGGTAAAGAAGAAAAAGCCTAAGAAGAAAGTCTCCTCGATGACTTCAAAGTCAATTCCTACATCATCTACTTTGGAGGATGAGGTACAGATCTTTGCGTATCTCGAGGATCTGGCCCAATGCTCCTAGATGATGTAGATGTGCAACAACTGGCAGACCGCAAATCTTTGGACTGACAATATTCAGTCCTACATCATGGCCTTCCAGCACAACTTGATTCAAATTCTTCAATGGAATTGCAGGGGTTTTTTCAACCGTCTAGCTGAGCTACCGTATAGCTGAGCTGCGGCAGTTGTTGTGCCATTTCCCAGTGCTGTGTATGGCTCTGCAGGAAACCTGGTTTCCTGCTCTGCGGACCGAGCCCTTTGTGGCTATCGGGGTTACTTCAACAACCGTGCCGACTGTGACAGAGCCTCTGGTGGTGTCTGTATATACACCCTTGCCACTGTCCCCAGTATTGCTGTGCCTCTCCACACACACGTGTTGAAGCTGTTGCTGTTCGCCTTCAGGCTATGCAAGAATTCACTGTCTGCTCTATATACCTTCCTCCAGACAGGGATGTTTTGCCCACTGATCTTGCTACTCTGGTAACACAGTTGCCCCCAGCGTTTCTTCTTTTGGGGGACTTTAACACCCATTATGGGGCTGAACAGAGATGAGTCGACGTGGTAGGGATGTTGAAACTCTTCTTGCACAAGACATTAGCCTTCTAAATACTGGTTCCCCTACGCACTTCAGTGTTGTGCATGGCACTTTTTCAGCCATAGATCTCTCGGTCGGTAGTCCGATCCTTCTTCCACACCTCACTTAGAGGGTCCACGATGACCTCTGCGGGAGCGACCATTTTCCTATCTTTTTGTCGCTCCCACAGTCTCAACAGGTGGAACACCTGCCGCGATGGTCCCTCCGTAGGGCTGATTGGCAGCGTTACACCTCTGCTGTTGTCATTCCTGCCCAACTGCCAGCCGATGTGGATATGGTGGTCCAACAGGTGACTGTTGCCATAGTTTCCGCTGCTGAGGCCACTGTTCCAATCACCTCAGGGTCCCCTCGGCGCAAATCTGTGCCTTGGTGGTCTCAAGAAATCGCTGAAGCCATTCGGGATCGGCATAGGGCACATCAGCGCTACCGGCGACATCCCACAATCGATCACGTGATTGCTTTCAAATGGCTCCGGGCCCGAGCTCAACGACTTATACGGCAAAGTAAGCAATATTGTTGGGAGAGGTATGTCACCTCCATTGGATCTCGTGCCTCACCTTCTCAGGTGTGCACCCAGGTTCGACATCTTTTCGGGTACCGCCCACCAGCAGGAATCCTCCGTCTTCTTCGCTTACAGGGTACTGTCTGCTCAGACCCGCTTGCTGTCGCCGAGCACATGGCACAGTTTTATGCAGACATCAGTTTGACTGAAGCTTACAGTGAAGCCTTCCGCACCATAAAAGAACGAGTTGAGTGGAAGCCACTGTCATTTCACACTCGTTGCCAGGAGCCGTATAATGCACCCTTTAGCAAGTGGGAGTTTCAATGTGCCTTTGCTGCACGCCCCGATACTTGTCCAGGACCAAATCGTATCCATAGCCAGTTTCTTCGACATCTTCCTGTGGACGCTCAGAACCAACTGCTCGCCTTGTTTAACCGTCTATGGGCAGACGGTGTTTTCCCTCAAAATGGCGGGAAAGCACCATCATCCCCGTGATAAATCCTGGCGCTGACCCACAGGTGTCTCACAGTTATCGTCCAATCAGCCTCAAGAACATTCTATGCAAGCTCAGTGAACGTATGGTGAGTTGGTGGCTTATGTGGATCCTCGAAGACCGGGGACTGTTGGTTGCACAACAAAGGGATTTCTGTCAGGGCCGCTCCACAATTGACAATCTTGTGTCATTGGAGTCGGCTATACGTACAGCTTTTACCCGATGTGAACACCTTATTGCTGTATTTTTCGATCTTCGGAAAGCATACGACACAACCTGGCACCACCACATACTGGCTACATTGTACGGCTGGGGCTTACGGGGCCCACTTCCGGTCTTTATCGGGAATTTTCTCTCCCACCACTCTTTTAGGGTTAGGGTGGCTACCACTCTTAGTTCCTCACACATCCAAGAGAATGGTGTCCCACAGGGCTCTGTCCTCAGTGTGCCTCTGTTTTTAATCGCCATAAACGGGCTTGCCACAGCTGTGGGATCCTCTGTCTGCTCCAGCTTGTTTGCAGATGCCTTTTGTCTATATTTTAGTTCTGCTAGTATTAGCGTCGCTGAGCGGCAGCTACAGGGAGCCATCCGAAAAGCCATGGATTTCAGTTTTCAGCGCAGAAAACCCACATGATGCACTTCTGTTGCCAACGGGCAGTTCACATGGATCCCAAGTTATATCTGGGGGGTGAATTGCTCATCATCGCAGAGACGCATCGGTTTCTTGGGATGGTATTTGACAACAGGCTTGATTTGATTTGATTTTTTCAGGGAAGCCAAAACAGTCTTGGTCCAACCAGCCACTGCCTGCGCCAAAACTAAGTTTATTGTGCGGTATCGCTCCCTCTATATCTAGTAAAGCCAACCAATGCCCTTGAACAGTGCAAGGAGTCCCTTTACCAGTTCTTTATTAGACACAATTTCGTCGGGTCTGGTTGTCCCAAATGTTCTGAGCCTTTTACTCTCCAATGCAATGCATTCGAAGATTAGGTGTGATGCAGTTTCATCACCATCATCACAGATCCTACATTTAGGGTCCTCTTCTGTTATTCCCATTGTATGTAGGTGTTTTTTGAAATTCCCATGGCCTGTGAGCAACCCAACCGTGAGTCTAATCTCTCTCCTGTTCAGACCCAGGATTGCAAAGCTTCTTTTAAAACATGGCTTTGGCATCATTATCGTGCCATGTTTTTGTTGATGGACTTTGGTCCAATATTCTACGTGCTGTCTTCTGAGCCAGTTACGTAGCTCCAATTTGACCATTGCCTCGGTGATTGTCAGGACAGGTTCCGGTCCAATAAATGGAGTTTCTTCCCCCATCCTGGTTAATCTGTTGGCATGTTTGTCGCCACTGATCCTCGAGTGGCCAGGGACCCACAATAGGTTTACTCTATTGCTTTCCCCCTAGCTCCACCAGAACCCTGTGACATTCTGCAACAATTTTAGATCTTGTTGCAGGAGCTGCCAGTGATCTCAGGGCTGCCTGGCCGTCTGAATAGATATCTTTGTAGCACCTACACAAATTCTCCTCCACACATGCCCTAATGGCAGTGATTTTGGCCTGGAATACTGAGGCCAATTTCCCTAGAGAGATGACGCCCTCCAGTCTTGGCTGCACCCCGTATACCCCGGCCCCAACGCCGTGGTCTGATTTTGACCCGTCAGTGAACCAGGCAATATACCCCGTACGGTGTCGAACAATTTTCTCCCACTGCTCCCTTCTTCCAATTGTTATATTGAAAGGTTTGTTGAAGCAGTATGGGGTTATAATATAGTTGGCTGGCATTTCCCCAAACTTTCCTACATTTACCTCACTCACTATTCTAGTGAATGATTCGGGATATCCCAAAGAGTTCCAGTTGTTGCTAGTTTTGAGTCTGTATGCACCAGCCGCTGCCTTCATCTTGACCCAAAGGTGTAATGGGGGTATATCCAGCATGGTTTCCATCGCAGCAGTTGGTGTGCTGCTAATTCCACCTGTTACGGCTAAGCAGGCTAATCTCTGCACCTTACCAAGCTCCTTAGCAGCAACCTGCTGTTCTACCTTCTTCCACCACACGACTGCCCCATAGGTGATCCTGGGTCTAATCACTGTGGTGTATATCCAGTGCATACCCTTGGGGCTGAGGCCCCAATTTTTGCCACAAGCTCTCCTGCTACTCACAAGAGTACCTTTTGCCTTGGAGCAAATATTCCTGATATGAGGGCTCCATGTCAGTTTCTCATCTAGGGTAACCCCTAGATATTTCACTGTCCCCTTCACAGGTAGCGCTTCATTAAAAAGCTTTAGATTCCAACTTGAATGCTGGATATGCTTCTTTGTGTATGGTACAACAACAGTCTCCTTAGTACTAACCCCCAGATCCTGTTTTCTGCACCAGTCTTGCACAATGTCCAAGGCACCTTGTGCCATATTCTTCACTGTGTCAGCAAATTTGCCAAGTATTACTATGACAAGGTCATTGGCGTATCCTTGGCAAAAGTACTGCCTAGGGTTTAATTCTCCAATGAGATCATTCACCACTAGATTCCACAATAAAGGGGAAAGAACTCCTCCTTGCGGGCAACCCCTAGTGGTGTTGATTACCATTTTTTCATTCATCATGGTAGCCTCTACCTTTCTTCCACTGAGCATGGCCCTAGTCCACCTATATATAGGGTCCCTAGGTCATGCACCTCTGCTGCCCCAACCATGGAATCGAAGGTCGTGTTGCTAAAAGCCCCCTCGATTTCCAGGAAGATACCGAGGGCAATTTCTTGAAAGTGGCCTCTGGATGAATTGAAGTATTTTCTTTGTACAACTTGACCTGTACATGTGAAAATGGCATTTGAGAGTTCACAGCCAAAACATGTTTCTTTTTCCATTTGTTATCTAGGACAATGTTAGAACTATTAAAAGCATTTCTAACATCTTCGGCAAAGGACGAAAGTGTATTTTTATTTATTGAACTATTTCATTTTCTTCAAAGAATCATTCTGTTTCAGAGACGTAATCTGCATCATTGATAAGTACAACTGTCAAACTCTTATCTGCCTTAGTGACCAAAATCTTGTCATCTGACAACTTTTTATTAAGATTTCTCTGACTTTGAAAGGAATTGCAATGGCCGATTGTTTTTATGTACATGTGTGAGTGCATTTGTGTTCTTATCGGCTATGTGAAACTGTTAATGTTTTGATAATTTTAGCACTTCACACCCACTTTTGACTTCAGAAACAATTTCTTCAAACCAAACGTAGACAGTAAATACTCTGTGCTTTACATCAAAAATTCTATATTGGATAAACCGGAACAGAATTTTGAGTTAGATTCCGTGCACATAAATACACCAGAAATAGCAGTGCTTTGGGTGAACATTTACAATACCAACACCATTTAAAAATTATTGATGACAGTATGTCTGTTCTACATTTTGTTAACAAGGGTGCTGTTTTGGAAATTTTAGAGGAGGTTGCAGTATATATAAATGTTCAAAAGGAGCCAGATCGTGTAATTAATGATCAGCTTGCAGTAAGTCGCAAACAGTTTTTTGAATTTTTTAATGACATTGTAGCAAAGAAATTTAGTTATATCAATTGTGGCTCTGATTTGTTCACTTTGAAAAATAAGCATTTTGCTTGTCATACATATTTTATATTCTTACAAGACCATATTAAGTAGACATAATACATTTTTGTGTATTCTCATTTATAATCTTATTTACTGGACAAATGATAACCAGAATGTATGATGCTGTGCTCTGGTGCAATTTCTTTCTTGTTTTCCTGCTTACATACGTCTTGCATACCTCCATCAGGACTTTAAGTGATAGTTACTTTTGCTGTAGATATGAGTTGCTTTTGTTCATTACTGTAGAATTTAGGTTTTATTGTAAGTTTCAGACCTTTGTCTAATAAATGTTGTTCTGCATTGTTGAAATATATATTAGTCATATTAACCGTTCTGTCATAAAATTTGAATGGAGAAATAATATGCCTTTTAATGGTGGGGTAATGTTCCTCCGTGAGCCGTTTGATTTTATATTTATGAGTGGATCTAATATCTATGAGGATGTTATGTACAAACATTTATACTAGATCCACTCATAAATCAAACAGCTCTTGGAGGAACAACATCCCACCACTAAAAGGCATAATGTTTCTCTGTTCAAATTTTATGACAAAACTGTTAATATGATTAATATATACAGTATGACCTTGTTAGTGCGAACTCGCATAAGATGAACTCGCAGGTAACAGGAAAATTTGGTCCCGTCAGGAATACATTACTTCTTACGGTATGTCTTATCAGTCAACACAAATTTCGGTTAAGGCAAATTACAAACTCTGTTTCAGTTCCTAGCATAATTAAATGTCACTATAACACAAACTTCCGATGTTAGTGTGTTCTAAAGTGTATTTTTTTTCCAAAATGAATGTAGGAAATAAAGCCACAGAGCTAATTATACTTATTGTTGACTCTTTTTAATGTATTGTACGTCAGTTTACGCGATTATTACCTCAGCAATAGGCGTAAGACATTCAATAATATGTGCAGCAGCATTTAGGAACATACTTTGTGGCAGATTTGACAGGTGTTCTGTTAGTTGTAGCCGTATCGAGTTGAAATACAGTAGAGCATCAATTATCCAAACATCGGTCAACCGAACAACCACTTGACCGAACTGTGTACTCGCTCGCATCTGTTACTCTCCCACCCTACCGTCCATCATCCCCCTCACTCCCAAGCCAAGTTTCCCACACGAGTCACCACACTTGGCCACTGCTGGTGCAACATTGCTTCTAATGGGGCTTTCACAAGGCGCTGTTGACCGGCCAAGCCGCCAGTCGCTATGTTTCAACAATCGGCACACTTCTGTCAGCTTGGCATCAGGAGTAGGAGTAGCGGCTGTATCAAAGCTGTTCACAGCAACAGCTGCGCCAGCGTGCCGCTCCGTGCAGTTTGAAGGATTGTGCGCCTCCAAGAAGAGCTTCTCTTGGTGCAAACAGTCACCTCCTGTTCTCTTTTACGACCACTTGTGTGCTGCTGCGTGAAGAAGTGAACGTGACGATACAAAATGCTTAAACATAAACATGTTGTCCTTTCTATGAGGGACAAGTACGAGATTATTAAAAGTTTAGGAGAAGGTGAATCTGCAACCACTTTATCCAATGAGTACACGGTGGGGAAGTCGACAATTATGGATATAAAAAAAAAAACAAAAGAAGCGCATAGCAGATTTTATAGCTATGCTTGATTCTACTGATGGATCAAAAAGCCGTAAAACTATGAAGCTCGCCACTAACACAGATCTAGATGATACTGTTTTCAAGTGGTTTACACAAAAGAGATCACAAGGAGAACCTATCTCAGGTCCCACTCTGTGTGAGAAGGCAATACAGTTCAACTAAAAACATGGAGGGCCTTCGAACTTGCTGTGCTCATTTTAAAGTCAAGACACAGCATTCGTGAGCTTACAATACAGGGAGAAAATCTGTTGGCTGATTCTTTCAAAGTCAAACTAAGGGACTTATTAAGGGAAGAAGATTATGCTCTCGAAAACATTTACAATGCTGTCAAACTGGACTTAACTAGAAAGCTTTACTGAGAGAAACTCTTGTTTCTCATCATGAATTAGCAGCACCTGGTCCTAAAACAGGCAAGGACTGTATTACAGCTTTGGCTTGTGCTAATGCTACTGGAAGTCAACGACTGCCTATGTTCGTCATTGGTAAAAGTAAAAAAGCACGTTAATATGTCAGCCTTGCCTTTTGTGTACACCTCACAAAAGAGCACCTGGATAGTGCAATTTTTATGAAGTGGTTTCTGGACGTTTTCATACCCTCTGTAAAAGCTCATCAGCTAAAGAATGAGAAGAGGGAGAAAACACTACTTCTCCTTGACAATGCATCAAGTCATCCACCGTGTCCCCCCAGGGGACCCACAGCTCTTTTGTGGGTACGTGTGTGGCGCGCACGGGGCCCCGAGCCGAAGCAGCCTTTCTTCTGCCCCAGGCTGCTTCACTTTCCCTCCCGGTTTATGCCCTCGCCCGGAGACGGGCGTCTTTCGCGTGTTACGGTGGTTTCTTGTGTTAGTTATCTTATTCCTTGGTTTCTTCCTTTCCTTAGCTTTGTTTCTGTCTTCCTCTTCTTGCTGTACTCTTAGCCTTCTTCTCCTCCTCATTAGCCTCCGCTTCGGCGTTTGAGACACTTCTTTCCTCCTTTCTCTTCACTTCCTCTATTCTTGTTCTTCTTTCCTCCCTGTGCGTGTATGAAGGCCGACCCACGCATTATCGTGCGTAGCAGGTGACGGGGTAACGCGTAATTCCCCGCCCCGGGTAGACGTAGGGCACCTACGTACCCCCTGGTAAAGGCCAGGCCCAGGGAGGGGTGATTACCCGAGCTGGTACCTTCCGAACATGCCGATTGGTCCTTCCGTCAGTTCTCGGGAGGTGTGAACAATCACCTAAGGCGGGTAAGCCCTCGGAGAGGGCCCCCACTAGGAAGGAGCGCGCCATCGGAGACGCCGGTAATCACGGGGGACACTTCCGCAATGACTTCCTTCTCTTCTTCAGTGACGTTGACCCAGAAAAGAAAGATAGATTCGCCTCAGCAAAAAAAAAGACTCTGCCTAATCTACCGAAATATCTTGTTGTGTCTCGCACCGACGGTAAAGATTTCACATCTGTAAATCCTTTCGTCATCCAGAAAGGTGTTGATGCAATTGCTGGCCCTGTTAAAACCTGTTCGTGTCAGCGCAATGGCACATTGTTGCTGGAAGCGCCAGTGCATTCCAAGCCGAAAAGCTAATCCGGACTACATTGTTACACACGTTTCCAGTCAAGGTAGAAGCGCACCGCACACTCAACTCGTCACGGGGGGTATTTTTTACGAGATCCCTTGACGGGTTGTCTGATGAAGACATCCAATCCTATATGTCAGATCAGGGTGTGACAGCCGTCCATAGGGTGATGAAAACGGTAGATAACCAGCTGACACCGACTCGTACTGTGTTTTTGACGTTCGACAGAGTTGAACTCCCGTCGGTCAAAGCAGGGTATGAAGTCATCTCTGCCACAGATACAACCACACCCGTCAATCTTGTCCTAACGCAGCGAAATGTGTCACTTGTGGTAGGGACGCCCATGAGGGGGATTGCCCACCTCCATCCCCTCACTGCCTTAACTGCAACGGCAACCATGCGACTTCCTCTCGAGACTGCCCTGTATATAAGGATGAAAAAATCATCCAGCAAATTCGGGTTACGGAGAAGGTATCAACATCTGCCGCTCGAAAGTTGTTGGCGAGTCGAAAGCCCACTGTTCTCCCAGCGGGCACATACAGTAAGGTCCTCACCTCTACTCGACCTACTAAGGATTCCAGTACCCAGACTTGTGATTTCACTTTCGCTGACACAGTTGTGCGATCCGCCGAAGATCGCCCGTTCCACGTCCCCGCTTCCTCCTGCTGCTCCTAAAGTACAGTATTCGTCAACCTCTAGTAAACTGCGGGCACCTAAACAAGATGCCCGGACTTTGAAAAAGGAACCCGTCCGTGAGGATTTTCTGCGTTCTCAGGCTTCCCAACCGTCGACTGCCTCTTCTCACCGTCACTCTTCGAGAAGAGCCAACAAAAAAAAAGAGTTCCTCTCCTTCCCCGCCGAGGCGTGACCCATCCGTCACGCCGTCCAACAGTTGCCAGCCTTGGCCGTCTTCTGTTTCACCAGGATGCTCCGTCTGCCGGGCACCCGGCCCTTTACCGGCGGTGGAAACTGCCCCTCCTGATCAACTCAGGGAGGTGGTAGGCGCGTCGGTTGAACCTATGGACCACGACCCTTTGCCCTAGACACAGCGATAGCAGTGCTCCCTTGAAATCCGGTCCTCAGCGGCCGTCGAGGTGACACCGCTTGCTCGTTGGTTTTTATCCTTATTTCTTATCTCATTTTTTATCATAGCACTCCTTCAATGGAATATTCGCGGCATTCGTTCCAATCGGGAGGAGTTAAAACTACTCTTTCGGTTGCACTGCCCGCTTCTAGTCTGTCTCCAAGAAACTAAGTTGCGTCCAAGTGATCGTGCAGACTTTCAACACTACACCTCTGTGCGGTTCGACCTGCCACCCGTGGAAGGTATCCCAGCCCATGGAGGGGTTCTGATGCTCCTTCGAGACGACGTCTATTTCCATCCCATTTCATTACATACTCACCTACAGGCAGTTGCCGTCCGCATCACTTTATCTACATTTACCTTTTCCCTCTGTAATATCTATTCGCCATCGTCATCTGCCCTTACTAGGGCAGATGTGCTACACCTTGTTGACCAGCTCCCTTCACCTTTCATGTTGGTACGCGACTTTAATGCCCACCACCCCCTATGGGGCTCTCCGGCACCTTGTCCGAGAGGCTCCCTTTTGGTGGACCTTCTCCAACACCTCGATCTTGTCTGCCTCAACACCGGTGCACCGCCCTTCCTTTCAGACACAACACACACTTATTCCCATATAGACCTCGCAATATGCACTCCTCAGCTTGCCGGTCGGTTTGAGTGGTATGCATTTTCTGACACGTACTCAAGTGACCATTTCCCTTGTATCATCCAATTCCTGCATCATTCCCCATCTCCTCGTCCCACCAGTTGGAACATTTCTAAAGCCAACTGGGGGCTTTATTCTTCCATGGCTGTTTTTCACGATCAGAATTTTCCCAACTGTGACAGTCAGGTCGACTACCTCACAGAGGTTATTCTCACCGCTGCTGAACGTTCCATACCTCGTACATCCTCTTCTCCACATCGTGTCCAGGTCCCTTGGTGGACTGCAGCCTGCCGCGACGCGCTTAGAGCACGGTGCCGTGCTTTACGCACCCTCCGCCGCCACCCAACTTAGGAGAATTGCATCAATTATAAACGTATGAGAGCGCAATGTCGTCGTACCATAAACGACAGCAAGAAAACTTGCTGGATTGCTTTTACTAGTTCTTTTAACCGTTTTACTCCCTCCACGGTTGTTTGGGGTGGCCTACGCCGTTTATCCGGCATCAAGGTCCACTCCCCGATTCCTGGCCTGGCCGTGGAGAACGCAGTCCTCGTGGACCCCGCTGATGTTTCCAACGCATTGGGCCGTTTCTTTGCGGAGGTTTCGAGCTCTGCCCATTACCACCCTGCCTTTCTCCCTCGCAAACAGGTAGAGGAGGCATGGCCGCCTTCTTTCCACTCTTTTAATCGTGAAATTTCTAATATTGCCTTCACCAAGCAGGAGCTAGACCGTGCTCTCGCCCTGTCCCGATCTTCTGCTCCTGGTCCCGATTGAGATGCTGAAGAACCTCTCTCCTGCGGGCAAGTGTTTTCTTCTTAGTACCTACAATCACATATGGACTGAAGGTCATGTTCCCACAAGTTGGCGTGAAGCCATTGTTGTCCCCATCCCCAAACCAGGGAAGGACAAACATCTTCCTTTCAGTTATCGTCCCATTTCTCTGACGAGCTGTGTCTGTAAGGTGATGGAACGCATGGTTAACGCTCGGTTGGTCTGGCTCCTCGAATCTCGCCGCGTCCTAACAAATGTCCAATGCGGTTTTCGTCGACACCGCTCTGCTGCTGATCACCTCGTTACGTTGTCGACCTTCATTATGAATAACTTTCTAAAGAAGAGTCAAACAGTAGCAGTGTTCTTCGACTTGGAGAAGGCATACGAAACCTGTTGGAGAGCGG
The DNA here is from genome assembly GCA_026315105.1 of Locusta migratoria. NCBI lineage: Eukaryota > Metazoa > Arthropoda > Insecta > Orthoptera > Acrididae > Locusta > Locusta migratoria. Next base: position 253,234,242 of record CM048750.1, read on the forward strand.
GCATTCTCCGCACATTGCACACATGGGGCCTTCGGGGCCGCCTCCCTCTTTTCATTCAAGCGTTTTTGGCGGATCGCAAGTTCTGGGTACGGGTGGGTTCTGTTTTGTCAGATACCGTTTGCCAGAAAAATGGGGTACCGCAGGGCTCCGTCTTGAGTGTGGCTCTCTTTGCCATTGCAATCAATCCGATCGTAGATTGCCTTTCACCTGACGTTTCTGGATCCCTTTTTGTAGACGACTTCGCAATTTATTGCAGCGCCCAGTGGACGTGTCTCTTGGAGCGTTGTCTTCAACGCTGTCTTGACCGTCTATATTCCTGGAGCATCGCAAACGGCTTCAGATTCTTCACTGAGAAAACGGTGTGTATAAACTTCTGGAGATACAAGGAATTTCTTCCACCTTCTCTACATCTCGGCCCTGTTGCTCTCCGTTTCGTGGAGACTACGAAATTCTTGGGGCTAATGTTGGATCGGAAACTTTGCTGGTCCACACACGTGTCCTACCTGGCTGCCCGTTGTGCCCGATCCCTTAATGTTCTTCGTGTCCTCAGTGGCACGTCATGGAGAGCGGATCGCACCGTCCTGCTCCACCTTTACCAGGCCGCCGTTCAGTCGAAACTCGACTACGGAAGCCTTGTATACTCTTCTGCACGGCCGTCGATTCTCCGCCGTCTCAACTCTATCCACCATCGGGGATTACGTCTGGCGACCGGTGCATTTTATACCAGCCCTGTTGAAAGTCTGTATGCCGAGGCTGCTGTATTACCCTTGGCCACTCGACGTGACATACTCTTGTGTCGGTACGCATGTCGCCTGCGGTCGATGCCCAACCATCCATCTTACCGATTATTTTTTGACGACTCACTCGATCGCCAATATCAGTTGTCTGCGATTGCCTTGCTTCCACCTGGAGTTCGGTTTCGCCGCCTGCTACAGCGGCTCGATTTTACCCTTCCTTCCACCTTTTGGTTGAGCAAAAGCCCATTGCCACCGTGGCATTAGGCCCAGGTTCACACTCACCTTGAACTTAGTTCGCTCCCCAAGGAGAGCACTCCGGATCTGGTATACCGCTCGAGGCTTGTCGAACTCCGTTCGCGGTTCGATAATGCCATATTTATTTACACTGATGGTTCCAAGAGCACTGCCGGTGTCGGATCTGCCTTCGTCGTCGAGGACAACCGTTTCCAATTTAAGCTCTCTGGCCGGTGCTCTAACTTCACGGCTGAGCTTTTTGCCCTCCACCAGGCCGTTTTGTATACCTGCCGCCACCGCGAACCTTTCTATGCCATATGTTCGGACTACCTTAGTGCCCTGCAGAGTCTTAAGGACCCTTTCGCGAACCATCCTCTCGTGTATCGGATCCAACGCTCCCTCCAGTTGCTAGCAGATGACAGCTGTCACGTTTCTTTCCTGTGGGTCCCTGGCCACGTTGGTGTGTCCGGGAATGAGGCCGCCGACATAGCAGCCAAGGCCGCAGCTCTTTTGCCTCGCATGGCTACCTTTTGCATCCCATCGGACGATGTTTAATGGGCTCTTCGCCGGAATATCGTGTCGTCATGGCACAGTGCGTGGCTTTCACTGTACGACAATAAATTGCGAACTGTCAAACCGATCCCGACCGCTTGGAGGACCTCCTCACGCCCCTCTCGGCGGGAGGAGGTCATCCTGGCCCGGTTGCGTATCGGTCACTGCCGTTTCAGCCAACTTCGTTTGCTTACCGCCGATCCTGCACCGCTGTGCTCCTGCGGTGAATTGCTGACGGTGCAACACGTTTTATTGTCTTGCGTAAATTTTAATCATCTCCGTGTAGCCCTTCACTTTCCGTCTACACTGGAGGAAATTTTAACTGATGACACACGAGCAGCTGCTAGAGTTTTGCATTTTATCAACTTGGCCAACTTATCGAAGGATATTTAACCCTTTTAATTGTCTTTTATCTTTCGTTTTTAGCCTCTTCTTGATGTTATGACAGTCACCAATTTTTTTTTTTTTTTTTTTTTTTTTTTTTTTTTTTTTTTTTTTTAGATCTAGGAAATCTATGCTCTTGTCTGGGCGCTAATGACCGTAGAAGTTGTGTGCCCTTAAAAAAAAAAAAAAAAAAAAAAAAAAAATTCCACCGTGTGATATTTTAAACAAAAAAGATGAGTTCATAAAGGTAATATTTCTTCCACCTAATGTAACCTCCTTATTACAGCCCATGGATCAAGGCGTCATTGAGACTTTCAAATGATATTACAGGAAAGAATTGTTGCATAAGTTTTTGTTAGAAAGAGAAGAGGATGGAGAAGAAAGTCTCTTAAGAAATCATAAGAATATTGACTTGAAAGATGCAACCTACATTATCACCACAGCATGGAATAGTGTAGAGGAAGAGAATTTGAAAAACGCCTGGAATTAAATTTTGGACACACAAGAAAATTCACAAGGTATGATTGTAAATGACAAACACAATGATATGTCCGAAATTCTCGGTATGCTAAAACAAATAGACTGCCATGAATGTGATGAAGAAGACATTCATGAATGGATGAATATCGATGATGCAGATCTAGGACACCAAATCTTGCAGGACAGTGAGATTGTAAAAGTCGTCACTGATAAAGATGACGCCACCAGCATCTCATCAATCAGTGCTCCAGAAAAAGATGAAAGCATACCAACAGCTTCTGAGGCGTTCACTTGTTTAGATACTGCCTTATGATGGTTTGAAGCCCAAGATGAAAGTGACCAGTTTCAGATATCTGTAATGAAAAAAGTATGTGACTTAGCTGCTCATAAGCGTGTAGGCTTGGTTAGACAGACCAAAATAATTTTTTTTTAACGTTAATTTTGTATACTGTGTGTATTGTTCATGCAAAATGCATATGCAATATGTATATATTTTTATTTAATAAACTGTACCACATACTATATATTCCTACTGAAGTTGTCTTTGTACATTACTTTGTAATACTTAGAGAGATAACTGTTTTTATGAATAAATTTACTGTACAGTACTTATTTTTGGCAAATAAACATGTACAGTTTGATTATCCGAACAAAACAGTTTTCCGAACACCCATGTCCCACAATTACTTCGGATAATTGATGTTCTACTGTACTGAATAGAAACTACTGTTACAGCCGGTACCATAGCACACAAAAGTGGCAAAGACGAGACAGACAGTTCTAAATGTACAGTTAAACCTTAAGATTCTAGATGAAGTGGTCTGTGATACCAAGAAAAAAGCTTTTGCAGAGTAGTTTGCAATACCTAAATCTACTTTATCTACGATTATTAAGAATCGAGAAAAAATTATTAATGCTGTGGCATCAGGTTCTGGAAAAATTTTTTAACGACTTCGTACTGCCAAGTATGAAGACATTGAACCATTCTAGCAATAATGTCTCAATCATGTGTGTGCATCTAACATGCTTTTAATTGGCCCTCTGATTCAGTCAAAAGGAAATGATATTGCTGAAGATATGGGCATCGAAGACTTCCGTTGTTCTGCTGGTTGGTTGTATCGGTTCCAAAAGACATCCAATTTCATCTGTAAATATTTGTGGTGAAGCAAATAAAGTTGATGAAGAAAGTGTGAATAGCTGGTTGCATGAATTGAACCAAGTGAGGGAAAAGAATGTTTTGTTGTTGTTGTTATGGTCTTCAGTCCGGAGACTGGTTTGATGCAGCTCTCCACCCTACTCTATCCTGAGCAAGCCTTTTCATCTCCTCATAAGAATGGCAACCCACATCCATTTCAATCTGCTTACTATATGCGTCTCTTGGTTTCCCTCTGCAATTTTTATCCCAATGCTGAATTTACGATTCATTGATGTCTAAGAGCCGGCCGCGGTGGCCGATGGGACTGAGACGCTTCAGTCACGGTCTGCACGGCCACTACGTTGGGGGTTTGAATCCCCCCTCGGGCGTGGATATTTGTGCCTTCCTAGTTCGTAAGTAGTTCATAAGTAGTTTGTAAGTTTAGAGACTGATGACCCCGTAGTTAAGTCCCATAGACTCTACAAACATTTTTGATGTCTAAGAATGTGTCCTACCAAGCGATCTCTTCTTTTAGTAAAGGTTTGCCAAAAATTCCTTTTCTCACCAATTCTGTTCAGTACCTCTTCATTAGTTATGCGATCTACCCAACTAATCTTCAGCATTCTTCTGTAGCACCACATTTCAAAAGCCTCTATTCTCTTCCCGTCTGCACTGTTTATCGTCCATGTTTCACTCCCGTACAAGGCAACACTCTACACAAATGCCTTCAGAAAAGACTTCCTTACACTTAAATTAATATTCGATGTTAACAAATTTCTCTTTTTCAAAAATGCTTTTCTTTCCATTGCCATTCTGTATTTTATATCCTCAGTAGTGCGATCGTCATATTTTACTACTCAAGTAACAAAACTCATCTACTCCTTCATTGTTTCGTTACCTAATCTAAATCCTTCAGCATCGCCTGATATTCTAAGACTGTATTCCATTATCTTTGTTTTGCTCTTGTTAATGTTAATTTTGTACGCTTTCTTCAACACACTGTCCATCCCATTCAACTGCTCTTCCAGATCCTTTGCTGTCTCTGACAGAATTACAATGTCATCAGCAAAATGGAATGTTTTTATTTCTTCACCCTGAACTTTAATCCCTATTCCAAATTTTTCCTTGCTTTCCTTCAGTGCTTGCTTGATGTACAAATTAAATAACATGGGAGAAAGGCTATAACCCTGTTTTACTCCCTTCCCAAACTAATGCTTCCCTTTCATGCCCTTAGAGTCTAATAACTGTGGTCTCGCTTTTGTACAAATTTTAAATAAATCTCCTCTCCCTGTATTTTACCCCTGCTGACATTAGAATTTGATAGAGTGTATTCCAGTCGACATTTTCAAAAGCTTTCTTCAAATCTACAAAAGCTTAATATATCTTCTAAGATAAGTCGTAAAGTGAGTATTGCCTCCTGGGTTCCTATGTTCCTCCTGAATCCAAACTGATCTTCCCCAAGGTCAGCTTCTACCAGCTTTTCCATTCTCCTGTTGATAATTCGTGTTAAAATTTTGCAAGCATGACTTATCAAACTGATGGTTCTGTAATTTTCACACTTGTCTGCACCTGATTTCTTTGGAATGGGGATTATTATATTTTTTTTTATAGTCTGAGGGTATTTTGCCTATCTCATACGTCGTACACTCCATGTGTACCCGTTTTGTCATAGGGCTCTGTTAAATTCATCTCTCAGTATAGTATCTCCTATTTCATCTTGATCTACGTCCTCTTTCCTTCCACAATATTGTCTCTATGTACTCTTTCCATCTTTCAGATTTCCCTTCTTTGCTGAGAACTGGTTTTCCATCCGAGTTCTTGATATTCGTAGAGGTGTTTTTATTGTCCCCAAATGTCTCTCTTATTTTCCTGTAGGCAATATCTACTTTTCCCCTTCATATACATTCTTCTACAGATTTGCAGTTGTCTTCTAGCCACTCCTGCTTAGCCATTTTGCACTTCCTGTCAATGTCATTTCTTAGTCATCTGTACTCTATTTTGGCTGTTTCATTTACTGAATTCTTATATTTTCTCCTTCCATCAATTAAAGTTAGTATTTCCTGTGATATCCAAGGATTTTTTGTAGGTCCCGCCTTTCTACCTATTTTGCCCTCTGCTGCCTTCACTATTTCATCTCTCAATGCCACCCATTCCTCTTCTACTGTTTTATTTCCCGCCATTTCTGTCAAGTGTTGCCTAAAGCTTCCTCTGAAATTCTTAAGAACTTCAGGTTCTCTCAATTTATGCACGTCCCATCTCCTTATTTTCTTACCTTTCTGCAGTTCTTCAGTTTCAGCCTACAGTTCATGACCAAGAAGTTATGGTCAGAGTCTATATCTGCCCCTGGGTATGTCTTGCAGTTTAAAACCTGGTTCCGGAATCTATATTTTACCATTATAAAATTTATTTGATACCTTCCAGTGTCTCCTGGTCTCTTCCGCGTATACAACCTTCTTTTGTGATTCTTAAACCAGGTGTTTGTTATGATTAAATCATGTTCCGTGCAAAATTCTATCAGGCCACTTCCTCTTTCATTCCTTTTGCCCTCTCCATATTCACCTACTGTTTTTCCTTCCCTTCCTTTTCCTACTACCGAATTCCAGTCTCCCATCACAATTAAGTTTTCCTCTCCCTTAATTGTCTGAATAATTTCCTTTAACTCCTCATACATTTCTTCAATCTCCTCATCATTGGCAGAGGTAGTTGGCATATAAACCTGTACTACTGTTGTCAGTGTTGGCTTTGTATCTATCTTGACAATGATAATGAAACCACATTGTTTTAAAACATAAATATGGACACTTTACCTTGCATCTACTCTCACCAGAAGAAAGCTTGGATTGATGGCACATCATTTCGCAAGTGGCTTTTTCGTTTCAACTGTTGAATGGTTGCTCAAAATATACATGTTCTTCTGACACGGGACAGATGTACTTCCCATAACGTACATGGTATGAACCTATCCAACATAAAGGTTGAGTTTTTTCCACCCAGCGGCACAAGCTGCCTTCAGCCTTTGGACGAAAGCATAATCTTTCTCATAAAGAGATTTTATCATAAGTGACTTGCAAGAGCTGCAATTTGTGTTGCTGAAAACAATAGTGCAACCCCAAATTGGAATCTGCTTGATGCAATAAAAACCATTGCAGCAGCCTAGAACGCCGTATCACCACATCATATAAGGAAGTGCTTTAACAAAGCTTGGAGACATAGCAACACTGAAGGTGTCCACGAGTCTTGATGCAATAAAAACCATTGCAGCAGCCTAGAACGCCGTATCGCCACATCATATAAGGAAGTGCTTTAACAGAGCTTGGAGACATAGCAACACTGAAGGTGTCCACGAGTAAGAAAATGCCACTTCACCTGTTGAATGGACAGTTCTGCAGGTGTTGCGAACCCTGGGATTAGTTTCGAATTCATTCGTGTAGATGACAATGTTGCCATATGTGCTTCTGTGGAATCGGATGTGCTGTGAACGAGGTGCAAGAAGGGCATTCAGAAGAACGTGAAGAGGAAGAGAATACAGATATCATTCCACCTACCTGTCAGGAGGTGTTTTGGACTGTTTAGAACGGTTTGCTTCAACATCCGATGACACTGCTGGGTTTACGGACGCTATCATTACAATTGGTTGTGAAATTACAAAATATTATTGTTTCCATGAACGTCAGCGTACCATTACTGAATTTTTTCCAAGAACGTAACGTATGTAATTCGTGAGTAGTTGTACTTTTACAATCACTTTATGGTGTTATAAGTCTACAATAACATGATTGATAGTGTAGTTTATTACACATTAGTGTACTGCTGTACATGTATACTTATTAAAATTTGTGTTTCTCACTTAACACGAATTTTTTTAAACACGAACTCCTGATTTTTTAGATTCGTGTTAATGAAGTTTTACTGTATTTCAACAATGCAGAACAACTTTTATTAGATAAAGGTCTAAAACCTAAATTCTACAATAATGAACAAAATCAACTTATATCCACAGCAAAAGTAGCTATAGATTTAGCAAATTTATCTGTTCAGTAACAAAACTTAAGTAACATAAGAACTGTAAAATTCAGCTTTCATTTCAACCAGTTTTGAAGTTTATTAAAGAAATTTTTTTGTCATTGTACCACAGACATTTTCAGGAAGCTATGAATTTAACTAAGAAAGTCATCATCTTGAACTATCCCAAATACTTTACATTTTTCTAATATTTGGCATTTCATGAAAATATGACAAAGTTGGCCAATATTAGAGCTTTAGTAAGAAGAAAACAAATGCTCATTGATAGTAACCACCTGTATTTTTAACATAAGATGCAAGGGTGTTAAAATATTGCCACAAATCTTCCAACAGAACATGTTTCGCAGTGGTTAGCATCATAGATCGCTGTGCTTGCGGTCCCTGGGCAGAGAAAAATTTGTTTGTATTTACTATTTCTAGAATGTTCTACATGTTTCTTATATTTCATGTAAGTTCCAGAAAATTCTTTCTATGTAAAAATAGTGGAGCACTCCAAGCAGGAGTCAGTCTGTACTGAGTGTACACTTGGGTTAGTAATAAACTTTTTCCAAGTGTGAAGTGTTGTACTCTATTAACGATAAGTTTGAATTCCGGACCACCTGCAATTTGTAATGTGACACTTTCTGGTGGAGGTACCAGGCGTCCTGCAATACATCTGCATCATTGTGGCCCTGATTAGGCACCGTAAGAGCCGTCGCCTACACGGACAAGAACTGAATACCAAGGGTATACTAATTACCTCTGTCCGAAGGTCCATGTCATCAAAAGACCCATGGATGCCATAACAGTGGTAAGCCAGTTGCACATCAGACACCCAGCGGTGTTCTCTGGAGACGCTGGACAGGACCCAAACAAGTGGCTGAACAGATTCAACCGAGTCGCCAAGTATAATAGGTGAGACTACATTACTTGCTTGCCAAATGTATATTTCTACCTGGATGGGACGGCCCAACAAAAGTTTGAAATTAACAAGGACAAGTTCGATAGCTGGGAAAAATTCCAGATAGAACTTGAGAAGACATTTGGAGACCACCAGCAACAAGTCTGTTTATCAGAAGAGCAATTAAAGAACAGGGTCCAACGACATGGTGAGTCAAAGCAGTTGTATATACAGAGTGTTCTGGCTGTAGTTAACCCAGGTATGACTGAGGCTGATAAAATTTCACACCTGATGAAGGGCTTTGCGAGGACTGTATTGAGCTCTTCTGTTAACATATGTTTCAATGACACAAGAGTTTATCCATTGGTGTCAGAAAATTGAAGAGATGCAACAGAGGAGAGATGGGCGAAATAAGTATGACAGACTCCCAGATGTAAACCCTATGGCTGTTATGGAAGACAGGCATGATTTTGCTTCTCTCATATAACAAATTGTGAGAGAAGAATTACAACAGTTTATGGCCGGAACTGTTGGACCAAGTGAGTACCAGATAAATAATGGTCATGGGTGTTGGTCCTGTATGTCATGAGGGAGCTGACACTGCTGAGGAAGAGATATTTCAAACATTAGTGCCAGTCAGCCCTGCCTGTCACACCCGATGTGAAGCACGGCCTTGCCCTGATATGACGTACACTGCAGCTGCCAAACGGCATCCTAGGAACTGACCGACGTGGCCACAACCAAATCCTCTAGCAACTATGCACCTTGCAGGACGACACATATTTGGAGGAAAGAAGACAACACACCATTGTGTTTTCACTATGAGCTTTCTTGGCATGTCGTACGATATTGTAGGGAGATAAGATGAGTATTTGACAGTTATGTCGCAGGACACCAACCATTGGAGCAGTCCTTTCAACGGCAGTCAACTGCAGATGATTGCTGTCGACCTATGGCTGTATCCTGGACGTGGTCGCTATCCAACATGCTGCCGCCAGTCACCATCGCCTTACAGAGTTACCAGCTACTCGCCTAGCCACTGTGTTCTGGAAAACTAGGCGAGGTGACCATCTGTGCAGGTGAGGCCGCCACAGGTGAAAATCCTCCATGGACGACAGTCGGGAAATGTCAGGAAATCTCATTGACTTCCTTCAGGCATCCCAGACTGTCATTGACTGTTGAAGATCTGAGACGCAAATTGAGGAAGCCATTCCGTTGAGTACACGTAAAACAAACCCCACTGGGAGATTGTTTCCTGTTGAGATCCCACAGATAACAATGAGAAGAGTTCTGGATAGCAGCCGAGATGACCAGCTGAATTGTAAAGTGCTTGTGAATCGCAAAAAGCTAATCAGTATAACGAAGGAAATCTATACTCCGGTGGTTATCATAACCATTTATAGATGGCCGAGGAGAACTTTGGATCACTAATTTTCCTGAGCAACCACAACTCATTCCTAAAGGAATGTGTTATGGGACAGCTGAACCAGTCCAGGATGGTGAGCTCAATGTCATCAAAAGTGTCTCGTGCCCTGCTGTTAATGCCAACAACACACTAGAGGAAACTACTATGGAATTGCATATAGGGTCCAGTCTGTTGGAGGAACAACTATCAGTAGGTGTTGAGAATACTACACCAATTTTCAGGTGTATTTCAGGCCAGGCAGGAGAAGAGCCAGATGAAACAGCCCACAATAAAACACCGTATCAAAACTGGGGATCATCCACCAATTAAGCATTCATACAGTGTCTCGTCAGCTGAAAGACAGATAATTCAGGAAGAAGTGGAGAAGCTGTTGCACGATGACATTATTCAACCTTCAGAGTGTCCCTGGTCGTGTTTGGTGGTTGTTGTGAAGAAGAATGGCATGTGTCATTTCTGTGTCGACTGTCGGCGGCTGAACAAAACCACAAAGAAATATGTCTACCCATTACTGACACTTTAGACTGCTTGAAAGGAGCAACATATTTCTCAACCATGGACCTGCAGACAGGTTACTGGCAAATCGAAGTTGACGAAGCTGACAGAGAGAAGACTGCTTTTATTACACCTGATGGCCTCTATTCAAAGTCATGCTGTTTGGACTATGTAATGCTCTTGTCACATTCGAACGCATGATGGACAACTTGCTTCAACATCTTAAATGGACGACATGTCTTTGTTATCTAGATCACATTGTTGTTTTCTTAAGGACATTTGTGGAATGTCTAAGCCACCTGTCAACTGTGTTGAAGTGTGTTCAGACAGCAGGACTCCACCTCAGCCCAAAGAAGTGCCTCTTCGTCACCAAAGAAGTAAAAATCCTGGGGCACCAAGTGAACGGAGATGGTGTCCATTCTGATCCAGATAAAGTAAGGGCAGTCATAGAATTTCCAACTCCTCAGCACATGCGTGATGTGAGAAGTTTCCTTGGGCTATGCTCATACTATTGTCATTTCATAGAAGGCTTTTGTAACAAGGCAAGAACTTCTGCGGGGGGACACCAAGTTTTTCTGAGATAAGACAGAAGAAAGAGCTTTACAGGCACTTAAGGAGACTCTAACTTCTGCAGCAGTTCTAGCCTTATACGATGAGAATGTAGAAACTAAACTTCACACAGACGCTAGTGGTTATGGGATTGGTGCAGTGCTTATACAAATTGAGGAAGGTGCTTTAGGTGATAGCGTATGCATCAAGAGTTCTCTCAAAGTCCGAGATAAATTACTCTACAACTGAGGAGAAGTGTCTTGCTATTCTCTGGGCTATCAACAAGTTCCGTCCGTATTTATTCGGTAAACCATTAACCATCATGACAGACAACCATTCTTTATGTTGGCTGACCAATTTGAAAGATCCATCAGGTGGACTAGCAAGATGGGCACTGAGACTCCTAGGTACGATGTCACAGTGGTATTCAAAACGGGTGCAAACACAGCTGAATAGAGGCAAGATCCAGCATTATTACAAACCATAGAGGCCTTGGAGAAAGGAGAACTGACCAAAGGAGAGTTTCAACATATAAACGGAACCTTGTATAAGAGCAACTACGATCAATTGGGCCCCAAATGGCTACTGGTTGTTCCAGCTCATCTCTGGGCAGTTATTCTCAAGTATTTCCACGATTCTCCAATATCCGGTCGTCTGGGATTCGTGAAGATCCTAGACAAAATCAGACGCAAGTATTACTTGCAAGGCCTCTACCAATCTGTCAAGCACTATGTGAGTCACTGTATGGAGTGCCAGAGAGGGAAGCATATGCCGCAATTACCTCCAGGTCATCTGGTACCAATTCCATCTGCAGCAGCTCCAGTCCACCGTGATTGGAATCGGCCTTTTAGGTAGGTTTCCGAAGTCTGCACCTGGTAACTGATGGATAATAGTCTGCACTGACTACCTCACCCACTACGCTGTTACCAAACATGTGCCGACTGCAGAAGCTCCAGAGATTGCAAAATTCCTAGTAGAAGACATAATTTTGAAGCATGATGCACCACATGTGATGATATCTGATCTAGGAAAAGTAATCATGTGAAAACTAGTATCAGAGGTAATGTCATGTGAAATTGTCCACAGAATCACAACTGCTTACCATCCTCAGACAAATGGTCTTACAGAATGTTTTAACAAGATGTTAGCAGATATGCTGTTGATGTTGAGCAGAAGGATTGGGATTCAATACTGCCAGTCGTGACATTCACTAATAATACAGCAAGGCAAGACACCACCGGCTTCACACCGCCTTTCCTGCTCCATGGTTGTGAAGCTGAGTTGACAATGGATACACTGTTCCTGATCCAATCGGATGACACTCAGGATGACTATGTGAAACAGCTCATCACCAGGATCGAAGAACAGAGACAGCTGACTTGCATTACACTGGACGACCAGGAGAAGGACCACCAGTGGTTTAATGACAAGCACCGACCTGTTGTGTACAGCCCAGGAGATCTGGTATGGATTTTTTCCCCTGTAGGGAAAGTTGGGCTATTGGAAAAGTTACTGAAGTGATACTTTGGTCCATATTGTGTCATATGCCACCTGTCAGCCATCACATATGAAGTCGAGGATTATGAGCCATCCTCAAAACGACAAAACTGAAGAGACATTGTGCACATCCTCCACATGAATCCTTCCAACGATCCCAAGGAACAAATAGACAGAAACGGATTCTTGTTGAAGGACTCTGAAGACCGTCGTGTTAATGATGAATCCACGGCAGGAGTGTCTGGTGCTGGTCATTGTTGCCATAAGACAGGCGTGCAGGGAGAATGGAAAGATTTTCCGGAACTGACATACAGAGGACCCATGATAAGATCCAGGACTCTGCAGCTGGCTCCAGAAGGAAACTAAGAGCAGGTCGCTATTCTTTTGGAAAGGGGAGCAATGTCGCGAATCCTCCGATGGAATGCTTGGTGCAGTGGTTAACATCGCAGATCGCTGTTCTTGCGGTCCCCGGCTCAAATCCCACCAAGGGGATAGGAAAATTTATTTGTTTGCAATAAACGTGTTCTAAGTGTAAAGTGTTGTGCTCTATTAACTACCAGCCTTTGAAATCCAGACCACCTGCAGTTTGCAACATGCCAATATTTTATATGCACTAGGCTATAAGCTGTTATATACTCAAACACACACAATAAAAGTTGAATACTGCAAAAGCCTTCACCAGCAGGAGACTACACTTAACATGGCAACTCACACATCAGACCAACTGTGCCCCCTTTGCTCTGCACCTGTCATTAGTATAGGTGCACTGCCTACACTCGTCTTGTCCACGCCTCTGGTGGTGAGGCTCATAAGTACGCGGACAACACACACGATTTGAATACGTGCCTGCGCTCACCACATCACAGCACATTTCCTGGAAAAAAGGAACACACACACACACGTACACACGTGTGTGCATGCACACTTACACAAACACATCCATTGGGTCCGCATTAGCGAGCTTGTTCTGGTGAGTACGGTTGTGGGAACTGGAAGCACCATGCAACTTGGCGAGCTCTCTCTGACGGTGACCATTGTGAGATGAGGGTGGATTGTGGTCCATGGTGCTGTCCTCTTCCAGTGTCTGTACTGTCAGGGGTGTAGACTCGAGCGGAGGTGGAGGGAAGCGGAGGTGGTGGTGGCGAAGCAGGTTTATCGGGTGAGGCTGTCACTGGCCAGGTTGTTGGTGTTGCAGGCCACAGCTCCCTGGTTGCCATGGTGACTTGACCTGGATGAGGCTGAGCTCAGCTCAGGAGCATCAAGTGGGGGCTGCAATATGTCCTCTCACTCTCAGCGTGCCACTCGAGGTCGTAGTTGTCCTCTTGCTGAGATGTAAGACCATCCTCCGTGCAAACCTCACAGAGATGGCGGCCAGAACAGTGTTCTAATGACAGCAGGAATTCATTTAGGGTGATAGCCGAAACAGTGTGCCCGTACAGCCACCGCCATCTGGAAACAGGTGGATGGTAACTTGCAAACATGGCCCAGCACCGGCTGCAGGTGTAAGAGTGTCTGCGGCTGGCAGCTGTGTAGCTCAGCTGTGCTCTAGTCAACGACTGAAGTAAATTGGTAGGATGCCATAAATTGCTCTAAGGCAATGTCTGGGGACAACTGAACCACATATTTTTCATTTTGGGCTTAAACGTTCTGACCAGCTGTTCTATCTCCCTGTTGGATTGGGGTGAAATGTAGAACTACAAAAAACCACATACAGGAACATTAGGAATGTGTCAATCACCAACAGCCTAAAAGAATGCAAAAAAGAGACCTGCGATGTCCACATGAAATCTTTCCTGCACCTGTTCCAGTTCTGGCCACAGCAAAAAGAACACACGGGAGCTACCTGGTGGGTCGTGCTTTTCAAAAAGGCAGAAACAAGTTGAACATATGTTCATTTAGCGCTGGTCAGAACACATGGTGACAGGCCAATGCTTTTGTATGAGACACCCCCCCCCCCCCCCCCAGTGGCCAGCATGAAGAAGATGGTGAACCTCCTGATGGAGAGAGGAAGAAATGACTATCCTTGGTGCTGTGTCAGATGTAGATAACAAGAGGACACCATCCTGGACTGAAAACTGAAACCAGAAAGAGAAGTAATTGTGAAGCAGATCCGAAACACATCCAAGGGGCCTCTCAGGCCATCTTGTGTTTTACAAAAGAGGTCACCTGTCATAGCATTGGATTTGTGGATATGGCCATCGCTGTTCGTGAAGTAGTAATGGGAAAACCATCTACTGCCTGTTGAGCCTCCACATCCAGGTGAAAACAAAGCATTTCGTTACGTTCTGTAGGGTGGTTGTGGGAGAGGAAAGCATTGGATAGATTGTTGTTGTACATGGTAAGGGTTCATTACTGGAGCAGATACATTTCCCATGGATGCCTAGACATTAGGGAAGGGATGATTTAATATGGAAGGGATGGCAGCTGTTAAAGTGGAGGTACTGTTGCTTGTTTGTGGGTTTAATATGGACTAAAGTGTGGATGTGGGACTGAACAAGATGAAGGTCAACATCAAGGAAGGTGGCTTAAGTTTTAGAGAGGGACCAGGTGAATTTTAGGTTGGAGAAGGAGTTAAGGCCATGAAGGAAGTTCTGAAGGGTTTCTTCACTGTGAGTCCAGACCACAATGATATCATCTATGAATCTATAGCAAACCAGGGGAGGCAACTTCTGTGTCTTAAGGAATGCCTCTTCCATGCGGCCCATGAATAGGTTAGGATAGGAAGGGGCCATCCTGGTTCCTATAGCTGTCCCCCTGATTTGTTTGTAGATCTAGCCCTTAAAGGAGAAGTAATTATGGGTGAGGATGAAATTAGGCACATGTGACAAGGAATGAAGTTGTTGGGAGACTTTTAGGTGGGCATTGGGAAAGACAATGTTCCAGGGCTGATAGACCACGGGTGTGGGGGATGTTGGTGTAGAGGGATGTGGTACCTATGGTGACAAGGAAGCTTTCAGGTGGGAGGGTCATTCCAGAAAGTGGTTCATGTCTTTGATATAGGCTGGTAGCCTGCAGGTTATAGGTTTGAGGTGTTGGTCTACCAGTTCTGTTGAGGCTTTGAAGCCTGCTATGGTGGGAAGGCAAGATTATTCTCTTTATGGATTTTAGGGAGTAGGTAGAAGATTTGGGTACGAAGTTCAGGTGGAGCGAGAAGTTCTATGGAGGCAGTGGTGAAACCTTGTGAGGGACCTAGGGTTTTAAGGATTTTCTGTAGTTCAGCCTGGATTGAGGGAATGTGGTCATGAAGAACAGGTTTGTAGGTAGAGGTGTCTGAGAATTGATGCAGCCCTTCTGCCACATACTCCTCTCGATCAAGTACCACAGTTGTGAAATGCTTGTCTGCTGGGAGAATTACAATGGAGCAGTCTGCATTCAGCAATTGGATGGCATTGGATTCAGCTGGGCTGATGTTAGGAGTGGTTGATATGTATTCAACAAGGATTGGGAAGCAGTGCTGGATGGAGGAATTTCTTGAATGCCTGCAAGGGATGGTTTTGGGGAGGAACAGGAAGATCCCTTTGGGAGGGATGTCGGAATAGTTCAAGACAGGGTTCAACAGTGGCTATTCTGCCTGGGGGTGTGACTGGGTGGTGATGTGGTATTTCCAGTTGAGGTTATGAGTGAATGAGAGGAGATCCTTGACCAGGGCAGTGTGATTGAATTTAGGTGTGGGGGCAGAAGGTTAAGCCTTTCGGCACGACAGATATTTCTGGAATAGAGAGGTATTTGGAGGAGAGGTTAAGAACTGAATTGGCTTGTTGTATGATGGATCCGAGTGCATTAATTGAGCCACATGCTAAGAGGAGAAGTATTTTATATAGAGAGAGGAGCTGTTGGGAGTCGTGGTTACAAGAAGCACAACATTACTGTTTAAGGACAAGATAGATAAGAGCTATTTAGTAAATGAGTAAAAAAATGGATATGGGCCTAAAATGGCACAAGTGTAGGCTATATATATGGGGTTTAGATAACTCCCATACCTGACCCCTCCAGTATCATTCGGTTCACTCATCTTTATTGCTTGATCTATCCTCTGGTTTTATATATCTTATTTGCCATGGCTCAGTACTAATATACAGCATTTATGACTTCTACAATTCTCAAACATCATCCTCATGACCCAGGTCATGAATTACCTTCCTCTCCTGCTGCCATTACTTTTTTCTTCCTTTCTCTCCTACCTGATGAAGGATCCCTGTTCCAAAAGCTTGTTATTTTCTCATCCTTTTTCTTTCTTTGTGTGACTATCGGTGGTACAGCACAAAGGTAAGTATTGGCCAACCAATCTATCTCTTTTGAAGAATAATTTATCATCTCTGTGGAGAATTTCCATCATTAATCGAATATTTATACAGAAACACAGAAACCATCACAGACACAATAAGGAAGAGGCAATTAAAGCTTTGTGGACAAATTTATAGAACGTATGACAATAGGTTGAGAAAGAAAATTTTCAGTTTCATTTCCAAATTGAAGAACACCACGGGGTGGCTGGAAGAGATAAAAAGGGATTTGAGAAAACTTAATGTCACAGAAGACACTGTACAAGACAGGGAAACTTCAGACTACAGATCAATTCTGCAATATTTCCCATCCAACAACAAAAACTACCAACCTAGGAGGGTGATGTCAATTGAACAAAGGCATGCCATCAGCCAACACATGTAGTAGTACTTGGAAGCTAAGAAGAAAAAGATTGTACCAAAGTCTCGAGTTCTAAGCAGTCTATAATTGACCAAATTCTGTAATAATAGTAATAACAATAAAACTTATGGAACGACTTTAGTATCAGAGAATACAGTGGTTTCACAAATGAAAAGTATTTATTCTACAGAACAGTTAAAAAAAGAGCATCTTTCCTATTGCCTTTTCTTTTTTTGTTAAGCATGTAATATATTTTATCAATAATTGTCATATTTAAAGTCTGTTTAACGTGTGTAATGTTTGCAGGTGTATTATCTGACTCAGAATGGAATGAAAAGTAATTTATAATTATGTATTTAAGCAGGGATAATTTTGAGATAATGACTAATGTAACACTTGAGATCAAATGAGCTACCACTGTTAGTACCAAAGGTCTAAAATTTGTCTTGTAAACACTCGAGAGAAAAAAAAAAAAGCCCCATTTGTCAATCTGTGAATCTTAGTGACTTGTGGTGCATATTACTTGATTATATCTGGATGTGTTTTGACATTATTATAATGAAGGTTGTGTTCCTCAGTATATATGGAGAGAGGAGAAAAACAGATGAACCAAATTTCTGTGTGAGGAAGGCAAGAAAATATACAAGTATAAATAAAAGCTTTTATTGGTAACACTGCATTCTAGTTATAGGGTAACTTTACATAACAATAAAAACAAAATTATTTACACACACTGCTACCCAATAAAGCAGTAAAATTATGTAAGCAAATAGTGCATACATTTAAAAACATGTGCAAATATTTTAAATTGCTCAGCTATTTGACATAAGTCAAACAGATCTACCAGTCAATAACATGTGTTTGTCACATTTGCTTATTAGGCCCTTAACGATAATAATCTCTTGATCACATTTCATTCCAGTATTTTGAAACCTAAGAAATTACATACCAGTTACAAAAAGCCACAGATAATAATAATAATCATAATAATAATAATTTACAGTGCTTGCAATATTTCTCTTAATTTTTTATATTTTCTTTGGATAAGATTTATTGAAATTAAATATGTTAATCCTGAAATAGTAAAATTACTAAAATATAAAGCAGCACAAATTCCATAGAGAAAAATTTGACAACTCAATTTAATGGATACTTTCTCATTGACATTCTACACATTCAAAATATAAGACATTTTATAGTAAAATGCGCATCCTCACAGAAAAAGAGGACTGTTTTTGTCTAGTAATGAACGATGTGCTACTTTCTAAAATGAGTATGGAAAAACTAAAAACTGTCATATGTGACAATTATATGTAGGCAAGAGAAAATCCTTAGAGAAACAGCACTTTATTACTGTGAACAGACTCTGAAAGCTTAACAGCAAAAGCTTAACAATGTAGAACTCAGTTAAAATCAGGAGTGTGGATAATTTTTCTTCTTTAGGGGAGGGGGGGGGGCAGTGGTTGCCTTCTGGTGAGGTTCAGTTTTCAAGTGGACGAAAATTATTTAGATCATTATCCAAAATATCTGCAACTGAACTGCCAAACCATTTCAGTGTTTCAATTTGGAATGGAGGTTGCACCGAGTGTGACTAAAATAAAAGTACATAAAAAAAGCTCCATGGATATAGCTGTGGAGGGGAGACCCCTCCCCATTACCTACACCCTTGTTTGAGACGTCAAAGGTACAACTTGGATTGATGAGTTATTGGTAGGTTTCATGTAAGAAGACCACCTACTTAATTACATGTAAAATGTATATTTGTCCCTAGAAGAAAAATGCACTCAAAACCAGTGGTTCTATTTTTATATACTAATTTGCTTCATAAATGAGACTTGATTTTTTTTTTCACCCTCTTATATATGCCAAGATTGTTACATTTTATCTCTCTCCCTTCACACCTCTTTTCACCACACTGGAAGCACAAAGGAAGTAAGGGATTGGAAGTATATAACCAAGGATGGATGTTTTCATATTACTACAGAGTTCCCCATTTTGGTCATAGTGTACAGTATAGTATCCATACACATAAAATTAACAATTTTTTGTAAGAGAGAAGCAAAACAATTCTAAATGCAATAACTTTATTGAATGAGTTACCAATGTCAGTATGTATTCTCATTTTTGTTTGGAATGTTGGTTTCTACTCCTTAAGTACCCTATTGTCACTAACAAATTAAAATTTAAAAACTCAGGTAATGTAAATAAGTCATACATATGAAAAGGCAAATACATGCTATAAGCTGGTTTTTGTCTTACAGCTGATCAGGATGTGAATTCATAGTAATGAATTTCATGTCATGAAGATGATAAAGTTTCACAGACTGCATCTTATATTTATAACAAAAATTTATTCAATACATTCTGGCTTTTAGCATCCAAAGATGGCCAATGTGCCCAAAGCCAGTAATTATTGTAGCATGAAAAAGTGATTGTGTCAGAAAATACACAAAAATAACAGCTTTATATTCAGTCTTCTGTCAGATACTCTGGGACTGTGTAGTACAAGGTGATAATTGATGACTAATTCAAATTTATGGCCGCAGCGTAGTGATCGAGCGTATTGAAGCACTATGCTGTGATGTGCGAGGCCCTTCCCATCGGGGATTCGAATTATCCCTTGGGCATGGATGTTTGTGCTGTCTTTAGTATAAAATAGTTCATAAGTAGTTTGTAAGTTTCGGGACTGATGACCCCACTGTCCCATAAGCTTTACAAACATTTGAACATTTGATCAAATTTATGAAAAAATAGAATAATAATCTTGACACATAGGGAAAATCCACTACTGCCAAAACAAGGATAAGCCACTGACACTGTTAAAATATTATTGAAATCAGGAAAAAATTAAATGTGTGACAGATAAAAGAAAAAAGTACTCCAAAATGGTGTTAATTAAAAGAAAAGAGCTAAATCTGTAAATAAGTAAAATATTGAAATTAAATGGAAACATATATAATTAACTTTGAATGATGATGTAGAAAGAAAATGTGAGAAAGGAAGAAATTGATTTTGATGGTGAACAGTTATTTAAGACCTATCTGTTATACCATGATATCAGATATTACTAATGTTGAATCTGACTGTGGCTATCCAATCTCTTATTCCAGTTAATATATCACATAAAGAGTTCTTACATAACATTTTATACATCTAACAGATCTCAATACTTGTGTATGTAACACTGGCATATATAACACATAGAAAAGCAAAGGCACTAAATCACAGACGAGTTCACAGAAAAAGGAAAGATGATTTACTAGCTTTAGTATATGACTCCTGTTTTAAACTAAAGTATAAGAAAGAAAGACACACACACACACACACACACACACACAAAATAGCATAAAACAACACTGCCCCAACAAAGTGTTACATGGAATGTTCACAGACACTGTGTAGGTACAAAGGCACATACATGTGAAGTGTGGTGGTCGTGGTTGTTGTTTGTTTGTGTGTGTGCGTGTGCGTGTGTGTTTTTGAGGAGGGGGGGGAGGGGCAGTGTTTAAACACTCCATCCCAAAAAAGGATTTATCTGAAATCTTTCTTCTTTTTTTGCATTTTTGAGGGGTGGGGTGGGGGGGGGGGGGGTGGCAGGGGCAGTGTTTAAGCACTCCCAAAAAAGGATTTATTTAAAATCTTCTTTCTACTTTTTGCATTACCTGTACCTCTAGCCTTTATAATTTCCATATTTGTAGATATGAACAGAAACTTCAACTGTCTGCTAAATTCTCCGCCCTTGTACAGTTTACCAGGTTAATTGATA
This sequence comes from Locusta migratoria, assembly GCA_026315105.1. Classification (NCBI taxonomy): domain Eukaryota; kingdom Metazoa; phylum Arthropoda; class Insecta; order Orthoptera; family Acrididae; genus Locusta; species Locusta migratoria. The sequence goes on from CM048750.1 coordinate 253,255,041, forward strand.
AATCTGCTATTTGTGTAACATAACTATTCCAGATTTTTCTCCTCAAAGCTGTATCCCTGCAACCTCACAAAAATTGTTACTAAAACTTAGATAACAAGGTAGATCTTTAAAAAAAAAAATCAAGAGATATAACAATTTTTCATAGTTTTGTCTATAGTCTGTCAAATTTGTGATGTTTAGAATTTACAAAATGAAACTGTCTTGCCACCAGGTTTCATACTGGATTACTGTCTAGATTAACTAAGAAAAATGCCAACCACACACCCAAAATGGATTGAAGGGCGGAGCACAGCAACACAAAACAAAAAACAGCTTTTGAGCATTTAGCTCTTCTGGCAATAGCACACATACATTCACAAACACCAAAATGTGGGGGAGTCTGTGTAGCTGTATGCTACTTCTGAAAGCACAGCTAATATTACAAAGCTAGCCAAATGCAGTTTCCTGCTCCACATATCACCTGTTTTATGTGAGTGGTTGGCATTCCCATATTTTACATATTGCTCCAGCAAGGAATTTCCATTGCAGAATAATGCTCTGAAGACACATGATCATAGTAGGAGCTCTACATCTATTCATGCTGATGATAAACTCATCACTGTAATCAGTGATTCATTGTATTATTTTATTTATCATCAAGACCTAATGTCAAGTGACACTTTATGTATCTTCTATAGTTAGACATGGATATGGTGACAGAAAATGAACCAATGTAATCAGACTGTTTAATTTTACTTTTCTGATGATGGATAATACCAAAATTGGTAAAGTTCTAAATATAATAAACAGCTGATGGTTGACAATATGCATTTTTAAAATACATTATATACTTTAATAATGCTGAAAACTATCATCTCATTAAGAAGGAAATATCAGATGTATTTAAATGCTGGAATTTATGCAAAAAGGAGTTAAATTTGTTATCTTCCCTTGGGTGAAATAAGCTTGTGTGATTAGCTGTAATGATATTCTAGGTCACACAGTTGAAGAAGAGACAAGAAATATGGTAGGAAACAGGCAGCAAGAATAGAAGTAGATATTAAGCCACAAAAGGAAGAGCTCTGTGCAGGTCACTTGCTTGATTTTTTTTAACAGCTAAAATCAAATTTAATATATGTGCGTGTGTGTGTTTATGTATTATGTAGACTACTTCCTGTTTATGTGGGATATAAACAGATGCATAATAATCTAATAACTTTCCTTTAAATATCACAAATGACAAGTAATTATGACGGTTCTCTTACACAAATGAGTGAAATTTTGTTATCTGTTGCAATGCAAGGTAGCAGAACTCTGGACGAACTCTTCAGATATACTCCACCAACATAATGAACACCCTGTGTGTAGATAACATACTGTAACAGTAATGATTTGCAATGAATAAAATTTACTAATGTGACATTTATTATATGATGAATACAAAAAAGGATTACTGTTTTATCAGCCTCACAAATAAACAATGTTGAAAAAGCAATTGTTAAAAAGAAAACACCAGAGGAAAAAAATCTCACCATTAGAAGAATATCCTAGTTTTGCATCATAAATTAAATTGCTCATTGGATAGGAAAACTGTAAAGACTCATTATGTAGGACAATTTATTTGGTATGTATCATACACACACACACACACACACACACACACACACACACTATATGAAAGAGATGAAGATATTTCAATACCCACTGCTGTTTATTTGGAGGAGGATGTTAAGAGGAATTTCAGATGTCAGTACTGCATGAAGAGAGGAGTCCGAGAAGTAATGATTTCACAAAAAATACACACACTGCAATTAATTATGAAAACTATACTTTGTGTGTCATGTTATGCCAGTTCATTTCAGCTACCTAGTAAGTAAACATTCTCCTTCCATCTAATGCAAAGTTAACTTACACCTTGTTTATAATATGAATTAAGATATTAAAACTTTATTGCTGCATTTATCTTTGTAACACTAATAGATTGCAATGAAAATATTAATAATTCAGTTGTTGTCAATATACCTCCACTTGACATGTTAATCTCTCATAAAACTGTGTTAAATTATGACTTACTGATAGATGGCATAAAAGCAAATTGATGTAGTTTATAAGCTGTACCAACTATATACGTGATAGAAGTAAAAAAGTATTTTAGGCAAATGGAAATGTTCAAAAGGGAATGAGACATTACAAATGAGAAACTTCAAAACTTGGTACGCTTTTAAAACATTGTTATATTTTATATTGAAAAGTAATGCAGCAACAAAATTTAAAAGTAACTTTAAAAAAAAAAGATAGTATGAGGTAATGAATAAACAATGCTAAATGCAGCATTGGAACAATAGTTTCTGCCTTCATTCTTGTTTATGAATTTATACTATAAAAAGGTGAAAGCTACATATCTAATTTGAGCCAAATGCCAATTGCAACTTCTAGATGTATAATTTTGAAATTACAATGAATAAAATAACTGAATGATGTAAAGAAACTGAAGTTAACAACTGTGTATTAAAGGGCAGAAACTAAAGCATAATTAACAGAATAAAACATATATTTTTCACATTTGTAAAGGGTTCTCCCAAATAAGTTCAGATAGACAAAATATGTATTCATGTACTAATTGCTATAGTATTACACTAGATAGAAAGAACAGAAGCACTTTTCTTAAAATGACTCCATGAGTGTGTGTTTCCCAAATATTTCCAATAAGTAAAGAGAGAATTTTATGACCACAACAAATAATTCCCAACTTCCCTGTGAGTTACTTCCAGAATAGCATCTTAAAAGTAATTAAGTCACAGAGAAGAAATTTCTTACATTGCTAGCAATGAGCAAGAAGTCCTGAAATAGAACAAGGGCCACTAATGACTGTACAAGTTATGTCTATATTAAAAGCTGCAATAAACAGCCAGCATAACTGCCACTACTTTTAAAATTTTGTACTGCACCGCATTAGCTAAACAGTACATGTGTTTTGACATTATTAACAGACCATTGCAAAAAGTGGACGGAGACACATTACAAGACTGCAGACCTTCATTTTATATTGCTTAACAAGCCTGTAACATGGCTCTTGAGTTTGAAATTCTAACACTGCACAAAGGACTGCAATCAACATAAACAATGTACAGAGCACAATGTATCTATCTTTTTATTTTGCCGATGATAAGCCACTTATTTTAGCCTTATAGAAGATTTGCGGTGTTAAAATTAACACAAAAATAAACTATTGCTTATTATTAAAATTTTAACAGATTTGTTTCCAATAAATATGATGTTCATATTTTAATATACATGAAAGCTACTTTTACTGAGCCCTGCATGGTATCACATGAAATACTCTGCTCTTTAATATGAAATTAGTTTATTTCAAAAGGAATTTTTAGTTACTGTTACTAAAATCCCACTAAAAATAAAATAGTCAAATGCAATTATAATCTTTACATACCATATTTCATAATAGAGAAAATCATTATGTGAGAATAATATTTGACATCATAAATCTAAAAATCACAAGAATTGTCTTTTGATGATATAAATATATTTTGTACTGTAACCACTGTGCTTTTCGTGTATCTTTCAAATTGCAAAAGCAAATTGAAATTAAAATTCAATATAAGTCTGTGCACAAGCAAATAGTTCACAATTTTTGTTATTTTCCATCTTTTCGACTTTCTAACTACTATTAAACAAATATAAAATATTTCATGTCTATACACATTATTTACAATTAATAAATTAAAAGGGATAAAATAAAAGACTCAGTGATAATGTGGCAATTTCTGGCACTCAAAATTGCAAGTGCAAGATTTTTGTACAAGAAATACTGGCAAATATTAGCTTAAACTGACAATTCAATCCAAGATTGTAAAACACAGCACCAATAGTTACCTAGAAAATGTTTCAAAAACTTAATTTTGAAACAAAAGCTATCTAGTTTAGGGAGGTAGTTAAATAGATAATAAAAATTATATAAAATATATTACATCCTATAAATTGAGTATTATCAGTGGTATCACATATACTGTGTATGAAAGATGGAAAAAATACCGAGTCCAACAGTAAATGTATAATACATCCACAGCCATTGTCGTTTATTTAATTCACCCCTTGTATTAATATTTGTAGTTAATCACATACTCAACTAAAAGGTCTTTATGTATCTGTATATAAACTACGATTGATCAATGCTTCCCTGAGGTGAACATTCATCTTCTACTTCTGGTATTACTGAATCTTCCTCTAGTCTCTTCCGCTCCAATAACAGTTCCTGGCGCTTCTACAAAAGCATGAGACATATATTAAGATAAAAATTTAAAAATTATATTGTACTAGAACCTTCACAATTTAATAAATGAACAACTTTCCACAGTAACTACAACTCACAGCAACATATAGCCAATAAAACATGAATCTTTCTGACATATTACAACTTAAAACATAGTCTTAATCTGCCACAAAGTTTATATCAGTGCACATTACACTATAAAGTGAAAGTATCATCATGGAAAGAATGAAGAAAATGCTAGACTTCCATGAAAAAGTGATACAACAATATTATTTGATGAGACTAGGTATGTTTACTTGTGAAAGCACTAACCTGATCAGTGAGGATCACTATTCGACCTTCAACACGGGGTGTCAGCTGACAGGACTCCTGTTCTAGATCATCAAGACTGGCTCGTCTAGTCAGGCGGTTACGAGGTTGAGGGGGTGGACTTGGAGAGTGTCGAGGGCCTTCACCTGAACCCACATCTACAGTAGTTGAGCGGCGGAGAGGTGGAGGTCCATCCAGTTCACCACCATCTAACATTTTTACTAGACTGTGTCTGAAAGCACAATGGATCCAATTAAGCACTGTTTATTGATGCAATATGACATAAAATTCTTAAACACTAGTTAAACAAAAATAAAAATAGAAAAGAGATGACTTACCAAAAGGACCGGCTTGTCGAGAGAAACAAATAAATACACATACAAGCTTTCGCCACCACTGGCAGCTTCTTCAGGAAAAAGAGGAAAAAAGGAGAGGAAAAGGGAAGGATATGGGTTTTATTTTTTATTTATTTTTTATTTGTTTCTCTCGACGAGCCGGTCCTTTTGGTAAGTCATCTCTTTTCTATTTTTATTTTTGTTTATCCCACCGGGAAAGTTTCCCTCTATAATTTTCGTTTCATCAATTTGAATTAAACACTAGTTACCTGTTTAACACAGATATGGCATGGTGACTAGTAACACTTCACTACAGCTTACATTTCATTTCACTCAAATGCAACAGCTACACCTTTTAATGTAAGTAATGGTCTAATTTGTTGCTTCATGTTAAATACTACACAAAAATATTATACTCTCCATGAAGACATGTAAACATTTGGTCACTGATGCAAGAATGTAATATAATCAATACAATCTTTATCAACAGTGGGACCATTATCAGTAACTATATTTATTTTCTGCTAAATGTTTAAATGTTTGTTAAGCTTAAGGGACTTAACTGCTGGGTCATCAGTCCATAAACTTACAAACTACTTATGAACTATCTTATACTAAAGACGACACAAACATCCATACCCGAGGGGGAATTCAAACCCCCGACCGTAGCGACCATGCAGACTGTGACTGGTGCGCTTGGCCACTGTGGCCTTGCCTTATTTTCTGCAAAATAAGACAGAAGTACGCCTCGAGGTAATATCACAGCTGCTACTGATTGAAAACTATCAATTTTTATATGTCAGTAACACAAACTGACAGGAATAATTTATTGTAAATGAAGAATAAACAAAAGAAACACAGTCTAGTGATTTGTTTGTGAAAACAGTATTGTTCTTGTTTATTAGGATAACAAGCATAAAATTGTATTTTCTTCTTTGTTGCACCTAAACAGATAGGGTGCGGTTTAAAGTTGCCTAACATTTAATAATTATAAGCCTCTATTAAAATTACTATGCAAATGAAATTTTAGAAGTGTCTCAAAATTGTATTGAAATATATGTATGATGTGAATGCTAGAGATCTAAATGTACTAAAATTCTTTAGGTTTAGGAGCACACAACAAAGCAGTCTTTAGTGAGTCTAGAATTTGCGCAGTAGTAACAGATTTGTCATGTAAACACAACCCGCCTCCCCACTCTATTCCTAAGATGCATCTCATTATTCCCATGTAACCCATCCCCACCACCATGACGTAACGTTCCTATCCCCTCTCCTCTCCCTTCCCCTACTCTCCCGTCTTTGATTCGCCACAGAGCGTGATTCGAAGTGCGGCAGCTGGAGGTGATGGTTGTATGACTGTGTTGTGTGTCTGTGTGATTGCATGTGTGTTCTTTTTTCTGAAGAAGGCCATGGCTGATAGCTGAAAGTGTTGTATGTGTGTGTCTTTTGTATGTGCCTGTCGCAGCTCGTCACCATGTCTTTGCAGTGAGTTGTGTGTATGTGTATGTGTGTGTGTGTGTGTGTGTGTGTGTGTGTGTGTGTGTGTGTGTGTGTAGATATATATATATAAATAAAAATAGAAAAGAGATGACTTACCAAAAGGACCGGCTCGTCGATAGAAACAAATAAAATAAATGTACATGCTATTAGGAGATGCTATTGGATTCTCCTAATAGCATGTACATTCGTTAAGCAACAATACTAAAATAGACCAGAAGAAGGGCACTCAAGTGCCCGAAACCAGTCATCTAAAATAAATAATCACAAGCAACTGGTTGCTGAATTTTATTAATTTATAACCTGAACAGTTGCTGAAATGGATAAATTACTTCATTTTCAATTCTGTAACAAGATTGGGTGGAAAGAATAATGCATCCTCTGAGTTTATTTACACAGTGGATTCATCTTTTATGACAAATTTTGTTATTCTGTCAATATTTAATTGAAAATTGATATTTACTAAAAGCTTACATGAACACACGAAACCAGTCGTCTAAAATAAATAACCACAAGCAACTGGTTGCTGAATTTGATTAATTTATAAGAATTGAAAATACTCGTGAACAATAATTACATAAATGCCAGGAACAGTTCCTATTAATATTTTTCAAGTTATTGTGATGAGTGTAATATTCATTGTTGCTTTTCATATTTAAGCATATTTTCAGTTATTAGTAATGTATATGAATGTTTAAATGTTACTAAAAGGCGACGTCATATTTAAGCTTGTTTTATAGAATATGAAATGCTGTTAAGATTAAGATAGCTGATTATAAATGTAATATTTTTATGTTTATAAAAACTCTAACAATGCAGGGCACTGCTGAGAATAGTATACAAAGGTGGCCTGTAACAAGTTGTAGAGGTGCAGTTTTTAACCTCATATCAAGGCAGTCACTATGCCTTTCAGCACATTGATATTTCATTGTTAAAAGTGATTATTGTGCATATGCAAGTTTATTTAAAGTGTTTGATTAAATTACTGATTCAAACCTACCTGGTGTTGCTCTATGTAATTTGAGACAACTGAAGTTGTTGCTGCAAGGCTGCAAATCCAAATGCTGAGTTGCAAGAAGTTACGCTAAGGGCCAAGATAACAAGGTAAGGCTTTATTTTTATTTGCACCACTGAGAATTTTGTGGAGGAGCTAGGCTTGAGATCTGTTGCAATTAGTGAAGGAATGAGCAGGCCTAGTTATGTCGCAAGTCACTCATAATGAGCCTATATGATAATTTGACTTCAATCTTGTTACAAATTCTTACACTGAGGTATTTGTGTTACGTTAACTGATGTTAAATGTGACTTACTGGTTTTGTTTGTGAATTGGTTTAATGATTAGAGGAACCAAACTACAACATCATCAGTCCCTTCTAATGGAAGCTCAAGGAAAGAAAGCACCAGTGTCCTATGAAGGTCAATAAAGGCTACTAAAAGAACAAGGAAGAAGAAAAGGAGGGAAAGAGAAAGGCGGGCAACATTCCCCATCTAAGGAGCAGTTGAATGCTTGCAGAGGCAGGGTGAGGCACTTACCAGAAGAATTCTACCTAAAAATAGCTGGGAAAGACCAGCAATGCAGACAGGGTGAGAGAAGCACAAAACAGGTAATAATATTAACAACAATAACAATAATAATAATAATAAATAAAATAAGTCATAAGGCAAGTCCACTAACACCAGATGTAGCAAGTTAAGAAGACTAAAGAGTCTGCCACAGGGTGGCAAGGTTAGGACAGACTGGAAAAATGTGGACCACCACCAAATGGGAACTGCACTGACAGTGGGGCAGGTTCTTGTGGCAATGGAGGTGACTATGAGTCAGCCATGTACAGGCAATACAGAGCAGACAAAAGGTGATAAGTTGTTGTGGGAGGCCCACTTTAAGCACCTTCTTAATTTCTTTGTGTTCTTTATCATCCGTAGTAATTTCGTCGAAGTCAGACTCTATGATTTCATGTTCCAGACTCCTAGAACTTCCTGCTAAAATGCCAAATTAAAAGTCTGGTTCCAGCACAGCCATCCTGAGTTGGCTTGATGGTAGCCAGTTTTGCCAGCCTGTCACTGAGTTTATTATCTAAGATTCCAAAGTGTCACAAGGTCCAGACGAGACAATAAAATGACGAGTCACTACAGATGAGGAAGGACTCACAGGTGCAGGAATGGGTATGCTCAAGTGTATGAGAGAGAAAGCTACCAACTCCACAGTGAAAACACTGCAGATACGCAGTGAAGAGTAAAGTTCAGTTTATACTGTGTGAACATAAGCTAATTCAAACCATCAACCATTGAGCCATAAGTATAGACACTTCTGAATGATGGAACATGGGTGGAGAAAAATTGGCAGTGGAGGGTTTCAGACCTTGTGAAAGATCAAGACAAGAGATGTGGTTTGGGGATACACCAAAGAGTGAACCTGGAGGAGAGGTGACAGAAGGAAAAAGTTGGAGTTCTGAGAGACAGGATCAGACACATAATGTGATCATACTCACAGACTTAGGTCACCACTGTCAGGATGATCTTCATGTCCAAAAAAAGGTAGTGTGGATGTTCCAGGGTACAAAAGATGTGTAGTGCATATGCAATGAACTCTTGTTGGTACTAAACCTGCATTGGTAAAACCCTTGCCTCCATTAGAAGGCTAATCAAGAAGGCTCCAGTTGTAAATCATATCTCATAATGTTGGATTGGGTCCAGTATCTGTTGCATTGATAGTGACACTCAACAGTATGCAAGACTCATGTACTCTAAATAAGACTGGACCGATGCTTTGTACAAGTGCATCAGAATGGAGTGGTCCACCCCACCATTGGTGTTGCTAAAGCATGGAAGAACAGTGAGGTGTGACCAACATGTCCACTTAAGTTGACAAAATATGGGGATGCCATGTCAACCAGGCATCAAACTCCAGTCCCAAAAACCATTAACAGTCCACCCCTTTGAGAATCTGGCCATCAAGATACAGATCTGGATTGGGGTGGGCTGTATGACAATGAAAGAAATGCGCAACAAAGGTCTTGGCAGCTAAGAACTGGAGGCCATCACTAAGAGCCCAAGACTGAGTTTTATTTATTGCTCCCTGTAATTAGTGTTCAGCAATGTCCATTGTAGATGGACAAGGTAAAAATCATCGTATACAAAGAGGGGACACTTATGCACCACACCAGCATCAGATCATTTATAACTATAAAAATCAGGGAGACACCCAGAAAAGAACCTTGTGAAACCCCATTGTACTGCTGATGGGAACTACTGCGGGAGGTACCTGAAAAGTACGCAATGGAAGATTGTTCTGGATGAAAAATGAGAGTGATTCAAGGACACTTCACTACTGTAGAGTGGCAAGTTTGTGGTATCATAAGCTTTATAGGTTGAAGGAGACAGCAACTATGAGTTGGTGCTGGGCGAAAGACATTAGAAAAGCAAACTTCAATTGCACTGAATTATCTCCTGTAGAATGATCTTCGCAAAAACCACTCTGGGTTAATGTCAAAAGGTCTCAGGAATCAAAGATGTAATAAAGCCTGTGACTCACCATATGCTCAAGTAATTTGCTGAGGGAATTGGTGAACTGATTGGATGATAGCTGTCCATTTGAAGAGGTGACTGCTCAATTTCAAAACCAGAATATCATCCCTTTCTTGCTAATGGCAAAGAAATTCCCCCTTGTTTTATTCACTAACACATACGCAAATACAACATAGCGTGGGCATGCAACGGCTTTGCGAACACCTGTGAGGTAAGCTCGTACACAGTCAACAACACACTGAGGCATCAGCGGCACTGTTTTATGTCAATAGCACGTTGTGGCGAGCGCTGGCTTTTGGCACAGTTTCCTGCGGCGCACTCTCGCGGCCGATGTCCAAAGTAATTGCTCAGCTTTGCTTGCCTCTGCATCTTACAGCATTCCTTCTCCTCTGGGGAAGATCGGAATCAAGAGATGTCCATGGCATCATCATATGCCTCTGACTGAGGTGGCAGGCTGGCACCATTGTGTAAGGCCTGAACTACTTGGGGCATTGGCAATGTCAGCGCCCTTCCCCCAACAAGCCATATTGCAGGACTGGTGATTGTGGCTCAGACTCCATCTCCACCTCGGGCCCAGGTCCTGGTGACAGGGGCTCCAAAGGTAGTGATGTGGCAGAAGAAGACAGATCTCGTGTGGGTGGTGACTGTACCCACAACGGTATAGGTCCCCCACAGGAGGAACCTGGTTCAGCCCCTGGCTGAGGCAGACAACTTGCAGGTAGTGAAAGGAACCCCTCTTCAACATTTGGACAGGGTAATGGAGCAGACTGTTGCGGGAGCTTCTGTTAGGTGATGGCGGTCTCCTGCTCTTCCACACACACAGGCGCAGCTGGCCATGATGACGTGCACAGATACCGTACTCTGTGCCTATGTAGCAGAGATGGCAGCCGCAGCATCTGATGACGATCACAGGGATCCATTTTGGCCGAGATCCAAACCATCCCGCCCAGACAGCCAATCCTGGTTGGAAGCGAGAGGACGGAAGCATGGGCAAATGTCCCTGAGTAAGGGGCTGCTGGCCGTGAAGGAGCTCTGCAGGACTCTTGTCGCAGAATGGCGTGAACTGATTGGACAAGAGAAACTAGTCGAGTGCAACATCTGAAGGGTACTGAGCCACATATTTTTTCAACTGTGTCTTGAAGGTGCAAACAAATCTCTCAGCCTCCTCATTCGACTGTGGATGGAAAGGGAAAGGGGGGGGGGGGGGGCGAGGACGTGGCGGATACCCTAGGCATTGCAGAAGGAGACAAACTCATGTGACACGAACTGAGGGCCATTGTATAACATGCACATGCTATGTTATAATTGCGTATGTGTTAGTGAATACAACATTGGCGACGAGTGTGATATTGTTCTCCGCGTGTTTTTTTATTCTTAAGTGGTTGTTCGTCTTCACTCAATGAGGCCTTCAATGCGTGACAGAGCTGCAATAGTGGCCGTGGCAGATGCTGACAGGCAACGGGAACGTATGGGAACAAAGAGGAGGCATCGATAACGAGTAACCAATAGGCGTTAAGGAAGGGGCTCGCAAAATCAGCAGAATCAATGTGCAGGCGATCCCAGGTCTGCGATGGTTGAGGACATGGGGCAAATGTCACTCGCGGAGAGGCTTGATGTTGTGCACAGAGCGAGCAAGAGGTAACCATACCAGAAACATCACCAGCCAGACTCGGCCAAAACACATGACAGCGGGCCAAAGCCTTAGTACGAGATACCCCCCAATGATCGGCGTGGAGCAGCTTCAGGACCTCTGTGTGGAGGGCCGATGGTATGACAATGGCTTAAACCATAGAGTTCTGTGGCCCATGCCCGATAGGACTGCTGTGGCTGCTTCCTGCAGCAATAAAACTCAACATGGGCAGCTATCAGATGAATCCGTTTGTGGTAATATTGTGTAAAAAGGTTGCACATTTGATTGAAAGACAACGGTGAAGGATCCTGCAAAGGTGCAAGTTGGCAAAGGAGCTGATACATATGAGGTGACAGCCATGGCAGGAATAATATGTGACACAAGGTGACATCAGACCAACCAAATGTGTGAAAATGTTGTCTTAACAGCTTCTCATAGGCGTCCCACTCTTCTACGGTCTTGTTGTACACCAGATAAGGTGGTGGATACGTCAGAGGGGGTGTTGGGGATGAAACAACCTGCGGGGTGGACGGAAGGTGTGACCCACTAGACAAGGCTGAAGCAAGAGATTGCAATACCTGGTATTGAGTGTGAATCACCGAAGCAAAAATCTCTTTTTCTTCAATGAGGCATCTTAGAATATCTTTGGAAGTACCAATAGTCATTGTGTGAAGATGAACAACCACTTCAGAATAAAAAACACGCGGAGAACAATACCACACTCGTTGCCAATGTTTTATTCACAAACACAAGGTAGCATGGGTGTGCACCGGTTCTGCAAACACCCGCAAGGTAAGCTCGTGCCTAATCAACAACACACTGAGGAACGCACACACACGCGGCACTGTTAATGTCAATAACTCAGGCGTGGCGAGAGCTGGCGTTTCCCGTGGCGCACTCTCACGGGCAACGTAATCGCTCCACTTCGCTTGGGACTGCGTCTTACAGCATCCCTTGGTCCACAGACAGTGAGAAAGTGCTTCTATATGACAGTAGCTACTCACCAATAAATGGTGGAACATTTGGTTGTGTATCCAGTACGGTCAAGGGGACATGTCAAGGTATTGAACACAGGTTCTGGTGAACTCTCACTGGCTAAACAGGGCAGTTATAATGCTCCATGTGGTGGGGTCAAAAGATAAACAGTAGTTTCAAATGGTGTTTAGGGTCCAGAATAGTGAGGATAACAACATTCAGGGAAATTCCGGAGGCACATGTGGAAGGACGGCCAAAAATATACCTGATGTTTGCTCAAATCTGTGAAGAAACAGTTTTCAGCTCTATGACAATGACATATTGTTCAAAACAAATCCATTTCTGGAATTTAAGAAGATAATAGGCTTGAGCTTAAAGCCACTTAATGGTCAGGGGGAGATCAGGTGTTATTGATACTAAAATGGGTTACAGATATTTTCTTGATTCAATCCACTGCTCTTGAGATTCTACATTAACACATTTTCTGTAGACTTTAGGTCTGTAATTCAATATATTAAAAATCTAACTCTTGTTGTCCTGATAGCCTATGAAAAGCAGTATTTTATTAGGCAGTTATCTACAGCAGGGGCTGTTATTCTTTTTCCTTAATGGTTCCACAATAACAAATATTTGTAAGTTCTACATACTGATAATGATAGGAGGTGGTTACCTTAAGGTGCAGATCCTTATTTTTTGTTATGCAAGTAATGTTTGAAAATTTTGTATACAATTTATATACATATTAGAGTTTTCCATATTGTAATCAAGATAATGTGTCCAATCTAAATGGTCCACTGTCAATTCAATTGAGCAGCTCTCCACACTACTCTATCTTGTACAAGAATTTTCACATGTGTATTAACTACTGGAACAAAGGTCCCCTTGAATCTATTTACTGTAGTAAAGCTTCGATATCCGTCCACAATTTTTACTGCATACACACTTCCATCAATTACCACATTTAATATTATTTCTTGATTCCTCAGGTTTTGTCCTATCAACATATTCTTTCTTTTCTCAGATTGTGCTATAAAACTTGTTTCTCCTCAAATCAGTCTAATAGTTCATCAGTTACTCCACCGACAATTTACTCTACAGCACTCTTGAAAGCTGGGCGACTTAAAAAGTTGCATTTAATTGACAGTCATTGGGAAAACTAAATGAATGATGAGAATACATGAACAACAATTTATTTTTATAATAATTAGATGATAACTAATTCAGGTTGATTATATAATTGCTATTTACATTAATAAAATTACACTCCCCAAATATTACAAAGTTTATGACACAGATTTTCAGATTTCTTAATCCATATACCTTGTTCTTTTGTTTGAATGAAGAAACTGTATGATTTACAGACTACCTTTAGCTTGTAGAGGATAACTAAATGAAGAGATATATGCCACACAGAATGAAGTCGAGATCACAGTCAGGAGCAGCATTGGCAGCACTTCCATAGCACATACCGTTTTGACTTTTACAGTACAAACTGATCTGTTAACATTCACCCATCCACCTGCCAAGCACCATTTGAAACATTGATCATCTGCAATGGAGATTTCACTTTTGTTAAGAATGTGTCATTAGTTTTACAATAAAACTGATCCATTATGTTCACTTATCTACATACTGAGCCCCATGATATAATTAAAAAATACTGATCACTTGAAATACTGATCATTTGCAATGGAAATTGCTACACGGTGAAAATTTAATGCTTTATTATGTTTCTTGTTGGAAAATGGTTGGCTCAGTTGGTACAGATATACAAACAATTAACTTGAACTGCTTTGTCCTGGCCTGCCACTTGGCAAGTGTTGCCAACATCGCAGTGACAACACATGTAAGTACAGTATGCTGTTGCCTGTGATTTCGACTTTTTCCCTACGGAAGTAGTTAAACAAAAAATCTGAAACATTACCTTACCTGCGAGATAATGTGACAAGGCTTTGTCGGTGTTTAGAATGTCGCTTGGTTTTACCCAGGCGCATATTTATAGCATGAAAGTGATTCTGAATTGCCAAACCCAATTCAGGACATTCATCTTCATCTACCTAAAATTAAACATTAAAAGTTAATATACTATGAGTGTAACATTTAGCACTAATATATGCGGTTGTCATCAGTGTAGAATCAATACTTCATTTTCAAAATAAAAATAAAAATTATAAAACTATGTGAAGCAACTAATATATTTTCCATTTTAGTTCAAAGACAAGATAGCAATTAAAAAGTAGTGCTAAGTCGCAACTATCTAACACTAGAAAAGTCCAGGATGGAATGTCAATAATATAATTTGACTACATTGCGATTCACCGTTAAAATGACCACGTCTCTGGCTGTTGTTGAGCTGTAGCAGCAGGTGACAGTGGTCATGCGTGCCTGTGTTTTGGCTGTGTGACTGTGTGTGTGTGCTCTCTTTTTCTGATGAAAGTAGTGGGCAAAAATTTAAGATGTGTATGAGAGATTTTTGTTTTTATATGCCACACTGCAGGTCTGAGATCATCTTTTCATGGGAACTAATTTGAATACAAATGATATTTCTGTAAACAATGGAAGGAGTAAACTTTACTGGTACAATCATATAGTTCAGAAACTGATCTACAAGAAATACATAAACAAAACTAAAAATTCTCTGAAGATAATCATCGAAGACTCAATAATATTTTCAGTCTTTCTAGAAATTTTATGAGTGGATCAAATAACGATTTTTCAGGTGTGCTTCCAGTAGCCTATATTATTTCGGCTACTAACCTTTCAGCCATTCTGAAGCTGTACCCCTAGAAAAATTATTAAATAACTTTATACATTATAAAATATAATTAGGATAATTTGCAACTATCTGCAAAGACATTTGTCAAGCCTTGACAGGCACATAAAAAGACATATACATGAACTTAGCTTTTGGTCACAGCCTTCATCAGAAAAAGGCCACATACTCTAATTCATACAATCACACTTCATACAAACACAACCGTCACCTCTGGCTGCTGTATTCCAAGAAACACAACCATCACCTCTGGCTGCTGTATTCCAAGTACCTGTAATGCTCTATGGTAACATTTAGGAGGGTGGTAGTTGGGACAGGAAATATCTAAGGTTGTGGAAAAGATGCATACAGCACAAACTTATGCTGCTCTCTCACAGGACCTGAAAATGCACATGGATGAGGAACTGGGGATGTCACAATGTGGAATTCCACTACCCTGAACAGTGTGAAGTGAAGGATGTTGCATGTTAGATTTTTACTTCTTGGCGTAGAACATGGCCAATGAGATGTGACTTGGTTTTCACGTGACAAGTATGACTTTTGAGCTGTCATATTGCTAACTGAACTCTGCATTTTGTGCCTCTTTCATTGTAGTGAACACTGCATGAATATTAGCTCTTTAAAGCATCAGAAAATTTAGGAACTTTTGAAAATGCATTATTTTAGATATGACTGGTTACATTAGAATTACTGGAAACTCCATACTGATAGCTTTAGATATTATCATATTTAACATTTGTTGGTGTTATAATTTGTGTACCATGAAAGAAGATCATTACTATGTTTCATTATAATTCCATTCCATGAAAGGAGTGTCCTCGTAATTCTATGACATAAATAACAAATTACAACACATTTTAGGTACTCTTATTCTACTCTTTATAACATTTCAGGTCAGCATAGTGCACTGGAGAAATAGCATAGCTAGTACAAGATGCATCTGAAAAGTTCAGTGAATGGTCTCAGGAATGATAGGAAACAAGAGTTAAAAACAAAATATCTTTACTGGCATTCAAAATAATCTCCATTGGCTAAAATACAGCCAATGGAAATTGTCAGCAAATGCATCTTTTGGAATCACTCAAAGGAGGAAGGTGGAAGCTTAGGGTTTAATGTCCCATTGACAGCGTGGTAATTAGAGACAGAACTTATGCTCAGATTTTTGGGGTAGGATGTGGGAGGAAATTGGCCGTGCCCTTTGAATCACTCAAAGCACTGAAGTTCATGCATTATTGTATCTCTGCAACTGTTGGTATCTTCAACTTATCTGTATCATTCTCAAAGACAGCCACCAATCATCTACAAGCATCTGTCACACTCATTCAATGTCGTTGTGGACTGTGATTGTAGATGGTCGACCCAAATGTGGCTCATCCTGAACAACTTCCTTTCTGTTTCTCAACCACTCAAACACACACTTTTTGCTCATTGCTTCAACACCATACACTTGCACTAACATTCCACAGGTCCCTGACGCCATTTTGCCTAATTCGAAACAAATCTTGATGTTAAAGCATTGCTCCATTTTGCACTCCATGTTGCAATGACACTAGTTCTCACACTGACCCTGTTAGCTGGATTGCAGCATATACGACCACTTCACTGCAGTGCTTTGCATGATAGGGGGCACTAGTTGACATGTCTCTCAATGTGTATGTGCGAGCACCTCAACCTTGCCAGCACGGTTTGTAAAGTATGGGGCCAATTTACAGAATTTTTCAGATCCACCTTGTAGTTTCAAAAGCAGCAGAGCATTATTTATAGGTGTATTGGTTTCACATCTAGCTAGCTACTTTTAATTTCTTTTTTCTTTTTTGTTTCCTAAACATTTATGGTTTTTTCTTGATAATCTATATATATATATAAAGCAGTGTGTCCGTAAGTTTGTTTGTGTGTATGTGCTGCATACAAATTTATAGTTTAGTTCAAATCATTATGAAATTTTGTACATATAAGTTTCAATCCATGAGGACGGTCACCGTAAGTGTAAGAATCACCTACAATACATAGTTCATGAGATATTACATCATAAACAAACAATGAGATGCACGAAAAACTGCTTCATTTAGCAACAATGCAGCTCATTTTCTTCTAAACCACTGGACCAATTTCAACCAAATTTGGTACACACATTCCTTACTGTGAGTAACAATGGCTCAGAAGATATGACACCAAAAACATTAGGAATTGCAAACAAACTGCCACATAATGCGGCAAGACTTTTTAAATATGCTGTGTGAGAATGAGTACTTAGTGACTTGCAACAAACTTTAAACATAATTTCAAACCTTTATTAAACTTTTTCTCGCTGACAACCATAGCAAAATGATGAAAGGAAGAAAGTTTCTCACTTACTACTTTTCCACTGTTTATGGAGTAAAACTACGGCATTTGGTATGACGTTACAATTTATAATTTCTATACTACAAATTGTAGCCACAGGAAATTTTACAGACAGTATACACACATTTAGCTGAATGTACGGTCTAAATTGTATCACAGTACAACACATAGTTCATGGGATATGAGCACATAAACAGTAACATTCATGGAAAACCGCCCCATCACACACTAAGTTTTAATCTATTACTTCTTTACTACTGATTGTATTTGCAAAAGATTTTACAGATATGCAGCACTTATACAAAAGAATATATACCTGGAAAATTATACAATTGTACAACATATTGCTAAATAAAAATGAGATCATATGAATTTTATATGTGATTTGTATTTTGATTACTATCTATGTTGGTTTGGACACTGCACTTAGAAATTTGTACATTATCCAAGACAGCCTTATTTCTTGAAATATTCTCCCATAAATATAACATGTTTTAGAAGTAAAAAAGGAGATTGACACAGAAAGAGAAGGGATAGGAGACGTACTAACTCAAGGTTGGAATAAATCAAGTTCTGAAGCAAGCAGGAGTAAAATATAGGGAGCGTAAGGTTATTACAACTTGTACAAAAATCAGACAGCGGTAGTCAGAGTTGAAGGGCATGAAAGGGATGCAGTGGTTGGAAAGGGAGTAAGACAGGGTTGTAGTCTTTCTCCATTGTTATTCAATTTGTACATTGAGCAAGCTATTAAGGAAAGCAAGGAGAAATTTGGAGAAGGAATTAAAGTTCAGGGTGAAGAATTAAAAACATTGCGTTTTGCCAACGACATAGTAATTATGTCAGATACAGCAAAGGATCTGGAAGAGCAATTGAATGGAATGGACAGTGTGCTGAAAGGTGCATATAAGATGAACATTAACAAGAGCAAAACTAGGGTAATGGAGTGCAGTGTAAGAAAATCAGGTGATGCTGAAGGAATTAGATTGGGAAACGAAGCAATAAAGGAGGTAGATGAGTTTTGTTACTTGGGCAGTAAAATAACAAATGATGGTCGCAGTACAGAGGATATAAAATGCAGTGGGTAGAAAAGCGTTCTTGAAAAAGAGAAATTTGTTAACTTCGAATATTGATTTAAGCCTAAGGAAGTTTGTATGGAGTGTTGCCTTGTATGGAAGTGAGACATGGACAATAAACAGTGGGGACAGGAAGAGGATAGAGGCTTTTGAAATATGGTGCTACAGAAGAATGCTGAAGATTAGGTGGGTGGATCGCGTAACTAATGAGGAGGTACTGAACAGAATTGGGGAGAAAAGAAATTTCTGGCATATCTTGACTAAAAGAAGGGATAGATTGGTAGGACACAATCTTAGACATCAAGGAATTGTGAATTTAGCATTAGAGGGAAGTGTGTGGAGTAAAAATTGCAGAGGAAGACCAAGAGATGGATACAGTAATCAGATTCAGAAAGATGTAGGTTGCCGTTCTTATGTGGAGATGAAGAGGCTTGCTCAGGATAGGGTATTGTGGAGAGCTTCATCAAACCAGTCTCCGGACTGAAGACTACAACAACAACAACCCAGCCAATGCCGGGTTTACAGTTAGTTTAATATAAGTATAATAACCAATACTAATTATAATTTCTTTTTAAGAAGACAGAGTAGTGCACTGTTTAGTGTCATGAGCTGTGGAGGAGAAGAAGTGTAGGCCTAAATCAGATGTTTGTGTTTACACTCTCCCAGATTTTTTAATAATTAGGTTTAATTATCATTAATGGATCTTTTTATTAATTTAATACAATTATATCACCTAATATTCATTCTTAGTAATTATAAACAAGAATGAACTCTGCACAGAAGAGAATTTGTAGAGTTTTTTGTGTTAGGACAAAGGGACCATTAAATTTCAAGACAGTACCCTACCTCACTCTGTTTTTCCCATGTCATTTAAAATCCGTCACAATTCAGTGCAGAGTTGGAATAGTTCAGTTCCGAACTACAAAGAGAACATGGCTAGTGTGTGGTCAGAGAAGCAGAGGTCGTAAAAGAGGAACAGTTTTTATGTACAATACCAAATGTGAAAATTATCACAACAAATATTATGAAGCTGGTGTGTCCCGTGTATATGAAAAAGTTAAATGGATCAGAAAGAACCTATTATCAACAAAGGAATGTCAAACAAAATTTTTGAATATGTAGAATACCGTATTTGCTCGAATACAGGCCGCACTTTTTTCCCCAAATTTTGGCGTACAAAATCGTGGTGCGGACTATAATCGAGATTCTATCCCCCCCAAACCACTCCTTTTCCCAAAGTTGCTAGTTTCAAAAATTATACGTTCACTTTTATTTTGGTTTGAGAAATGTAATAAACTAGATAGTCTTCAAAAATGCTACAGTAACAGTTTTGTAGACTTGCATATACGTTTTTGTACACGTTTACGAAAACAGAGCAGGAATTCGTGGAAGTTGATATTTCAATATAAATCGACTGGTGTCATTCTGTACCACAGCATACAAAAGCTGACGATTGTTTTTTTAACATGTCCGCGCGGCCTTAAACATAAATAGTACTTAATACACACACTTTTTAAGCACACAAATGATTTTAATTTGATGTAGTCAATGACGCTAGTCTTAGCGATAAAAGTTTAGTGCATGTCGCGAGAGATTTTACCGTGATGTTTACGTTGGTATGGTAACACCTACCGCGAGCGGTGATGGGAGGTTCAGATAGCGGAACAACTGATTTGTGTAGCTAATGCTGATTTCCTATGTTACGTTTTAAAATAACGTATTTTACTATGACCAGATTCACTGGTTTCACATTCGTTAGGGGTTATTTCCATGAAACGATGTACATGGAACTCGGGGCTATTTTGCAACCTTGTAACTGAATCATTTCTGTTGTAACAGCAAAACCACAGTTCTTGTTTTGAATTACGAAGTCAAGCAAACATGGGGATATTTACATTTTAGCCCTTGAAATGCACAACGACTCTTCAAACATTTGAATAGTTTGTCCCCACTTACACACTAGTGTCGAACTTTTTTTCCTCAGCGTCAAATTTATGTCGAACTTCCTGTTTTCCATGTACGTTACTGTGACGGCGATGTAACGTTCGTTTCCCGCTACAAACTTACAAGCGAAAACACCTTCACACACACACACACACACACACACACACACACACACACACTGATAAAACTATATTTTCACCGCTCATGCATACGCTATACAACACTTGAAACGCCCGGTAACACGCCTTGGTTTGGCGTCTCCTCTCTTGGGGCGCCCGGATTGGCATGTCGTCTCGCTTATGATTTACGTTTTGCATATTTGTTTTGAGTTTATTGAAAAGAGAACATTATTTCGTTAACATTGTGTTTCTGATTACGAAAAAGTTCGATTATACAAAAAATAAATAAAAAATAAAAATAAATAAAATAAAAATTTAAAAACCTGTGGCCTATACTAGAGATTTTTTTTTCCCCTAAAATCTCGTGTCAAAAGTTTAGGTGCGGCCTATATTCGCACGCCGCCTATATTCGCACAAATACGGTATTTCAACATGGACAACAGACAAGCTGAGCTGATGCAGATGATTTTTTGCTAGAAGTGATTTCTCATACATTTTGTTATCATGATCAACTGCTTTCAGATATAAGTAACATCTTTGTTTTTCTGAAAAAATTACAATTTCTGGAAGAGTATTACATGCCACATGCTCTATGTGTGATATAAGAAAGCTACAGTATTCATGTTTCTTTTATGACAATCACTAACAGAGACACCATGCTATCTTACCCACATGAATCTTTATAAATACACTGATCTATGCACCAGTCCGCAATGGACACTGTACAGTGCTGAAGATGCAAATGATAATGAGCAGCATGTTCCGTGGGATGTAGCAAGTTGTTTCAAGTGGGAATTAGCGAGTTGTTTCAAGCATGCAGCAGCTGGATAAACAACATGTCTGTTGTGCACTATGTACAACAACACATTTCGTGTGTAGATGGCTTTACAGAGTGTCTCAGTAATAGAAATGTGGAAAGAGATGCAGCTTAAGGATGAAGTGGTGAGGAAAGGTAAGCAGTCCCTGCTCCCTCCCCCTCCACACACACACACACACACACACACACACACACACACACACAGAGAGAGAGAGAGAGAGAGAGAGAGAGAGAGGGAGAGAGAGAGAGAGAGAGAAGTTACCATAGTTTGAGGCCTGGATAAATTTGGGACCAGGGAATGTACTGCAAGGATAGCTCCCATCTGTGTAGTGCAGAAATGCTGGTAGTGGGTAGGAGGATCCAGATGGCCTGGGTTGTGAAGCTGTCGTTGAATCAAGCATACACTCACCTGCATGATGTGCCACAGGGTGGTCTCCCTTGTTTATGGCAACAGTTTGAAGGTGGTTATTCATTCTAATGGACAGCTGGTAATTCTTATAGGTGATTTCAGACATAGGCGTCTTTTGGTATCAGCAGTTTATGGACATCAAAAAGAAACCTTCCTGGCTTCCCAAAACCCCAACCTCTGGTGTGGCAGTTTCATTGACAATATTTTCATGATTTGGAATCAGTGCTAAGACACTTTATCATCCTCCTTTCACAGCCTGAACTCCTCTCCCATCAATTTCATTTGGTCTTCCTGAACCTAGCAAGCTACATTCCTTGTCATTAATTACCATGTCACTGATGGCTCCATCCACATTTCTGTTCACATTAAACTCACTAACCAGCAACAGAACCTACATTTTGAGTTACCATTCCTTCTACATCAAAAAATCTCTCAGTACAGCCTACCATGAAGTGGGCAGCACATTTGTAGTGATGAGATTCCATAACACATTATGCTGAAGGTCTCACAAAGACTTTCATGGAGACTACTCCCTTCCCCCAACCTAGTTTACAAACATATTTCCTGTCCTATGTCCCCACACATCACCAATCTTACCCCTTCAGCCCCAATATACTGCTACAAAAGAGCACCTCCTGTATCATCCTATACCAACCTTGACTGAAACAAATGAATCACATCTTCATCAAGGCTTTGATTTTCTGTCATCACGCACTGAAATAAAAGACAACAGGCCCTAGATCCTCCCCACCCATACTAAAGTGGTGTTTTGTCACCCACACAACCTCCTAGTCCACCCCTGTACCATCCCAAACCACAGCCACCCGCCACGGGGAGCATATCCCTGTGGAAGATCCCATTGCAAGACCTACCTACTCCACCCACCCAGCACTTCCTATTCCAGTCCTGTCATAGGCTTATAAATATATTGTCACCCAGGGGTGATGTACGACATAGCATGTTGATTGGAGAGCACTGGTTTGATGTCAGCAGTGATTTATTCAGCATTTGTCACTCACATACAACAGCACAGAGTAAACTAACTCCGGCTAGAAGGTTACACAGTATATATACATTAACAGTAATTTCTGGAACATTATTACTCAATACATCTAGAAGGTACTAGAACATTGTTTACAAATTAAAATGCACAAACATGGTGGGTCTTAAACCCAGGATCCTTCACTTCAGAGTCTAACACTTTAGTCACTACATCACACACTAACAGTCTCTCCCAGCCTCTCTATTGCAACACTGCATCTCTTTTAATCCAGAACAGTGCTATATCCATCTCCACTACCACCTTGCACCCTTCCTGTTCTCCCTCCTTTCCTCTCACATTGCATCATCATAGAGTGCTACTTGGAATGCAATAGACAGAGATACAATTGTGTGTGTGTGTGTGTGTGTGTGTGTGTGTGTGTGTGTATGTGATTGTATGAATGGGGGCATATGTTGTTTTTCTGACAAAGGCTGTGGCAGAGTACTAAGTTGCATGCCTATGTGTGTCTTTGTATTTGAGGTCAGTTGCAAACTATCCTTATTATATTACTGAAATACAACCTGGACTTTCTATTGTTTTATACATTATAGTACACTCTGGAGTAAAGATATATGTATCAGAGATTGTAATGTTAGAAACAAGTGTGTCACTAACATACCAACGTAATATGTCTATGAGAACTCAATGGACGTGCAGAGTTGGCAAAATCCCTTTATTTTACACTTGGCATTCCAACATATATCATTAACAATAATTAAAAACATACTTCATAAGCACTGGGGATATGCTGCCTCTGCAGTTGATTTGTTTTATTCTTAGATGAATAAAGTTTTATCTACAATTGACACTGTTACTAACAACAGTTTTATCTTTGATGCATGCATGTTTACTCCACTGTGTAAAGTGATTTAAAGATCTTACAATAGACTCACCTTCAGAATGGCTGTAAGGCTATAACCTGAAAGAAGAATTAATAAAATCCTGCTAGGAAGCCCAAAAAATGATGGCATTTTCAGTATTATTTATGTTCATATTAGCCAACCAGTGCATTTAAAGTGAGTTGTTACCTGTATCACCATAATGAACTTTCAGCAGGTAACAGTGTAACATGACACACATAAGTTTGAAAACAGTGTAAATAACATTTCAGTTTCTCTTATCTTGAGCTGCAGCAGCTGGAGACCACAGTAATGGTTGCATAAGTTAGAGCAAGCGTGAGCACATGTTTGTTTGTGTGTGTGTGTGTGTGTGTGAGAGAGAGAGAGAGAGAGAGAGAGAGAGAGAGAGAGAGAGCGAGAGAGAGACAAAGCATGTGAGTGTGAGTGTGATTTCAAATGTCTCTTCTATGTGCCAGTCTGTGGCTCAGGGACTGTCTTTATGGTGTGTCACATACTATCCTCCCATTACAATGTGAGAACATGAAATATTTGGTACTTAAGTCATCAAAATTAAGCAAGCATAGTCTCAATTAAAATGGTGACAGTCAATGATACACATGTAGATTTGTTTAGATTATAGTGCCAAGTGATTCTGTAAACACATGCTATATTTAGTCTCATTCCTGCCTAAAATACACTTCACAGAAGCATCAAAACTTGATACATGGAGGATGTAGATACTACAAAATTGGTGTCGTTGGCAAAAGTGGTGAGGAGAATAACCCCTATTAATTTAAATCTGAGAGATCCAAACCATAGCTGGGGCGATCGACATCCACCAATATTTTAGATAACTTATTAAAATGATGTGTATGTATTTTAGTGCCAGGTACACAACTTTGGAAGGAGTGAGGTGTAAACAAAAATTGTACAAACATTCTTGTATCTTTCAAAGTTAATACATTACTCACCACTATTTTGGCATCCTTAAACATTGTGTATCCATCACAGCCAGAATAAAGGTAAGATTTTGTTGCAAGGCGGTAATGTTGATCTGGAATCAGGTATTCATCTCCAATGCGAACCAGTTGAGGATCTACTCTCTCCCCTGGTGGTTTTGATGGGTCAAAAGCAAAGCTCAGACCAGCTACTTGTGGAAATCTTCCTTCTAGCTTTGGATAGTTTGAAACACCATTTTCTAGGGCTTTGAGGATATCATTTCCTAAAAAGAAAGTAAGTCTATGTAACTTCGAAATACAATAACATAATCACTGAAAGGTGATATTTTGCTAAAGTTATATACTTTCAATGTAATCAACTTATCAGTCTTTGAAAAAGGATATAGGAGGATTAACTAATGCAACTTTGGGTAGCTGCCAGCTGCACAACCGAATACAAATGGAAAACAACAATGTACTGGAGGATTACAAACATTCATCTTTATTTTTGCATCACATGCATTTTTGATTTCACTGTTTAGTTGGAAAAAATGCCTACAGCAATATAAGAAATGATTACAAATTCAAATTTCATCCAAGGTTTACCACTCTTAACACAAAGAAATTCTGCATTTTACTATCTGTCCCATTTTTCTATTTATCTGTTGTAGTTTCCTTAATTTCATTCTTTGAGAGTGTGAGAAATTTGGTGGAGAGAAAAATTACTGCATTTACAGTACCTGACGATGGATAATTTTGAACCCGAAGTAAAATTATTTAAAGAAGGATTGTCTTGGCTCCACTATGGCCATAACAGTTCAATGTTTCACAGTGTGTACATAATCCTCACACCACCTGTGGGAAACAATAAAGTTTTTCACACCTAATTATGAATTTTCAATTATAGGCAACTAATTGCCAAAAGAAAAAATCTTCTTAGCTATGTGTTTAATATTTGAGGATAAAAGGAAGAAAGATTAGAGTTTTTTAAGTCCCGACGACAGCATAATCATAGAGACAGACACAGCTCAGTTTGATTTAGATAAGGATGGGAAAGGAAATCATCTGTACCCTTTCCATGAAACCATCCCAGCATTTGCCTGAAGTAATTAAGGGAAGTCACTGAAAAGTTAAATATGGATAACAGGAGGGGGATTTGAGCTGCTGTACTCCTGGATGTGAGTCCAGCATGGTACGCACTGCACCGCTTTGCTCATTAAATTTGAGGATAAATTAGAAGAAGACATACAACCCCTTCATTTATAAAAAAACTTCTGATACCTGTTAAAGCATTTAGGTAATCTAATATTTTGCTACTGCATTAATGGAAATATTCTAGACCTTATAGCCACAAACAGGCCTGACCTTATTAACGATGTCTGTGTAGAGACAGGAATTAGTGATCATGATATCGTCGTAGCGTCGATGGTGACCAAAGTTCATAAACCAATCAAGAAGGTGAGGAGTGTGTTTTTGTTGGGAAGAGCCGATAAGCAAATGTTACAATTGCACTTAGAAAATGAATGGGCATCGTTTAATTCTGGGACTATGGGTGTAGAGGAATTGTGGCCTAAATTTAAGTGCATTGTTAATAAAGGGTTAGAGAAATATGTGCCAGTAAAGACGATTAAGGATGGAAAAGATCCACCGTGGTATAATAATAATGTTAGAAAGCTGCTGAGAAAGCAAAGGCTGTTGCACTCTTGATTCAAAAAAGAACATGCAAACGATAACAGGCAAAAGTTAGTAGAGATTCGTGCGTCTATAAAAAGATTGATGCGCGAAGCATACAATAATTATCACAGCCATACCTTAGCTAAAGATCTTTCCGAGAACCCGAAAAAATTCCTGTCCTATGTAAAATCGATAAGTGGGTCAAAGCCCACTGTTCAGTCACTCGTTGATCATTCCGGGGCAGTAATAGAAGATAGCAAACGGAAAGCTGAAGTTCTAAATTTAACCTTTAAGAAATCTTTCACGCAGGAGGACCGCACAAATGTTCCATCATTTGATCAACATACTAATTCCGAAATGGGGGACATAGCAATAGGTATTTCCGGTGTAGAGAAGCAGCTGAGAGAGCTAAATACGAAAAAGTCTGCTGGTCCGGATGGAATACCAGTTCAGTTTTACAAAGACTATTCTGCGGCATTGGCCCCCTACTTAGCTAGCATTTATCGTGAATCTTTAATTCAGCGCAAAGTTCCTAGTAATTGGAAAAAAGCACAGGTGACTCTCGTTTATAAGAAAGGAAAGAGAACTGAACCACACAATTACAGGCCAATATCGTTGACATCAGTTTCATGTAGAATTTTAGAGCATATTCTCAGTTCGAATGTAGTAAATTTCCTTGAAACGGAAAAGCTTCTTTCCATGAATCAGCACGGGTTTAGGAAACATCGTTCATGTGAAACTCAGCTTGCCCTTTTCTCACATGACATCTTGCGAGTCATGGATGAAGGGCAACAGGCAGATTGTGTTTTTCTCGACTTCAAAAAGGCATTCGACGCGTTGCCACACTGCAGACTGCTAATGAAGATACGAGCTTATGGAATAGGTTCACAGATTTGTGACTGGCTGCAAGACTTCCTAAGTAATAGAACACAGTACGTTGTTCTCGATGGCGAGTGTTCATCAGAGACGAGTGTATCGTCAGGCATGCCCCAGGGGAGTGTGATAGGACCGCTATTATTTTCTATCTATATAAATGATCTGATGGACAGAGTAAGTTGTAATTTGCGGCTGTTTGCTGATGATGCTGTGGTGTATGGGAGGGCGTCATCTGTAACTGACTGTAATAGCATACAGGATGACTTAGACAAAATTTCTAGTTGGTGCGAAGAATGGCAGCTAGCTCCCAATGTAGAAAAATGTAAGGTGATGTGCATGAGAAGAAAAAATAATCCTAGATGTACTTCACCTGTAAAGGACACCGCGTATAAAACGCTTGTACGACCACGTCTTGAGTATTGCTCAAGTGTTCGGGACCCGCAGCAGATCGGTTTGAAGGAAGACATAGAGGCGGTTCAGAGGCGAGCAGCTATATTTGTTACCGGTAGGTTCGACCAATGCGAGAGTGTCACGGAAATGCTCCGGCAACTCAATTGGGGCTCGCTGGAAGATAGACGACGTTCTTTTCGTGAATTTCTGTTAAGTAAATTTAGAGGGCTGGAATTTGAAGCTGAGTGTAGTACGATCTTGCTGCCTCCTACTTACATTTTGCGTAAAGATCACAAAGACAAGATAAGAGAAATTAGGGCTCGTACAGAGGCATATAGGCATTCTTTTTTTCCTCTTCTATTTGGGAGTGGAATAGGAAAGGAAATGCCTAGTAGTGGTACAGTGTACCCTCCGCCACACACCTTATGGTGAATTGCGGAGTATGTATGTAGATGTAGATGTAGATACAGAGACATACTTGAAAATTGGTGATACTATTTGTGTGGACACATTCTGAGACACCAAGGAATTGTCAACTTGGCATTAGAAGGAAGCATGTGAGGTAAAAATCGTACAGGGAGACCAAGGAATGAATACATTAAGCAGATTCAAAAGGATGTAGGTTGTTGAATGTATTCTCAGATGAAGAGGCTTGCACAGGACAGGGTAGCTTGGATAGCTGCACCAAACCAGTCTGCGGACTGAAGACCACAACAACAACATTTGTACAGTACAGTATTCTATTTTAGTTGCTGTGATCAGTAGTTTTTATCATGTAACTGAAAGCTTTAAATGCAGATTCAAGAATATAACCATCTTGGGTTTTGGCTTTG
The DNA here is from genome assembly GCA_026315105.1 of Locusta migratoria. NCBI lineage: Eukaryota > Metazoa > Arthropoda > Insecta > Orthoptera > Acrididae > Locusta > Locusta migratoria. The sequence continues at coordinate 253,283,649 of CM048750.1, forward strand.
ACAGTGGTGTGCTGTTTAAGTTGACTCTAGCTTTCTTCATCAGCATTTTTAATCATAGCATTACTCCTGATTTTCACACATTACAGCAGTGACCTGCCTACTTTGTGCTAGATTATGACAGTAACTGACCATATAATGCTCAATAAATGTATCTTGCAAGCTACATAATGATATCTGTAGAACTCATACACATATCTTGAATGATTTATCAGAATGGATGTGAATTTGTAATATTAAAAAACAATAACTAATGCTAAATATGTAATTAATAGCAAAAATAGCTTAGACTGCCTAGTGGTAGCATGTTGGGAAGTATCATTTGCCCACAAATTAACCGCAAAGTCCAATTATAGTTTAGTTGAAATTAGATTAAATGTACTTTTTTTTGTTCCAGTTGATCCAAATGAGAAGATCCTCTTGGATGTAGAATGTGCCAGAAAACAAGATCCTGAACAAAATAAATACTTACAAAATCAGATCAGATGTGTTTATGTACCTTCCACAGATCCACAAACGTAATTAACCTAGCGGATGTGGAATGGGTCAGAGAAAATAAAAACTTATGAATATTTATATTTTAAAGGACAGAAATGTTATTAACACATACTAAATGTAGAATATATAATAATTTGACCCACGAACAATGGTGGGTCACACATGACTATGCAACAGCATATTAGGCCCAGTTCCTTAAACAGCCCTCTGCAGGACGTTCTTGAATAGAGATGGAGTGAAAGAATGCATAATATGATAGCTTTTTTATTTTTATAGGGACTTGTTTAGGTGCTTTGGCAGTTCTGTGGCATGCTCCTCACAGTCAAATTTATTATCAAGCTGTAATCCCAAGAATTTGAAACTGTAACTTCATCTGTCTCCTTGTCATTTTACTATAGGCATATACTGACAGGAAAACTTTTACAAGTCCTAAATTGTGTATAGTATGTTTTTTCAAGATTTAATTACAGACAATTGGCTATTAGGAATCATTTATTAATGTCCGTGAAAATTTCATTAGATGACCTTTCTAAGACTATACTTGATTTATTATTTATTGTGATGTTTGTGTCATCTGCAAATAAAACAAACTTGTCATCTGGTAATGTTGATAATGAAAGGCCATTGATATAGACAAGAAAAAGCAGGGGCCCTAAGATGCAACAATGGGGGACACCACATGTCATTAGTTCCCAATTGGAAGAGGCCTGATAGTTCAGTACATGTCTCTTTCCTGTTGCCAACTTTTGTTTCCTGTTAAAGATATAGGATTTGAACTATTCTGCAGCATTTCCTATTACACTGCAATATTCTAATTTGTTCAAAAGGATATAATGATTTACTCAGTCAAATGCCTTTGACAGAACACAAAATATACCGGAGGCCTGTATTTATTGTCTAATGAATTAAGTATGTGTAGATACCCTTATCAATATTAGAACCCTCCAGATATCCAAATTGTGACATGGCTAAGATTCTTTTAGTTGTCTGATGTTTGAGAAGACAAGAAGAATGGGTAGCTCTGAGAGATAGAGCAGCAAAGACCGCAGAAGACCCTATAGGCAGTAGGACAAGGCCAAATAGAAATCTTTGGATAACACTGGAGATACTGGACTGATGAAAGGAGGAAATATAAAAATGCATCAAGTGAAGCAGGAAAAAGGAGCACATATGTCTGAAAAATGATTGATAGGAAGTGCAGACTGGCTAAGAAGGAGTGGCTTGAGAAGAAATGCAAGACCGTAGATGAATGCATAACTTAGAGAAAGATAGAAACCACTTACAGGAAAATAAAAAGAGACATTTGGAGACAAGAAAATCAGTGGTATGAATATCAAGAACTCAGATGGAAGACCAGTATTAAGCAAAGAAGGGAAAGCTGAATGATGGAAGGAATATATAGGAGGCCTGTACAAAGGAAATAAACTTGAAGGCAGTATTCTAGACATGGAAGACAAAGTAGAGAAAGATGAGCTAGGAGATACTATACTGCAAGAAGAATTTAAAAGAGCACTAAAAGAGTAGATTTTACTTTATTTTATTTTATATTCTCCCCTCACCCACCTCCCCACTCCATTCCTAAGCTGCAACTCGTTATTCCCATCTAACCCATCCCCACCACCGTGACGTAACCTTCCTATCCCCTCTCCTCCCTTCCCCGATTCACTGAACAGCGCGATTCGAAGTGCGGCAGCCAGAGGTGATGGTTGTATGACTGTGTTGTGTGCCTGTGTGATTGTGTGAGTGTGACCACGGCAATAGCTGAAAGTGTTATATTTATGTGTCTTTTGTATGTGCCTGTCACAGCGCGTCGCCACGTCTTTGTGGTGAGTTGTAAACTGTCCTTACTATATTATTAATTCCAACCTGGACGTTCCATTACCATATTGTCTTTATTTTGATGTGACTACCCTATTCTGATAATGCATTTTTTGATATCTTTATTAACATCTTAAATATTTTGCAGTGTGTTTTGTAATCATCTATAGTTGGCATCAGCTACGAAGGCAGCCCAGTTTTCGGCCGTTCTGCGCATCCCCCTTCATTACCGCAGTGGCAGCCAATAATGTTCATTCTGTAGGCGAATGGCTGGCCGCGAGTTACGCAATGTTTCTCCCGCAGGCTCCACTGTTGGCGCTCGGCCGTAGCACCTCCCCTCCACACTTCCCCTATCGCTCTGCCTCTATGTGCAGAAGTGCCTTCTTCTTTGATGCCAGGTATAAAGCATTTACATCTGAGCTGTTTCTGATTGATAGATATAGTTTCCTTCTTGTCTTACTGGAGACCTTTATTCCTTGAGTAGACTTTGGTCTGGGTTAATTTTGGGAGAAAGCAGTTTTAAATACGTTAAGGACATTATTTATGAAAGTGTTGTATTTCTCATTCATGCTATAAGCACTGTAAACATAACTCAAATTCATGTCTTTGAGCAGTATTTGCTTACTGACAAGCCTCTTAAACTCTGATCTAATAGATTTTATACCCTTAAATATTGTTAAAAACGAGATAGAATGGCTGGCCAGTACTTATCATTGTGATGTACCACCAATAGTAACACAAATGAAGAATCAGAGAAAAGGGACAAAAAGGACAAGCTTGTTCTGAAAGCTTGTCCTTCTTGTCCCTTTTTTCTGATTCTTCATTTGTGTTACTATCGGTGGTACAGCACAATGGTAAGTGCTGGCCAGCCATTCTATCTCGTTTTTAACAATATTTATCATCTCTGAGGAGATTTTCATCATTAATCGAAGATTTTATACCCTAATAAGTATTAACATTTAGCAAAAGGAACTGCATGTCATGGTCTGAAAGGCTACTTATTATTGGTTTTATAATGTAATTTTGATCACTTGACATTTGTATAAAGATATTGCCAATGGCTGTCTTTGAACATTTGGCTACCCTAGTCAGACAGTTAACAGTATGAATTAAATTGAATGACAATTCTACTGACTACAATAATTTCCTACAAGAAAAGCTTTCAAGAAAGTCTACATTAAAATCACCAGCCCACACTAATTTTCTCTCTCTCTCTCCTTCCTGTAGTTTCCATTTGGTACTATGTACACAGTCATATTATGGATTAATTATTATGAAATTCTACTCCTGTTGCACATGCTTCCTCAAGCAAAGTCATAAAGTGTAATTCATCTCAGTTGTAAATTATGTTTAACAAAGACTTAACTTAAAGGCTATTTTTCTGAATCTCACCTGTGACAGAAACAACTAGTAAAGGATCCATCATAGGTATTACAGCAACAAGTTCTCTCATAGTAAATGGTCCTGCTGGATGAATCATATCTGATCTGAAAGTTCCTGAATTCAATAAAACCAGATCAGCACCAGTTGCAGCTAACACAACATCACATACCCAGTTGCCTAAATTGGTCTCACAAGTTCGTATACTTTCAAATCTCCCATCCAGCGGAACAGCAAATGATCCTAAGACTTCATCCATTTTGCCTTCCATGATACCTAAGGATGAAAACAAAAGAAATTACTTCCCATATTGATATTCAATTTATGGCCTATGATGGTTTATAACTGAAGATTCACTTACTTGAATATTTCTCCAAAGCTTTGAACAGTGTAGGATCCTCACAATATTCAGAGGTAATGTTAATCTCTTCAACGTTAACATCAATATTGTTTTTGTCAAATGCAAGAGTGATTTTTGAAAATTGACGAAAATCTGTTCCACTTTTCACAACATATTTACCATTTACCTGTAATTCCACAGAAATGAAATCACCACATTGAACTAATAATCTGACTAGCAATAGTTGAAGCAAAGTTTACACACACTCAAATTTAGAGCACATTAATTTATCAACACATGTCATGACATAACTTTTTCCAAAGAAGAGAACTTTAATTGACAAAGAGGTACTGAAGGAATACATTAGCAGAAGATCACAGCTATCATGAACTGATTTTCAATTCTATACCAAATAAATACCTGTAGTATCAAAACAGTAGAATTATTTTACTAATGGTTTTGTAGCAAGTAATTTTCATTTGTGTACATATGAGTCTAATTGCTAAAGGAAATATTAGGTTTCTCGAAACTTTGTCATAAAAATTGTGTGTACAGTAGAGGGTCCTAAATTTAATTCATTCATTGAATCATTCTTCCATCCATCCATCTTCCTTCCATCCATCCATCATGAACTTCTAGAACCAAAATTATTTTTTTCTCAATACTGCTGATACTGTTTACAATAATTGCTGCCTTGCCATTACTCCTCACACTGCAATCTTAGAGGTGTGTGTTTCATGAGGAAGTTGACAGAAGCTTACTGCTCTGGCACTTCTGCTTCTCTTGGTATTTCTCTACTTCGCTACATTCAAAATCTGTGGAAGTTTCACGAATGCAGCATCTAATGGCTGTGTTGCAGGACTTTAGTTAGAAATAATTACCAGATGCCAACTATTTCCAGTTTCAAAACAGAGTTTCAGCTTCTGTTCCACAGCTTATTTCTCACTTTGTTTCTGATCTGTACTGATGTGCTGAGCTTCCCATTTAGTTTCTACCAGGACAAATACAGCACAAAGAAAAATTATGGTGGAAGCTCTCTCTCATATACTGGTAGTGACTTTGAACATGAAAGTGAATCTTACAACAATCATGAAAACTGTGAAAAGCTTGGGATTACTGCAAAGCAACATGACCCAACAGTGTGTGGCATTGTAATAAGTAGCCATTATGCAATGAAAATTCACTTGTTTTGCATGCATGTGCCTATTGGTGCTAGTGGTGTAGTTGGAAAAAAATAATATCCACTATATAATTTGAATATCCCATGCCTGATAAGTTACATGTGTTTACATGATAGGTAATACGAGGGTTGGGGCAAAAGTCATGGCTACTAATTGCCTTGCATACACCAGAATCGTTGGAAACTGTGACATATACAGATGAAAGGACAAGGTGTTAGCTACTTACATGGACAATGAATAGCACTTAAATATTATCACACACTAATTTATTACAGTAGTATACAGGATAATATGGCCTTCATGGTGCAAAAGAATGACAACACAGTACACATACAAGTAATATGTAAAATCTAGACCTACAGACTCTCAAAGTAATCCCCTGCTACTATCACCACACACTGCCAACAATGTGGGAGGCACTGAAAACCATCTGTCTCAGCAACTGCCACACCATGTCTGAATCAGGTCACCTGTTCGCACACAGCATTAGCACTGTCCACTCCTTTTGCAAACCGCCTACCACATAGTGGTTAAGGAACCTTTGGAATGAGTTCAAAGTCACAGGGCCAAGTTTGTCATATCAACTGGCCTTAGCAATGTTGGAGATTTGCTCATGAAGTGGTCGTAAGGGAAAATCCCCCACCTCATCAAAACTTCAGAGATGCCATGTCCCATCTCTCATGTGCCGACTATAACACCACATTCAAACTTGCTTGAATCCTGATAAGTTATCATTGCAGCAGCAATACATGCACCGGAGACTTGTGACTTATTTAGGCATTGCCAACCAAACTGCCATCTGAGCTTCTACATATCCCTGTGTTCGCATATGCATGCCTTTGATTCTTCAGTGTGTGATAATAGTTTTACAATTATCCTTGAAACTGTTTGTGACTTTTTTCATACCAGGCACTATTACACTCATTATGCCATAATTTTTTACTTTTGCAGAAACTTTATACTAATAAAAAATGGTTGTTTTTCAAGATCTGGTACTTTCTTTAGATTTAGTCACTTACCTTAATAGCTCTATTTTGTTTTTCAAGTTTTTCAGTTAAATCACTACATATATATTATAAAACTGCAGACACATTTAGCTTCTTGAAACAAAACAAATGAATGCACTGTAAAATTGTTTTTACCTGTCTTATGTCATAGACGTGATCATGTCCTCCTAGAATTAAGTCAATTTCTTCAACAGCTTCTGCAAGTTTAATATCATTTGGCATTCTCATATGGGTGAGTGCTATAACATAGTCACAACCCTGAAACAAATAATAAATTTTACTAACCTCAGTGTCATGAGACCTCTGTGTGAAAGTATGATTCAGTATAACAATAATAGGCAATTAAATCACTATAATGTGAAAGTATGATTCAGTATAACAATAATAGGCAATTAAATCACTATAATTATAAACTATTTATTCAAAGTTCAAATGTAACACAAATAATCAAGAAATATACAATCCACATCAAAGATATCAGGCAATATTTACTATACACATTACATACTCCCACATTCCAATTGTTGAAACAATACTTGGGGTTCAAAGCAAATGCTACACCCAAAATGACTTGTAACTGAAAATTTACTCAAAAGAAGACACATTTCTTCAGACAATATCATTAATAGGTTGTTTACTAATAAGATACTTCATTCATTGTTATATAGGTTTTTCAATATGAAAAGAGGCACGGTAGAATGATTCCACGTAAGACTTCGAAAATTATCTCAGAAACTTAAAGCAGCGGTGCATCACGTCAACACAGATAAAACAAAAACTAGTTCATTATGTACTGGGTCTGTGGAAACAGGTGAATTCCTTATTGTCACTACTGGCAATTTAAGCAAGCTGACACTACTTATATAGAGATTAAATGTTCTTAAATATGGATTAAGCAGGTGACAAACAAGACTTAGTTAATCCATATGGAGACTTGGAAACAAAACAATGTCTGCCACCAACTGACTTCTTGTAAGCCTAAATATTCATGTGAAAGTTCAATAAGGAAGTTAAAGACATGATATCAACCATGCCATGTATTTAAGATGATATTTTACCTAATAAAACTTTTCAAATGCATAAAAAAATAAAAATTGGTAGCCCCTTGTCCAAACTGAGGCCTGGGTCTACAGCCCCCCCCCCCCCCTTTTTCTCAAAATTTCATCTGTAATGGGTCTAAGGGAAGCTAACATCATTGGCAACAAGAGTATTAAGGAGATTTGTTTTCTTGCCTGGCTCTCTGGTCAGTTTTCTGATGTTTTGCATGTGATATGTTTAATATTTAAGTGCTTTGTTTACATTTATTTAGTCAATTAACATTAGGAGTAATGAAAATGTGCATGTTGTTTTTGTGAAAATTAGGCTTTTTTACTTGTGGGTGTACTACAGTTATATGTGAACTTATCTGGCAATTTTCTTTATATTGTTTTTAATCTGAGTTACATTAAAATTTTAAAAATAATTTAGCACCAGCACTACCACCACCACTATTACTACTACTACTACTACTACTACTACTACTTTAATGTTTTTGGTGGCAATCTGCAGCTGTGATGTACTTTGAAAACATCATTCTTATGCCCAGGCTGCAAAATATTTTTATTTGTTATATTCTACTGGTTTCGGCAGTTGCTGCCATCAACAGGAAATCAACAAGCTAAGTGGAAGAGGAAATACATGACAGTTACAATTACACAACATGGAGTCACAACATATATATTTTTTAATGTTGTTGGTATTCACATATTTTGCATCAAAGCCAATAAGATGACATTTTTACTGAGTACAGCCACATCTAATTTACAATAAAATGTTGTGAATGTTCCTAAAAGCCCTATTACAAATTAGGAAATTCATTTGTTACAGACTCTAACAATATGTACAGGAGACGTAATTGGAACAGATAAAGTTTATCAAAGAACTTCAGGTTTTAATTCTAATTTATCATACCACTGATTCTACAATCTTGGGCTATAGTTTTTTTAACAGCAAAAATAGATCACTCATGACACTGTTACTAGGTAATTGACATTCATACATCAAAATAAGTCTAAATTAAGAGATATTGTTATCAGATTAATGATGGAAATTCTCCTCAGAGATGATAAATTATTTTTCAAAAGTGATAGATTGGCTGGCCAGTACTTACCTTTGTGCTGTACCGCCAATAGTGACACAAATGAAGAAAAAAAGATGAAAATGGACGAAAACGACAAGCTTTCGGAACACAGTTCCTTCTTCAGGTGGGAGAGAAGGGAAGAAAAAAGGATGGGAAAGGAAGAGGAAGGTAAAGCATGGCCTAGGTCATGAGGATGGTGTTTAAGGAGTGTGGAAGCCAGAGATACTGTATATTAGTACTGAGCCAAGCCAGAGAGGATATGTAACCAAAGAGGAAAGACCAAGCAGTAAAGAAAAGAAAAGATGAGTGAACCGAGTGATGCTGAACGGTGGCGGTGGAGGGTGTGTTGTCTAAACGATTTTGATTAACAGGGTAAGATATAGAGGAAAACACACACACACACACACACACACACACACACACACACACACACACACACACAGACACACACACACACACAGAGAGAGAGAAGGGGGGGGGAGGTAAGGAAGGGGGTTAGCATAGATTTAGGCCAGGAGAGTGGTGGGAGGAGAGGATATATTAGAAGGAAAGTTCACATCTCTGTAACTCTGAGGGATTGGTGTTACGTGGCAGTATCCAAACAACACGTGTGGTGTAACATGTGCCTAGGTCCCTGGACTCATACTGGAGGCCATGCTCTGCTACAGGATATTGGGTGTCCCCCAGGCGAACAGTCCATCTGTGACCATTCATCCACTCAGCCAATTTGTTGGTTGTCATACCAACATAAAAGGCCGTACAGTGTACACATGTCAGTTGATATATGACATGTGTTGTCTCGCATGTGGCCCTGCCATGATAGGGTAGGTTTTCCCTTTGGTGGGGCTGGAGTATGTTGTTGTAGGAGGATGCATTGGACAGATTTTGCAGCGGGATTGGTTACAGAAGCAGGAACCATTAGGTAGGGAGGGTGGTTTTGGGATGTTGTAGGGTTGACCGAGGAGGTTACGGAGGTTGGGAGGACAGTGGGAGGCTACTCATATTTTCTTCTCTTTACTGCTTGGTCTTTCCTCTTTGGTTATATATCCTCTCTGGCTTGGCTCAGCACTAATATACAGTATCTCTGACTTCCACACTCCTTAAACACCATCCTCATGACCTAGGTCATGATTTACCTTCCCCTCCCGTTCCCATCCTTTTTAATTCCCTTCTCTCCCACCTACGAAGGAACTGTGTTCCGAAAGCTTGTCCTGTTGTCCATTTTCATATTTTTTTCTTCATTTGTGTCACTGTCGATGGTACAGCACAAAGGTAAGTCTTTATCACCCCCATATTACCATATCATCTGCAAAAATCATCTTTTTGTCTTTTTCTTTTACTATATCTTTAACTGTCCTATTCATTCCCTCCATCACAACATTAAAATGTGCAGGAAATAAAATATTTCCTTGTTTAAGTACTTGTCTTATTTCAAAGCATTCAGAGTCCCACAGCGGTGTTTTGATTCTACAGTTGTGTCTTCTATACATTATCTTTAAAACATTAATGTACCCATCTTCTATACCTACCTTCTTCATTTCTTCCCAGAGTCATTCCCTGTTAACTGAGTCATATAACTTTTCTATGTCTATAAAATCCATTATCACCCTTTTGTTATACTCCCAACTTTTTTCCAACAGCTAACGGATAGAAAATATCAGGTCGATGGTGCTTCTTTTTTTCCTAAACCCATGTTGTTCCTCACTCTGCTCCTTTTCTATCTTTTCATTTATTCTATTTAGTAAAATTCTTTCAAAACTCTTGGCTATATTACTCATAAAGGTTATACCTCTGTAGTTTTTACAAAGTTTTTTATTTCCTTTTTTGATGATGGGCACAATGTCTCCTCTTCTCCAATCGTCAGGTATTGTAATATTTCTCCACACACTTAACAGTACTCTATATAGCCATTTCATTCCCACTGGTCCTGCTGCTCTTATCATGTTTACTGATACTTCATCAGGTCTTGGAGCTTTCCCCCATTCATCTTTTTCACAGCTATTTCCATTTCTTCACATGTAATTTGTCCTAATTGTTTCCCAACTTATTTCGATTTCTCCATTATTTATGTTTCCTCGTGTACATGTTCCTCAGCATTTAACAGTTTCTTAAAATGTTCTCTCCAGAGATCTTTTATACCCACTGGGTCTTCAATCACAGTACCATCCTCTGCTTCCATTTTTACTGGTACTTCATTAGCATTTCTTTTATTCTTTATCATTTTATAGAATGTTTTCTTTACATCTTATTCGAGTGTGTAAACTCTTTGCTGCTTCCACTTTGCTGCTTTGCACTCCCATCCTTGATTTACTCGCCACAGAGCGTGATTCAAAGTGCAGCAGCCGGAGGTGATGGTTGTTTGACTGTGCTGTGTGTCTGTGTGATTGCCTGAGTCTTCCATTTTCTGAAGAAGGCCACGGCCGATAGCTGAAACTTTGGTATGTGCATGTCTTTTGTATGAGCCTGTTGCAGTTCATCGCCACATCTTGTGGTGAGTTGAAAACTGTCCTGACTATATTATTAATTCCAACCTGGACTTTCCATTATTATACAAAAAACTGGTAGTTATTTCTTGCAATAAGGGGAAAAAAGTGTTGAATGTAAATAACTCTTGACTTTCCTTTCTCGTGTTTGGGCTTAAAATTCAGAACGAAAGCTTTTGGAATACTCTGAAATCAACTTAATATAAAAGTCGCATGCCCCACAATTCCCAGCGCGCCACCAGAGGCGGTTCGGGAAGCACGATGGGCAGACCTCCACGAGAGGACGTATGAGGAAGCGGGAAGAAGCAACCAGCATGCCACCTGACAGGGAAAAGCATGCTCTAAGCTGGGTGGCCGAGCCGCTCACTCAGTTTCTGTATGGACACACACCTATACTGTTGGTAAAAGAATTTGAAGTCATAAAAGAGGTGACGAGGTTTTCGCATCCGCGTGTGTTGTAGCTTCACAATGGACGAGCTGCTTTGGGCTGTCTGTGCCCACCTCCAGGGTACTCCATTATTGATCGCAGGAACAAACAATAACCGTTAGTAGTGGCCGTGTCCTCTCTGACATCTATTGTATCCAATTCGGCCCCGGGGGCAGTCGCCGGTGTGCCGTTGGTGGTAATGGTGCCTCCTTCTCCACCATCTGAGATGATTACTGATGAATGGGAATGTTATGAGCAACGTCTGCATCAACATATCGTGGCTTTTTCAATGCAGGATCTGTCTAAACAAAAAGCCTTGTTTTTGCCATGGCTGTCCCCGTCTATGCATCGTAGGCTGCTTATGCATCCCCCCCCCCCCCCCTTTGGGACCCCGTCACGCTGTCATTTTCTGAGTTGTGTTCCCTTTTTTTGAGCTATTATGTCAGACAGTCCCATTTAGTAGTGTCTAGGGTCATCTTTCATAGGAATCAGAAACAACCATCACAATCGTACAAATAATGTGTTACGGAACTTCAAGGTCTGGCCGGGCACTGCCGCTTTATTTCCAAACCTCATAATGAATTGTTTGCACAATCAACGGTTAGAGATCGGTGATTTGCTTTGCACCGGACGCTGAAGTCCGCAGACAACTGTTACAGATTGTAGATCCTACCCTAATCGAAGTCGTTAGAATAGCCACAGCATATGAAATGTCTTCTGCTATTAATTCTCAGTTAGATCAGTGGGCTGGAATTTCGCCAGTACAGGTTGGCCCAGTAGGCAGGTCACCATTCGTGGCTCTATCCACTTCGCAAAGCAGAAAAACACAATGCGTCGTGTTTACTAATCCGGCACAGCAGGGTAGTGCCGGCTCACCAAGCATCTGGTCAGTTTGGCCCGGTTGTTTTATTAAACATGACCGCACTTGATGCCCTCAGCGGCGGGCAAATTGTCAAAATTCTCAAAAACAGGGTCATACTGCAACAGTCTGTCATACAAAAACCCATATACAGCCAGTGGTTGAAGATAAATCTAATGTTGAAGAATCCCCCGCGACAGTACACGAAGTTTTAGATATTCACCCTGAGTCCTCCAAAATTCCAATTCGGATTAAAATTCTGGGCCGCAGTGTGTCCTTGCAAGTCGATACCAGTGCGCTGGCTACTCTTTTAAGCACAGCCACATACAACGTATTAGATTCCCCTTAGCTCTCGCTAGTCACACGTAAGTTGCGGGGGTATGGTAATCAGTCTACCAGCTGTAGACTTTCATCAGCGTCGAATGCACGGACAGGCCCAATTTCACAAGCTTTGAGTTTACAGTGGACAACTGTATTCACTTTGTGTCCGAGATGGTCCTGTTCGATGCAGTCTCCACTCTTTGCAAGAAATTTGCTCCCCTATTTTCTCCCGGACTGAATCGGGCATGTGGCTTTAAGGCGAACCTGCCTCTCAAACTGGGGACCATACCAATATTTAAAAGAGCCCGGCCTCTTCCGTTTGGTCGGCATTCCACAGTCAAACACAATCAGTTGGATATGTGTCCCACGCCTTGACCAGAAGATCTGATTTCTAAGCTGGCCGGAGAGGGCTTGCTTCTCAAAGTTATATCTAGCTGAAGCATATTTTCAATTATCTTTGTGTCAAGAAGCTCAACATTACTTGATGTTGAACACCCCTTTTGGACTCCACAGATACCTGCGGCTGCCATTTGGGGTTTCCAGCGAGGTCACGATATTTCAGAGGTACTTAGAGCAGCTTTTGTCACCAGTAGATGCTTGTGTAAAATACTTAGGTGATATTGTGGTCACGGGAAACACCCCCGCGACTCATATCGCCAGACTTAGACAGGTTTGTCACATCTTGTCCGACGCCGGTCTCAAATGTAACTTGGTGAAATCTCAGTTTTTCCAGCCGAACATAGTATACCTCAGGTTGTAAGTGTTCCCGTAAGGCGTTGCACACGTAAAGAAATATGTGGAAGTGGTAGCCTCGATCCGTGCCCCACAGAATGTAAAGGAACTACAAGCCTTCCTCGGAAAATTGGCATATTATCATTGGTTTCTTCCGCATGCAGCCCCCATTGCTAAACCCCTTCATGACTTGTTGCGCAAAGATGTTGTGTTTGAATGGTCTCCCACCTGTCAGGCCACTTTTGAGCGCCTTAAATAATTATTGTTGTCTCGCTCATGTCTGGCCCTGTATTCTCCGGATGTGCTCCTAGTAGTTGCGGCCAATGCCATGGAGTATGGGGTGGGAGCGGTCCTATCACACCGGTACTCAGAAGGCACAGAATGGCCCCTGACGTTCGCATGTAAAACCCTCACGCCGGCGCAGGAATGATATTCCCAGATAGAGAAAGAGGCACTCATGTTAATTTTTGTGGTTCAAATGTTTTGTGTGTTCTTTTGTGGCAACCGTTTCACTTAAATGACTGACCACCGGCCTTTAGTGGCTCTTTTTCGGCCAGATGTGGCCCTACCAGACAAGTCTGCCCACCGTCTTCATCAGTGGCCCTTACACCTGTCCCATTTTCAGTACGACATAGTTTACCACCCCACTTTGGAACATGCTAATGCGGACATGTTATTACACCTCCTGCTTGGGGCAGATCTCCATTTTGATAAGGAGGAAATCCTTTGTTTTCCCGTAGATGTGGACAAGTAAAGAATGTTACACGGGTTTCCCATCACTAGTGAAGTCCTAGCAGCAGCCACAGATAAAAACCCTCATTCTCAGAATAGTGAAGTCACAGGTCGAACGAGGGTGGCCAGAATACCCACCGAGCTGAGTGTCGGACCTGTTACTTATTATTTTTTCCTCCAGCACCAACTCTCACTAGCAGCCGGGCTACTCTTATTGGTCACGGAAGCCGGCAAACTGTGGGTCGTAATTCCATCTACTCTCTGACCGCGAATATTGAGTTTACTACACAAAGGGCACTGGGAAATTTCCCGCACTGAGGCCCTAGACCAACACCATGTCTTTTGGCCAAGAATCGATCAGGAAATCGAACACTTGATGTTCGCTTGTGACAAATGCACCCTACAGCAGACCTATTTCGGGCATTCCCTTGTTCCCTGCTCTGTTCCTTCACACCCATGGGACTGGATACACGTTGATTTTGTGGGGCCATTCCTGGGTTCCTATTAACTCTCTAACTTTCCGTACATCTTTCGCCCGACACTACCGTTGGCGCATTAACTAAAATATTCTCTACTGAAGGTCTTCCGCAAACGATCATGACAGATAATGGCCCTCAGTTCTGTTCGGACGTTTTTTGGTCTTTTTGCATGTGCCAGGGCATTCGGCATGTGCAGACTTCACCAATCCATCCGAAATCTAATGGGGAGGTGGAGCAACGTGTATGGACATTTAATGTACAGATGCACACATATACAATCTTTGCGTCAGTCAATGATACCCTGTTAAGATTTTTGACAACCTATCAGGCCACTCCGATTGGAGAAGTTCTCCTGCAAAACTTGCAAAACTAGCACTCCTGGAAGAAAGGATATGGTGGAGACATGGCTTAGCCACAGTCTAAGGGATGTTTCCAGAATGAAACTTTCACTCTGCAGCAGAGTGTGCGCTGATAAGAAACTTCCAGGCAGATTAAAATTGTGTGACGGAACCGGGACTTAAACCTGGGACCTTTGCCTTTCGTGGGCAAGCGCTCTACCACTGAGCTGCCGAGAAGTTTCATATCAGTGCACACTCCACTGCAGAGTGAAAGTTGCATTCTGAGAACTTATACTGATTACCTGATTGAAAATCCTTTCAAATAACTACAAATGTTTAAGTCAGTATGTGTAGCTACTATTCTGGATTTGACAAAGACATCAGAAAACAAAAAGCTTTTATTTCTTCTTCCATATGAAATTTATAATTTGAAGTTGCAATTTGTTTCTTCAACTCTGCACTGCACTAAGGATTTTCATTACCTCACCAGAGGCTGTTGCTTCAGATGAGAGGATAGCCCTAGACAAATAAATTAATCTTAAGTTTAGGTCTAGAGAAACTTAATCATATAGGACTGTTTTCAATAGAGAACAAACTTGTTTCTAAAACAACCATAAGTTGTATAGTGGGTGACCTCATTATGTGGAATAGTAGAAGTTTCAGTGTTTCATCTACAGTTGTTCAAAACTGAGCAGCTGGCATTGACAGTTTCAACTGCAAATTTTAAATAAAGATAATGAAGTACACAGCAAAGGTTTCACCAAATACCTTCTTCTTTCTTTTAGTAGTAATTACTTTTGTTATTGTGTGTAATAATATTTTAATCTATTCAGATATAGTACATTCAATAAATGAATAAATTACTGACAGTGCTCAGTGCAGGCAGTACAATGTACCGAGAAATTAGTATGTGTTGTAATTAACTCATATGGGACAAAATGGTTTGGGGGCCTTCATAAAAGTTTGATTATGTGCCCCATGAAATCACTGGGCAGCCCTATCTGGTTCTAAGCCAGCAGCGGCTAAGAATTAAGGTAGCTCAGCTATGTTGCACACATTCCACATCATCACACCCAATGTCTAAAGTGAGTTTGGGAGATGAGGGGGGCACAGGAAACTGTACAAACATGCCACATTTAAATGGCAATGCTGTAACACTGAATATGAATTGCTTTCATATTTCTAATCAACAAAGATAAAAAAAAAGAGAAAGTTGCAGTATTACTTAATTATTTTTAGCACACCAAAGAAAAGGTATACATTGTGAATGTTACACCTTATTTATAAGGCAATCACAGTCCAAAAGTGCCATTATTTCAATAAATAGGACTGCTACAACTGTTAAAATTCTTTATTCAAGACATGACTCATTTTGCAAAATAAATTTGCAACTTCAGTTACTTCCTCTGTATACCAATGAAAACATTAATATCATGGTTTTTAGAATCATTTTTACATAACTTCTTGCTCCTAATGTACGAGCATCCTTAATTAAATCAGTAACAGGAACCAAAGCTATTCCAATACCATACCTGGTAAAAGCATGGAATCAGGAGGGTAGTGGCTATTCATTAACAACATTTTATAACAAAGTAACTAAAGACTTCACAATTGAAAAGTTAAAAACAGCTGATAGGATATTGTCATATTTATCTCCTACAAGACAACCTGGGAAGGAAATTCTACCTGCAACAACAGCGACGTTCGGCACTCTGTGGCTGACCCTGTCCTAAGGTATATCTGCACTTCTCAAATTATATCCTCAATTTCAGTTATCAAACACTGCCTGAATTTCCTAACAGAGATCCAGCATGTGTGGTGCAATTGTGAAATCATGACACAGACTTGTAGGGTAAGTACTTTATGTGATGAATGAGTAAAACAGCTGACTAGATGGCACCAGATTCTGCTAACTTGTACCTTTAAGAACCATTATGAATTCACTTTTGAGGCACCTTGCCCAACAGATGCATTAAACGAGGCATCTTACTGCATCTTACAGTCCAATGATCAGTTTGTCAGGAATGAGATTGTACAAGAGCACCTATAAAAGATCTTAAGATACAAAGAAAGAGAGATAGTTAAAATAAGATTGAATATCAAAGATAAACATTGTATGGGTACTAATGGAAAGGATAACTTAGTTCTTTACCTCTCAAAAACATGAGCAACAAAGAACATTTATTTTCATATGATGCAAACTAGAAGCACCAAGGCAAAAGTTTTCAAACTACCTCACCAATTCCATAAAGCATGCTGTTCAACCTGAGATTCTGTTTATGATGAAACTGTCTTCCTAATTCTTCAATAAGATATTCATGGCACAACCACCTCCCAAATTATAATTTAAATTTAAATATAGAGGAAAACATCCATGTTAATCATAGATGACCACTTAAAACTGGTTGGTAGACTGGCAATCACAGCTAGATAAATTACCACTTGCATTTGAACAGCACACTTCATGAATGGATGCAGAGTTTCAACTTCACATAGGCAACTGGAAAGAAATCCGAGGTAAGGTGTATGTTTCTTTGTCAGTCCATGAGATGGTCTCTGAAGGAGTAACTGATATCACAAGGAGTGGGAGAGGTAAGTATTCATAATTGAATCTGGCACCCCATTTTAACTTATCATACATCATTAAAACAGCACATGTGCTAAAAAAAAAAAGTAGGAAAGAAACTTTGCCTCTGCCTCCTACTGCAATTAAATGGTCATCATCTCATTTTGTTGTTTCTTTGCATGTAGTTGAGTACAAACATCAAAATAATACGTGGTATTCTCACTATAGGATGACTATTAACAAGATCTGTTTGTAAAATTTCCATATGTGCACACCCAAAGCCCATTTCTTTATTTTTCAGCCCCAGAAAGCTATACCATCAGTATAAAGTACCACAACACTAACATATACAATTAAACCACAGAGGAACACTTCTGACAAAGCTGTGTCAGCTGAGGTGCCTACACTAAAACTTTCATGAAGATGACCCATTCTTTACCTTAAATTTGATTTTTAACTTAGCTATTGCAACCAAGTATCTAAACTTTAACTTACATTTCACATATATGCTATGTATACATAACACATTGAGTGCAGCAGCTGGAGATTATGGTTCTGTGGCTGTGTTGTGTGCCTGTGTGAATTTTCTATATTCTGAGGAAGGTCATGGCCGATAGCTTAAGTTTTGTATGTGTGTGTCTTATTTATGTGCATGTCACAGCTAATAATCACATCTTTGTGGTGAGTTGTAAACTGTCCTTATTATAATATTTAACACATACCTAGTTTGATTAAAATCCTGAGGTTAAATTATGCAATACATGGCCACATATGATGAACATAGCGAAAATCAGATATAAAAATATGCCAGTTAGGATTTACTACTGATAACGAATCAAAAAATTAATGCAAATAATACACAATATACAGTAAAAACACGTAATTAGATATGCATAAATACGAATCTCAAACCAATGTAAAAATCTGATCACAAACAGACAAACTAAATACACTACAATACATTAGCTAAAACATCAGACAATCTGGTAATACACACAAACTTTATTTATCTGGTGCATAAATTAGCAAAATAACAACACAAGAATGAGTTATGTGGAAATTGCCATTGACCAAAGTCAAAATAAACATTGTAACTACTGAACATCTTAAAATTCATTTACAAGCACATAACACAAGCTACAATAAGAAACTGAGATATTTAATTTATAAAGATAATTTTTAACATCTTCACTTAAATTATGAATGTCTAATAAATTTTCATGTAATATCAGATTGTTTTTTTTTTTTTTTTTTTTTTTTTTTTTTTTTTTTTTTTTTTTTAAATGAGCAGTTAGTCATGATATAGATTAAAAGAGGTGATGTTTGGTACTGTATGTTAGAGGACAGGAATGAGAGGTTGTTTTGGTTCATGAAATAGAACAGAGTGGTTGACTTATATGACGTCCTCTGGAACCGTCTGGAACTCAAAGATCTCTCTCACAAAATCACTTGCAAATTGACCTTCTTGTAGATGTTGGTGAGAGTTCTAAACCAGGCACTGAACCAAGAGGAGCATCACAAGTTCACTTACAAAAGTGTACACCAGCAAAGGTGTTCTTTATGAGAGATGCTATAGGCCTCTAACAATGCAGGCTTTTGCAGCACAATTGAGGTCAACAAGATGTCGTCCTATAATATACATATCACACATCAATTTGGTGTGTGTGTGTGTGTGTGTGTGTCAGAGAGAGAGATGGAGAGAGAGATATTTCTGATGATGAGGCTGGAACTCATAATAGAAAAGTAGAAGGAGAATATTTAATTATAGTTGGAGACAAAGTTTTGCAACTATAACTGTTAAATGTCTGTGAACCTACAGCCACATCAAACATGGAAAGCTATAATACATCTCAAAAGAATGTCTACTTACCAGATGGCAGCAAACAAATAGACCAACCCAAGCTTAGAGATTCATAACTTAATCAACCCAGTCAGTCAAGAAAAGAATACTGAAAAGGATGACAACAGGATACTAAAAGAATAAAAATTGAAGACACAGGAGTTCAGGTCTAAGCCATTACAGAACTGACTGCCTTTTCATCTTGTCCTGTTCTGTAGCATGAACCAGTATATCTGGCAACTTATCATTGTAAACTATCTTCTCTCAAAACCTTTCCATTTCTCTTTTGCTGGAGGAATGATTGCTAGATTATTAAACAAGTGAATATCTATTTTTTCCAGCTTCGACACTCTGCTGACATCTTGCAAGTAGACATATTGCCTATACTGTTTTGGTTAATGTTTATTCTGTATTATTTCTGCATTCTACACAACAATATTGAACAAAAACACATCAGTGTATCAAAGACTTATTACTGAACTTCAAATACCTTATTCTCTAGCAATTTTAAAGTCAAATAAAAGGGGAAAAAAGGTATACTGGGAGACAGTGTTATCATCTTCCTTTATGTAATATTCTTAGTGCTTTACCAACCTAATCAATCCGGAATGGTTGTAACAAGTACCATCAGAACTTTGTATCATGAGTGCAGCTGCTGTTAAGCCTTGAAGCACCCTATATGATGTAGATTCTTAGAATTGGAAATATATCAGATGTTGCTGGAAGATCATTATGAGGAGTCCCTTTTGAGTTTTGCTTACAGTTCCTCACACTGCAGTCAAGGAAATGCCTTCCAATATGCCTACAATAGAAGACAGATGACTTCAGAATTTCATGTTTTCTGAAACTGAAGCATGCCAAAAATGATGGCCACTTCTATGTATGTGTCATCAACGAGATCTATATATGACAATTGCCAGCCTGAATATCTGCCAGCAAGATAAATATATCCTATATATACATGTACATAGTTCTTATATGAAAGTATGCAATTATTAGGTGAGTCAGAATTATTTCATACCACAGTTTCCCAGAATTTTAGGCCCATTAATTCTACATTTCCAACCAATGTCACAATAATATGTTTCAATCTCCTTTAAAAGACATTACAATGCTATCTGATACTGCTTCGCATGCTCCTTTGTATTCTGTCAAAATATGGAGTAAGACATTTGCATCTACAAATGATAATAAGCAAAGCACAATTCTATCCCATTGTTCAATTCGGAATTAGATACAAAAGAGAAAAACTACTATCAGTACAAGAACTTCTGTGTATTACCTTTTCTTCACTTCAAACAATCAACACACATTTCAATGTGCCACTCATTGATAATTTAATTTTAATAAGTGGTTTATATGTGGACTTCTGCACAGACTTCTAAAAACCAGATATTAAATCTAAGAAACTTTCTAAATGATTCTAAAATGATTTTTTCCCCTTGCTTGTTGGAGTGTACTTCGAAACATCATATTTCCAAAGTTGTATATGAGCTATTAGTGACAATAACAATTCGCACAGTGTTCAGCTACAGTGCAGATAGCCAACCTTACTTCAACTATATTCACATAACATTCTAATATTTTACAAGTCGGTCATTTTGAAACACACACACACACGACACTAGCCATTATAAATATGAATGGAAAGTTTGGGCAGGAGGTAAATACTTTAACAGGAAGGTAAGAAAACTATGAATCATAGAGGTTTTGAGTCATCAATGAGAACACAAAAAAGACTGAGGATTTTCCTAGTTTTTAAATGAATCCATTTTCAAATAAGTAGACACACAAACACACACATATATACAATGATCAGCCAGAATATTATGACCACTATAATAACCAGTATATTCACGCTTGGCATGGATAACAGTGCCAACCCATCTTGACATGGAAGCAATGACACCGTGGTAGGTCACTGTTAAGGAGTTGACACAACATCCGGACACATAAGTCACAATTCCAGGGATGGGGACGATGGGCTCTAATACTATGTTCAACATCCCCGATGTTTTCAACTGGCAAGTGAGGGCAGGGGCACATTAGTTTTGGCTAGAACATCAATTGCAACTCAAGCCACATCATCACACTCCCAGCATTGAGACACGGTACATTTTCTTTTTGACAAATGTCACTGTCTTTGAGCAACTTGATCATCGTGAAAGGGCATATGTGATCCACAACCAGTGTGCGAAGCTTCTAGGCCATCAAGGTATCTTGCACGAACTCCCCAGACCTCACAAATGCCCATATAAATGTTCCCAAGAGTGAACCTGCAGCACCGCCAGCTTCTCTCTGTCCCGCAGTAAAGGTGTTAATGACTGTTGTCCTGGAAGACAGCAGATCTGGACTCTACCACTGGCATGTTGAAAGAATTGGAATTCATCTGACCTTGCAACATTCTACTAAGTGACAACATCCAGTGACTATGGTCACATCGTTTCATTTGTAATTTCCAATTTGGTGTTAACATTGGCACATGCATGGGTTGTCAGTTGTGTTCAGACACACCTCAACATTCTGCCATGGTTTCACCCTGGTTTTGTCACTTGTTGAAGGCAACCACCATAGAACTCCTCGAATTCCTGTCAAGTAGTGCAGTTTCATGAAATGCTTGTGCTGCGCCTGTGGGTCATCACAATCTCTGTGCTTGGTAATACCAGATAGATCACAAGCATATACTATCCTACACAGACAGAAGGCTCTCTGATGCTACAAGCTCCATGGATGTGACTGACTAGCAGTCATTTCTTATCAAGTGACACCATTATAACTTGGAAGGTGTTATATCAATAATATGTAGATGGTTATGATATTCTGACTGATTATGTATCTGTACTGCTACAATGTGCCAACTGAATACACAATACCAGGACCGTAGCTTAACCAGAATATGGGAAAGTGAGGGGTTGTGCAGGTTGCAATTTGCTAGGTGAGAAGACATATGGGAACTTTGCAGTAGGATTGGAGAATGGTTGACAAGAGCCTGGAGGGGAAGGGGGGTACTAGGCGTAGGAAATAATACGAGAGAGAAAATGGGATCTAGAAAAAATGTCGGTCTTCTTTGGGTACCTGGTTACAACAACATTCCTTTACTATTTTGGGTTGTTTCCTTATTCCAAACTATTTACAGACACTTAATAAAAGTGTCTTCTGAATGGGACTAGGTGATTCCACTAAAACTAATGAGAAAAAACAAGATGTATAATATTCCAACATGTGCAATGCTTGAAGTTATCCAATTACATTTATTTATTATTATTGCTGCTTTTTTTTCTTTGGGTTTTACTATTAGCAACTAATGTTATGGAAATCAGTATATATTGCCATATTTTAAGGAGTAATGGATGTGTGTGTCTAATTGTTTGAGTGATTGTGTGAATGTATGTGTTTATTTTTCTGGTGAAGGCCATGGCCGAAAATATAAGTTGTGTCAATGTGATTGTCTATTTTTCATGCCTCTCAGCAACTCATTGAGCCCCTTTAAGGTGTTATCTCTCCTCCACCACTGAAAAAATAAACAGTGAGTAACTCATTTCATGAAACTGCCCTGAGAGTTCCTTGGGAAGTAAAATTTGATAAATCACAATATAAAGGTACAGATATAATAATGACAGTATCTCCAATCAACTTTCTCTCTTCTGTAGTTTACTGCAAATGTAAACACAAATTTAACCCACTCCAAACATTATTCCAACAACAACCAACCAATAACAAAATGATTAAAGAAGTACGAAGTCACATGCAGAAACATCTGGCCTCCATGAGGATTATTTATGATGTGTATGGAGCAGGGCCGGCCTTAGGCACGTGCAAACGGTGCGTCCTGGCCCTGTGGTTCTTGAGGTCCCACGCAAAACATTAGAATTTAATTTGAAAACTGTCATTCGTAATTTTGTTTCTGAAACTACTTTTAATGTAATGTAATTCAAGTATATTCCCATTGTGACACAACTATGGTCACTGGAGTAAGTTTCAGATTTAGAAAATTATGCCTTTATCGGAGTCGAAGGAAGCAGGGGGTAAGATACTGATGAGCTAAAGTAATATCCAGTGTCAACATATGACTACTGCTCATGCTTAAATTAAGAGGTACGTGATTCATTGTTTCTCGCTCATCATTGTGACTAATAACCAAACATTAAATTCATCCGTTAGCAGATGTTTCCCGCTAGACAGGCTCTTCCAGCTCCAGCTGAGCTGCTCAGCACTGCCTGCTCCACTTGCTGTGAATAGTCAAATAGGATGGTGAGGTACTCCGCACAATATCACAGGTGGGCATGGCATTTATTATTATTACTAGCTGAACCCCCGCTGCTTCGCAAGCGTAGGCTGGTTGGTCTGCACCAGTTGTTTCTTTTTAATCCTGATGAAGAATCCATATCTTAAGTTATAGCTTGAAATTTGAGTTAACAGCACCATTTTTTTGAAAATCAATTTTTGCACCTCGTATTTCACCCCCTTAATGGTCGAATTTCCAAAAATACCGAAACACGTGTCTTTCAAATTTGCACCCCGAATCCAAATCCAAAAATTTATAATTTTAACTTCAAAATTGCCTAAATAGCAACAGATTTTAGAATAACCCCCTCTCCAATTTAACCTACTTGATGGTTGAATTTCCAAAAATACCAAGACACGTATTTTTTAAATCATAACGAACAACCAATTTTTGTAGCTATAGCTTCAAAATTGTCGTGACAACAAAGTGTTTTCGAAAAGTATTTTTGATCCCCTCTTTTACCCCTTAGTATTTGAATTTCCAAAAATACCGAAACTCGTGTCTTTTTAATCCTGATCAAGAGTCCATATCCTAAGTTTCGTAGTTATAGCTCGAAATTTGAGTTAACAGCAACATATTTTTGAAAATCAATTTTATGCATCCTCTATTTTGCCCCTTATTGGTTGAATTTAAAAAATACTGAAACACGTGTCTTTTAAATTCGAACCCCGAATCCAAATCCGAAAATTTGTAGTTCTAACTTCAAAATTGCCTAAGTAGCAACATATTTTCGAAAAACACCCCCCCTCTCCAATTTAACCACGTTGATGGTTTAATTCCCAAAAATACCGAAACATGTATTTTTTAACATCTAACCAACTATACAAATATCAATTTTTGCAGCTCTAGCTTCAAAATTGTATCAATAGCAATGTGTTTTCAAAAAGAATTTTGGTCCTCTATTTAACCATCTTACTTCTTCAATTTCCAAAAATACTAAAAATCCTGGATTTTTAATCCTGACCAAGACTCCATATCCGAAGTTTCGTAGTTGTAGCTTAAATTTTGAGTTAACAGCAACATATTTTTGAAAATCAATTTTTTGCGTCTCCTATTTCACCCCCTTATTTGTCAAATTCCAAACATGCCGAAACACGTGTCTTTAAAATTCGAACCCTGAATTAAAATCCGAAATGTTGTAGTTCTAGCTTCAAAATTGACTAAATAGCTACGTATTTTCAAAAAACGTTTCATCACCTATTTCACCCTCTTACGGACAGAATATCGAAAAATTGCTTCTTAAATGACACCTACAGAGTATGATCGACACCCTCCACAAATTTCAAGTTTCTATCTTCAGTGGTTTGGGCTGGGCGATGATGAGTCAGTCAATCAGTCAGTCAGTCAATCGGGACACTTCCTTTTATATATAGAGATTATTTAGGTAAATAAGAAATGAAATGATTGTATGACTTTTATTGGCCGAGATATCCCTATCCGGGTTTGGTCACCTATTGCAAGTCTTGTGTGTTGACAATAAGGAAAGTGAAGATGACATAAACACAAAACACCCAGTCCCCTGGGAATAGATCGTGGACCTCATGCATTGGTGGTCAGTGGTGCTACCACTGAGCTTTGGAGGTGGACAGGGAAATTAGAAAATTAATTGTTTACATTTATTGCCTCTATGGAATTCATTTTCTTACTAGCCAAACATCCAGCATTGTCCGGGTATTTATTAATTAATTTCTTTTTTATTCAAGCCTTGAGTTAGTACTTCTCCTATCCCTTCTCTCTCTCTCTCTCTCTCTCTCTCTCTCTCTATATATATATATATATATAAAAAATAGATGAAGAACACTTACCAGGCGAAGGGGCACAGGCAGTAATAGTAACAAATAAACACACAGACACACACACACACACTCAAAAATGCTAGCTTTCGCAGCCTAGCTGCTTCATCAGGCAGAAGGGAAGGAGAGGGAAAAGGAAATGATGAGGATTTAAGGAAGGGGGTAAGGAGCCATTCCAATCCCGGGACAGGAAAGACTTACCTTGGGGGAAAAAATGGAAGGTAAATAAATGCACATACACCCACACATTTACACAGACACAAGTACACTTAGGCCAGTTCTACAGTATGTCTGCCTAAGTGTACTTGTGTCTGTGTAAATGTGTGGGTGTATGTGCATTTATTTACCTTCCATTTTTTCCCCCAAGGTAAGTCTTTCCTGTCCCGGGATTGGAATGGCTCCTTACCCCCTTCCTTAAATCCTCATCATTTCCTTTTCCCTCTCCTTCCCTTCTGCCTGATGAAGCAGCTAGGCTGCGAAAGCTAGCATTTTTGAGTGTGTGTGTGTGTGTCTGTGTGTTTATTTGTTACTATTACTGCCTGTGCCCCTTCGCCTGGTAAGTGTTCTTCATCTATTTTTTACGTATATTTTTTTCCTGTTAGGAATTTTTCCTCTATAATATATATATATATATATATATATATATATATATATATAGAGAGAGAGAGAGAGAGAGAGAGAGAGAGGAAAAATTCCTAACAGGAAAAATATACGTAAAAAATAGATGAAGTACACTTACCAGGCGAAGGGGCACAGGCAGTAATAGCAACAAATAAACACACACACACACAAAAATGCTAGCTTTCGCAGCCTAGCTGCTTCATCAGGCAGAAGGGAAGGAGAGGGAAAAGGAAATGATGAGGGTTTTAAGGAAGGGGGTAAGGAGCCATTCCAATCCCGGGACAGGAAAGACTTACCTTGGGGGGAAAATGGAGGGTAAATAAATGCACATACACCCACACATTTACACGGACACAAGTACACTTAGGCAGACATACTGTAGAACTACAGTATGTCTGCCTAAGTGTACTTGTGTCTGTGTAAATGTGTGGGTGTATGTGCACTACTACAACTAGTAGTACAGTGCTTGATGGGAGCAGGAAGGCCCGAGCCTTGGAAGGAACAGAATCACAGGCAAGCTGGAAACATTTAATGAGCTTGCATTTAGAGGACAATATGCACATTATGAATAGGTTATCATCACGCACCATGACAGACAGCTCGGTTGTGAGTGGCAGCGGAACGGGTAGCAGGGATCCGAGGGGGGAAGGGGATGAGAGAAGCCTCTGAAGGGGGAGGACGGAGAGGAGGAAGAGGCATCACCGACAATAGTTGGTGCGTGACCCGACGGCAAAGGAGAGGAGGGGGGGGGTGAGGGAAGGAGGGAGAGAGAGGAAGCCTCAAATGAGGAGAAGGAAGAGGAGGGAGCCTCGACCTCGAGAGGGAAAGCAGGATCGAGGTGTGCGGGCTTCAGGCGATTGATGAATGCAGCGGAAGGTTTGCCATTGAGGATGGAGTAGGTGTTTGCTGCATGAAGGAGGACAGGATAAGGAACCAGAGTAAGGAGGCTGTAAGGGCGGGCAGACAGTGTCATCACGCAAGAAAATGAACTTGCAAATCTGCAGATCCGAAGGTACCCTTACAGTTGGAGGAGAGTGGCTGGCAGGAGGAGAAGGGGAGGCTGCAGCACAGATGATGCGGACTCGGTCGACCAATGAAGATAGAGATCCTTGAGGGAGGGGATCGGGGATGGGGTGACAAGCGCACCTGGTAAAGTGAGATGTTGACCATGTATGAACTACACAATGGTGCCACAGAGATCCTCCTTATTCGTCAAATGCAGGCCAAGTAGAACCAGGGAAAAGGTGTCGAGC
This sequence comes from Locusta migratoria, assembly GCA_026315105.1. Lineage (NCBI taxonomy): Eukaryota > Metazoa > Arthropoda > Insecta > Orthoptera > Acrididae > Locusta > Locusta migratoria. The sequence continues at coordinate 253,310,718 of CM048750.1, forward strand.
CAAAGTGACCCGTGGCACCAAAGGACCGTTTTTAGGGTCCAGTGCCACTGCTTCCACCAGCCCGTTGCTCTGCAGATGATAGGTGATGGTGTGGATCCAACAAATGCTGCAGAAGTGGCAGATATTGTTGAAAAGGGCACTTTCGAATTGGTGTCCCTGGTCAGTTGTGATGACCGAGGGGCAGCCAAAGCTAGCAATCCAGGTAAAAATAAAAGCACGAGTGACGGACTAGGTGGTTATGTTAAGCTGAGGTTTGGCCTCAATTCACCTCGTGGTGCGGTTGATCATATAAAGGATGTACCGATAACCATCGACCGGCAGCAGAGGGGCAACAAAATCCAAGTCGACATGCTGCAATCTGCTGGACAGAGGAGTGAATGAGCCAAGCAGAGGGAGGTGTGAGATGCAACCCTGTTTGGCTGACATGCAACACAAGAGCGGGCCCAGGCCTGGCAATACTGCCTCATGATGTGCCAAACGAAATGCTCACACACCAGGTATGTTGAGACTTTGACACCCCGGTGCACAACCTCGTGCAGCTTCTGGAAGATGGGACACTGAAGAGAGCAGGGAATGAAAGGAGGGAGTTTACCCATCGAGTCATCACACCATACCTCGTCAGTGATGCCTGCAAAGGTGCTGCGGATGGGATGTAGGGAAGAGCAATGGTCAGAGACGAGAGCAAGGAGATAATTGTCAGCAGATTGTAGGGCGGAAAGGTTAGAGAGATCGATGATGGTAGAGACAGCATCGAACTGAAATAGGAAATACACCACCACATTATCTGCGCCCTTGATATAACACACGTCCGTTGAGAATTGCGATATGTTATGTAGTCAAGTTAGTGGAAGCACGAAGGAGGCGGGTCAGCTGGGGCACTTTTTATGGCAGCAGTCAGCGGTTTGTGATTGGTAAGAATGTGAAAGGGGCGACATTCAAGTTCTGCATGAAAATGCTTAATGGCCTCGTAGATGGCAAGAAGATCCCTGTCAAAGGCCGAGTACTTGCATTGTGTATTGTTTAATTTTTTGGAGAAGAACTGCAGGGGAGACATTACACTGTTGTGAGATTGACTGAGAACTGCACTAATGGTGGTGTCGCTCACGTCTGTAGCAAGAAAAACTTGCACGCCGGGATGCAGATGACCAACCATGATCACTCGAGCAAGTAATTCCTTGATTCAATCATTTGGTCCATCCAGGACACTGAGTGGTCACCTTAAGTGCGCTTGCCAGCCAACGCACCTGTAAGGGGGGCCTGAACCTCAGCCACGTTGGTCAGGTGCCATCTATAGTAGTTAATGGTGCCAAGGAACCTATGAAGCTCTTTGTATGTGGAGGGGCATGGATGTTTATTAGCGAGTTAACCTTGTCAAGCGGGGGGGGGGGGGGGGGGGGCGCAACTCCCGCCCACCTCAGTTGGGTAGCTGCAAAGGGACCTACACTTCCTTGCAGCACTGCCGAAATGGGCATGAAAGAAGCAATAGGGATAGTGAAGTCACTGTTCCTGCAGGAAGTGCAGAGGGGAAGGGGGCATGTCCTCTTCACCAGAGCTGATTCCCTCCGGTGCTGGTAGCGATTGCAGCGGTATTCTGATGATGCAGCGCTAATTCCAGGTGGATCCATGATCTCCTTTAGCAATCGGGAACAACCCCACGCAAAGGTAGGTTGGCATGGTGCAAGACTCAGTGTGGTGGATTGCGCAAGACGAGATTCTCAAAGATGCACTTTATGTACTCGGTCAGCAATGCGAATGCGCTCACTGGGGGACCAAGCACGCTGTACATTAATGCTGTTTGCACAGCCAGAGGTAGTTTACTTGTCCAGATTACCATGAGCGAGGAGTCAGGCATGACTTGCTTGCTAATCAAGAGCCGAAGGTGTCGCCACAGTTCAGATGGATGTTTGTCACCAAATTTCTCCTCTTCAATTGTGTGTCGAACAGTCTCCTCCACAGACCAGGTGACACACTCCAGGATTGTCTTTTTTGCACTGTCATAGCGGTCCTGATTTGGAAAGGGGGGGGGGATTGATTTGATTTGATTTGATTTTTCCAGGGAAGCCAAAGCAGTCTTGATCTAACCCGCCACTGCCCACACCAAAACTAAGATTATTGTGCGGTATCGCTCCCTGTATATCTAGTAAAACCAACCAATGCCCTTGAACAGTGCAAGGAGTCCCTTTACCAGTTCTTTATTAGACACAATTTCTTCGGGTCTAGTTGTCCCGAATGTTCTGTGCCTTTTACTCTCCAATGCAATGCATTCGAAGATTAGATGTGATGCAGTTTCATCACCGTCATCACAGATCCTACATTTAGGGTCCTCTTCTGTTATTCCCATTGTTTGTAGGTGTTTTTTGAAATTCCCATGGCCTGTCAGCAATCCAACCATGAGTCTAATCTCTCTCCTGTTCAGGCCCAGGATTGCAGAGCTCCTTTTAAAACATGGCTTTGGCATCATTACCTTGCCATGTTTTTGTTGATAGACTTTGGTCCAATATTCTACGTGCTGTCTTCTGAGCCAGTTACGTAGCTCCAATTTGATCATTTCCTTGGTGATGTCAGGACAGGTTTCGGTCCAATAAATGGAGTCTCTGCCCCCATCCTGGCTAATCTGTCGGCATGTTCGTTGCCACTGATCCCCGAGTGGCCAGGGACCCACAATAGGTTTACTCTATTGCTTTCCCCTAGCTCCACCAGAACCCTGTGACATTCTGCAACAATTTTAGACCTTGTTGCAGGAGCTGCCAGTGATCTCAGGGCTGCCTGGCTGTCTGAATAGATATAGATGCTACGATCTTTGTAGCACCTACGCAAATTCTCCTCCACACACGCCCTGATGGCAGTGATTTCGGCCTGGAATACTGAGGCAAGTTTTCCTAGAGAGATGACGCCCTCCAGTCTTGGCTGCACACCTTGGTCGGATTTTGACCCGTCAGTGGACCAGACAATATCCCCCGTACGGTGTCGAACTATTTTCTCCCATTGCTCCCTACTTCAAATTGTTATATTGAAAGGCTTGTTGAAGCAGTATGGAGTTATAATATAGTCGGCTGGCATTTCCCCAACCTTTCCTATATTTACCAAGGGGGGAGGTAACCAGGTCACAAATTAGATCCACGTGATCATGCAGCGAAGTAATTAAGCAGAGATAGTGAGCGGAGTCATCCTAATTGTAATACTCGAATATGCACTCAATGAGAGCGAACCAGGTGGTTGGAGAGTCAAATGAGAACTGAGACAGCATCGGCAGGTGGCCTGGCGGCAGAGTAGGAGGCGATCCAGGAACTGTTGGAGGTGGTGGAGTGTCAGCACCATCGATCGGCAAAGGCGCGGATACATTGCACGGCGCAGCAGAGGCGCCAGGTGGTGCCGGAACAACGGTTGAAAGTCCAACAAAGTTTGAGTGTAGAAGGGGACCACTTTGCGTCATGGAAGGCACACCTGGAGACACGGCGCACGGAAGCACATGCTGTGTAGCACACACGTTCACAGAGTTAGCACAGTGGATGAAACTGAGGGGGTCATAAGAAGGCTTGTAGTGCATAATGTTCACACCATGCACTGAAGGAGGCAGCTGAACCAGTACAGAGGTGGGGCGCAATCTGCTGGAGACAAACTCGCACGAGGAGGTACACTCGCAAAGTTCACAGAATGTCAGCAAAAATATGTGTACGGTGACTGGGTTGGTGAAGTTCAAATGATACAGTGAGATGCACAACAATCGAAGAAAATGTTTGTAGCAGGCGGTTGCACATTTGAATTTTGCATGAAGTCCATTTTGTAATTGGTGCACTCGAAAGCATCTGTGGAGTGACAAAGCCAGAGTCACATCGCTGAGGCATTGTTTAACTGCAGCAATGTGAAGATGTCCTGTGGCGAATGTCTGGACAAGAGCGGCAGTCTGGCGTTATGCGAACTGTTAAAACTTGTGACAATGCTGGAAACCACAGGTTGCCGAGGACATGTGAGTCCGCACGGCAGGGCACAGCAGTTGACACATTGCACTTGGGCACGGGATTGTTGTTGTACTGAGCACGAGCAAATTACGATTGAAGGAACACACCAAAAACTGCGGGACAACACTGCACCAAACACACAGAACCGTTTTTAGTATGGGGTGACCACTGTGGAGGTTACTAAGGGCAGTGGAGCCCAATGACCACACACTGTATGGAACAATAACTTTATTGATGCTGTTGTTACAGAGCACAAACACCAACTGGTATAAACATGGTGAATAAGAACAAGGAAACACACCAAAGATTGTCATAAAGATGTGCCACCCAGTTCTTGACTATGGTTGATACACACACACACACACACACACACACACACACACACACACACACTAGAATTGGTGGCTAGCGCTGCACAGAAGTAATAGATTAAAGCCTAATGTGTGATAGGGCAGTTTTCCATTAACGTTACTGTTTATGTCCTCATATCTCATGAACTACGTGTTGTACTGTGATACAATTCTGCAGGTACATTCAGCTGTATGCTTGTATACCGTCTGAAAAATTTCCCACAAGTACAATTTTTAGTGTAGGAATTATAAATTGTTATGTCGTACCGAGTGCCATAGGTTTACTCCACGAACAATGAAAAAATAGTAAGCGAGAAACTTTTTTCCTTTCATCATTTTGATATAGTTGTCAGTGAGAAAAAGCATAATATAACTTTGAAATTATGTTTAAAGTTTATTGCAAGTTGTTAAGTACTCTCATTCTCATACAGTGTATATGTAAAGTCTCACCGCATGATGTGGCAGTTTTTTATGACTCCAACTGTTTATGACATTATATCTCTTGAACCACGAATCATATGTAGTTCTTAGTCCTCCAGCAATTGTTATCTCATGTACAGAATATGTGTAGCAAATTTGGTCGAAACCAGTGGTTTAGGAGGAAATATGCACCATTCTTGCTTGATGCAGCAGTTTTTTGTACATCTCACTGTTTATGATGTCATATCTTGTGAAATATGTTTTGTATATGATCCTTATACATTCAGTGACCGTTCTCGTGGATTGAAGGTCAAGTGTGCAAAATTTCATAAAGATTGGGACAAAACTGTTGATTTGTATGCAATACATACACAAAAACACAGACACTCTGCTTTATTATTTCAAAAGCAGCATCAATAAAGTTATTGTTCCATATAGTGTATGGTCATTGGGCTCCACTGCCCTTAGTAACCTCCTCAGTGGTGACCCCATACTAAAAATGGTTCTATGTGTTTGGTGCAGTGTTGTCCTGTGGTTTTCAGTGTGTTCCTTCGATCGTAATTCGCTAGTGCTCAGTACACCAACAATCCAGTGCCCAAGTGCAACATGTCGACTCCTGTGCAACTGGCGCGCGGACTCGTACTTCCTCGGCAACCTGTGGTATCCAGCATTGGTCGAAAGCAGTGGTTTAGGAGGAAATATGCACCATTCTTGCTTGATGCAGCAGTTTTTTGTACATCTCACTGTTTATGATATCATACCTGGTGAAATATGTTTTGTATACATTCAGTGACCGTTCTTGTGGACTGAAGGTCAAGTGCGCAAAATTTCATAAATATTGGAACAAAACTGTAAATTTGTATGCAATACATACACAAAAACACACAGACACTCTGCTTTATTATTTCAGAAGCAGCATCTCACAAGAATATCTCTTGCCATGTTGTCAGTGGAACACAACATGGTTTCAAATATGAGTTTTAAGATATTATTGATGAATTTGCTCATCAAAAAGCAAGGAAAAGATGTTTCATGTTAAGTGTCTAAAGCAGAAGACTCTCACTGTTTATAACCTACAACTAATTCCATTTCTTATTAATACAGAGCATAGCAAGTGTAGAAAATGTGTAAGTTTATATCCTGAACATTGTGAACTTTTTTAGATTTGGAATTTCATTAAATTGCAAGGATTCCAATAGCAAGTTATAGTTTATTAATAATATTTAATAAATGCCATTCTTATTTAGATTCCTTCTCCAGTTAATTATTTTCCCGTCAAAATAATAGGTCTGTTGTTGTAAATCTTTCGATTTATTGGTAGGAGGCCGTTGACAAAATTCTTTTGAATGTGATGAAGGTGCATAACCTCTGCTGGAAGGGGAAGGGAGGGGAGGATACGGGAGAGCGGAAGTTTTGCACAAGGCTCCGTGCAAGCTATGGCCATCTCTGGTGTGGAGAGCAAGTTAATTCTGAATTAAAATTTGGAACTAAAATGATCAGATCACCAGTATATTTTAGAAGTGGGTGACACAAGAGATTTTATCCTCACATTACTAAAGGATAGATAAAGTGTGCCAAATTATCCAATTCTCTAAGTGCTCCCACGACATTGAAAAACTCATGAGTGCATATTCCACTAGCAGCTTGAACACGTTCTAAATCAATAATACGGTAATTGTAAAGAAAGTTTTGATAATAAATAATCCTGCTACATACAACAACTTTTCTCATGTTGAAATTTAAAAAAATGTATCACATAATTCACATGAGAGATGATATTTTTTTCTGAACAGTATGCCCATGTAACAATGTTCAGAAACTACTGTTACATAAAATAATACAGACATTATTGCAACACCACCAAAGACATTATACAAATCTCATGTATGAAATATGGAAACTGAACATCCATATCATAAACATGGTGCAACAGAAGGAACATTCTGATTTTGGAGTTGTGGAACTTTGGGTGAAGGGCACACACTTCGGTGAGGAGTATTATGGGAATTTCATGTGTACATAAAGACGTGTTTGGGAGAATTTTGAAACTTTATTGCTATAGAAACAATTAAATAATGGTAGTTTACCAAAAATGAAAATGCACACATTTCACACAAACTTTGTGCCTTGTGGAGAGAATTGTGTTTGAAAATAATTCTCTGTTGGGCATAAAACTATTAAAAGAAAAAAAAAAAAAAAAAAAAAAAAAAAAGAAAGAAAGAAAGAAAGAAAGTTGGGTTCTGAACTGAAACAAAATCTGCACCCTCACACCACAACAGGATCACTAAATGTGGCAATTGTAAGGGCTTTCATTTAGAAATCCCTGTGCTTATAAATCCCTATGCTCTTCTAATGTGAACATCTTGCTGCAAAAGATATAACTACACAAACACTGAAGGAAAGTGAAAGCTGTGTCGATACTTCCAACAAGAGAACACCTGATTATAGTTGCTGAGTAACCCTCCATGAATTTACTAATGAGTAGAACATGACATCAGGATGTAAGAGTGGTATGCTTCATATAGTTTCCATGTGTTTGGTGTTTTTCTCAACGAGACAGTGTCACTGTTATGATGAAGAGACTGCAATGTTTTTCTGCTATTTTGTTTCAATGAGATGGTGCAACATCCCGAATGTCTAACTGAACCCTTTCACTTCTGAGAAATGCTTCCTGTACAAGTTGCCACCTTACATCTCAGTATTTTTCTGCATAGCTTTTCCATAGAACACAGCACTTTATTTGAAATGCTTCCATAGTTTCAATCAAATCTTTGGCCTACAGATGATCTGTGCTTCACAGTAATTAGATGCGGCTAAGAACAAGTTGCAACAAAAGTCTAAGCTATTACCCTAATAAAACACGCCAAGTGGCTCAGACAATATCCTTCTTCACAGACTTCATTAGTTTCCATAATTGCCACAACCTGTATTTTGTGTATCCTGTGCTGATGTGAGACACACACACAGATTTTATTTAACAGTAAAATCTAGGCAAACCAGTGTCACACAATTCCATGTTTGTGTGGGTGCAGAGTGAGAGAAAACGTGCAATCATTTGCATACATTTGAGCCACAGATTGCGTATAGAAAAACACACAGCAGAAAGTCAGATCTAATTTTATGAAGAGGATCATGGTTTTCCTCTCCTTTTTATGTGCATTGAATTCTCATTAGCATGCAGCATGAACACAATACAGGAAAACCTATCACAGCTCAACAATCGACTTGCATAGCCTGTTTGTGTAACCAATAGTCACTAAGCTTTGGTAACTTTAGGACACACACATACAGACCTATTGGAAAAGGGAAAAAATAGTTATATACTGCATACGTTCACTGGATCCCATTTGTTTTTTATTTCATTTTGCCTTTTCATTAAGCCAATTTTTGCCTTCGTATCTGTTTGTCTCAGTCTTTGTGTTTTGGATAACACCGTCACTAAAAAAGGTCAAATACAGACGTAAACAACAGTTCCTATTCACAAACAAGTGGCTCCAGATGCCAACTTAAATACTGGAAGCTGAAGCTGTGCACCATGCTCCCTCCAGTCATCAGAATTGTTTTGATTAAGACCTACTGTGGCCGCAAGGTATCAGATCTTCAGATGTAGGAAAAATCAGATTCAAACATACAGGCAGTGGATAACAGATCTTCAAGGTCTCACTAGGAAGTATAAATTTCAATATTCGTGTGGAGCTTTGTATTCAGATGTCATGTTGCGTGACAAAATTGTCTATAATATTCCTGACAGTAGGCTTAGGGAATGAATTCTAAAAATGTCACATCTGTCATTCCACCAAGTAGAACAGATTTTGGAACAGTACAATACAAGTGCCACAGCAGCGGAATACTTTGATTCTATTCCACTGTGTAGCGACAAGTCATGCACTGGCGAGCGCCAGGTCAAATGCTGTGTACTTCCCGCTGCCGGCGCTAAGTGTAAACAAGTAAATAGATACGGAACCTTGCCAAATAAGGAAGTGAAGTCTTTCCTGCAATGTTTCTCGCGGAACAAACGGCAGAACTGTCCGTCCCAGTCAGCAAAATGCTATGCATGTGGCAAGAAAGGTCATATACAAACAGTTTGCTTGCAGTAAAAGAAACAGAATTTGCCCTCCCAGCCCAAACAGCGACAAGACAATAGTTATTCAATAAATGAAGTAAAGTTTCAATTAGATATAGGTGCATCAGACACATTGCTCAATCGCAAAACTTATGAACAGTTAGGAAAGCCACGCCTTTCTTGCGCTAAAACAAAGTTAACAGCATCCAATGGCAATGAAATTCCTGCACTAGGGCAATCACCACCGTGACGTACCCTTCCTATCCCCTTTCCCCTACCCTCCCCTCCCTCCCGTCCCCGATTTACTCGCCGCAGAGCGTGATTCAAAGTGCGGCAGCCGGAAGTAATGGTTGTATGACTGTGTTGTGTGCCAGTGTGATTGCGTGAGTGTTCTATTTTCTGAAGAAGGCCGAGGCCGATAGCTGAAAGTGTTGTATGTGTGTGTCTTTTGTATGTGCCTGTTGCAGCTCGTTGCCACGTCTTTGTGGTTAGTTGTAAACTGTCCTTACAATATTATTAGATAAATGTGACTTTTTCAAACCAGAACTGTAGTATCTAGGACACATAATAAACAGTCAAGGTGTGCACCCAATGCAATCACATTTGCTTGCCATTCGCGACCTGCTAGCACCAAAATATGTGAAAGAACTGCAATCAGTCTTGGGAAAGTTAATGTACTATATTCTGTTTATTCCAAACACAGCACAAATTGCAGCCCCTTTGCATTGGCTACACCATAAAAATGGAAACACGAATGCCAACGCGCATTTCAGCAGTTAAAAGATGCTTTGCTCAGTTTGGTGCACTTCGATCCAGAAAAACCGGTTCTTTTGCAAGTGGACACGTCATTATTTGGTCTAGGAGCAGTACTGTCACATAGACATGGGGATATGAACTGTCCGATGCGTTTTCATCAAAACATTTGACAGACACACAGTGCCATTATTCTCAGATTGAGAAGGAAGCTTTAGCAATAGTGTATGGTGTCACAAAATTCCATCACTATTTGTATGGGAGAAAATTCTATTTAGTAACTGACCACAAGCCTTTGCAGCCATTGTTTCATTCTGCCAAGCCAATTCCTATGCACACGGCACACAAACTGCAATGCTGGGCATTGCTCTTATCACAGTATCAGTACGAGATTGTATACAGACCCACAAGTCGCCATGGAAATGCCGACACACTTTCCTGTCTTCCGGTTGGCCATGACAAAGATTTTGATGCTTCTGAAATGTCGTGTAGTGAGATAGATGCACAGGAAGGTAGTTTGTTGCAATCCTTCCCGTTGGACTATAGGATAATTGTTCGGCTCACAGAAACAGATCCTGATTTACGAATTTTGCTGCGCTACATATGCACAGAATGGCCTCATTCACAACGTGACATTGAAAATCCACTGGTGCATCGCTATTTTGCTAGACGGAATGAATTTTCCAGTGCATAGAGGTGTGATTCTAGTTTCAAATGACAGTGGACAATTGCGTGTGTTGATTCCGCAACGTTTATAGAACAAAGTATTGAAATTACTTCATCAAGAACATTGGGGAATGGTTCGCACTAAGCAATTGGCACAACGACACTGTACTTGGCAGGGTATGGATGCCCAAATAGAAAAGATGATGTCACAGTGTTCAGTGTGCGCTTCCAACCAGTCCGCCCCTCCTCAGAATTTTTTTGCGTGGCCAAAAGCAGATTCACCATGGCAATGGGTGCATATTGACTATGCTGGTCTCTTCTAGAACACTAAGTGGCTTATTGTGGTTGATGCTTTTAGTGGTTACCTGTTTCCAGTGCCAATGTCTTCTACAACTTCTAGTTGCACGATTAGGGTGTTGTCTTCAATTTTTTGTCTGGAAGGTCTCCCTGAACTGATAGTCTCTGACAACAGCCCTCAGTTCACATCACAAGAATTTCACTCCTTTTGTGAATGCAATGGCATTAAGTATCTAACCAGTGCACCGTTTCACCCGCAGTCTAATGGCGCTGCGGAACGCTTTGTCTGGACATTTAAGCAACAGATGTCCAAACTTCGTTCAGAGCACTCACGGCAGGTGAGCATCCACATGACAACAATTCGGCACTTCAGGGGGGAGGGTTGTTGTGGCGTAAAGTCAGTGCCACACCCCAGACAAAAGAGAACGATCATGGAGAAGGCAGCAATCGACCGAAAGCCAATCGCAAGCAGGCACCGTGCATCCTGGAGGGAGTAACCGAAGATGTGCACCCTCTACAAGTGGCTATATCTAGGCCGTCACTTACTATTCAGAATGCTGTCAGTTACTAGTTAGAACTCAGGCAGTTACTATTCAGAACTCACTCAGCTACAAAGTCAGGAATAAGACAGTAGTAAGTCAGAATGTGGCTATAACTTAGCAGTCACTAGGTCTCAGCCCAGCTAGCATCACACGGAAGACATTGAAGCAAGAAGAGAGAAGAAACAGGCATATGTTCTAAAGTTGAGTATTATAATTTTCAATCAATAAAACTTATATTATTTTCTGAATAGTTGTTACAGTTGACATTCGATTCCTGCACCAGTACCTTTAATGACAACCAGACAGGGACGCGAAACAACAAAAAGGGAATAAGGTCACAACAAGGACCATGCAAACATACCTTCATTTGAAGGTCACACTAACTCCCAAATGGAGGACATAGTAATATGCATAGCAGCTGAGAGAGTTAAAAACAAACAAGTCGCCAGGTCCAGATGGGGTGCCTATCCAGTTTTACAAAGACTACTCAGTAGCATTGGTGCCTTACTTAGCTTGCATATATCGCGAATCTTTGACCAGGCAGTGCAGAGTTCTAAGTGACTGGAAAAAGGCACAGGTAACTCACATGTATAAGAAAGTCAAAAAATGACACATCAAATTACAGACCTATATCATTAACATCAGTTTGCTATAGAATTCTTGAACATATTCTCAATTCTAATATAGTAAATTTCCTTGAGACAGAAAAGCTTCGGTCCATGCATCAGCACAGCTTTAGGAAGCATTGATCATGCAAAACCCAGCTTGCCCTTTCTCTTATGACAAATTGTGTGCTGTGGCTGAAAGGCAACAGGTAGACTGTATATATCTGAATTTTTGAAAGGCGTTTGATAGGGTACCGCACTACAGACTGCAAATGCAGGTATGAGATATGGAATAGAAGATATGTGATTGGCTCAAAGACCATTTAATTAATACAAACCAGTATGTTGTCCTCGATGGTGAGTTTTCATCAGAGACTAGGGTATCGCAAGGGTTCCCCAGGAAAGTGTGGTAGGACAACTGTTATTTGCTATCTATATAAATGATCCGATAGTCAGAGTGAGTTGCAATCTTCAGCTGTTTGGTGATGCTGTGGTGTACAGGAGGGTGTCATCATCAAATGACTGTAGTAGGATGTAGGATGACTTGGACCAAATTGCTAGGTGGTGGTGAGAGGAATGGCAACTAGTGGTGAATGTAGAAAAATATAAGGTGATGCAGATGAGTAGGAGAAACAATCCCATAATGTTCAAATACAGCATTAGTACTGTGCTGCTTGACAAAGTTGCATCAATTAATTATCTAGACGTAACACTGCAGAGCGATATGAAATGGAATGAGTATATAAGGACTGTCATGGGGAATGCGAATGGTCGAATTCGATTTATTGGGAGAATTTTGGGATGGTGTGATTCACCTGTAAAGGAGACCATATATAAAATGCTTGTATGAACCTGTCTTCAGTATTTCTCAAGTGTTCGGGATCCCCGCCAGATCGGTTAAATGGAGGACACATAGGCAGTTCAGAGGAGGCAGCTATGTTTGTAGCTGGTAGATTTTATCAATGTGCGAGTGTTACTGAAATGCTTTGGGAACTCAAATGGGAGTTGCTCGAGGGAAGGCAATGTTCTTTTTGAGAAACACTATTGAAGAAATTTGGAGGGCCAGAATTTGAGGCGGACTGCAGAATGATTCTACTGCCACTAACCTACATTTCGCATAAAGACCACAAAGATAAGATCATAGAGATTTGGGCTCAGGCAGATGCATACAAGGATTCATTTTTCCCCTCGTTCTACATGGGAGTGGAACAGGAAAGCATGTAGCTAGTAGTGGTACTCAGTACTCTCTGTCATTCATCTTTTGGTGGATTGCGGAGTACGTATGTAGATGTAGATCCAACTAAACTGGATTAGGCTTCTGAACACCATCCCAAAGGAAGACTTCATGCAAAGTTTCCAGGACATGTATCGCAGAGCTCAGTGGTCTATAGTTATGGGAGGTAACTATTTTGAAGAACAGTAAGGTAACGGTGCTTCATAGTTCATCTACGTTAATGTTCACTAAACTTCATTGACAGAGGTTGTATGTTAAGTAGGAAATGGCTACACAAAAAAAGATACATCCCCACCTCCCTCTCCAATTGTCTCATGATGCCACCAGTGAATATAAAATCATACATGAATTCAAATTTCAATTTTTTAAACATATAGTGAATAAATTTTCTATATAAACAGTGCAACATTAGAGACTGTAACAGTATTTTAAGTATACAGGGAAGACGCACACAGAAACCCTTTTGACACTATATGAATACACAAATTTCTAAAAGCTCAAAAATGAACAACATGATTGGCTTTGGGTGATTGGTACTGAGATTTTCTTGTTATCAAGTGAATATACACAAACTCGAGTACCATCATGTGTGTGATGAAGTTCAACTGAACAGACCACAACCATAAGAGCAAGATTCATCAACCTCCCAACTCTCCTAAAATTGAACCTAAAATGACAGTACAGTAATCTGACATCACAGCTGCGGGTTTCATGAATAGCTACCAAATGAGAGTTTACTTTTTATTAGATTTGTTGCTGTTATCAAAAACATGTGAACTCAGTCCTCCTCAGAATAAGGTCAATTACTAATTGCATATATTGTACATGTATATGTAGTACTTGTTTTGAGAATAAATACCTCTTGCTTCAGTTGAGCTCCCAATTTTTTGCCTGCTTCCACAAAATCAAGAAATGTTACTTCTTCTGGATTTATAGTTGCAAGTGTATCCAGCCATTCCTTTTCCACAAGACCAACCTGCAAAATAAATTAAAAAAATAAGACATGTTAAGTCACCAGTGTTGTAACAATATAACAAACTGTTGGTTGGCAGATTATATACCGTTAACTTTTTCATTTGTCTCTATACTGTGACTTTGACTACTAGTCAAGATAATGTTTTTCTACACATGATATATAATCTTGATCAACAAAAACAAAAATAATGGATGTTTTAGAACACATTTTAGAAAATCCATAGATTTGTCTTCCATCTATGAATATAAAATTGTCTCACAAAGTTGTGGCGAAAGCATCTGACAATGTGATAAATACAGGTTGGTCCACTGATAGTGACCAAGCCAAGTATCTCACAAAATAAGTGTCAAATGAAAAAATTATAAAGAACAAAAACTTTTCTAGCTTGAAGGGGGAAAACAGATGGCGCTATGGTTGGCCCGCTAGATGGCGCTACTATAGGTCAAACGGATATCGATTGCAGTTTTTAAATAGGTACACCATTTTTTATTACATATTCGTTCAGTACATAAATAAATATGAATGTTTTATTTGTAATACTTTTTTCACTTTGTGACAGATGGGCTGTAATAGTCACAAACTTATAAGTGTGTGGTATCATGTAACATTTCACCAGTGCAGACGTTGTTTTGCTTCGTGATACATTATGTGTTAAAATGGACCGTTTACCAATTGTAGAAAAGGTCGATATGGTATTTGTTTGGCTACTGTGATCAAAATGCCCAACGGGCCTGTGCTATGTATGTTGATTGTTATCCTGGAAGATGTCATCCAAGTGTCCGGACCTTTCGCTGAACAGTTACATTATTTAAAGAGGCAGGAAGTGTTTCGCCACAAGTGAAACATCAACCACAACCTGCAACAAATGATGATGCCCAAGTATTTATTTTAGCTGCAGTTGCAGCTAATCCACACATCAGTAGCAGACAAATTGAGTGAGAATTGGGAATCTCAAAAATGTCGACGTTGAGAATTCTACATCAACATAAATTTCACCCATACCATATTTCTATGCATCATGATTTGCATGGTGAAAACTTTGAACGTCATGTATAGTTTTGCTACTGGGCACAAAATAAATTACAGCATGATAACAGATTTTTTTCACGTGTTCTGTTTAGTGACGAAGCGACATTCACAAACAAAAGTAACGTAAATCGACATAATATGCACTATTGGGCAACAGAAAATCCACAATGGCTGTGACAAGTGGAACATCAGTGACCTTGTATGGTGCTGCATTATGGGAGGAAGGATTATTGGCCCCTATTTTATCGATGGTAATCTAAATGGTGCAATGTATGCTGATTTCTTATGTAATGTTCTACTGATTGTACTACAAGATGTTTCATTGCATGATAGAATGTCGATATACTTTCAACATGATGGATGTCCAGCACATAGCTTGCATGCAGTTGAAGAGCTATTAAATGGAATATTTAATGACAGGTGGATTGTTTGTAGAAGCACCATACCGTGGCCCGCACGTTCACTGGATCTTACATCCCCGAATTTCTTTTTGTGGCGAAAATTGAAGGATATTTGTTATCGTGATTCACCAACAACACCTGAAAACATGCTTCAGCACATTTTCAATGCATGTGAGAACATTACTGAAGGCGAACTACTCGCTGTTGAGAGGAATTTCGTTATGCGTATTGCCAAATGCATTGAAGTTGAAGGACATCATTTTGAGCATTTATTGAAGTCATGAGGTAATTGCAGGTAATCGTGCAGTAAAAGCATGTGTTCTCATAATGTATAAAAATTTCACAAAAGTACATGTATCACATTGGAACAACCGAAATAAATTTCAAACGAACCTACGTTCTGTGATTTAATTTAAAAAATCTACCTGTTACCTACTGTTTCTCTAAAATTGTGAGCAATATGTTTGTGAATACTAAATAAAACATTCATATTTATTTACGTACTACACAAATATGTAATAAGAAATGGGGGCACCAATTACCAAAAAAAAAAAAAAAAAAAAAAAAAAAAAAAAAAAAAAAAAAAACAGTTGATATTCGTTTGACCTATGGCAGCACCAGCTAGCGGGCCAACCATAGCACCATCTGTTTTTCCCCTTCAAGCTAGAAAAGTTTTGTTCTGTGTAGTTTTTCCGTTTGATGCTTATTTCATGAGATATTTGGTCCGGTGACTATCTATGGAGCACCCTGTATAGCCTGTTGTAAATTGATACAGTGATAGTTTTTTGCCTGAAAATTGAAATACAGCACCTTCAATAATTTAGAATTTACAATAAGTCTAACCTTTCTATAATTGTGAAGCAAAATGCTGCCATACTGTACTGACATCATTTGTGTCAGTTTCATTTATGTAAAAGGCTGACTGTATTGCCTTACTTTCGACTGGCAATAATAAGTAAAGATGGGGGTTTTCAATACTGAAGACAATGGGGAAGACTATAGGTGATCAGGTAAATGAAAATGAAAGCTTGCAACTTAACATAAAGGTGCCTGAAAATTGAATTACAGAGAACCTTCACTAATTTAGAATTTACAATAAGTCTAACCTTTCTTTAATTGTGAAGCAAAAAGCTGCCTTACTGTACTGACATAATTTGTGTCAATTTCATTTATGTAAAAGGCTGACTGTATTGCCTTACTTTTGACTGACAATAATGAGTAAAAATGGGGGTTTTCAATGCTGAAGACAATGGGAAAGACTATAGGTGATCAGGTTAACTAAAATGAAAGCTTGAAACTTAACATAAAGGTGATTGCTGGATCACAGACAGGTATATAGAAATAGACAATCACATTCACACAACTTAATTCAGCCACAACCTTTATTAGAAGAGGGGCATGCATGCGCACACATACACACACACACACACACACACACACACACACACATTCACACAATTCATGCACAAGTGACCGATATCTTGCTGTGACCTGACTGGTACTTCAACAGTGATTGGATGAGAGCAGAGGAGGGGGAGGAAGGATGCAGGGCAGGGGAGTCGATAGAAAGATCTGTGATCCATAGTGGAGCATTCAGGTTCTGATAGGAGGGAATGTGTGATGCAGCTTGAAAGTGGTGGATGGTAGGAGGGGATGGGGTTAGCAAAGCAAAAAGGAGATGAGCAGAGAAGAGAAAAAAAGGTAGCAAGCAGTTGGGAGACAGACTTGAAATGGAAGGTGTAGGATAGAGAGTGGGAGGAGGGATGGACTTGTAGTGTGTGGTGTAGGGACATCAGGTTGCCTTAGGTAAGGGGCAAGATGGTTGCAAGACAGTTGACTGTGTTATAAGGCTAAGTCGCAACCACATAGTTAAGAAAAGCTGATGGTGGAGGGGAGGATGCGGAAGTCCATCGTCATAAAGCAGCCATTGAAATCAAGCTTGTTATGCTCAGCTGCAGGTTGTGCTGTTCTTGGCCACAGTTTGGTGCTTACCCAACCTCCACAACTCCCCAATCTCAAACCCTTACTACAGGGATCATATTCCATCACAGGCTTAGTCTACCCCCATCAGAGACTAGGGCACCTGTGAAAGCAACCATGCGATTTAGCAACTCTGCTGCAATTATTGCACAGCTTTCAACATTGGTATGGCTACCAACCAAGCTGTCCATCACAATAAATGGCCATCGCCAAACTGTGGCCAAGAACAGAATGGACCACACAGTCACAAAACATGCAGCTGAGCCTAATGTGTGATTTCAATGGGTCTTTACAGCCTGGGCCACCTTGATCTCCCCCCCCCCCCCACTCCTGCCCATTCCCCTGTCAATTGAGACTCAATTTGGCACGATTGCAACTGTATGTGCTTATTTTGTGAGTTTGTTTATGGTGCTGTTAATTTAATGTTGCAGAGTTGAAGGCTGTGTGGGGATAACGAGTTCTGAGTTATAGTTATCTGTATTTCAAGGAGATGAGAAATGCCCACACATTTCATTCCAGATACAAACAAAGTAAAGGTAAATTGTTTTAGAATTCCAAAAAATCAAGTTGAGTTTTCAAAATGGGCGAGAGTAATTCCTTGCAAAGACAAGAGTTTTGACTCATGACTGTTTTGTGTTTTCATATTATAGTGTGGAAATTATTACAAAAGCAAATTTATCAATGATGATATAGAAGTTGAAAGGCAAAGATGGTCTCTATAACTAGAAACGGCCGCTTATTTATTTCCCAGTTTACCAAGATATCTATTGAAAGTGCTACACAACAGAAAATTGCCAGTAAAACATTCGCAAAACAGAAGTGATGAAGTTGTGAAGTTGAGATTTCCAGCAGTGTTCCATATATGGGAACAATTTCAGTCAAAAGAACAATGATTGTCAATATTAAGAACAGCCAATGCTGAAATCAATATACTTGGAAAGTAACTCTCAGATGATACGTGTAAGATGGCTCACTCAAATCCCTCTATTATTGTAAACTCTGTAAGAAACAGAAAATCATACACAGTAATTAATGATGTGGTGTCTGTTCTTTCGGAAATGTCCAAAATGTCTGAAAGAACAGACATCATTTAATAATTGTATATACGCCCCCAAGAGGCAATTAACAGTTTCTATCAGAATATATAAATATAATGGATCCTTTGAGGGAATACAATAGACACTGAGAGCAAGAGGAAGGAATGGGCAGGGGCCAGTACCATGGTAGTGAGAATTCGGACAGGATGGGAAGCGTGTCTGGATAGCCTAATTGGTTAAGCTGATGCCATAGCTTAACACATTCGATCAGAAGGTTAGCCACTCTCTGTAATAAAAAAAATCTGAGCCAAGAAATTGAGAACAACATAAAACAAACCTGATACAACAACTGAAAAGACATGATCTACCTGAGGAGGATAGGAAAAAAAAAAAAAAAAAAAAAATTGGGTAAGGCGACCATTGGCCTGAAGTGAGAACTCCAGGTTTGAATCCCAGTCCAGCACAAATTATATCAATGCCCAGCAAAGATCGAGATGTTAGACTATTTTGAACTCTGAAAATCATAGCTGACTTTATGTTGAAGAAATGCCAGTTGAAAAGCAATAAGGGAAAGCTGCATGATAGTGAGTTTCTTCTGGACAGCATGTTCTTACACATTAAATCGCCCAAAGGATACAGATAGTGTTTGAAGCATGGAATGTTGCCTCTTTCTTCCAAAACACATCTAAGAAATGTCTTAAAGGATCCTAAATGCTTATATGGAAATAATGTAAATGCTGCGGAAGCAATTAAGAATTATTTTAGAGATGGATAAGATGAAAACAAACACTTAGATGTGCCGATTTTTGATGAAGTTTAACTCCAAGAACAATATCATTTCAACAATGCTTCGCTTAAACTTGATGTTTCATCAGTGTAGGAGAATATACTCTAAATGATTGTAATAATAAACTTGCAAATAATGCTCTGGTGTTTGTTCCTCTGCTACATAACTGGATTTAATTTGTTGTTATGTACGCAAGTCACAATGCAACTCTTGGTGACGTTGTCTCTTAGATAACTGATACAAGTAATAATCCATCAAAAATTATGCATTCACTTCTGATGGAAACCAACTGATTACGAAGGTGTGGCAATGAATTGAAATTTTTGTTCTTGTGGCCTTCCGTCCAGAGACTGGTTTGATGCAGCTCTCCAACCTACTCTTCTTCATATCCTCATAAGACCTACTACCTACATCCATTTGAAATCTACTTACTGTATTCATCTCATTGTCTCCTCACACACTTCCCTCCAAAGCTAAATTCATGATTCCTTGATGTCTAAGAATGTGTCCTACCAACTGATCCCTTCTTTTAGTCAAGGTATGCCAGAAATTCCTTTTCTTCCCGATTCTTTTCAGTACCTCTTCATTAGTTATGCAATCCATCCACCTGATCTTTAGCATTTTTCTGTAGCACCATATTTCAAAAGCCTCTATCCTCTTCCTGTCCTCATTGTTTACCGTCCATGTATCACTCCCATACAAGGCAACAGTCCACACAAATGACTTCAGAAAGGACTTCCTTACACTTAAATTAATATTCAATCTCAATAAATTTCTCTTTTCCAAAAACGTTTTTCTTCCCATTGCCATTCTGCATTTTATGTCCTCTGTACTGCGACCATCATATATTATTTTACTGCCCAAGTAAAAAAACTCATCTACCACCTTAATTGTTTCATTACCTAACCTAATTCCTTCAGCTTCGTCTGATTTTCTTAGACTACACTCCATTACCCTTGTTTTGCTCTTGTTAATGTTCATTTCATACGCACCGTTCAACACAGTGTCCACCACGTTCAACTGCTCTTCCTGGTCCTTTGTTGTCTCTGACAAAATGACAATGTCATCGACAAAACGCAATGATTTTATTTCTTCATTCTGAACTTTAATTTCTTTTCCAAATTTCTCCTTGCTTTTCTTTATAGCTTTCTCAGTGTACAAATTGAATAACATCAGAGAAATGCTACAACACTGTCTTCCTCCCTTCCCAACCACTGCATCCCTTTATGCTCTTTAACTTTAACAATCGCCATCTGGTTTTTATAAAGTTGTAAATAACCTTCCGTTCCCTATATTTTACTCCTGCTGATTTCAGAATTTGAAAGAGTGTATTCCAATCAAAGTTGTCAAAAGCCTTCTCCAAATCTACAAAAGCTAGAAATGTAGGTTTGCCTTTCCTTAATCTATCTTCTAAGATAAGCCGTAAAGTGAGTATTGCCTCGCGTGTTCCTACATTTCTTCTGAATCCAAAGTGATCTTCCCGAAAGTCAGCTTCTACCAGTTTTTCCATCCTTCTGTAAATAACTCATGTTAATATTTTGCAACCATGACATATTAAACTGATGGTTCTATAATTTTCACACCTTTCTGCACCTGCCTTCTTTGGAAGGGGTTATTGCATTTTTCTTAAAGTCCGAGGGTATGTTGCCTGTCTTGTACATCTAATGCAACAGATGAAATAGTTTAGTCATGGCTAGATCTCCCAGAGACTTTAGTATTTCTGAGGGATTGTCATTTAGTGAAATAAAAAAAAAGATACCTGCTCTGTGTCAAATTCCGTTGACAACACCAGTAGAATATGGGTCTTTCCAGATACCATTCATGTCCTGAAGTGTGTGAGAAACAATTTTTGGTAATAAAAGTGATGTATTTTTAACTCTGAGACCATCAACTATAAATTTTATTAGAGCATTTATAAACAAGACAATTCCCCGGAATTCGTTGAACTGAAAGTTCACCGCAGGTTAACTTCCAGACACTGAGATAAGATTAGCTTTGCATTTATTCAGTAACTCAGTAACCCATGATATAAAATTCTTCAGGTAAATTGAAGCTATAGGATTTGAAGGCATTGAATTAAGAGAATTATTCACTATAGATATGAATAAATTAGTGGGCGCATCTGAATCTTCCTTTTACTAATTGTGCTTTGTATAAAAACTCGAAGGCACACATAACATCAGTGAAATGGAGCAGCATTCTCTCTGATTAAATAAACAACTTTGCTTCCGTAAAAACTCTTCAGTATTTAAGCATAACCATCAAAAGTACTTTAGGGATGGCAGAATACTTGTGGAATAGAGAATTGATGTCCATTGAGATGTGTTAATTAAATCCACAAACTTTTCATTGTATAAACTGAAAGAACGTATGAGTTTCTGGGCTGTGCTTGACGCATAGTTACATGTACTTCTGAGGGTCACAAGCGAAGCCACTGACATCTGGTGGTGGAACCGATCAATTAGGGGAGTCACCACACTTTCTCTTCTATTCGCTGTGCCACTACTATCACCTCTACTGCACTGTGCAAGTGGGACTTCTCCATCAACAGTCTTGCAACCATCCCTATCTCAAACAAAAGTATCCTACTGACCCTACACAACAACCCCCTTCCCATCCTACACCTCTTCCCAATTCATGTGTCTCTACCATCAGCGTGCTGACCCTTTCCTATTCTCTGCACCTCCCCTTTTTATTTCTCCTTGCCATTACTGTCCTCATTACCAACTAGGATTTCCAATGTTAAAAACGAAAGCTTGTTATATTAAGAATGTCAGTTTCAACTGGGCCAGCAAGATTTAAGTTAAAACAAAGACTGCAAAACATGTGAAGTAATATTTTGTGCAACAAAAGAACAGAGTTCGTTTTGACAAAGATTCAAGGAGCATTTGGACCTGCAGCCACAGAGAATGTTCATGATTGGCTGCATAAAGCTTTTATGTCCCAAATTCTAAGGACAGAATAATGGATCAGGCAGAATGAATTTCCAATGAAGAAGAGAAAGTCAGTGGCAACTGTGGACATACAGGCAATGGAATTATGTTTAAATTGCTAACATAAGGAAAATTTGGACACTATTGATATAATCTGACTTCCAAAAATATTACCTTTCACTAAAAGATGATAGCAAGATGTGATACAAGAACAGCACACAATAGTCTAAACCACAAAAGTACTTTCTTTGAGACAAAAAAGTGTTTTAGTCAACAATTGGTTTGAACACCACAATACTTTACTGGGCATGGTCCTGTTTGGAGGTGGGATCCACTGCCTTTCTCTGACCTTCAAACTGCCTTACCCAACCAGTAATTTTAACGTGCTATCTGAACCATGGTGCTACTCAATATTTTTCACATCAGCAACATTGACAGAAGTAATAGAAGTGGAAAGTGACAGATAAAAATCCTAGGGCCTGGCGGGGATTGAACCCACAACCTTTGGATTCGTAGTTTGACACTCCACCACTGTGGTGCTGAGCCACACTCTTTCGTTTACTGATTTGAAAATACTGCCATGGTATCAACATCAGGTAGCAGTGCTTCACTGTCACCTGAGGAACATTATAAATCAATATTCAAATGAGAGCAGTAAATAACAGATACAGTGCATCAAAAGCAATAAATATTATAAAAACATGTTCGTGTGTGTGTTCCACATCTCCTCCAAACTATTAGACCAACTCCAACCAAACTTAGCACACATATTCCTTACCAACAGGTAACATCCTTGTGGGAGTAAGAACCACCTTAAACAAATAGTTCAGAGGATATTACATCTTAAGCCCATTTTAAACGATCAACGAACTTGTAATAGATTGCTAACAAGTTGCGTTAATGGCGGCCGTCAGTCGTTTGAACGGCTGCACTAGTATGATCGCGCTAGTATCGAAGCGCGATAATTATAGCGATAAAGAAATAGGGTGGGTTCTAAATTCGGTACTAGTGGGTTCACTGCGCATGCGCGAGCTAGCAGCTGTCTGCTGCAGTCGCCGCTCCAGTTAGTCCGCCATTTTCCTTCGTATTTACGTGTATTTTGCGTTATGTCGAAGTTTATGATCAGAATGTATTATAAAATGTATTTCTAATGACGGCATTCACACTGTCCGTCACCAGACCGTCACCTAACGTCAACGTCACGTTAAGCTTTCTCAAGAAGATTGTTTTGATTGAACGGTCGTCTGCTGACATCGGAAGTTAACCTATTTTCGTCACGCGATTTTCATACTGTAGTCGACAATTAGACGGTTTGCACGCAAACTTGTCTTATTAATCTTTAGTTTATTATTATACTATGGTTTAGCGGTAAATTGCAAATGTTTCATAACGTAAAAGCAATTGAGAACCTGTTGCTCAAGAGAACAGAAGGATAATCATCAACAGATGTAGAATTAACTTCAGGTGTGCCACAGGGAAGAGTGTTGAGACCTTCCCTGTTCATGTTATATATTAACAAAATGGTAGAAATGTCAACAGAAATAATTATATGGAAAAGATATATGGTTTCTCACAACACAAAGGAGGTATCGAGCCCCTACATTTACATATATACACTGCAAGGTGCCTGGCGGAGTGTACACTGTACCACTACTAGGCATTTCCTGTCCTATTCCACTCCAAAATAGAACAAGGAAAAAAATGTCTTTATGTCTCTGTACAAGCCTTAATTTCTCTTATCTTATCTTTGTGACCATTATGTGAAATGTAAGTAGGCGACAGCAAGAGCGTTCTGTAGTCAGCTTCAAATACCGGCACTCTAAATTTCCTCAACAGAATTTTTAAAAAAGAATGAAGTCTTTCCTCCAGTGACTACTAGAAACATTTAAGTTTTCTAAGTCTTCCTTGGAAGAAAACAAACACATTCACACAACAACAAATGCTCATACATACATGGCTACTGCCTTCAGGTGATGGGTAGTGGGGGAATGCAGTAGAGAGGGGAACAGGAAACAGAGTGTGGGTATGGGAAGAGGTCACTGCTGCCAGTGGGAATGTGCAGAGATGTGGTGGACAGTATAGGGATTCTAAATGCAAAATTTGGAGGATAAATATGTGTGGGGAGGGTGGTGGGGGGGGGGGGGGGGTGGCGAGAGTGGCAGGGGGAAACCGAGTGAGAGAAGTAGATACATTAGCATGGCAGAAGAGTTATGTTTGCTACATTGGGGTAGGGAAGGGGATAAATAGATAGAGGTTAAATGGGATTACAAGAATGATGGATATGTCGCAGGGAGATTTCTCACCTGTGCAATTTAGAAAAGCAGGTGTTGGTGGAAAGGATCCAGATAGTAGATGGAATTCAAGTTAAGCACATTGTGTTAGGCAGCATATTCAGCAACTGGGCTGTTCAAGCTCTCTCTTGATGGCGACCATTCATGCAAGGAAGAGCTTGTTAGTACTGTATAGGGTGACAAGCCAGTCTGTAAATAGTTTAGAGAATTAATCTAAATTTTTATTTCAAAAGCTTTGGCAATTTTTACAAATGTGCTGATAGTGCAATCTCTGTTGTGCATATGTAACCAAGCCTACCTATCTTGCAGGATAGAGCCAGCAAGAACAAATAAGAATTTATTAGTCCAAAATAACATAATCTTTTTAGTATCCATACTGTATTTGCTGGTATAACAAAGTCAATATGTTATCCATTAGCAAATGCTGGTGATCAGTCATACGTGCTTTGTTAAGAGTTCTGAATCACAATAAGCAATTGCTCCTCCCTCTTCTTTTCCAACCTTCATAAAGAGCAAATACACTAAAAAAACAAAAACTAGAACCATCACTAGCTCCATTTCCTATTCTACCAGCAATCTTTCATGACATTTGGCACCAGGGCAAGCCCCCATCTGCAACTTGTGAGTTGTACAGAAATCTCCTCTCTAACACAATGAGCATGTCTTTTCTGCTCATGACATTCAACAATCTTCATAATGACAACTTAATGAGTATAGATTGCAACTCATACAGAAACATACATCTCCAAAGTTGTACGAAGAGCCATGACATGTGTATGAAAAAAGCCCCCCCACACACTTACTGATGAAGAGTAATAGCTAAAAATAAAGTTTTGTGTGTTTGTGTGTGTGTGTGTGTGTGTGTGTGTGTGTGTGTGTGTGTGTGTGTGTGTGTTTTATGTGCCTGTTGTCGCTCAGCATATGTCTTTGAGATGGGTTGCAAACTTTCCTCATTATATAGTTGAATTTGAAACTGGACTTTCCATTATTAATCTTCAATCTGACATTGATATGTACCACACAAAAAATAACAGTAGCAACAGCAAATGAAACTGTAGCTTTGGCAACCATCAATACGAGAAAAGACAAAATCACTAAGTTCAACAACCACGTAGGACAGCAAGCTGCTTGAAACACACACACAGTGCAAGCTATAAATATTGTAGTGTTGGCTGTAGGTTTGGAACTTGAGGTTGTCATTGCAGATGCTGGTAGTGTGGGATTGGTGGACTGTGGCCCGGATCTCACATGTGGGATCCTCTTCTATTGCTCCTCTCAATCGTACAGCTATTTCGAACAGATTATAGTGTAGAATCAATGTTACATTAATTGCATGCAGCTCAAAACAATACAAAAGATTTTTTTATTTATTTAATTTTTTAGTAGGGGGTGGGGAGTATAAAAGAATTTTTGGCTAGTCTAGAAAGAAAAAATTCAACATGGTCAACTGAAATATCACAGCATTTCAGCAAGCATTTATGAGAGATAACAAGTGAATCTGAAGGAAGAAATAGTAGGATTTAATGTACAGTTGATGGTAAAGGTATTATAGAAGGAGACAGCTTAGATTGAGGAAGGATGGGAAGGACAATGGCAATGTCACATTCAAAGTAACCACTGACAAGCCTAAAGCATAAGAAGTAAACCTCAGAAAACCTAGATCTGAATGACCTAACAGAAATATGAAGTGTCACCATTTCAGTAATGAATCTAATGTCTTAATCACTGAAACAACTTGCTCAGTAATATAACTTCAGGTTGTAGCAAAAGAAATTTTAACAATTATTTTTGCAGGAAGGCTTTAAATATAAAATAGCTGTTGTCACTGTCAGTAAAATTCTTCTGGGCACTGGACTGCATCATCAATAGGCCTATATCAAAATCCACTGTCGTTTCAGCCACCGTTCCTGTTGGCCTTCTTCTGGTGTCGTGTTTGTTGGAACAGTGTTGATCTTGCAATAAGATGTTGCTAACTACATCCACAACATTAAGTGGCATCAGTTACTACCCCCAGTTTTTACATTCCCAATTCTCACTCATTTAGCAGTATTTGCAACATCAGGAAAAAAGAAGCTTATAACAGTGGCCACAAGGTTGATGGAGTATGATATATTGATGATGCAGTCCAATGCCCAAAATAATTTTATTGGCAAGACTCTAAACATCATATCTACAAGAACAACAGCATATGTCTTTTATTTCATAATTATTTTCTCCTTGCCAGCTAATTTTTCTTACAGTATATGCATGAGTAATCAACACAAATCAATAATAGCATATAGAAATATACTGAAAATCATTTGTAGAGTGAGGCAGTTAACAAGACAAAAGTACTATGTATGAGATGATACTCACTAGTCCTATTCTCTTCCCAT
Organism: Locusta migratoria; assembly: GCA_026315105.1. NCBI lineage: Eukaryota > Metazoa > Arthropoda > Insecta > Orthoptera > Acrididae > Locusta > Locusta migratoria. The sequence continues at coordinate 253,337,416 of CM048750.1, forward strand.
TCCAATCTACAACATAAGTTATTCGACCATCTCCCAAAGGCCTTCCTGTCTCTTGATCTATAACATTTGACATCAGCCATGGAAAATTAGTCTGATTCACCAATTCACCGAGAACTTCTAGTCCAAAATCTGAAAATGGTACAGTTTTATAAATCATGTTCATTTCAGGATGATTATTAAAAACAAGAAGAAAAAGGAAACTCAATAGAGACTACAACAGAGCGTATACGTAATAAAAGTGTGGTTTACTACTGAAAAACTTTTATTACTACAGAATTTATACAAAAATGTTACAACTGAGAAATTTAGGGATGAATCAAGACCTATCCTAACAGCTTTACTTGCACCAGTATCTCTCTCATACTTTCTGAACTTTGTAGAAATTCTGCTTAGACCCTGAACAATTAGCATTCTTGGGGAAAAAATTGTCACAGTCTAGAAGTATTGTTTCCATGATGAACTTTTACTCTGCTGCATAATGTGCAATGATCCTATGAAATTCAAAAAGTGGAAGAAAGGTATTAGCAGAGGTACAGCTGTGGTACAGGTTCTGAGACATGCTTACATCATTTGGTATGGCATTTGCCTACAGAAAGCAAATGTTATGGGTTGAAATCGTGGTACAACATACACTTTTAATCTTCCAAAAGGTTTCTATTAAGAGCATGATCAGTTGCAGAGTAAAAATTCACGCATTCAAGGAAAATTTAATCCCCACTTTATTGACACTATTCTGTTTCAGTTTTAATCTAATTTCTCGGGTGAAAAACCATTTTATATTTTTTTTTTATTTTAACTGTATGGGACTTTTTCCCAGATTTGTTTTCTAAAGACAAAATCTGCCACTAACTAAAAACAAAGTCCATACTTTTTACAATAGCATTATACATTACTTTTCTTAACTTTTCTGTAAGATTTCATCATTGTGATGCCGTCATCAGTAACATGAAAAGTAAGTTGTCTCAGAGGTTCTTTCTCCAGATCAAGTTCCTCATTAGTAGGAGATCAATGCAACACAGTGGGATTTTGGTTACATGATGACAACAAGGATAAACATCAAATAATTAAAAACACTAGGAAAAACTGCCACACTTCATTGTGATATGAAATTAACCCAAAAGTAAAGAAAAAAATTCTTGTAAATGTAGATACTGAGAAAATACAGCAATATGTTCTTGTGGATATGTGGAATAAAAAGGAAGAAAAATATATGTTATCAGAAAAATCATTATTTATTGGAAAGCCAATTGACTGACTAATTTACCTTTTTGGCCATTGTCTGTATAAACATACAGATCAGATGGTTCACCAACTATTGAGTGCGTGACTTATAATTGCAATCTTTTCTACATTCTACTCCCGACCCCATCCCGTCTCCTCAACACCTCTCTCCTCATCCTTCTGTCTTGCATCTACTCCTCCTTCCTATCTCAGTCCATTTTCTTCACATTCATCTCTCTGTTCATTTCCAATTTCCCTCATCAAAGCAATTCAAAATCAATTAATTTTCAATAGTGAAAATTAGCAAAACATTACTCTAACAGAGAAGTAAACAAAATAACAAACCACTAAACAAAATTATTTATGAACTTTGTTACTACAATGTTTTGTATACAGAAGATTTGGGAAAAAGAAAAGAAATATTTTTTCTTACACTTTCTCCATTTCATACATCTTTCACAATACGGCTCATGTTACTTACTAATACATGTATAGTTGTGAAGAGGATATCATAGCAAGAAGAATAAATGTTTCATTATTATTCTCAATTAAAAAATCCCACAAAATTCAAATGCACATATGCAATGTGAACGCACAGTGGTAACACGATTCTGTATTTCTCGATTTCCAGAAGGCTTTCAACACCGTACCTCACAAAAGGCTTTTAATCAAATAGCGTGTTTATGGTATATCACCCCAAATTTGTAACTGGATAGGGGATTTTCTGTCAGAGAGGACACAGGTTGTAGTAATCGATGGTAAGACATCGACTAAAACAGAGGTGATATTGGGCATTCCACAGGGTAGTCTTATTGCTCTTCTGCTGTTCCTTATTTACATAAACGATTTAGGGGAAAATCTAAGTAGCTCTCTTAGGTTGTTTGCAGATGTTGCCATCATTTACCATCTAGTAAAATCATCTGAAGATCAAAACCAACTGCAGAACGATCTGAATAAGATATCACTATGGTGTAAAAATTGGCAATTGAGTCTAAATAATGAGAAGTGTGAAGTCGTCCACGTGAGTACAAAAAGAAATCCATTAAACTTTGTTTACAAGATAAATCAATCAAAAGTGAAGGCCATAAACTCCACAAAATACCTAGGAATTACTATTACTTCATATTTAAACTGAAAAGAACAGGTAGATAATATCGTGGGAAAGGTGAGCCAGAGACTGCGTTTTATTGGCATAACCCTTAAAAGATGCAACAGAACTACTAAAGAAACTGCATACACTACGCTTGTCCATCCTTTTTTGGAGTATTGCTGCCCAGTGTGTGCTCCTTATTAGGTGGGTTTGACGGAGGACATCGAAAGAGTCCAAAGAAGAGCAGCTCATTTCGTATTGTCACAATACAGGGGAGACAGCGTTATGGAAAAGATACAGGACCTGGGGTGGGAATCATTACAACTACGGCACTTATCGCTGCGGTGTGGGCTACTTACAAAACTACGATCACCAACATTCTCCTCCGAATGCGAAAATATATTTTTGACTCCCACTTACATAGGTAGAAATGATCATCAGAATAAAATAGGAGAAATCAGAGCTCGAACGGAGAGATTCAGATGTTCTTTCATCCCATGCGCTATTAGAGAATGGAATAGGAGATAAATAGTGTAACGGTGGTTCGATGAACCCTCTGCCCCCCTCCATCCTACACTTCCCACCATCATTGTATAAGTATTACTTAAGGCTTCATGTTACATTATATCAATCTTAATTGTATCAAAGTTCTATTCTCCTGAATTTGATTCAGTATCTCTTCATTAGTTGTTTGATATATCCACCTAATCTGCAGCATTTTTCTAAGGCACTAATTTTAAAAACTTCTGTTCCATTCTTGTTTGTATTGTAAAGCATCTCTATCACAGCTACACTCCGAATATATTCCTTGAAAAAAAGTGAGATATTTTTATTTGAAAGTAAAAAAAATTCATTTTTTTCCAAGAAAAGCCACATGGTCCACATCCATGAGGATCACCTCAACAAATATCTATGTAACGAACCAACTCATCTAATCTAATCACTAATCTGTGCTCTCCTAGTACCATCATTGTTGCACAACCCTCCATATATTTTTTGAATTAATCTTCATTCAAATATTCCAAATTGTTGTTCATCACTGCTGGTTAACACCCACACTTCACATCCATATGCAATCACAGGCCTATCATAACTTTATATATAGTCAGTGTAAGCTGTAGATTTACCATACCAGGTGTCATTAGCATCTTAAAAGGTGATGATACATGTGCCCATTTATTTATAGTCCCCCTATGCTGTGCAGCTTCCTTCAGTTCTCCTATTACTCTCTCTAATGACATCCTTCAACTTACTAATAACTGCAACAATATCAGCATATGCAGCCAACTGTGTGGTCGTTATACCTACTGTACCCAGATAATCTACAGTTTCTGAATAATTGTTACCATGGTTAAATTGAAGAGCATCGCAAAAGGAGAAGCACACTCTTTGTCTAGCTCCTTTATTGATATTTAACCAGTCAGTTAATTCCCCATCCACTTTCACTATTGTCTTGGAACCTGCCGCAATTGCACTACAAACGGACATGTATTTTAATGCTGTGCCAATCACTTATATATCTTCTAACACCTCTGCCCTGTTTACACTATCCAAGGCCTATTTGATTCCACATAAATATTGTTGAGTTCAATGATATTCATATGCTTGTGAAACATCTATCCCAAAGCAACAGACATTTGTAACAGTACCACAGCCAATACATGAAATATCAATTATTGTCAATAATGGAGTATCTCAAAAGCAAAGATCGATAGAGGAATGCAGTAAACGGTATGTTTATTGTGAAAGCTGTAAGAAGTTTATACAGCAGTTTGAAATAATAGTTACAAAAGCTGCTAACAGATGACGCTGTAATCACCATACATAATGCCTAGTATAAATAGTGAACCGAAGCCCAGAGCGATCAGTTGCACTATTGAAACATGAAAGGAGGTTAGCGTAATGAAGGAAGAGATTAAAACCATGTACTCCATTGAACAATGTGTTTTTCTGGTGCTAGAGTACCACAGGTTAGAAGAGAGTCCTATGGCAACAAGGCAAAGTTTTCAAGCACGATTTAATGTTCCAAAAGGACCCGATGCGAAAACCATTTGTATGCTCGTCGCAAAATTTAAACGAACAGGCAGCGCAACTGATGATCTAGTGGGGCATGTTGGCCACAAGCAAACTGCAGCTACGCCTGAAAATATCGCCACAGTTTCTGGAATTATTCAGCGAAATCCAATGTCATCCGTCCGTAGAATCGCATCTGAGACTGGTTTGAAGTGTTCCAGCATGCAGAAAATACTGAGAAAGAGCCTACACATGTTTCCATTCAAAATTCAAATGCACCAGGTCATACCCACACAAGCTGTGCAACAAAGGGTTGCCTTTGCTAATCAGATGCCCACAATGATTGATAGTGAAGGATTTGATGTTAGCTGATCTGGTTTACAGATGAAGCACACTTCCACCTGAATGGATACGTGAATAAGCAGAACTGGCAATTTTGGAGTTCCGAAAAGCGATATTGGTGTGAAGCAAAACCCCTATATTCTCCTTAAGTTACTGTGTGGGTTGCAGTATGCAGCAAAGGCATTATTGGCCCTTTTTTCATTCGAGAAATGGTCACTGGTGCACATTACGTTGCAATTGTGGAACAATTTGTTGCCTCACAGCAAGTGTTAGAGGATCGACCAGGTACTGAATGGTTTATGCATGATGGAGCCCGACCACAATGGACCGAACAAGTGTTTCGCTTTCTTGAGGAATACTTCAGGAATTGAGTCATTGCTTTGGAATATCCCAAATTTACTGGTGCAGGCATGGATTGGCCTCCATATTCGCCAGATCTGATGCCTTTTTTTTTGTAGGGCACAGTGAAAGACATGGTCTACCTGAATCATCCCGCCACGCTGGACGAGCTTGAATCGGTGATCTCTGTGGCATGTGAATCCATTTCGGTTGAGACACTACGAAATGTGATGGCAAATTCATTCTTCGTTTGTGCCACCTCTGTAATGCCAATGGTGAACATTTTGAAAACATTGTGATGTGATTGTTTGCAAAGAGTGTTTTCATACAATTATTTCACTTATGTATGCTGATATGAGCTGTGCAGCGTACAGCGCCATCTGTTAGCAGCTTTTGTAACTATTATTTCAAACTGCTGTATAAATTTCTTACAGCTTTCACAATAAACATACCGTTTACTGCATTCCTCTATCATATTTGATTTCAAGATATTTAATTTTGAAATCAGGGAGCCCTTTTCTGGACACCCTGTATATACACACAACCACCATGGCTGGCCACTCCAGCGCCACAAGCATCTAGACTGTGACTGACAGTAGGGTGAGATAAAGTTCCAAACAGCATGCATGAAATTTAAATATATTGGTGTGATATTAGGTGAACATGAATCTGTTTTTTTTTTTTTTTTTTTTTTTTTTTTTTTGACAGTACTCTGCTCTATAAATTTCAGTTTACTTGAGATATGTAATGAATTTTTTATGTTTTTTTTCTGCCTCCAAGATCATTGGCAGCTGTGAACTGGGCAAATCTTAAAACATTTATATTTCTTTCCCCATGCAAACTTACTTTTCCAAGCTTTGCATTACAGTCTCTCAGGACTATTCTTGAGTAATGTGCTTGTATCCTTTTGTAGAAGCATCTAGGGTCGCTTTCATTGGAGTCGAAAACAACCATCGCAATCATACAAGAAATGGGTTATGGAAGGTCTGGTCAGGTGCTGTCACTTTATTTCCAAACCACACAACAATTTTTATGCAGAATCACTGGTTAGGGGTGCTGTGATTTACTTTGCACCAGACTCTGAAGTCCGCAGACAACTGTTACAGATCAAAGTCCTACCCTTATTGAAGTCGTTAGAACAGCCATGGCATATGAAATGTCTTCTGCTGTAAATTCACAAATGAATGGGCTGGAATTTCGCCAGTACAGGCTTCCCCAGTAGGCAGCCCACCAACCATGGCTCTTTCCACTGCGCAAAGCTGGACAACACCATGCGCCGTGTTTACTAAATCAGAATGGCAGGGTAGTACCGACTCACACGTCAACTAGCCATCTTGCCCCAGTTGTTTAATTAAACATGAATGCCCTCAGAAGCGGGCAGTTTGTCAAAATTGTCAGAAATGTGGTCATACCTCAATATTCTGTATGCAGAAAACCAAATACAGCCCGTGGTTGAGGAGACATCCGATGTTGACGGGCCCTGCGACGGTCCACAAAGTTATAGACATTCTCCATGAGTCCTCCAAAATTACAATTCAGCTTAAAATAGTGGGTCACAATATGTCCTTGCAAGTCAATACCGGTGTTGCGGATACTCTTTTAAATACAGCCATGCACAATGAATTAGGTTCCTCTCAGCTCATGCCAGTAATACGTAAGTTGCTAGGATATGGATTTCAACAGATCCCCGTTCAGGGGCAATTTCAGGCTGCTGTTACCTTTCTTTGTTGTCTAATCAACAGACGCTGCTGATTTGTTCAGGTTTACGGTGGACGACTCTATTCACTTTCTGTCCGAGAGAGTTCTGGTCAATGCAGTCTCCACTCTGCAATGAATTTGCTTCCCTATTTTCTCCCGTAATGTGTCGGGGGCCATACCAATATTTAAAAGAGCTCGACCTCTTCTGGTCAGTATGTGTTCCACAGTCAAACAAGAACTGGAGAGGTTAGTCAGTGAGAGGGTCCTATTCACTTTCCGCTCTAGTGAGTGGGCCTCTCCCTTGGTGGTCATGCAGAAGCCTATGGGTGGATTTCAAACAAACAGTAAACACATATTGTCAGTTGGATAGGTACACCATGCCTCGTCCGCACAATCTAATTTCTAAGCTGGCCGGAGGGGCCTGCTTCTCCAAGTTAGACCTGGCTGAAGCATATTTTCAATTACCTCTGAGTCAAGTAGCTAAACGTTGCTTTGTGTTGAACACCCATTTCAGACTCATAAATATCTGCAGCTGCCATTCAGCGTGCCCGCAATATTCTAGAGGTACTTAGAGCAGCTTTTGCAACCAGTAGATTCTTATGTAAATTTTGATATTGTGGTCATGGGGAACACCCCCACAGCTCATATCACCAACCTTCAAAAGGTTTTTCACCTCTTGTCTGACGCCTGTCTCAAATGTAACTTGGCGAAATCTCAGTTTTCCAGCCGAGTGTATTACACCTCAGGCTAGGAGTGTCCCCACAAGGCGTTACACCTGTAAAGGAATACATGAAAGCAGTAGCCTCCATGCCTGCCCCACAGTACATAAGGGAACTACAAGCATTTCTAGGGAAATTGGCATATTATCATTTGTTTCTTCTGTATGCAGCCTCCACAACTAAACGCCTTCATGACCTGTTGCACAAAGAGGTTGTGATTGAATGGTCTCCCATCTGTCAGGCCGCCTTTGAGCACCTTAAACAATTATTGTTGTCTCTCACATGTCTGGCCATGTATTCTCCGGATGTGCCCTTAATAGTTGTGCTGGATGCCTCGCAGTACTGGTTGGAAGCAGTCTTATCACACTGGTATGCAGACAGCACCAAATGGCCCCTGGCATTTGTGTCTAAGACCCTCACCCCAGCGCACGAACAATATTCCCAGATAGAGAAAGAGGCACTTATGATACTTTTTCTGGTACAGAACTTTGACACGTTCCTATATGGCAACCGCTTCACTTTAATGACTAACCATCGGCCTCTAGTGGTCCTCTTTCGGCCAGATGTGGCAGATCCATAGTCTGATAAAGAAGAAATCCTTTATTTTCTTGTAGATACGGACATTCACGGGTTTCCCATCACTAGTGAAGTCCTAGCGGCAGCCACAGACAAAGACCCGTTCTCGTAGTGATGAAGTCGTGTGGAACAAGGGTGACTGGAATGCCCGCCAGGCCAAACATCGGACCCGTTATGCAATTTTTTTTTTTTTTTTTTTCCATCACCGGCTCTCAGAAGCTACCGGGGTACCCTTATTGACCACGGAAGCTGGCAATCCGCAAGTTATAGTTCCGTCAACTCTCTGACTGCAAATTTTAAGTTTATTACATGAAACGCACTGGGGAATATCCTGCAGTAAGGCACTGCCCCAGCATCATGTCTTTTGGTTGGGAATCGACCAGGAAATTGAACATCTGGTGTCTACCTACAACACCTGCGCACTCCAGCAGGCCAACCGCGTTCCCTAATTTGGTAGCCTGTCCCTTCGCAACCATGGGACTAGAAACGAGTCGATTTTGTGAGGCTGTTCCTGGATTCCTATTGGCTCTAACTTCCCACATATCATTTGGGTCAGTTCCACTTCAGCTGAGGCTACCGTTGAGGCATTAACTAAAATATTCTCTACTGAAGGTCGTCCACACACAATCCTGTGCAGATGTTTTTCAATCCTTTTGCGTGTGCCAGGACATCCGGCACATGCAGGTTCCACTGTTCCATCCGTAATCTGGGAAGGTAGAAGGGCTTATGCAAACATTTAAGGTGCAAATGCGCAAATATATGACCTCCACATTGGTCGATGAAACTCTGTTGCAATTTTTGACTACTTATTGGGCCACTTCAATTGGCGAGCTGAGTCCTGCGAAACAGCTCCATGGCCGTCAACCTCATTCCCTGTTACATCTCCTGACACCTCGTGAAATACCGGCCCCAGGTCTGCCCTCATTTTGCTTCAAGCTGGGCGATGCAGTCTGGGCACATTCGTTTCCAGCACGCATCACCCATTGCCGTAGCCGATGCCTCCTGGACCTGCGCACACCCTTGGGCAGCTGCACGTGCCACCAGGACCAGTTCTGGCATCGCATTACAGGGGTTGCTATGCCCGACCCTGCTGCTCCTGCCTGGAAGGTAGGTCAGTGCCCCCATTCCCACCGCAAGCTCTGCAGCCTCCTCCACAATGGGGATGGCATTGAGATCAGGAGGTGGACCCATCGCTCTGCCCCTGGGGAGTTGCCCCCATCCTCTCCAGCATTGGGCAGCCAGCCCTGGCAACACCATCGTTTGTCGCCAACGTTATGGCGCACACCGCCCGTCTTCTTGCCAGAGATGCCAGAACAATGCACACCCAATGTTATTTATGGACTGGGGCCCTTTGCCTCCTGCGATGACCATCAACGGGCCCCACCCCCTGAGGAAGGGGGAGTTACGGAATACGCAGCAACCAACGTAATTCACAACTCATGTGCCCCGCATTTTGTATGCACCAGAGGTTGCATGAGAAACACGACAGGCCGACCGCCATGGAAGTGCGTACAAGGAAGTGGGACAATGACACTAGGTTGCCACCTGACATGACAAACAGTTATTTAAGATGGGCGGCCGAGCCATTCGGCCCATTTTTCTGGATTCATGGCAATTTGTAATAGGTGCTTATTAAACAAATCGAAGTCATAAAACATTTCATGGACTTAATGTAGTTTGTTGTAGAAGTTACCCATAAGATTTCCATCTCATCCTTCAGTTGGAGTGTAAATGTTTACAAAAGTTGTGTTATGCAATTTCCCCCATTATTCTGAAAGTGCATATTCTATCACTGTATGACACGAAGGCAAGAACAATTGTGTGGCACAAAGGCAAGGATAGATTTGGGCATATATATATTTTTCCAAACAGTAATGTTTCCCTTTATATTATATATAATATTACTACAATGAACCTGTTTTTCTATCACCTCTCCCTGAGTAATATAACGTAAATTTTTGGTTTTGTATCTCTTCTTTGTCTTTCCATTTTATCTCTCACAGGGCAGTTAGTTTCAGTCCACATTTCAACAATTTTTCAGCTATTGCTCCTGGTTGCAGCAGGGTACATAATTCCATATTCTAAATTTAAGATTCGTATTTGTTTCCTTGTTTCTTAGGCCTTTTCCTGTTAAATATTTGCAACAATGATTTTCTTTATTACCTTTTCAAGGCACTGCCCTGCACTAAACCCCCTATTCTTCAAAGGACCCTTTTCCCAATCTTGTCTTTACTGACCATATTTCCGACTGGAGTTAAGTATCCAGTCTTTCACAGTGTGATTCAGGTTCCCGAGATTTGCTAACTCAGAGGTGAAAGATGGAACTGAGTAGGAGAGGCTATATAACTATATTGTCTGAAGTCATTTTTATGCACCACTATCCTATTTTAAACCCATATCCACACAATCACATAGGGACAAATAAGATGGCGGACATGTGTATGCAAGTTGTGCCTGTATGATTATATAAATGTGTGTGTGTGTGTGTGTGTGTGTGTGTGTGTGTGTGTGTGTGTGTGTGTTCTTTTCTGATGAAGGCTGTGGTTTAAATTTAAGATGTGCGAGTGTGACTGTCTTTTTCTATGTGCCTGTCAGTGGCTCAATGATTATCTTTGTGGTAAGTTGAATCCTATCCTCATTATTCTATTTCAAAGTGGACTTTCTGGGATAAAATTTAAATTCTCCATTTGTCTAATTTTACATATGATACTACCACTACTTCTACTTCATTTCTCAAAGTGCCTTCCTTTTCTATTATATACTTTTTCTTCCATTGTCCGAAACTGTTCTCTCTTCCCTGTCACTGGACTATTATTTCATAATGGTCTCACTCTGCCAACCCAAAGTATTTGCACAATCACAAATATCAGTAATTAATTTAAAACAAATCTGCATTTGGCATGTATCCTTTTCAAAGCAAAGATACAATTCAAATAGTTAATAGGAAAATCACTATGTCAAGGACATTTCAAAAGTGACTGATATGTCACAAGAGAGCTGTTCACATGAAGTATTAAATGTTGGTACCCAATCAGTAGATCATTTGGAAAGTGTAAAGATGGATTTAGATTAAAAAATTCAGAACAGACAAAAATATATTTAAAGTAGTACTAAGTAAGAGAAATGACAATATTTACCAGGTTTTAAAACATACAATAGGAAAGCTAAACATTAAAATTAGGTAACGAAACATAGTTACAACCTACAAACTGATAAATTTGTTATTTTTTTAATGGGAAAGTAGACAGAAATACCCAGTTGGGCTCGGCAACTGAGGTACACAAGGTGTCCAAAGGATTGCACTTTGACAAAGATTTAATCTCAAGAGTAACTTACTACTCCACATGTTGCCAAGCTTGAAGCCAATCACTCTTTTCATAGAGGTTTGTATCTTTTATGTGACCTCAGAGTGTTAATCCACAATCTCAACTTCCTGCATGCACAACAGCCAAGTATTCCAGCCAACATGATAATGTAACATTAACTTGGTGTGTACAGGATGGCAAACACCATACCCAGTAATAGTTGGCAGGCTGTGGAGTTAGCACATGGTAGACACCTGACACAAAATGAACACTTAACTATCAGAGAACTGTAAAGCTAATCCCTCATATTAAAAGACATTAAATAAGAAGTAGTATTCAACTGCATTCTGAAATGTTATCTTGTCAGCAAACATCGAATATTTCCAATTTTTACTATATATACAAACAGCAAAAAATGTAAATGAGTAACATTTTACGTTATGCACAGAAAGCTGTTAAATTTTAGTTGCTTTTCGAGACCTTAGATAAATTCATTATGCTAAATAGAGCTGAATTATTACAAATAAACTTGGATTGGACAAGAAAGAAGAGGGATTACACGTTATATATACTGTCGTCAATGATCAAACCTTTCACAGAAGGATAAAGGTCTCTTCTAGAGTATTACATAGACTCTACAATGTATTGTAGACAGCTCTTTAAAAGTTAAACATCCTGAAAACTATATGATAGTACATTTACTCCTCTACTTTTATATTTGCTGTTAATCTAACAATTTCTTCAAAAGTACAAAATCTTACTAACTGGTTTACAATTTCATTGTTCATTACTATAAGTTTATTTTTGATATATCACACAACTGCTTTGACACACAAGTCACAGAAGTGATGTTTACTATAGACTTGCACCAGGCAGGCTGAACAACTGCCACGCGATAATCATAACTGAACTTCTGATAACCTTGATGGAGCAAGCCATGACTAAACTACACCACCTAGTATGCAAGACATATGAGATGGGGAAATAACCCCAAACATTTGGATAAATACAACAAATTAAGAGCAAGTAGGTGTTGGCAGCTGAGAATATTACTGAACTATCAATTTAAAAAATCATGATTGCAAAATACTGAAACATATTATTTACAGAAAACTGGAAAATAGTGGCAAACATCAACAATAGGGAAGATCATTTCAGGTTCCAGAGAAATGTTGGAATATGTGAGGCAATACTAACCCTATGATTCATCTTAAAACATAAGTTAAGAAAAGGCAGGCCACTATTTATAGCATTTTTAGATTTGGAGGAAGGTTTTGACAATATTGCCTGAAAAATTATGAAGTTAGCAGGAGTAAAATACAGGTAGCAAACTAGAAGCATAAAATGGAAGGGGTGGTTGGGAAGAGAATAAGACAAGGTTGTTGCCTACACCTAATGTTATTCAATATGTACATTGAACTAGTTGTGAAGAAAATCAAAGAGAAATTTAGAATGAGTTTAGGAAGGAGAATTAAAGAAGAAATGGTGTTTCAATTCTGTTAGGTGTGGAAGAGCAGTTGAATGCAAAGGTTAGTGTCTTGAAAAAAAGAGTGTAAAATGAACATTAACAACAGCAAGACACAGTAATCGAATGCAGATGAGTGAAATGTGGTGATGCTGTGCAAAATGGAATAGGAAATAAAACATTGAAAGTACATAATTTGCACACTAAAATAACTTAGGATGGCCAAAGTAGAGCAGGTATAAAATGTAGAATGACAATGGCAGGGAAAGTATTACTGAAGGAGAATGCATATTATCAACCATTAGCTGTTATTATAGTTATCACTTCTACCCGTTACAGTTCTAAAACATCTTCACAGAAGTAAACTAAACAGACAGGTTGATACATTATCTGCTATCTTATCCATGAAGACATGCAAGTCAAAAAATAAAAAATCTGTAGAATGTCACTTGACATCAAGTCTTGATGAAAAAGGAATTCTTTTTGAAAGAATTCTGAAATGTTGCCTTCTATGGAAGTGACAAATCTACTATAAAGAGTCCAGACAAAAAGAGGATAGAAGTTTTTGAAATGAGGTTCTAAAAAGAATGCTGAAAATTAGATGGATAAATCACATAACTTATGAGGTGGCACTGAACAGGATTGGAGATTGCAGAAATTTGTGACCTAAGTTGATTAAAACAATGAATAAATTGGTAGGAAACATTCTAGATAGCAATTAATAGCCCATTTAGCATTGCATGAAAGTGAGTGAGTTTTCTTTGTGTGTGTGTGTGTGTGTGTGTGTGTGTGTTTTAGGGAATTTCAGAAGGAGACCAAGAAATGATTTCAGTAAGCAGATTCAAATGGGTGTGAATTGCTGTAGTTACTCAGAGATAATGAGGCTGGCACAGGGTAGAGTAGAGTGGTAAACTGCAACAAAACAGTCCTCAGACTGACAAAAACAACCAGCTTGGTTATACAATATATGTCTTATGCTAACTGATTTTCACATTTACTCTGAAACTGGCTCAATTACATCACTTCACTCACTACCGAAATTATTATACACTGTAAAATGTGATCAGAAAACCAACATTGGATCAGGTATGTTACATCAATGTGCATTTATTCAATTTTTATGGGTCAAAGCATCTGAAATTTTCTTTGGAAACAGCTCTGCTAATGAAGAATCACTCGTATTAATCTTTCAGATCTAAATTCCTCGCTGCCTTATTGAAGGCTGGAGATTGGAAGCTGTGAGCACTGAAGTATGTATATTTTTCATTCACTCACGTAAACTGAATCAATTCCTTGTTTCTCTTGGTCTTTTGTTGAATATTTAATTGGATCCAAATCAAAATTAAAAAGTCTCAGTCAAAGAATTAATTTATCTTTTTTTTCCTTGAGTTTCTCCCGGCGTATTTGATAATCAAAATATCCACAGGTGTACTGCCAATCTATAGTGTCCAACGGGCACAATATTTTGGCGATCATACATGTTGCCATCATCAGGTGAACTGATGGTACTGAGCTCATGAAACGCGCCGGCACAGAGATCCTTACACTATGGTGGCTCGAAGGGAACTGGGTCGTAGCCCGGTAGCGGGTGATTTAAATACCCTTGCCCCGCGGAGCGCCCCTCCGTGGTCCACACCCCGCGCCACGGTCGCGCAGTGGAACCGATTGCGACAGCGTCTGAGATGACGTCGATGTGAGGGCTCTGTCTGCCGTGGTCGTCACTTCATTACATTTGCTAGATTTACTCTTAATTAACCCAATCGCTGGTTCCCAAGCTTTGCTAAGATTATAGCCACAGTCACAGTTTATGAGGTCATCACTTGTGCGAATTTCAATGGCCTCTCTAACGACGCAGTCCCAGTATCTCGACGTCTGTACCAGAATCCTAGTGCATTCATATTCCATCGCATGATTCTCCAACAAACAATGTTCAGCAACCACCGACTTGCTCGGATACATCAATCGTGTGTGCCTCTGGTGTTCAACGCATCGATCCTCGACAGTACGCACACTGACACGGAATCTGGTACCGAGATCATCTTTGGCGCTCCCCACCAGTGCACAAATTTTATTCGGCAGACAAAAGGCAGTTCCAACCTGGTGTTTTTCAAAATGCGGGCGACCTTCCCCGAGAGTGCGCCGGTATATGGAATGAACACAGTAGGCACTGTGTTCATTCCATATACCGGCGCACTCTCTTGTTTTCACCTGTTTCCACAGGTTGTGCTGTAGTGGTTGGGTGGAGAGCCCACTGAATCTGCCACTCTGAGTACCCATTTTTTCGGAATACAGTTCTCAGGTGTTCCAATTCCTGGGGTAGACTCTCTGCATCGGAGATAGTGCACGCCCTATGTACTAGAGTTTTAAATACCCCATTCCTCTGTGAAAGGTGGTGACCGCTGTCTGCGTGTAAATACAGATCAGTGTGTATTGTCTTCCGATATACACCTCCGTTTCAGTCTCCATAGTGAATTTGATGTTGGGGTGTATGGAGTTCAGATGTGTAAGGAAGTCAAGGAGTTTATCCATACCATGTGGCCAGATGACGAAAGTGTTGTCCACGTAACGGAAAAAGCAAGTAGGTTTCCATTCAGATGATGCCAGGGCTTCCTCCTCGAAATTCTCCATGTACAAATTTGCGACCACAGGGGAGAGTGGGCTACCCATGGCGACTCCCTCCATTTGTTCGTAGTATTCTCGCCAATGAAAAGAAAATATGTGGAGGTCAAGACATGCCTAAAAAGTTCGGTGGTCTTCTCGTCAAACTTCTGACCACTCAAATCTAGTGACTCACGAAGGGGCACCCTCGTAAACAATTTAATGATGTCAAAACTCACCATGATATCAGACTCATCCAGCCTGAAGCTGTTAAGGCGTTTAACAAAATCCACGGAATTTCGGATGTGATGAGGGCATTTACCCACGTAAGGACTTAATATTCCCATCAAGTATTTGGCCAACAAATATGTAGATGCTCTGATGTTACTGCCAATGGGACGTAACGGCACCCCATCTTTGTGAACCTTAGGAAGTCCATAAAGTCTTGGCGCTACTGGACCTTGAGGTAGCAGTTTCTTGGCGACACCCTCCGGTAAATCCGCATCCTTGAGAAGCGCCCTCGTCTTGTTCTCCACCTTCTTTGGGAACGCTGATCTTCCAGTAGGAATCGTCATTTAGCAGGCTCTGCATCTTTTCAGTGTAGTCCTTATGGGAGACAACAACCGTAGCTTTGCCTTTGTCAGCCGGTAAAACAACAGTTTCAGGGCACTCCCTCTGGTCACAAATGGCCACCCTCTCTTTACTAGAGATGTTCGACTTCATGGGCTTGGATTTCGTCAATGCACGACAAGTTTCACAACATAATTCCTCAGCTGATTCAGGCGGAAGTCGAGCTGCAACCTGTTCAAAACAGCACTAATAATTTCTGCGACCAGTGTGAACTTGGGGGTAGGAGCAAAGTTGAGTCCTTTCTCCAAAACCAAGACCGCATCATCACTCAGCTCCATGCCACTCAGATTGATGACAGTCTTGCATGGAACCTGCAGAGATGGTTTGTCAAGAAGGCGAGAGAACTTAGCTGTTTAATGTCCCGTTGCCTTCTTATGGGCGGAATCGGCTGCATCAATCCAATTCCAGGAAAAAGACATGAAGTGACTAGCCAGTTGCAAATGCAGTTTCAATAGTTCCAGTGAGATGAACTCAAGGCTATGGCGGGTGAAATGCACTCTCTCACAAAGCAATGCGAGGCTGGCCCGTTTCTTAATTCTCTTGGCTGCTGCAGAATCGATGTGATGCGTAACCTTAGCAAAATTTGGAACAACATTCTCTGTAATGCTCCACAGCGATATGGAATGGAATGAGCATACAAGAACAGTTGTGGGGAAGACGGATGGTTGATTTTGGTTTATTGGAAGACGTTTGGAAAGATGTGATTCGTCTGTAAAGGACGCTGCAAATAAAACACTTGTGCAACCCCATCTTGAGTATTGCTCAAGTGTTTGGCATCCCCACCAGATCTGTTTAATGGAAGATATAGAACCAATCAAGAGGCGGGGCACTAGGTTTATTGCTGGTAGGTTCAATCAGTGTTACTGAAATGCTTCAGGAACTCAAATGAGAGTCACTTTAGGTACGGTAACATTTTTTCCGAGAAACACTGTTGAAGAAATTTAGAGGGCCAGAATTTGAAGTGGACTGCAGAAAGATTCTACTGCCACCAACCTACATTTCGGGTAAAGACCACAAAGATAAGACCAAAGAGATTAGAGCTCATACAGATGCATACAAGTATTCATTTTTCCCTCATTCTATTTGGAATGGAACAGAAAAGCAAGTAACTAGTAGTGTTACTAGGTACCTTTAGCCATGCATCTTTGGGTGGATTTCAGAGTATGTATGTAGATGCAGATAGGAAGGCCAGATAGAAAGATAGAACACAGAAATGTACAGAGGAGGTGTAAAGGAGGTGGACAGAGAGGGGAAAAGAAGATAGAAATGGAGAGGGGAGGTGGATATGGCCAGAAAAGCCTTAGGGAAGGGTGGTCAGATGGGGGGGGGGGAAGACAAAAGAGGTGATAGACACAGGAAGAGTAGCAGACAAAAAGAAAAGGAAGAAGAAAGCTTTAACATCCCACTAACAACATAGTCCTTAGAGACAGTGCTTATGCTCAGATTTTTAGGTGCGGGTGAGGGAAGGAAATCGGCTGTGCCCTTTCGAACCATATTGGCATTTGCTTGGAGTGATGTTGGGAAATCACAGAAAACCTAAATCTGGTTGGGCAGAGTTGGATTTGAACCACCAACCACTCAAATGTGAGTCCGGTGTGTTACCATTGTGCCAGCTCGCTTGGTAGATAGACAGAAAGAAGGGTGGGATGATATATGGATAGGGAGAGGGAAGAGGAGATGGGCAGTGTGTGATGTGAGAAGTGGATAGACAGAGGAGATAGATGAATGGAAGACTGGAATAAATATATGTATGCAGGCCAGTCACTTTGGTGGCAGACATTAACATCCCAGCAGCACCATGCAATGCTGCTAGCATGCAATGTAATTTGAAAAAGAGAAAAATCTGTTTGTCCTGACCGTAACTTTTCTATAACTCTTTCCACTTCCTAAACATCATCTGCCCTTTTTTCATCCCTTCCCTTCAACAATCTGCCAGGAGCCACTAGCTCTTAAAGCTTGAACACTTTTGTTATATTTCTGAAATTGATTATTTCGGTAAATATCTACCTTAAACATTTCTATTCAAATACCATCATATTCTGCCACCTTCCATTTCTTCATACATTGAACAGTTTCATACACCAGCTTTGGCATTATCTCCAGAACATCATAATTTCCATTATAGCCGACGACTGATGTTGATTTCTTTTGTGAGTTATACAGACATTTAAAGAGAATACTTAATGTTTATACAATGTTGTCTCCATTAGATACTGTGGCATCTGTCATCTATAACTGAGGAAATGTGCTCTCTACCCAATGTTTTGTTTTCTTCATATTCATATTATTTATACTAGTTTTCCTTATAAAATTTTCAATGTTTTCCTTTTTTTCCAAACCCACTCAAATATTCCTCTGAGTAGTTATCTTTAGTCGAATATATGGTGACAGGATGTGAATGGATGTATCGTTTAGAACAATTCCTGTTCACATTCTGAGACGTAACTAAGGTCATTTTTTGAATGTGCAACATAACACAATATAGAAATGTCCTCTATTTTGTCTTCATTAACACACAGAATCAACCCTAACATCCAACTGCCCCCCCCCCCTTGCTCCACCATTTCCACATGTAGAAAGTAAGTGCTCTACTTGAAAGACCTTGACTGCTAGCTAAAATAATTTCAACTTCAATAAATTGTATAAAGCACCAATATTCATGCTCTTAGATACCCAACACCACATAGTAGTTTGCTGCTCTGTTTAGTGTGTTATTTTCTTAATTTTAAATTTGCATGTTATTAGAAAAAATCAGAGAAATTTCTGTTTGAACCACAATTTTCGGATTCTCTTTGGCCATTTATTGCCAAGAATGTTATTTTTAACATTGCCTGTTTCAGCTTAAGATAGTTGTAGTCCAGAACAAAAGCAATTTCAATTTTATTAACTTTCACTTTAAAAAATGCCTCGTTGAATGAATAGGCTATATATCCAATATATAAAATGTGGTGTCTGCCCATTAAGACACATCTGGAAGAAGAGACACTACTTTTGATTGTGCTGCTATCAACCAACACACAAACGAATTTATGACATTACCTTCCAGTGGACATTAAAATAAATAAATGGGGAAAGTTAAATATTTGTATTCAGCCAGGATTAGAACTTGGTCTCTTGCTCACTAAGCAGTTGCACTGGCACTACACCACTGGGGACACTGATCAGCTTGACCACATGGGCTACCCAAGCACACCCACCTCAGATGCAAATTTTGAACTTATCCACACAATACTGATGTAATGCCAATGCCCATTACTGGTCATTACTCATGGCATGTCAGTGATTCTTATGTTTGGGCCTGGTGTGCATATGCCTTTCTTATATCACAAACCATCGTGCAAATTTTGGTAATAATTTTTGTCTCACAACTACAGAAACAGGAGGTACAAGTTAATTCCTTGCATATAAAACAAGTAGCATGTGACATCTAGCAACAGGCAGATTTCATTATCTGAAGATAAATATGGAGGAAAATACTCCTTGAAAGTTATAGCAACGATTAATATGTACTATGCACCAGTAACAAAACTAACTATTATTTCAGGGACAGCAGATAATCATTCTTGTTAAAAAAAATAATTCAACAATAATCTACTGGTAATAAACAAATAATCTTCCTCAGAATTTCTCCCAGTATTTTGTGGATTTACACTATATTCTACTGGCATTGTAAAATGTATAATCACAGCAAGGATTAATTCAATTTACCAAAGTCATGGTTTCCAAATACAGCACAATGTGTGCCACACTCGTTCAAGACAGGAACCATCTGCTCTCCCTTTGTGAAGGAACTCACTGAAAAAAAGACATTATTTCAATTTGTAAACCATACAGCATAGGCCTAAATATAAAATTTAGTTACATTCATGTATGAATTTATTTATTTATTTATTTATTTTTTAATATACTCTTTAAAAGTAAGATTGAGTAAACTGAGATGAAACAATTAACATTGTTAAGATTCATGCCACTCACACCTGAAACCAAGTCTCCCCCCCCCCTCCTGCTCCCTTTCAAGAAAATTATTTAAAATTAAATATTTTAGAAAATGGACGAACTTTTCAGCAGTCAGAACTGCAAATATTTTATGGTTAATTAAAAAAACAGTATTCATCTTTTAAACTCCATGCCCCAAGGTCTTGCCCCCTTGCTCCACATTGGTGCCCTTATTTAGTCTGAAAATTTCACACAATTGATCTGTATGTTTTGTGCTTTTTACTTCATACATTTATTTAAAAATAAAGAAGTTATTTTTAAACCCAAGATTAAAATTATTGTAAAAGAAATAACAGACTCTTCAGCTTACCAGTTGTACCAGGATGCCTACATTCCATAAGTCTAAATGAGCTGCAATTACATCTAAAATTCTATGGCCCTTTCTAGAGCTCCTTCCTCAAATGCCTCTTACCTCTCACCCCAACAGCATCCTGCACATACATCTTCTAAATGCTCCCAAAAACGCACAAACCAAATAATCATGAACGTCCAATCGTGACTGGTTACTGCACTCCCACTGAAAGAATTCCAGTCCTCAGGATCCAACACCTCCAACCAATTCTCCAAAATTTAGCCTTCCACATCAAAGATAACAACCACTTGCCACACTGACTCTCGACCAACCTCTCCATTTACCTCTGGATTACTGCTGATTCCATTTCCCTTTATACCAATACCCCTCATCATGTGCAAGGCCATGCCACTGTTGGACACTACCTCTTCCAATGTCCAACAAACCCCAAGCCTAATACCTCACAACCCTTACCAACTATATCATAACAAACAACTACTTTTCCTTTGAAGGAAATCCATGGGCACTTGTATGGAATCCTTCAATGTCATTTATGAGCCAGCAGACGGAGACCTTCCTAGCGCCGCAAAACCCCTGCTCTGGTTCAAAACCCATTGATTATATTTTCATGATTTGGACTCATAGCCATGAAATCATATCTTGTTAATTCACAAACTCAAATCAAAGTTAACTCATCAGGTGTGCAACCCTGTCTCAGATCTGCAACATACTTTGAAAGTAATCTGACTTGGTGCAATATGTACCCATACTCTATATGTAAGTAGATGAGAGAGAAAACAAAAGACAGAAAACAATGAATTGATGTAAACTGAGATTCAAAATGCCTAATATTGTACCACCAGTTCACTTAAACAAAAATTATTAGTGTAGAGTCTACCCTAGGAATTTCACACAATACTGCCACAGTTCTGACATGTGTGAAATGGTGAAAAACTGACACCTTTGAAACCAGTAAACAAGATGTAAGCAGCCTGTGATTAACACAATAAGAAATGAACATTCTTTTTGAATTATCTGCACAGTACGTCAACTATTTTCTGTTACAGGTTATTCATACAAAGAAAGGAGGAGGGTAAGCAAAGTAACAGTAACTTCCCTCTGTAGACTGTGGTAAGAAATATGTAAGTGCAGCATCACTAATCTCAAAATTCCTAAGGAATTGGTGACATAGGTTAAGGTGGTACAAATTCGATATAGGTACAATGCCGATCAACATAAGTTTTCGTGCCATTTGTCAGTCTCATAGTGTGGTGTTGTACTGTAGTAGGTTTCTACAGCTCCTCCTGTCTTTTCCAAGAATACACCTCTTTGTGCTAAGGAGATATACTTTTTTCCTGTTAAGAGGTAAACGAAGCTACTTAGTCTAACGCGCTCTTATACATTTTCTAGTTAAGAGTAACTGTTTCCGCTGCCAAAAATGCAATGTTTGGCACCACAAAGCTGGATGGAAAAAGTGCTTTTCATGTGGAAGATGCCCATAATCAAAATTGTACCACGAAGTGATCACAATTGTATCTAGTGTGATATATTTTTGATCGATTTTTCTCAATTCTGTAACCTTTCTTTGCGTTTATACCAACATTTGTAATTGTCTAATATTTGTATTACATGTTCATTAAATATTCAAGAACAATTGCCATAGTTAAAATTATTTCTTTTCTCAATGTATTTCCAGTTACAATAACATTTGTCAGAAATGATCAAAATTGTACCACCGGACCCTATATTTGATTTTTCACAGAGCAGAATTGTAATTAATCCCAAAGCTGGAAACCAATACAGCAAGCAAACTCGCATGATCAACCAAAGTGTTCAGTACTGGATGTCAGCTTTGATGTGTGATAATGATGATGTGGCATGTACTTCAGATGTGAGTGTTGTATTTGAAATCTGGTGAGGAAGAAGAAAATGATGATGATGTTGAATTTAATGCATTCAGTAACCTGATCATGTGCCATTACTTTATACCAAATTATGGATTCCCTGGCTTCAGGAAAAATGTCATTATAAAATATGTATACTAAGTACTCTAGTTTTCAAAACTAACATTTCCTATCTCAGAGAGAAGATAAGAATGAACTGGCCTTCTCCAATCTTGCTTTATCTCCCGCTGAGGAAAAACTATCAATTCAGAAGGCTACCTTTATATGTTTCTATCAACAGCACTAACAGTTTTCCTGAAGTCAGTTACTGGCTAGAAATCCTGTACCATAATGTTAAAAGCTTTCTCTGAAGCTGTGTTTGTGTGCACATCAGTGACGAAATACCTTTAACAATTTCCTTTTGATAAATCCCAAGGCTTCAAAAAAGACTGTTCTCATAAACAAAATTACTGCGACAAATCCCCAGGAACACATACTTGCAAATTTCTTCAGAATGCCTGGCTATGCAGCACAGATATGTATCAAAATCTTAAAATAATTTTAAGAAAAAAATGTCAATGAGGCACCCAGTACAAATCTGCATTAAAACCATCCAATAATTTGCGAGAAAAAAACTTGTTAATGAGACACTGTTTGCAGTATAGTTGCTCAACTACTAAAACAAAAATAGAGACTGAGCCATCCACTCACAATTCACTGTGTCTGTTTTAAATATCAAAGCTGTTGGTCATGCTGTTACTGTATTTCTGTGATACATTATGGAGCTAAGTACCGGGTTTCACAGCATTATGATCACAGAGGACAGGTTAACATTCCAAACATTACATTTTTTTTAATATATTTATTTACAATAAAGGTTCGACTTACCAGGTGAGAAGGCACTGGTTCATTGACACACACACACACACACACACACACACACACACACACACACACACAATGAAAACTGAGCTTTCACAACCATTGGTTGCTTCATCAGAAAAGAGGGAGGAAGGAAGGAAAGGGAAAAAGGATGCAGGTTTTAAGGGAGTGAGTAGGGGGTCATTCCAATCCCGGGAGTGGAAGGACTCGCGTTAGGGGAAAAAGGATAGGTAAACAAACACCCACAAGCATATACACACGTGCGCGCGAGCGCGCCACACACACACACACACACACACACACACACACACCAAGACAGACATATGCAAAATGCAAAGAAATTGAACAGAGATGCTAGTCGAGGCAGATGCTCTGTCCAAAGATTGGATGCAAAGATGTTTTAGAATAATGGGTGGGAATTTTAAGTTAATGGAGGCTGAGACCTGGTGGGCAACGGAAAGAGAGAATATGCTGAAGGGCAAGTTCCCACCTCCAGAGTTCTGAAAGGTTGGTGTCAGTGGGAAGTATCAAGATAACCCAGGCAGTGTAACACTGTGCCAAGATGTGCTGGTCGTGCACCAAGGCATGCTTAGAGACAGGGTGATCCTCATTACCAAATAAACACTGACTGCCTGTGTCCATTCCCAAATAGAAGGCTTCACAGTGCAGGCATGTCAGCTGGTAAATCACGTGGGTGCTGTTGCAAGTGGCTCTCCCCTTAATCATGTACAATTCCAGGTTACAGAACTGGAATAAGTAGTGCTGGGAGGATGCATAGGGCAGGTTTTACATCGGAGGCAGTTACATGGGTAGAAGCCGGAGGGTAGGGAAGATGGTTTGGGGATTCCATAGGGATGAAGTAAGAGGTTACGAAGGTTATGTGGGCAGTGGAAAGACACTCTTGGTGGAGTGGCAAAGATGTCATGAAGGATAGATCTTATTTCAGGTCAGGATTTAAGGAAGTTGTATCCTTGCTAAAGATCCACATTCAGAGTCTGCTCCAGTCCCAGAAAGTATCTGGTGACAAGAGGGGCATTTTTAGAGTCCCTCTGTGGAACGTTCTGGATTTGGGGGGATGAAGAAGTGGCCTTAGCAATTTTCTTCTGTAACAGATCAGGGGGGTAGTTGCGGGATATGGAAGCTGTCATCAGGTTACCGGTGTACTGGTTCTGGGATTCAGGACTGGAACAGACTAGTTTGCCACATATACCTAAACTGTAGGGAAGGGGCCATTTGATATGAAATGGATGGCAGCTGTCATAATGGAGGTACTGTTGTTTGGTAGTGGGTTTATGGTTTCATAAGATTGAAGTTGTTTGTGGGTTAGAGAGGTACTCAACAGTGTTGTTATAGAAGTGATGTCTGGCATGGCGTTCCACAAGGAAGTATTGTAAGGCCTCTACTCTTTCTTATTTTTATAAATGATTTAGGAGACATTTTAAGTAGCTCTCTTACACAGTTCATGGATGATGTTGTCATTTATCAGTTAGTAAAGTCTTCAGAAGATCAAAAACAACTGCAAAATGATTTAGATAAGATATCTGCATGCTGCAAAAATTGACAATTGATCCTTAATAAAGAGAAGTGTGAAGTCATCCATATGACTATTAAAAGAAATCCAAACTTCATTTATACCATAAATCAGTAAAATCTACAGGCCATCATTTCAATTAAATGCCTAAGAATAACAATGATGAACAACTTAAATTGGAAAGAACACAGAAAATACTGTACGGAAGGCGAACGAAAGGATACATTTCATTGGTAGAACACTTAGAAGGTACAACAATTCTACTAAAGAAACTGCCTACACTACACTTTTGCACTATATTTTGGAGTATGGCTGTGCATTGTGGGATCCACACCAGGTGGGACTGATGGATGATTTAGAGAATGTTCAGAGAAGGGCAGATAGTTTTGTATTATTGTGATATAGGGAAGAGAGTATCATGGAAATTATACACGACTTGGGGAGGAAATCATTAAAAGAAAGGCGTTATTTATTGTGGCAATTTCTATTTGCGAAATTTCTTTCAACAAATTTCTCTTCCGTATGTGAACGTATTTTGTTACAACCCACCTACATATGGAAACATGATCATCATAATAACATAAGAGAAATCAGACCTGAGGAAAAGATGAAGCCAAATGAAAATTGCACCTGTAACTTCGGATCTACCCATAAAAACAAGTACATTTAAAACTTGCCTAAATCATAGAGGGCTATGGTCATGTTCGCCCAGTCAAAAACTGATCAATAAAACTAAGAACATAGACAGTCATAGGTGGAAGTGACTGGCTGACCAATAATAAAAAGATGGAAGAGCCAGTCAACATGGTAGCACTTTAAAAATATTGCCCTACAATTTTAGGGAGTAAGTCTGAGGATTCACAAAATTTTAAAAGATTTACCATAATTGTTTAACCATTGGTTAAAATAGAGGACAGTTAATGTGGCAAAAGAGCTGCCACTCTTTGATCTGAAAATAAAACACATTCAACTAAAATGTGATGTACAGTTAACGGTGCATCATAAGCACCACACCAAGGAGGATCGTGCCGCTGGTGCAGAAAGCCATGTGTCATGTGACAGTGACCTATACCAAGACAAATGCTACCTGTGCATTTAGAAGGAAGAGTGCTACGACGAGCAGTGGACTTCACAACTCGCAGCTTATTGTTGATAATTTCACGCCACTCATCATTCCATCGAAACATGACTTTGTTCCTTGACAGTGAGGCCACAGCATGCAAGGAAACAGACCAATGAGATATCTGAGGCTCACAACATGCCTCTTTGGTTGCTATGTCTGCCCTTTCATTAATTCAAATACCCATATGACCTGGGACCTAGCAGAAAGGCACCACCTTCCCTTGAGAAAGGGCGTCTTGGCTGTTCTGGACTAATGTATCTAGTAAGTAGAGGGTTTGAAGAGACTGGAGGACACTCAGTGAATTCGAGCAAATGAGAAATTTAGCACCTGCTGTACTGCCCACAGAATGGTTTGAAGTACTGCAGTCGGATCTTGGTAACTCAATGAGGGAAAACAACAGAGCAACAAACAGTCACCCTGTTTGGACCCATCCATGATTACAGCTACAGTGTTGAGGCGTTCAGTTGAAATGCCATGGATGAAGGGCAACAGGCGGATTGTGTTTTTCTCGACTTCAAAAAGGCGTTCGACGTGGTGCCACACTACAGACTGCTAACGAAGATACAAGCTTATGGAATAGGTTCACAGATTTGTGACTGGCTGGAAGACTTCCTAAGTAATAGAACGCAGTACGTTGTTCTCGACGGCGAGTGTTCATCAGAGACGAGTGTATCGTCAGGCGTGCCCCAGGGGAGTGTGATACGACCGCTATTATTTTCTATCTATATAAATGATCTGAATATTAAGACGAAAAATTCCTAGCAGGAAAAATAAAATATAAAAAATAGACGAAGATTACTCACCAGGCGAAGGAGCACAGGTGTGACAGCATCACAAATAAATAAATGAATACACACACACACACACACACACACACACACACAATCGCAAGCTTTCGCAACCCAGTTGCGTCTTCAGGCAGTAGGGAAGGAGAGGGAAAAGGAAATGATGAGGGTTTTAAGGAAGGGGGTAAGGAGCCATTCCAATCCCGGGAGAGGAAAGACTTACCTTGGGGGAAAAAATGGAGGGTAAACAAATGCACACATGCCCACACATTCACACAGACACAAGTACACCTAGGCAGACATACTGTAGAAAGCAAAGAAGTTAAGTTATAGAAGTTAAGAAGTTAGACAGAGATACCACTTGAGGTAGAGGCTCTGTCCAGAGAACCGATGCAAAGATGTTAAGAAGGTGGGTGGGAATTCAAATTTAGCGGAGGTTGAGACCAGGTGGGCAACGGGAAGAGAGAATATGCTGAAGGGCTAGTTCCCATCTCCGGAGTTCTGAAGGATTGGTGTCAGTGGGAAGTATCCAGATAACCCGGACGGTGTAGCACTGTGCCAAGATGTGCTGGCCGTGCACCAATGCGTGTTTAGCCACAGGGTGATCCTCGTTACCAACAAACACTGTCTGCCTGTGTCCATTCATGCGAATGGTTTGTTGGTAACGAGGATCACCCTGTGGCTAAACACGCATTGGTGCACGGCCAGCACATCTTGGCACAGTGCTACACCGTCCGGGTTATCTGGATACTTCCCACTGACACCAATCCTTCAGAACTCCGGAGATGGGAACTAGCCCTTCAGCATATTCTCTCTTCCCGTTGCCCACCTGGTCTCAACCTCCGCTAAATTTGAATTCCCACCCACCTTCTTAACATCTTTGCATCGGTTCTCTGGACAGAGCCTCTACCTCAAGTGGTATCTCTGTCTAACTTCTTAACTTCTATAACTTAACTTCTTTGCTTTCTACAGTATGTCTGCCTAGGTGTACTTGTGTCTGTGTGAATGTGTGGGCATGTGTGCATTTGTTTACCCTCCATTTTTTCCCCCAAGGTAAGTCTTTCCTCTCCCGGGATTGGAATGGCTCCTTACCCCCTTCCTTAAAACCCTCATCATTTCCTTTTCCCTCTCCTTCCCTACTGCCTGAAGACGCAACTGGGTTGCGAAAGCTTGCGATTGTGTGTGTGTGTGTGTGTGTGTGTGTATTCATTTATTTATTTGTGATGCTGTCACACCTGTGCTCCTTCGCCTGGTGAGTAATCTTCGTCTATTTTTTATATTTTATATAAATGATCTGATGGACAGAGTAAGTTGTAATTTGCGGCTGTTTGCTGATGATGCTGTGGTGTATGGGAGGGTGTCGTCTGTAACTGACTGTAATAGCATACAGGTTGACTTAGACAAAATTTCTAGTTGGTGCGAAGAATGGCAGCTAGCTCTCAATGTAGAAAAATGTAAGGTGATGCGCATGAGTAGGAAAAACAATCCTATAATGTTCGAATACAGCATTAGTAGTGAGCTTCTTGATGCTGTCGCGTCGTTCAAATATCTAGGCGTAACATTGCAGAGAGATATGAAATGGAACGAGAATGTAAGGACAGTTGTGAGTAAGGCAGACAGCCGACTTCGGTTTATTGGGAGACTTCTCAAGGAACAGAAGCAAAAGGAAGGAAAAGAATGGCTTCCTAAACATAAGTGGAGGGAATCAAAAGGGCTTGAGCCCAAGACCCCCAAAAAGAAACTGCCTCAGATCGAAGGGGAAACACAGACCCCCTCGACGTCAAAGACAGGTGGCAAGAGGGTTAGGGAGGGATCTAAGACTCCCTCCTCTCTGGACAAGCGTGATGCTAAAGGGCTGAGGCAGGAAATAGGGAAACAGACCTATAGTACTGAGTCTCGGTCTTTAGAATGGTGGTTGTCCAAGAAGGATACCCACTGGTAAGCATCACCTCGCAGCAGGAGGAACTTGTGCAGATGGCCCTCTTTGAAGATATTGGGGGTGACGCTGGTCTAGGACCCAAATTCAGGAGGGTCTATCTAGATCGCGGTGCCCTCATTTTTGTCTGCGATGGGGAGCACTCAGCAGAATGGCTTAAGTACAAAGTGTTCCCCAATATCCCCATGGGAAAATGCGAAGCTGCTGGTCAAGACAGCAGCCGAACTCCTGAAGACCGCAAAGGTATCAATATGGGTACCAAAGATCCTTAAGGATGTCTCTCCAAAGACTCTGTCTGAGAAAATAAGGGTCCAGAACACAAAAGTCTCGACAGAGGATTGGAGGGTAATTAACCAAAAGCGTCGTTCCGGAAGGACGATCCCTGGTGGTGGAGGTCGGAGAGAAGTCCCTGAAGGCATTGCGAGAGCAAGGCCTGAAACTGTTTTTAGGGTTCTCGCAGGTAGGCGTCAGGGTAATCAAAGACCTTAAAGACAATAATGGCAGCAAGATGGGGTCTGGAAGTGCTGCAGATAAACCTGCAGCACAGTAAAGGGGCCACTGCTGCCCTGAGCCGTCGCCTGGGGAGACAGGAGGTGGAAGTGGCCATGATACAAGAACCCTATTTATACAAAAGGGGTGTATCGGACCTCGGTGGTACTGGAGGTAAGATGATTTATGCTAGAAATCTAAAAAACTCCAGAACATGCATTTATGTTAGGAATGGAATACCTTTCATACCAATGATGGATTTTTGTTCCAGGGACTTGGTGACCATCAGGATGCAGCAACGTGAGGAAGGCATCAAGAAGGAAATTGTTTTGGCCTTGGCATACCTTCCTTATGAAGACAGCTCCCCTCCTCCTTTGGAAGTGAGGAGACTGACGGAAGCCTGCCACCGGCAAGGTGACGAACTGTTGGTGGGATGTGATACCAATGCCCACAATCTATCATGGGGCAGCAAGGACACCAACAGTAGAGGTGAGCACATTCTTGAATTTCTCCTATCTAACAACTTGGAGATCCTGAATAGGGGTGATGAACCTACATTTAGGAATGCCTTGCCTTGGTGGAATAATAACCTGGAAACGCAAAGGAAAAAGGTACAAAGACTGTTTAACCTTGTGAGGCACAAAGGACAAAGTATCGTGAGGCCCTTGTGAATTACAACCTTGCCATCAGACGGGCAAAGGAGGCATCCTGGAAGGTATTCTGTGAGGAAGTGGAGGGCACGGCTGCTCAAGCGAGTTTTCATAAAATACTCGCTAGGGTACCAACTAATCCAGGAGGAACATTGAGGAAGGAGGATGGGGAGTATACAAAGACAGCTCATGAAATGCTGGAACTGCTCCTCAAGACTCACTTTCCTCAATATACTCTGGGGGATAACTCAGACCAGAATGTGATTCCTGAGAGACAACGGTTCTCAGGTATTCACAAAGAGGACTGGGATTTGGCCAAGGAGTGTGTCGATCTCAGTAAGGTCCGATGGGCGGTGGGAACATTTCAACCGTTTAAGTCACCTGGCCCCGATGGAATCTTTCCAGCTCTACTGAAACAAGTGGGAGAAAATCTTATTAGATTCCTATGCAGGTTATTCAGGGTTAGCCTAGCAGCAGGAATCATTCCCAATGCCTGGAGGGCAGTGAAGGTTGTCTTCATTCCTAAACCAGGGAGAATTGATCATACCAAGGCCAAGGATATGAGACCAATCAGCCTGTTCTCCTTCATTCTTAAGACATTGGAAAAGCTGGTTAATGTGCATGTTGGAGAAAGGAGGTTAAGTAGGGCTCCTCTACATTCAAACCAACATGCATATCAGCCAGGTAAATCATGTGAGACAGCTCTCCACCAATTCGTTGGGAAGGTGGAGAAAGCACGACACTTTCAGGAAATAGCCCTCTGTATCTTCCTGGACATTGAGGGGGCTTTTAGCAACACGACCTTCGATTCCATGGTTAGGGCAGCAGAGGTGCATGACCTAGGAACCACAATATGTAGGTGGACTAGGGCCATGCTCAGTGGAAGAAAGGTAGAAGCTACCATGATGAATGAAAAAATGGTAATCAACACCACTAGGGGTTGCCCGCAAGGAGGATTTCTTCTCCTTTATTATGGAATCAAGTGGTGAATGATCTCATTGGAGAATTAAACTCTAGGCAGTACTTTTGCCAAAGATACGTAGATGATCTTGTCATAGTAATACCTGGCAAATTTGCTGACACAGTAAAGAATATGGCACAAGGTGCGTTGGACATTGTGCAAGACTGGTGCAGAAAACAGGATCTGGGGGTTAGTCCTACAAAGAATGTTGTTGTACCATTTACAAAGAAGCATATACAAAATTCAAGTTGGAATCTAAAGCTTTTCAATGAAGCGCTACTTGTGAAGAGGACAGTGAAATATCTAGGGGTTACCCTAGATGAGTAACTGACATGGACCCTTCACATCAGGAATATTTTCTCCAAGGCAAAAGGTACTCTTGTGAGTACCAGGAGAGCTTGTGGCAAAAATTGGGGCCTCAGCCCCAAGCGTATGCACTGGATATACACCACAGTGATTAGACCCAGGATCACCTATGGGGAGGTCATGTGGTGGAAAAAGGTAGAACAGCAGGTTGGTGCTAAGGAGCTTGGTAAGGTGCAGAGATTAGCCTGCTTAGCCATAACAGGTGGAATTAGCAGCACATCAACTGCTGGGATGGAAACGATGCTGGATATACCCCCATTACACCTTTGGGTCAAGATGGTGGCAGCGGCTGGTGCATACAGAATCACACACTAAAATAGTGAGTGAGGTAAATATAGGAAAGGTTTGGGAAATGCCAGGCGACTATATTATAACACTCATACTGCTTCAATAAGCCTTTCAATATAACAATTGGAAGTAGGGAGTAGTGGGAGAAAATAGTTCGACACCGTACGGAAGATATTGTCTGGTTCACTGACGGGTCAAAATCAGACCAAGGTGTTGGGACCGGGGTATATGGGGTGCAGCCAAGACTGGAGGGCATCATCTCTCAAGGAAAACTGGCCTCAGTATTCCAGGCCGAAATCACTGCCATCAGGGCATGTGTGGAGGAGAATTTGCGTAGGTGCTACAAAGATCATAGCATCTATATCTATTCAGACAGCCAGGCAGCCCTGAGATCACTGGCAGCTCCTGCAACAAGGTCTAAAATTGTTGCAGAATGTCACAGGGTTCTGGTGGAGCTAGGGGAAAGCAATAGAGTAAACCTATTGTGGGTCCCTGGCCACTCGAGGATCAGTGGCAACAAAGATGCCGACAGATTAGCCAGGATGGGGGCAAAGACTCCATTTATTGGACCGTAACCTGTCCTGACAATCACCAAGGCAATGATCAAATTGGAGCTACGTAACTGGCTCAGAAGACAGCACGTAGAATATTGGACCAAAGTCCATCAACAAAAACATGGCAAGGTAATGATGCCAAAGCCATGTTTTAAAAGAAGCTCTGCAATCCTGGGTCTGAACAGGAGAGAGATTAGACTCATGGTTGGGTTGCTGACAGGCCATGGGAATTTCAAAACACACCTACATACAATGGGAATAACAGAAGAGGACCCTAAATGTAGGATCTGTGATGATGGTGATGAAACTGCATCACATCTAATCTTTGAATGCATTGCATTGGAGAATAAAAGGCACAGAATATTTGGGACAACCAGACCCAAAGAAATTGTGTCTAATAAAGAACTGGTAAAGGGACTCCTTGCACTGTTCAAGGGCATTGGTTGGCTTTACTGGATATACAGGGAGCGATACCGCACAATAAACTTAGTTTCAGTGCGGGCAGTGGCGGGTTGGACCAAGACTGTTTTGGCTTCCCTGGAAAAATCAATCCATCAATCAATCATGCAAGAATTCTACAGCCTTATGTATTGTTGGTATTTACGTAAGGAAATGTATTTTTGTTGCTACTAATATTTGAAAGGCTGCTACATTTGAAGTTGAGCAATACTAAAGTTCTATTTTCTTTGTTGGATGTTGTATTAAAATTCAATAGTCAAAAATAAAAAGTTAATTAGACTCGTCTTCCTTTTTTCTTATTTTTATAAGTGCAAAAGTTTTAACACCAGTATTTATATTTGCACCTGCAAAGCAAGCCTGTGTAGCACTGCTTATATTAGATGGGAAAAGTTATTTGTGGCGGCTCCTAGCACCATTTTTCAGAACTTTGTTCACTTTGCACTCGATTTAAACCACAGGCGGTTTTTTTGGACACCAAAGACCGGAAAAAAGTGCCATATGGATTTGGGTAAATACGCTACATTTTCTTCACAATAGGCACACAACTGCATAAGTTTCGTATGGTTTCACTTGAATAAATTCAAAGTGAGATCTTTTGTTTTAGGAGTCACGTCTTTCAGAGGATTATGGAAAACAAAGTAAATAACGCAAACGAAAGCGCACTGTTATGCAAACTACAACATTCGTAATTGAAGGTTTCCATATAACACTTTGGATTCAGAATTCAGTAGTATTTGGCCATTATGTATCGAATCTCGAATCCAAAGCCAGTGTGCTAGTTTTGGCGAATAATGGATTCGGCTGAACCACTAGAACACAACCCTAATTATAACTCACTTTATTGCATTGTTTTCTGTCTCAGAGATAAGTTTAGTACTACTCCTCTGAAACTGTAAATTTCTAAATTGCATATAAGGACATGAGTTACAAAGGCTTTAGATACAGCCAAAAAAGGTCTTATTTCCTTTATCCCGTCTGTTTACCAGTTCATGGAAAAAAGTTCTAGCACTGTGGATCAGCCTTTTTGGAACATGTGCTGTATTGGGAGATGAAAAGAATCCATTTGATCAAAAAATACTCTTTCAAGCAACTTGCAAAGTATTGAGATCAATGAGATTGGTCTGTAATTATTAATGTTCTTTCCTGCAAATTCCAATGTTCCATTGCTAGTTAGTTTCTTGGTCTTCAGTCAATCTATAATTGTTAAATGAAGATAATGAACTTAATTTTGTAGGAATTATGTAACATGAGAGCAACAGTTATTGCTTAATTATTGAATTTATATTTTTGTGTGGAGAAGGTGTAATTGTATATCCATTTGTTCCACTCGAAAAATCTCCAGATTCCTATTCGTTTTTCGTTTATTTTGAATATAAGAATAAGTTGAAAATATTGTGAGTCTATTACAGTAGATGAACTATTAACTACAGTTACCTTACTGTCAAAAATAGTCACCTCCCATAACTATGCACCACTGAGCTCTGTGATTCATGCCTGGAAACTTTGCACAAAGTCTTCCTTTGGAATGGTTTCAAAAGCCTGGTCACATTTTGTTGGATTTCAGGATTATTGTCAAATCTCCTTCCTTTCAAAGCAACTTTAAGTTGAGGGAATAGGGAGAAATCTGGAGGATCAAAGGTGAGTATGGTGGATGTTAAAGTTGCACCACCCCCTATTTGCCAGAAACTGTGAGGATATTTCTGAGTGTAAGCAAGTGTTGTCATGCAACTTGCACATCCACCATACTCGATGGATCTCAATCCTCCAGCCTTCTTCCTATTCCCTCAATTCAAAATCACTTTGAAAAGAAAGAGATTTGACAATATTCCTGACATCTAACAAAACATGACAAGGCTTTTTAACACAATCCTAAAGGAAAAACTTCGTGCTAAGTTTCCAGGACATGTATTGAAGAGCTCAGCAGTGCTTAGTTATGGGAGGTGACTATTTCAAAGTACTGTATGGTAACTGTCATTCACAGTTCATCTATGTTAACATTACAGGACTATTAACCTAACTTTATTGTCAGAGGTGGTATGCTTGCCCAAATGACTTCATGGTGACATAATTTATTTAGATGACATCCTTATATTCACAGTTTTTATTAAATGGGCCAAAGTCAGTACTTACCATATAAACACATGCCCACACCTTCATGCACAAATGAGTGTGTGTGTGTGTGTGTGTGTGTGTGTGTGTGTGTGTGTGTGTGTGTGTGTGTGCGCGCGCGCGTGTGTATGTGTGAGAGACAAAGAGAGAGAGAGAGAGATGTGGGTAGTCACATACAATGTGCTCTGTTCTGATGGACTGATATCTAAATGGCAGTAAACGTGTTGACAGGCATCACATAGTGCCAAACTAAGGAGTGCAAGTGTCTACTGCTACTAGTCAAACTTATCAACATACAAGTCTTATGTATTTGTGCACTGTAGCAACATGTGATCACCAATTTTCTTCACGAACTGCAATAAATAGTAATACAGGCATACATAATGATGATGTAATGTTAAGCAGAAACCTTGTTCGGTAAACATTTTACTGCAGATTAAACACCAGTAAGATAAAATAAATAAATAAATAAAAATTAAACTGCTGACACTGGAAACACTTTGGTCTATTGTCAACAAGAATAATAGCTGTCAGAAGAAATCAAACTCAAAATATATTGGCGCAAAATCAATCACTTTTTCTGAGATGTATATTAAAATCATAGGTGATTAAGTGTTGTAAACCAGAACACATTTAACACAGCTGTCATCAACACTAAAGATTCAATAATCAATCTTATAATTTGAGAGTCCAGTTGAGATATGCAAAGAATGTAGTCTATGGCAACAACTGGTGGTTGGCCAATGTGCTTGAAAAACATGAAATTAATGATGAAGTGGAGGTTTCTTTTTTAAATCTAGGAGGTCCATCACCTAGCTTTTCTTCCCCTACTAGACAAGATATTCTTTGGCTTCCCGTGGCGTGCTAAATAAAGTTAATCCAGTAACTCCAGCTGTGGCAACAGCAGGTGCAGCAGCGTCCAGAGTAGAAGGCCATGCAGCAGTTTGGCGGGGCTGCAATCCCCCACTGGTGTAAAGCGGTAGGAGGACAGGAAATGCTGCATTGCATTGTCGACAGAAGAGGAGAGCACTTGCTTCTGCATCTGAACTTTGAAGATGGGCACCAGTCTTTCTGCTTCACCATGTGCCTGGGGGTGAAAGGGGGAGCCTTGACATGGTGAACCACCAACTCAACATAAAAGTCACGAAAAGCTGTCGATGTAATCTGAGTATGATATGAGAAACCAAGGT
Source organism: Locusta migratoria (assembly GCA_026315105.1). Classification (NCBI taxonomy): domain Eukaryota; kingdom Metazoa; phylum Arthropoda; class Insecta; order Orthoptera; family Acrididae; genus Locusta; species Locusta migratoria. Next base: position 253,372,906 of record CM048750.1, read on the forward strand.
GAATGGCAGTCCTTCAATAGCAAAAATCTCAGACAATGAGAGTGTAGTCATAGCCATTGACATGGTAGGATACTGAAAAACAAATGGGAAGTTGGAATAAGTGTACACAACAAAAAACAGTAAGAATTCATGGACAGGCCTGCATAATCAACATGTATACATTTCCAAGGCTTTTGAGGTTGAGACCAGGGCGAAAGAGAAGCACGGGAGGCTGCCTGTTGCAAAGCAAACTGAGAGGAGGCAGCCACGAGGTGCACAATGTCACTGTCCATGACAGGCCAAAACATATGTCTTCAAGTAAAAGCTTTTTTGAGGGATACTCCCCAATGCCCATGATGCAGCATCAGTAACATTTGAGTACAGAGAGCCACCAGAATAACCACATGTGGCAACTGATCTCCCATAGCACCTCATTCTCAGACAGACATAACCAAAAAGAACTTAGTTCTGCAGAAGGTCGGACCCCTGGTGTGGAAGAATGTCAGGCCAACCTTCGCGAACAAAGTGGAAAACTTATCTAAGTACAGGGTCGGATGCAACAGCGGTTGATAACAGAGAGGAAGTGAGAGGAAAAACCATACACAGTAGCGTAAGTTTCAGTATTGAGATAAGAACGTAGGAGTTCCTCTCGGTTGAGGGCACTATCATGCCAAACAGGAACACGAGACAGGACGTCCAAGTTAGTAGGCTGGGCCATAGGACAGAAATGAATCTCATAATCGTACTGAGAAAGAAACAAGAGCCCAGTGCTGCAGCCAATGAGCTACCCTGTCCGGCAAGGACGCAGTAGGGTGGAAAATTGACACATGGGTAACAAGATGAAACTTCACACAATACAGGTAAACATAAAAATTTTTCAAGGCATAAATAATGGCTACCGCTTCCTCCCCATTTATGGAGTATGTTGCTGTGTAGGCATCAAAGTTTTTGATGCATACACAAAGGGGCATTCACCCCCATCAGAGTATTTATTTGCAAGCACCACCCCTACCCCATATGGGGAGGCATCTGCAGCAATCACAAGGTGTTGACCCAGAGAACAAAGAGTTAAGCATAGAGCAGACACAAGTTGCTGTTTCGAGCTACAAAAGGCATGTTCACAATCTGCGGACCAGACAAAAGGTACATCTTTATGCAAAAGGCAATGGAACGGGTGCGCATCCACAACAGTCCCAGGCAAAAATCTATGGTAGATGCGCAGGATAAATTGGCCGATAGATGTGCATATGGCTGGACAAGCATGGGGAGAGCAATAGTGCTGGGGGTAGCGGCTGGAGCAGTGAGCGAGTGCTGGAGGGGAAGTGCCCAGCTCACTGGCTGGCAGGAGGACACAGCCTACCCTTCCGAGTTAAGGAATGAAGGTGCCCAGTGGTTTGGGCAAAAACTCGTCTCTGTGCATTGCCCACCTTATCCTGTGTAGACTCTAATACGCGATTTTACCCAGAAAGGCTCGCAACTCTTTAACTGACGTGCGCCAAGGCAGGGAAACAACAGTTGCCATGTGGTACGGAAGGGGGCAGACCCCAGCAGAAGAGATTTCAAACCCAACGTAGAGAATAGACAATTGAAAGAAACGAGACTTGGCCAAATTACACTGAAGACTGTCTGCCTGGTGAGTAGAGAAAAAGTCACATAAGTTCCATAAATGGTTGACGGGGGATGACCCCATGACCACAATATTGTCCAAATAGTTAACAGAGCCAAGGACGGGACATAAAAGTTGCTCCAAAAAATGATGAAAAGTACCTGAGGCACTAGTTACACCGAACAGCAGTCACTGGTACTGGTAAAGATCAAAATGGAAATTCACAACCAAAAAGTGTTTAAAGTATTCATGTAGCAGAAGTTGTAGATAAGCTTCAGCCAAATCCAACTGAGAAAGAGTGGGACACAGTGAGCATAGTATGCAGTTCATCTGTGCATGGCAGGGGATAGGAATCAATAACAGATTGAGCATTCACAGCAACCTTAAAGTCGCCATATAAAAGTAAGGAACCCAAAGGTTTTTTGACAATCACAAGAGGTGTAGCCCACTCACTAGAGGAAATGGGTTTAATTACCTGTAAAGCCTGCAGACAGCCGAGTTCGGCCTTGACTTGGTCCCGCTGGGCCACTGAAACCTGGTGGATGCAAAACACTTGGGGTGCACCATGTGTTTCATGGTAGTGTGTGCAATAGCACAAACTAAGCTGTTGGAAAACAAGGACAAAAATACCTGACAAAGTAACTCAAGGTCACTAAAAGTGACAGAATCAGAGACCTGTTTAACAGAGTCTGAAATAGAGAAACTGAAAACATTGAAAGCCTCAAGACCAAACCTGTTGCAGCTGCGGCATCATCGACACAAAGAAAGTCACAGGGCGAACCAAGATTGGTAAGCTGTAGGAGTCATGAACTGATCCAGGACAGAAATGTGCTGATTACTATAGTTTTTTTAGGTAATGATCATCAGATGACAATGGTGGTGAACATATGAATAATAACTCAGAAGAGAAACTGAGCACCCTGTGTCTAATCACAAGGTGACAAATTTTTCAAACAATTGATCATTGACGAACAACTTATCAGGATGGGCCTGCAAACTTCCCACAAAATTAACTTCCATGTCCATGTCAGAGGGAGCAGCCCACGAGAGGCCCACAGAGACCAACGGTCCCTTTTCCTGACAGCTGTTGCAAACAACCCAATGCATAGGGCAGGCCACCTGATCATGATCAACAAAGCATAACAGACAAGAAGGAAGAGATTGTGGTGCAAGTGACTGTCGACACAATGGGGACCATTAACACTGTTTACAAAGAGCCCACTGACAACTGTGAATGCGGCAAGCGGGATGCTCCTGCACAGTGGCAACCTCGGCGATGTCGTTAGCAGCTGGCTGACCTACATCTGAAGAGATGGCAGCTACATTCCCCTATGCATCAATCTGATCCCCAGCGACACGGGAACCTCAAATGACTGAGCAATATTCAAAACATCAGCAAAAGTCGGATTTTCAAACTGAAGATAATGACGACGAACTTTGCGATCTGGCACCAGGAGCACAATAGCGTCACAAACCATGCTGTCCGTGTAGGATATCTGATAAGCAGGGGTAACAAACACACAGCGGCAACTAAGGTCATGAAGTTCGGCTGCCCATGCATGACAGGACTGATTAGGCTTCTGTGACCAATAAAATTTCACATGGGTTGCAATGAGATGAGTACGGGGCCAGTAATAAGCAGACAGAAAACAACACATTTCATCAAAGGACAAGAAGAGGGGTGTTCTGACACAGTAAGTGATCAATGCAGGGAGAAACCCAAGATAGAAAAAAACATTTACTCAAATCAGTCCCATGCGTCCTCCCATAACTACCTACCTCAGTCCCAACAAGCAAAAGCAACACACGTCACCTACCAACTGACACATGTACACTGCATGGCCTATTATGTTGGCATGGTCACCAAAAAATTTGCTGAACGCATGAATGGTCACAGACAGACTGTCTGCCTGGAAGTCAATCAATATCCTGTGGCAGAAAATGTCCTCCAACATGGTTCCAGGGACCTAGGGAAGTGTTACACCACAAGTTCCATCTGGATACTCCCATGTACCAGCAGTTGCTTAGAGCTATGGAGATAGGAACTTACCCTCGAACACTACCTCTTTCCATCCTCCTGGCCTAGACCTACGTTAACCTCTCCCCCTCTGCTGTCCACAAATCACTTATTCATCAGTCGATTCCCACTTTCCCTTGTATGTGTATCTTTTCGTAATTGTTTTATTTTTAAATCAACATCCTGCCCCCGTTCCCCACTCAACATTATTCAATTCACTTCTTGATCTATCCTCTTCAGTTTACACTGGCATGGCTCAGTACTTACCATGCCAATATATATGACTTCAAGATTCACCCATCCCTACATCAAGGCCTAGATTGTGAATAATCTTTCCCTTCTGTCACCTTTCTCTTCTCTCTTCTCCTACCTGATGAAGAAAAATACTGTATTCCCAAAAGCTAGTGTCAACATTTAGTATGTCTTTTTTGTGTGTGACTATTGGCGGTGCCAAACCAAGGTAAGTACTGAGCAGCCACTGAATCTCTTTTGAACAATTTATTTCACAATTCAGTGGAGAATTTCATAAGATTAATTGAATATTAATGCCATCACACAAAGATATGGGCAACCCGCAGGTTTCGATTTGCACAACAGTACTGACTGCATAACAGACGGCAACATAGATGTTAACTGTTGGCAATTTCATTGACATGTATGGCCCAAAGAAATATCATCAGAAAAATCATCAAAAGAAAGGGCACCAGCAACATCTAAAGCAGAGAAGTAAACCATTATGGTCACAATGAACAACTTTCTACATTACGTGTATGATGTACACGCAGAAATCTGGCTTGAATGAATTACAAGAATACTATCAATATTTGAACTACGGACAATGGGTATTGCGGCCAATTAAGACTGCTATGATACTGTTATTTTGTTTGCTTTCTATGTTTTGTGATAACAATTGTTTTTCAACAGTGCTGCAATTGGCCTCATTTAAGGGACAAAAATGGAAGACACGGTGAAATCAAACCAATACTGTGATCACTTGAAATCAGATGAGATAAGAAAAAGTAAATGCCCAAAAACGAAAGAAAGAAAATATCAAGAATTTAGGAGAAGCAGGCTTTGTCACACTTTGAAAATAAAAGGGAGGAAGAAAGAAAGCATAAATACTGATTGAAAAAGAAAGCAGAAAAGTCTGCTGGAAACAGTACCTGACAAACTTCAAGTTTAGGATCATATAAATATCTTCAAGTAAACAGAACAGAATAAAAAATGCCAAAAAGCATATGAAGTTTTAAAATAACAGAAAAGAAATTGCCATAAAAAAGACTTTCCTTTACCAGCTTCGTCCAACGTACACACTGCATGTTTCAGATAATTCACATAATGTGTGTGTTTGCCAGTAACAAGTTAAATTTAATTACTTACTAGAAACTGTCAATAGTGTGTGTGTGAACTTCCCTAGAAGGGGGGAAGACTTGCTTCCTTTTGTTTCTTGTGACACAGAGTGTCCTGTATTTTAGGCAATTGTGATAACATCGGTTTATTTGTGAATACATTGACAAGAATCACTACGTAAAATGGAATCAGTGGTAAAGAAAAATTAAAAACCAGTCCTGTCAAATGAATGTGATTATCTCCATGTAATGATTTCTGAAATAAAAGATCAGGGTCCAGTATTCAAGAAACACTCTTATACAGAAATAAAAGAAAGTTCAAGCTGCAGAATTTGAGAAGAAAAAGCTGAATGTCAGTGCAATAGAATGTGTTTTGCAAGTAGATTTTTCAGGAAACTATTTGTTGGTCTCCCAGAATGAAATACAATACCACACTGGTGTTATAAACAAGTCACTATTTTCACTGCATGTGCTTGGACTGATACAGGAGTGCAATCTTTTGCAATAGTTAGTGGCCATATTTCACATGACAAATACGCAGTCCGGACAGTCTTGCACCACATAATAGGTCAGCTCAAACAAAAACTGCCAGAACTAAAAAACAATCTGTCTTCTCCAATGTGGCAGCAGCACAATTTAAAAATAAATGTATCATGAGCTCATTATTGTATTCAAAAGATGACTTTGGTGTAGGGCTCCATTGGTCATTTTTTGCAACATACCATGGAAAAGGAGATGTTGATGGAATTGGTGGACCTGTCAAAAGAAAGGTTTGGACATGTGTGAAATCTTGTTTGTATGCAGTGTCTTTAATAATGGAAAGTCCGGGTTGGAATTAATAATATAGTAAGGACAGTTTACAGCTCAATGCAAAGACGTGGCGACGAGCTGCGACAGGCACACACAAAAGACACACACATACAACACTTTCAACTATCGGCCATGGCCTTCTTCAGAAAATAGAACACTCACGCAATCACACAGGCATATGACTGTGTTGTGTGCCTGTGTGATTGTGTGAGTGTTCTATTTTCTAAAGAAGGCCATGGCCGATAGTTGAAAGTGTTGTATGTGTGTGTCTTTTGTATATGCCTGTCGCAGCTCATCGCCATGTCTTTGCGGTGAGTTGTAAACTGTCATAAAATCAATTTATTTTTTGTGCAAAGCAATAAATAAAGTTTATATCAATTCTTTTCCTAAGTACAGAATCAATACTTGAAAATTAACAGATTTTCAAGCGATGGATAACAGGGTCAAATGAGCCCACAATCCAGTCCAGTCACTTTTTCGCATCATATGACGTGAATCACTTACTAACTGCCAAAAGAAAGACATTTGAAATAGTTAAGTGCAACATAAGGACAGAGATAAAATCAAAGAAGAGACTAACAACACATCAAGTTTATTCTTCAGATAAGTCAGTGGTTTAGGCCATGATATTGCTGAGATTCAAAGTAGTAGTGACATTAATGACTCTGTGCAAGTTGTTTCAGATACAGCACCTGAGAAATGAGTTGCCATTTCATATGAAGGAAAACATTATCCTTGCAAAGTAATCAGTGCGACATCCCCAAGTTTGAAGTACTTTATCCATTTCAGCAACTGTTCAAGTTATAAATTAGTAAAATACAGCAACCAGTTGCTTGTAATTATGTATTTTAGACAACCGGTGAAGAGGGGAGCAGGTGACCCGCCTTCACGCTTTTCTTTTCAACACATCGAGTATTACTGTTTTCCCATAGCCTTTTTCCTTATTTATTTTTACTCTTTCACCATGAGGCTCATCCATAGATACTTTGATAGCAGCTGATTGTTATTCATTGCATAATCTCTGCACTCAGAGTTGATTCTCCTAATAGCATGTAGCTACTTCATTAAGCAACAAGACTAAAATGTAAGTGTTAATTTTATCCCATTATATGAACATATCTTATGACAATCGATTTGGTTCCAAACTGCTTCAAATTTCTGTAACTGACTTTTGTACATTTATAGCCTTTACTGTATACCAATCCACTTGTTTGTCTGTATAGAGACCAGAAGAAGGGCACTCAAGCGCCCGAAACCGGTCGTCTAAAATACATAATTACAAGCAACTGGTTGCTGAATTTTATTAATTTATATCCCCAAATTTGAAGCATCAGTAATGGTCAAGATGAAGTGTTGAAAATGGTCAAGATGAAGTGTTGAAAATTATTTCTCCTCCTGTTGTGAATAATCATGGTGTTTTCAAGTTTGAAGACTTTTAAAGCAAATTTTGTGTTCATTGTTCAATGTATGTATTGTTTTCAAGACACTTTTCTTTCTGTTAAACATTATTTATGTTACTACCACCATTAGTAGTCCTAGATTATACAAAGCAAATGTTAAAAGTTTAACTCTGACATTCACATACATGTTACTTATAGCTTCACATGTATACATAAATCGCAGAAATAACGCAAGCTGCAACACGTGAGGCACATTTATTTTCCTGTCTGTCACACCATAATTTTTCCACATTGCAGACAAAAATAATGATGGATTACTGAAATTGCCCATTAATCTTGTGTACCAAATAATGAAAGTTTGAATTCCAGGGAAAAAGCACAGAAATCAATAAAAAATTTATTTTGATTTCTCTGCATTTGCTTGTCTCACCTGTCACTCAAGGAATGACTGAAATACTGATGTCAAACTGCAAGCTGCTTTAAATATTGTTATTGTGACACACTAAGGGATGATTGAAGCATCCAGTAGCAATCTCCTGCTTTTATCTGTGACTACATTGTGGTGAGGTGCTTTTGAGCTGGACATGTTAGCAGGTGGTTCTAATATTTCATGGTGCTCTCTTGTGGTTTACATTAATGATCTGATGGGGTCCTAAATGATAGGCCTATGTGACAGTCATTTCATGTTGTTCATTTTGTGTGCTACCTTTTCAACGAGTTTCATTGTGTAAAGGTGATGTTTGGTATCTTGTGTGTATTATGTACTACTATTTGTGTGTTCCTTTCATGGATTGTAATTTAAGTTCTTGTTTTAAGCAGTGGATAATAATAATAATAATGATAATTTTCCATTGTGTGTGACGTAATTTCCTGCAATTATAGCGGGCCATTCCATTAACACTTTCGCTGCGGCTGACGCTATCCTACATTGAGAGTGGACACGTATAAGCGTCAGCCGCAGTGAAAGTGTTAAATGGATTAAATCAAGTGAAACAATGTTACACCTTTGTTCACCCATCCACATACCTAACACCATGATTTAATTAACATGTACATTGCGGCAACCGCTTATAAGCGTTTCCGCGATCAACACACCAGAGCTGTCGATGCTTATAAGCGGCGCACTAGCCAAGTACTCTGTTTAGTTAGTTTGGCTGTGCGGTCGTGTTAGTACAGGCCACCAAAAAACATCACGTAACATTTTCCTGTCTGCAGTTGTGTGTTTACGTCTTTAGTGGTTTGCTTTAAAAATATCGCCTTTTTACCTTGAAAATTTGTTATATGGTATTAGATTTCCATAGCTCCACATTGCAGCTTAGCACCACCTCTTTTGCAGACGTTATATTCGCTTTCAATATTACAGGTTTCGCAGGGTTCTGATTTTAGCTCTCGGCGCACGTGCGCTTACAGGCACCCGCCTAGAGCATTAGCGACCCGCACTGGTGACCGCAGCAAACGTGTTAATAAACACCAATCACTTAAAACTTTGACCGTATGTGTGTTTTTATTATTATTCTTTTTTAGTGGGGGGAGGGAGGGCGTGTTTAGTATCACACCTTATGATGACAATTAATTTACTGACCAGACAAGTGTATGTATAGGTCGTGCAAGAAGTTGTGGCCCCTGCCTTCTGAACTTGGGCACTGAACGAGTCCATTTCTGTTTCGGAAGGGTGGTCACCTCAGTTGCGGGGCTCAGTTGACTGCCGGCTTAACAAACGAAGTGTACGGCGCAGTAGGCAACGTGCAACTGAGCCAGCTGTCCCTCAGAAACAAAGTAATGGACTGACCCTGCACACAACTCAAGAATGCGTTTCTGCACATGGACCAGGACTCCTTGCACGAGCCTTACAAGAACCTATCAACCATAGAGCAGCAACAGCATTAATTATTTCACCTTAAAACGAAAGATTATTCCCCTCATTCCATAGCACATTGAATGATCGTTGCCAATATCAGTACATTGCACCACCAATAACGTAAGTAAAATTTTACCGATATCTCTGTATCGAAGTGTCATAGGAAAAACGAAACGATCAATCCCACGAGCTGTTTTTGTAATTTTTTGTTAAGCTATTTCTAGTGTATTTAGTTGTTACGGATACCATTAACACGTTGATTGCCACAATGACGTCAAAGGTGCACCAGAGCCGCCTACTGTGCCTACCGGTGGCCATACAGCAGTCAACGTGTTAAATATGGCTTTCCACTATGTTCATGGTATCATGGGTCAAAGCAGACTGTCGTACTGAATACTTTGGTATTGTCCAGACTAATATGCAGTGTGTAACTTTAGGTCTAGGTAGGTTGAAAGGTGACAAACAGGTAGGGATTTGGCAACAGATGTCAATAAGAAATAATGGTTGTATTTATAGATTGATCAGTAGCATATTAGAGATACAAGTGTGTTATATTTATATCTAACATTAAATTTTATAAAAATCAAAAATTTGGGAGGGGGTGTGTTTGAAAGTGTAGGATATGGGGTCAGGAAATAATTCAGAATTTTGCACCTTTTATTGACAGGACTAAAAAACATGAACAAATAAGAAAACTTAAAAGTTTATTTCATGCAAGGGTTCTTCTTCGAACATATTTCCTCGTGAAATAAATATTAAACAGTACAATCTGCCCCAGTAATAAAATATAAGAGTATTAATTGCAACAAGCACAAATCACTTTCTGGTCTGTTCCAAAAAGGCTTCATAAAACAAGTGCAAGAAATTGTCATTTAAATATGAAAATTATAGACTGACTAAATATTTGATAGCCAAATCAAGGTTGTCCTATACTATAAGAGGGATAACACCATACTTTGCAAATTCATTGTATTAATCAGTTTTAAAATTCCTAAGTTGTCAGTTCTGATGAACAATACCTAATTTTCTCGTTAAGTTATAAAAAATTTAAGCTTAAGTTTACAATCTGTGTCACATCATAGTGTTTCATGTTCAGATGTTGGCTAAGGCCACCACCTGTGATCAGCCAATCAGGTGATAGTGTACAGCAGCCAATAAAATTTGTTGATTTATACTACCACAATATTTGAATGTTTTGAATTGTTCAAGTGATGATTAGAGTCAATTTACTGAGTGGAGAATGGCACATCAGAAACACGTCAACCATAGAGCAGCAACAGCATTAATTATTTACTTCGTGGTCACCGCAAAAGAGTGACACTATTATGAATAAATGAGATCAATTTACATTATATAAAACAAACTGTTAGACCACTAATATCCGATTGGCTGTCTCTGTCTGTGCTACAATTGGTTGGCTGCCGACATCTGAACACTTGACAGTAGGCTGCAACACGAATTTTAATATTTTACCAAAAATTACGCTTAAAAACTGGGAAAATCAACTGAGAATTTTAACAAACTAACCATATAAACATCATATCAAACAATAAGCTAAAGACTATGCAAAAATTCTACCACTTAACACTTGTCTACACATACACCCTCCTCTCCCAGAAAAGGGAATTTTAATATTAAAAAAATTGGCATGGATGTGATCTTCTCTGCTCCCATATCAACATAACTTCCCAAAATAGTCTTACCTGTGTAAAAGGATGTGTGAGGCCTTCTCCTCCCTACTGTCATAGCAATTGGAAGCAAGAAAATTAATGAATAGGTACAAAAGATGACAAGGAGAAAAACATGGCATTCACAACACAAAAAGATCTCCCAGTAATTATATTTCTACTCGGATTTCCATTTTTCACATCACCTGGCTGAAAAATATTGTAGGTAAACAACATCTGTCCCTGAAAACTGAAGATTTAATCACACTCACAACAACATCCTTATGCCTAGGAAATCAAATGTGGTAAGCACTGGTAACTTATTTTGGTATAACCTACTTTATCGTATTCATAACAGCCTTTTTTAAGTCAGAGACTTACACATGCTTGGTGAAAAAATATCGCCACTGAACAGCACTAATGGATTTAGATGGTTGAAAGATTTAATTGCAGTACAGAATCTTGCTGCTCCTCCCACAGGTTCCGTTGCTCTGGACTCAATATTATACACGTCATTATAATGCAGAATTGTAATGGGAGAAGTAGCCATAGTTCCACCTGACAAGGTAGTGAGAGTTCTCCGTCCTGCCTGTTGTACCTCTAGAGACGCCTACATTGGAGAAATATAAATACTTATTAGTTATGGTTGGGAAGATATATGTATACCGCTATACTTTTTAACTTATCAAAGTTAGTCTATGAATGAACCTATAAATTATGAAATAAGATTTTTAAAAAACACACACACTTGTTTAAGCATAATTACTAAGCAAAGTAATTAAATGTGTAATGTACAGTTTTATTAAGTTTGGACCTACAGCTATATAGTGGTGGAATAGCACACGAAAATTACTGTGATGGCCAGCAATGTACAATGTAATACATTAAAAATAGTGCAACTGTCGTAACATACTTTCTACACATATAAACGAATATTAAGCGAATAAGGCAATAGCTGTGATGTGTGCGCGCATAACGTAAGTGCAACTAAATTCTCTTGGCGCTCTTAAAGCAGGTGTTGGAATCAGTGGCAAGAAAAAACTGTACAAAATGATGTGGTGCAGGCGAATTTTAATCTCATGCCTGGTATCATATAACAATCGCCATGCAGAGTAAAAGTTCTGAATTTCTACGAAAACACGTTAACCTGTTTCAGCCATCCAACAACACTTCTCACACCGGACGAAACCTCTCCAGGTACGTCAAATGAGGAAGATTCAACCAAATTAGTCCACTTTGACCTCAATGCTGCCTGAGCAGCAAAGCCTGCCATTCTGAGGTGCAGCTTCCAAATTTTTAATGATAAACTAAAAAAAAAGATTAAATAATCAAAGAAACAATTCATATACTTCAAACACGACTACGATCCGAACTGCAGCAGAAACACTAACTTAAAATGAGAGGAAACTCTATATAAGGAATTTGGCAATCTTTATTTCTCCTTCAGAGTTCATATGCAGTTTTCTAACACATCCGGTTGTGATGTTTTATAACCCCATGAGAAAAAATCTTACATTTAATGATGAACTGATAAGTATCTTTATTCTAGATGTGAAAGTTCTCTTAGACGCAAACTGACAACCAATTATCCCTTGACAATTCCCGACATACACTCTCCCATTAACAAAAGTACTAAATTGTTTGAAATTCAGGAACACTGTCAAGTTCTTGTTGGCCAACATTACAACATAGAATTCCCCACAGATACTAATGAGCAGCTAGGAAATTTGAAGCAGAAATATTACTTACGACTAGTTTAAGCACTATGGACAAATCGATTACGTCATTCAGATAACGCTACCGTATCCGTTCAAGTATTCTTCGATAGTGTACTTAATTCAACTCGTATCAGGGAACGTTTATTTAACAATTACTGTCTTCAGAATTAGGCCAACGACTTTAGTCTATTCACAAATAATTACAGTGATAATTTCTCTATCCTACCACCTACTTCTACTTCTTTATGATTGCACTTATTATTTTGTACTATTAATATGAAACAAAGCAAGTGAAATTTCAGTAGAAAGTAAAAGTAAGATGAAGGGTTTCGTATGCTTTTGTAAGAGGTAACGAAGGTGAATTACACAAATCTGCATTCTGATTTTTCGTTAACCTTTTTTCGATGACTGTTAAAGCAATGGAAAAAGTTTTCTCGCATACAATGTCCGATTATAAACTGAGAGTATTTACTGAAGCTTGAACAGTGTTACTCATGACTGAAACCATCCAATCATGTGATTGGGCGAACAAAATAAATGCATCAAAGTTTCTTAGTTCATACGTCAGTAAAAGCAAATTCACACTGTTCGTCTCATCACGTTCCCTCAGAACATTTCACGATGGATTTCTAATAGGGTAAAGTACCTAGAACTGACATTTGCATACAGTAAAATTTAACCTCTAATAGCGGCATTCACACTTTACGTCGCGCCACGTCACGTTCCGTCAAAACATTCCACAATGCATTTCTAGTAGCGGCATTCACAATGTGTCAGTACTGTCAGTCACCGGACAATCACGTCAAACTTTCTCGGGAAGAAAGTTTTGACGGAAATACGTTGAATTGAATGGGGAAAATGCCTCGCAGGATCAGTGTGCCGAGAAGAATTCAGATGATTGCTAGAAATAAAAGTATGCGAAGTATAGGGGGATAATGGCGCTGCGAAAATGGGTGGTTTGGTGTAGTGTCGAGAAGGTTGTGGAATGTTCAATCCTAATAGTATTTTGCTCCAAAGATGGCAAAGCCAGATGAACACGCTACGAAATACACATTTCAAAGCTGCTTAATCATACGCTGCGCTGAAAAGCATTCTAGGTATAACAGGCAATCTAAACAGGACAGTGGTGTGTTTCATTTCCATGCAAAAGTTACATTTAACAGAGAGAAACAAAGTAAGAAGATACCAGTACCATGAGAAGGATATTATATGTAATTAATAGCGTAAGTGTAGCAGTACATATTCAAGCGGCAGCGCCAAAAAGTCTCTGTTTAAAGTACTTATAATAGAGCAGAACAATATAGTACCACAACAGTACATACCACAGTGACACACCTGAAAGTGGTTGTATTAGTCCTCAAAGTGCAGATGTGGGATTTTGATGAAGTGGTTAAAACAAAGTGGAAGAGGGAAAGTACAATGTGCTCGCCTCACTAAAGTAACACCTCCGTATATCAAAACCCACACTAATTACTTTTCAAATGATGATGTTGGTATGTCAATGTCATACCCTGGCTTTCGCCAAGCATATTGCAACATATACGTAGGTGCAGCAAATTGACTGTAAATCACAGAGTGAAGTTTCACTATGAAATGACGATCGTGTATCTGCATTTGTGGTTTGGCACCTTGTAGTCTTACAAAATCAGTAAACCGGTTAAATTGTACGAAACTTCTCGCCGGGCTGCAGTTGTTACGTTGGCACCAATGGTAATGATGGCAACTCAGATGACCAATAAATATTTTACGTGACGACTTCAATGAAAACTTTTTCTTTTCTTTTTTTTTTTTTTTTTTTTTTTTTTCTTTCTTTTTTTTTTCCCCCTGAACGGACGAGGGTACATACAAGAACCTGTCAACCATAGAACAGGTACAGTATTAATTTTGCTGCGAGTGAAACGAGCAACAATAGCATTTAAGGCCAATTCACACTGTCCGTCACGTCACGTCACCGTCCGTCAGAACATTCCGCAATGTATTTCTAATGGCGGCATTCACACTGTCCGTCACCGGACCGTCACGTCAACGTCCGTCAAGTTCTCTCGAGAAGAATGTTTTGACGGAACGGCCGTCTGCTAACATCGGCAAGTTAACCTATTTTCGTCACGCGAATTACGTGTTGCAGTCGACGATTGCACTGTTTATATGCAAATGTGTCTTATTCATCTTTGTGTTGTTCTTGTATCTCGTTTTAGGGGTAAATCTCACATGTTTCATGACGACTTAAATATTTTTGTCAATTGAGTGTCCCCATAAAATCGAGGTCGGATATCTGAAACCAAAAAATGGTTTATGTTACGTAACATTGTAACAGAAACGACTGAAGCAAACTGTTTATTTGAATAAGATTGTAATTTGATTACGCATTTTTCATTAAATAACACTTTAAATGAAAATGTCAGTTCTAATGATAGACAAAAATTCAGTTGTTTACCACGGTATTAACAATGTCAGCGAGCAAATCGTAATGGTTAAAGTATACAGGCGCTATTTATGCTCTTACAAGTGTGGTTTGATGTCTTCATATGTTTTATTTTTTCGCTTGAAAATAGATGTCGATGTTTTGAAATGTTGTTTCAGTTCCCAGCAAGTTGGCCAAAAACATACACTGTAAAGTTTTCTTTGGCCGTTAATAACATTTAGCGTTGTTGTTCCCCCTTTCTAGTATTAAACTATGACTTTCTACATAACAGATCGCCACTAATAACCTCACTTTCAACGTCGCATATTGAGATGGACGAATTGACGTGACGGACACGGACGGACAGTGTGAATACAACTTGACGTGACGGTTCCGTGACGTGACGTTGACGTGACGGACAGTGTGAATTGGCCTTTACTCTGTAGCTCGTGAAAAATATTAACGCTATTCTACAGTTCATTGTAGCACTGGAGCCCGGCGAGAAGCGTCGTAAAATTTTATCGAAATCCTTGTGATATAGAGTTCATATTGCTGAAAAAAGTAAACGTCAATAGGTTGGCAATATTTTGTTGTTTTCAATGGTAAGATCTTCAGTGTATATTTGGTTGTTTTCTGTGGCAAGATCTTCAGTATAATATATTTCTTTGGAAAACTTGCATCTAGTAGGGTAAGATCTGTTTCACCTGCCCAGGAAACACACAACAATGGGCTCTTTTCAGATGTTACAAGTTCAATAAATGTTCTAATGTTTGTTAAGCTTGTAGAACTTAACTGCGGGGTCATCAGTCACTAAACTTACAAACAACTTATAAAATAACATATTAAGACAACACAGACATCCATGCCTGAGGGAGGATTCGAACCCCTGACAGGGAAAGGTCTCGCGCATCAGAGAATAGCGCCTCAATGTGCTCGCCTACTCTGCCACAGCTCTGTTACATGTTCGCTAAGGACAGTATTACACTATCAAATTATTGGACAAAGAATTGGACGAAAAAAAATGAAATATTGGTTCTATTCTTTGACAAAGATATTGGATGAAACGCTAAAGGGGGTATCACACTATCACCCAACGTTTTGTCAAATTTGCTTCAAAATGGCGGTGTTATGCTGAGCTGTTGTTTATACTACAGTTGCGTTGTGTCTGTATTTAGAACAGGAGGGGGGGGGGGAATGAAAAGGAAACGCACTTGGATGAAAAAGTGGGTGTCAGGGCAAGATAAATAAAATTTAGCAGAAGGATTTTCTTTTTTATCGTCGTCAGTACAACTGGGACATAATTCATTGCCAATTAGCCTATTTTGTAGCTCTCCATTTTTCACAATTTGCAATAGAGTAACAGAGAAGGCTGACACAAACTAATAACATCTTAAATTGGTAAAGCAAGTTTCATTAAATACCGTTTTAAATGGAAAATGTCAACACTGAAAAAGAGGGAAATCTAAGTTGTTTATGATGTTATTAACAACATAAGGGGGGAAACAAATTTGTTAAAATAAATAGGCTCTATTTATTTCTTTACAAAAACTGTCTGGCGTATTTACTGTACATGTACATATTTTTACTTGCAAACGGATGTCATGTTTTGAAAATTGTTTCACTTCCTAGCACTTAGCATCCAAAGTTGACCAAAGTCATACATTAGGCTATGAAGTCAGTTTTGGACGTAAATAAGATTTGAGGTGTTATTTCAATTCTGATAGGCTCGTTCTATTTTTGAAAGCAAATACCATAATCCACTACTGGCTTACTGGGCCTATCATAGCTTCACCAGAGCCCCGTTCGCCGTAACTTTTCAGGGTTCCTGTAGGATCTTCACAGTTACCGTAGCTTATGTTCGAAGCAGACCAGGCCAGAAGCTGAAAACTGTCCAAGATGATGATGATGATGATGATGATTTCAATTCCGATAGTATATTATGACTTTTTACATCATGGATTGTAACTCAACCTCACTTTCACCACAGGGTATTGGGTTATGCAATTGACATGACGGACAATGTGAATTGGCCTAGTCGCCTGTTATACAACGCCCCATTTGATTTATACATTCACATCAATTTTCTTGTTGCTGGAAAACTCTGCACAAACTTGCCACTACTAGCCATGTTTACGAATACGAACGTTATGTCAGACATTTAATCTCCAAATAAATCATCTGTAGTGACAAGGAGGCTGTAAAGCTCGTTGAGGCTGTAATACTATTAGCGCTCCAAGCGGACACATTTTTCACTGTAGGAAACAGAAAAAAGTGCGACTTATTTGATCAAATCTAAGCCTAGGCCTAAGCCTATGTCTAATTTTTCTTTGTCTAGTAGTTTGATAGTGTAATACCAGCCTAAGGACAGAAGTTATAAAACGTTTCATTTGTTCTTTAGTCATTTTTCAAGTTCAAAAATCCTAATGTTTGTAAAGCTTATGGGACTTAACTGCGAGGTCATCAGTCCCTAAACTTACAAACTACTTATTGACTAGCTTATACTAAAGATGGCACAAACATCCATGCCCAAGTGGGGATTCGAACCCCCAACGGGAAACAGCTTCGCGCATCGTAGCATAGCGCCTCAATGCGCTCGGCCGCTCCGCCGTGGCCATTTTTCAAGTGTTGCTTGTTTTGTGGACAGGTTGTTTCACGTTTCTTTAAAACATTTGGACAGAAAGCGTATTGTGTCTCTTGAAAACAGATGTACAACTTGTTTTGTAGTCTGCCTGCCATTGATAAAGGCACATCAATTGTGTAACTGTTGGTAGAGTTATTTACAGACTGCAACACACGACCTGTATGTAGTTTCCTCTGCTCTGTAGGACAGTGTTGATGCTGAAGACATTTCATACTGGATTTGGCTGTGGTCATCGTACCAAACATTACCTTTCACCACACCCTCCTCTGTAAAAACATGTTCACTTCCTCCACTGACTGTTGTGGCTTTTGTCGTATAATGTTAAAGGCCTAGTCTTCTATTTCCTTACATGTGACAAGTGTAGTAATATACATGGATGAAATGCCATACTCAGCCTTGAGGAAATTGACACTTCTAAATTGAACAAGCCAACTACAAATGCCAACATGTGCAGATGCCAATTGTGATCTGTAGATACATACTTCCTTGTACCATCAAATTGCGATATTAAATACTCTTTTATAGTTTGTAATTGCGACAGTTTCCTTTGAAACGAGCACCTGCTCTCCGTTTCCTAGACAAATAATTTACAATTTGATTTACTTTTTATGCACTCATAGCGCTCCATTAGTTTGCTATAGGAATTGAAGCCAAAATAATTGTAATAGTCCACATAAACGTTCTGTAATACGCTGTCGTCAATATCTTTTAATAACTGGACCTCATCTTTTTAGATGGTGAGGGTTCGACTCACTGTGACTTGACTGTTCATTTTGCTCTGTAGAGGAAAGTCATGTACTGGTTGATAGGCACATTTAGGTTCTTCCTGTCATCATCTAGTGGCGATAGCAGACAAGTGCGACGTTTTACATGGAAATGACGCACACCACTGTTGTTTATTACTGCTTATGTTATTCTAAGCATGGTTATGTGCGGTTCCATTCGTACGAGAAAGATATCCCTTGTTAGTAATATGATTATGTTAGGGTTGTAGTGTATGCATCACGTCTGTTAGTGATGCTTACGATACAAATGGAAACATCTCAGTAGTGTACCTGCAGTTATAGCAAAGTAACTTTAGAAGCATCGGATTCAATAAAACACCTATAGTTTGGTGACTTACAATGGATTAATTACTGTTAATTAGCTCTGTGGGTGGACTATATGAACGTATCTTTTGATCTAGACAGGTTTCCTCCTGCCTATCAATAAAATTTTCATGTGATATATTAGATCGAAATTGTGTAAACTACTTTGCATAGGGGATCGAAACGAACAGATATATATGAGGAAAGGAATTTGGTGTTGATCTGAAGTGTTTGCGTATGTGTGTGTGTCCGCGCTCGCGCGTGTGTGTGTATCATTCATTTTTTTACGATGTAATAGGGTGTTTTATATGCATCTATGGAGAGCAACCATTGGCTAGAACTGCATGATGTTGTGGTTCTTCAGAAGGACACTATTGGTTGTTTGTACACAATTGATTGTCAAACACAAGAGGTAAGTGCTATTGTAATTCCGTAGATTTTCCCAGCGTAATAATGGTTGTTGTTCTTCACGGGTTTGCGGCCGGATTATTTCGATCTGCTGATAAGATATTTCGGCGGTCCACCTGGCAGCCATCTTCAGATGGCCATCTGAAGATGGCTGCCAGGTGGACCGCCGAAATATCGTATCAGCAGATCGGCATAATCCGGGTAAGTGCTATAGTGACTGTTAGAAAACGATTCGGAAATATGGTCTGGTAGACTAGGCAATGTAGAAAGTTACAGTATCATTCGACTTTATGTTATTAGATGGCTGTCCGGAATGTATCCAGATCATACGACTGTTGGTGGTGAGAGTTCGAAAATTTATTAAAATGTGTTCACAGAAGCAGTCTACGCAATGTCAGGGTGGTCATGATTGTTATCAATTGCTGTTGGTGTAACATGTATGGGGAGAACTTGGAAATGGTTATGTCCGTATGTTGTAGGTTAGTGATGTCTGTAAGTGTAGCTTGGATGTTGTTACAATCGACTACAGAGAATGTCGTATGACAATTGGGTCAGAACTCGAGTAAAATAGAGCTGGAATGGCTAGACCTGTTTGTTGTAGTTTAATGTTGACTGCAGGGTTAACCCTGTCACTGGGCTGGAAATGGTTGTTACAAGAGCTTACAGAGAATGTCGCAGGCTAATAAAGATCAAATTTTAGTAAAAACTGTTTGAAATACTTAAAATATTCCAGTTATGTTACGTTAGGGCTCTAAATAAATCATGTGGTTGTAAAAATGGTTAGAAAATATTCTAATAAATCGATGCATTGCCTGTGTTCTATGAAGGAGGTTTATCTTATATGTAATGACCCTGAAGAAAACAGTTTAGAAGTAATGTCAGGTTGCTGCATATATTTGACTTGAGAGTGTCTAATTGAGGTTGTCTAAGTTATAGAAAATTTTCGCTTGGATTATGTTAGTCTCCAATAAAGAGCAGATATATTGGTTTGAAGCAAGCAAAACCGTGTACCCAAATGTGGGTGATGTTCTGTTGTGATGAGTTCTATAGAAATCAACTTAGAAGTATTGTGATGTGGTTGTAGAGTCGTTAGAGATATTGTTCTACTAAATGAATGCATTACCTGTGTTGGATGTTGATCTTTTATGATTGGAATATAAAGAAAACATCTTGGAAGTATGTCAAGGTGGGTGCAAACTTTTCAGGGTGTAAGTTTAAAGTTTGTTTAAGCTTTCGTGCACAGTGAGAATTAGGGACCGCTAGACTAACATTAACCACATAGATTCATTTCAGTACTGTATCGGTTGCATTTGCTGTGCATACTGATTTTTCCTAGTACTTTGTTAACAAAAAGTCAGAAGTTGAAAACATTTTTAATGATCACTTTTTAAATGTCCTAGAGAAAATAGGATCTAAATGTTCATTAAAAGTAGCAAGGCAGTTAATGGAAGAGGCCATACATACACAATTTGATACAATTGAAATTCCACCCACCTCCCCTTCAGAAATTAGGAAAATAATAAACTCTCTCAAGAGTAAAAGGTCATACGGAATTGATGGCTTTTCCAGCAGGATATTAAAAGCATGTTCCCAAGAGATAAGTAGGGTTCACAGTCATATATGTAATAACTCTTTAAAGCAGGATATTTTCCCAGATAGATGGAAATATTGTATCGTTAAACCTTTGCTTAAAAAAAGGGGATACGTTCGATGTCAACAACAACCGCCCCATCTCACTTCTGACAGCTTTATCCAAAATGTTTGAAAAAGTTATGTATTCTCGTATTGCTTCACATATTAGTAAAAATAAAGTTGTAACAAAATGTCAGTTTGGTTTTCAAAAAAGCTTTTTAACTAAAATGCTATATATACATTCACTGATGACATTGCAGAGAGATATGAAATGGAACGAGAATGTAAGGACAGTTGTGAGTAAGGCAGACAGCCGACTTCGGTTTATTGGGAGACTTCTCAAGGAACAGAAGCAAAAGGAAGGAAAAGAATGGCTTCCTAAACATAAGTGGAGGGAATCAAAAGGGCTTGAGCCCCAGACCCCCAAAAAGAAACTGCCTCAGGTCGAAGGGGAAACACAGACCCCCTCGACGTCAAAGACAGGTGGCAAGAGGGTTAGGGAGGGATCTAAGACTCCCTCCTCTCTGGACAAGCGTGATGCTAAAGGGCTGAGGCAGGAAATAGGGAAACAGACCTATAATACTGCAGTCTCGGTCTTTAGAATGGTGGTTGTCCAAGAAGGATACCCACTGGTGAGCATCACCTCGCAGCAGGAGGAACTTGTGCAGATGGCCCTCTTTGAAGAGATTGGGGGTGACGCTGGTCTAGGACCCAAATTCAGGAGGGTCTATCTAGATCGCGGTGCCCTCATTTTTGTCTGCGATGGGAGCACTCAGCAGTATGGCTTAAGGACAAGGTGCCCATGATATCCCCGTGGGAGGATGCGAAGCAACCAAACTCCTGAAGACCGCAAAGGTATCAATATGGGTACCAAAGATCCTTAAGGATGTCCCTCCAAAGACTCTGTCCGAGAAAATAAGGGTCCAGAACACAAAAGTCTCGACAGAGGATTGGAAGGGAATTAACCAAAAGGTCTTTCTGGAAGGACAAACCCTGGTGGTGGAGGTCGGAGAGAAGTCCCTGAAGGCAATGCGAGAGCAAGGCCTGAAACTGTTTTTAGGGTTCTTGCAGGTCGCCGTCAGGGTAATCAAAGACCGTAAAGGCAATAATGGCAGCAAGATGGGGACTGGAAGTGCTGCAGATAAACCTGCAGCACAGTAAAGGGGCCACTGCTGCCCTGAGCCGTCGCCTGGGGAGACAGGAGGTGGACGTGGCCCTGATACAAGAACCCTATTTATACAAAGGGGGTGTATCAGGCCTCGGTGGTACTGGAGGTAAGCTGATTTATGCTAGAAATCTAAAAACCTCCAGAACATGCATTTATGTTAGAAATGGAATACCTTTCATACCAATAATGGATTTTTGTCCCAGGGTGACCATCATAATGCAGCAACGTGAGGAAGGTATCACGAGGGAAATTGTTTTGGCCTCGGCATACCTTCCTTACAAAGACAGCTCTCCTCCTTTGGAAGTGAGGAGACTGACAGAAGCCTGCCATCGGCGAGGTGACGAATCGTTGGTGGAATGTGATGCCAATGACCACAATCTATCGTGGGACAGCAAGGACACCAACAGTAGAGGTGAGCAGCTTCTTGAATTTCTCCTATCTAACAAATTGGAGATCCTGAATAGGGGTGATGAACCTACATTCAGGAATAGTAGAAGGGAAGATGTAATTGACATAACTTTTGGTTCCATGATGATGGGAAGTTACGTCAAACAGTGGCATGTGGTCCTAGAGCCATCCTCATCAGATCACGTGTATATTAAATTCAAGCTTGAAATGGGAACCAGACAGACCATGGCCTACAGGAACCTCAGGAAAACGGACTGGGAGACATATAGGAAAGTCCTTGACTTCAACCTATCGGAAATTAAAACTTCGATAAGGAATCCAGCAGAGTTTGAGGAAGTAGCAGAGGCCGTAACCTCTTCTATAGTGACTCCATACCAGGACAACTGCTCAATCACCAAGAAGTGCACAAATAGGAGTGTGCCTTGGTGGAATAATAACCTGGAAATGCAAAGGAAACAGGTACGAAGACTGTTTAACCTTGAGAGGCACAAATGACAATGGGCAAAGTATCGTGAGGCCCTTGTCAATTACAACCTTGCCATCAGACGGGCAAAGGAGGCATCCTGGAAGGTATTCTGTGAGGTATTCTGGAGGGCATGGCTGCTCAAGCGAGACTTCATAAAATCCTCACTAAGGTACCAACTAATCCACGAGGAACATTGAGGAAGGAGGATGGGGAGTATACAAAGACAGCACATGAAACGCTGGAACTGCTCCTCAAGACTCACTTTCCTCAATATACTCTGGGGGATAACTCAGACCAGAATGCGATTCCTGAGAGACAACGGTTCTCAGGTATTTGCAAAGAGGACTGGGATCTGGCCAAGGAGTGTGTCGATTTCAGTAAGATCCGATGGGCGGTGGGAACATTTCAACGGTTCAAGCCACTTGGCTGGCCCCGATGGAATCTATCCAGCTCTCCTGCAACAAGCGGGAGAAAATCTTATTAGATTCCTATGGAGGTTATTCAGGGTTAGCCTAGCAGCAGGAATCATTCCCAATACCTGAAGGGCAGTGAAGGTTGTCTTCATTCCAAAGCCAGGGAGAATTGATCATGCCAAGGATATGAGACCAATCAGCCTGTCCTCCTTCATTCTTAAGACATTGGAAAAGCTGGTTAATGTGCATGCATATCAGCCAGGTAAATCATGTGAGACAGCTCTCCGCCACGTTGTTGGGATGGTGGAGAAAGCACAACACTTTCAAGAAATAGCCCTCTGTATCTTCCTGGACATTGAAGGGGCTTTTAGCAACACGACCTTCGATTCCATGGTTAGGGCAGCAGAGGTGCATGACCTAGGGATCAGTATATGTAGGTGGACTAGGGCCATGCTCAGTGGAAGAAAGGTAGAGGCTACCATGATGAATGAAAAAATGGTAATCAACACCACTAGGGGTTGCCCGCAAGGAGGAGTTCTTTCCCCTTTATTGTGGAATCTAGTGGTGAATGATCTCATTGGAGAATTAAACTCTTTTGCCAAATATACGCAGATGATCTTGTCATAGTAATACTTGGCAAATTTGCTTACACAGTGAAGGATATGGCACAAGGTGCATTGGACATTGTGCAAGACTGGTGCAGAAAACAGGATCTGGGGGTTAGTCCTACAAAGAATGTTGTTGTACCATTTACAAAGAAGCATATACAAAATTCAAGTTGGAATCTAAAGCTTTTCAATGAAGCGATACCTGTGAAGGGGACAGTGAAATATCTAGGGGTTACCCTAGATGAGTAACTGACATGGACCCTTCACATCAGGAATATTTTCTCCAAGGCAAAAGGAACTCTTGTGAGTACCAGGAGAGCTTGTGGCAAAAATTGGGGCCTCAGCCCCAAGCGTATGCACTGGATATACACCACAGTGATTAGACCCAGGATCACCTATGGGGAGGTCATGTGGTGGAAAAAGGTAGAACAGCAGGTTGGTGCTAAGGAGCTTGGTAAGGTGCAGAGATTAGCCTGCTTAGCCACAACAGGCGGAATTAGCAGCACATCAACTGCTGGGATGGAAACCATGCTGGATATGCCCCCATTACACTTTTGGGTCAAAATGGAGGCAGCAGCTGGTGCATACAGACTCAAAACTGGTAACAACTGGTACTCTTTGGGATATCCAGAATCACACACTAAAATAGTTAGTGAGGTAAATATAGGAAAGGTTGGGGAAATGCCAGCCGACTATATTATAACCCCATACTGCTTCAACAAGCCTTTCAGTATAACAATTGGAAGTAAGGAGCAGTGGGAGAAAATAGTTTGACACCGTACGGGGGATATTGTCTGGTTCACTGACGGGTCAAAATCAGACCAAGGTGTTGGGGCCGGGGTATACGGGGTGCAGCCAAGACTGGAGGGCGTCATTTCTCTTGGAAACTGGCCTCAGTATTCCAGGCCGAAATCACTGCCATCAGGGCATGTGTGGAGGAGAATTTGCTTAGGTGCTACAAAGATCGTAGCATCTATATCTCTTGAGACAGCTGAGATCACTGGCAGTTCCTGCAACAAGGTCTAAAATTGTTGCAGAATGTCACAGGGTTCTGGTGGAGCTAGGGGAAAGCAATAGAGTAAACCTATTGTGGGTCCCTGGCCACTCGGGGATCAGTGGCAACGAACTTGCCGACAGATTAGCCAGGATGGGGGCAGAGACTCTATTTATTGGACCGGAACCTGTCCTGACAATCACGAAGGCAATGATCAAATTGGAGCTACGTAACTGGCTCAGAAGACAGCACGTAGAATATTGGACTAAGGTCCATCAACAAAAACATGGCAAGGTAATGATGCCAAAGCCATGTTTTGAAAGAAGCTCTGCAATCCTGGGCCTGAACAGGAGACAGATTAGACTCATGGTTGGATTGCTGACAGGCCATGGGAATTTCAAAAAACACCTACATACAATGGGAATAACAAAAGAGGACCCTAAATGTAGGATCTGTGATGACGGTGATTAAACTGCATCACATCTAATCTTCGAATGCGTTGCATTGGAGAGTAAAAGGCACAGAACATTTGGGACAACCAGACCTGAAGAAATTGTGTCTAATAAAGAACTGGTAAAGGGACTCCTTGCACTGTCCAAGGGCATTGGTTGGCTTTACTAGATATTCAGGGAGCGAAACCGCACAATAAACTTAGTTTCGGTGCGGGCAGTGGCGGGTTGGACCAAGACTGTTTTGGCTCCCCTGGAAAAATCAAATCAAATCAAATCAACTGGAAGAGTACAGAAAGTTGAAATAAGCAGTACACATCATATAGATGAAACAATTAATTCCTCTAACTGGGGAGTTATCAAAAGGTTCGGTCTTGGGTCCTTTGCTGTTCTTAATATATTTTATTGACTTGCCATTCTACATTCACGAAGATTCTAAGCTAGTTCTTTTTGCTGATGATACAAGTATAGCTATCACACCTGAAAACAGGAATTAACTGATGAAATTGTAAATGATATGTTTCAGAAAGTTATTAAGTGGTTCTCTACAAAAGGACTCTCTTTAAACTTTGACAAAACCTAGTATATACAGTTTCATTTAGTAAATGGCATGACGCCATAAATAAATTTAGACTTTGAACATAAATCTGTAGCTAAGGTAGAATAATCTTAATTTTGAGGGATTCGATTGGAAGAAACATATTGAAATTCTCATGAAACGTTTGTGATCAGCTACTTATGCTATCCGGGTCATTTCAAAATTTGGTGAAATGCATCTCAGTAAATTAGCTTACTATGCCTATTTTCATTCACTCCTTTCATATGGATTATATTTTGGGGCAATTCAACATTGACTAAAAAAGTATTCAATGCACAAAAGCTTGTATTCAGAATAATTGCTGGACCCCAAGCAAGAGCATTCTGCAGACATTGATTTAGGGATCTAGGGATCTTCACTGTAGCTTCACAATATATATATATATATATATATATATATATATATATATATATATATATATATATTCACTCATCAATATTGTTATTAACAATCTGACCCGGTTCAAAAGTAATAGCAGTGTGCATAGCTACAACACTAGGAGAAAGGATGATATTCACTATTCAAGGTTAAATCTAACTTTGGCACAGAAAGGAGTGAATTATGCTGGCACAAAAGTCTTTGGTCACTTACCATGTAGCATCAAATGTCTGACAGATAGCCAACTAGTATTTAAAAAGACATTAAAGGAATTTCTGAATGGCAACTCCTTCTACAATGTAGATGAATTTTTAGATAAAACAGAATCACACACTGTAGCTATTCACACATATACAAAGCCCGCCAAATCTGGTAAAACTATGGCGTCTTTGGCTGTTTCCAATCAGAAGCGGTATCATACATGGCCACTCTCTCCCTATACAGGCTCCCTACTTCGTGAGACGAAAATAACTGCAGCGAATTTTATCAATTGATGGACTCTTTATTCATTCTGCATGTGTTTGTTGTTTGATCAGACAGTATGTAAATAAATTGTACGTCAATAAATGGAAACATAAACGATTATGGAATAACATGAACTTATGAACATAAATAGGACGTGATGGCTCCACTTACAATTTATTACTCACTGTAGGATGTGCTGATGGGTGACAATGAATACTGTATGATTCTGTTCAAAAGACTTTTATTGTTCTGACATATATACAAAGAGGCAATGAGTATCTGGGTCACAATGTATGGCTCTATCACGAATCCAGGAGGATGTACTCTTCATGGTGATCGAGCGTATTATGCTACTGTCAGGGTCATGTGGAACAATAAACGCGAGTGCGGCATAGTGCGTGTGCGAACTTTCCTTCGTCGCGGTTCTGATCAGTTCCACAGCTGAACAGAAATCGGGCGTACCATGACAAGTACACGATTCGCGCGTGCAACGGTGTAGGGGTATAACTCGTGCAAGTAGTCGTGGCCCCTGCTTTCTCGCCTTGAGCACTGTGCAAGTTCATTCCTTTATATTGGACAAACGGCCACCTCAGTTGCGTGTTGCTTACTGGTCACGGGGTGCAGTTGACAGCCTATTGACAGACGAAGCATATGGCCCAGCAGACAATGTGCAACTGAGCTGGCAGCCCCTCGGAAACAACACAATGGACTCACTTTGCGCATAACTTGAAGATGCGTCTCTGCTCATGGGCCACGTCTTCTTGCTCAAGCTCTACTTGATGAGCACTACCCACATGGTCGGCAATCGGTTGCAACAGCTATGAATCTAGTATGTAAGTACACTGTCGACGGTGGGCTGCACTGTCTTCATCTTTGTGCCTCTGTGCTGCCTGAGTGTCAGCAGCTTTGCGAATTTGCCTGGGCGAATTCTGGCCTTGTTGACCTTTCCACTCATAGCTGGCCTATGCTGCCATAAACAGCTGTTGGTATGGCTGCCGCACAGATCATCCATTGGGGAGCGGCACCCACTGGGAGCTGAAAGTAAGAGTGTGAGCCAGCTGTGGAGGGTCACGTTCATGCCACGAGTATTGGTGGTGATGTCGGCGCGGGTGCGATGGCTGTAGAAAGGGGTGCATTGATTGGGCGGCGAGCAGTGATGTCACTGCGCACGGCTAGTGGTGCGTGCATCATGGTGTGAGTGTCTGCGCTTACCCGGCAAGTAACATAAGTGACAGGCTGCCTGCACAATGCATCTAGCCCATTGTGTCTGTTGGTGTGGAGGACTAGAGGCGTAGCACAGTGCTTCATATTCAACCTTTTACTAACTATAAAGCAATCCTTAGGTGCACTAGTCATGGATACTGTAAGTGACACAAAGTAGTACACGCAATCAGGTCTTGATGCTTCCAACAGCTGAGGCACAGAGACAGTGTGTAGTTGTCAGAGGGTGTGTCACTGTTGTGGTGACTCGACATGCAGAGCTGTAACTACGACGGACAAGACCGGCAGTGCGATCTTGATGGGGCGCACGTACACGGGAACCGGTGTGATACTTCTTCCAGCCTCGATGTCTCATGAAGCAGCTGCACAGAGATGCAAACACAGGAGTCCAGGAGCTGCCAGTGCAGGAGGTGATGTCCTCATGCTGCATGCTTTGAGCGTTGTGCCAGACAGTGCTGTGCAGGAAATGACTGCAGATCTACTGCACTCGTATTGGTCTTGGGAACACTAACACTCATAAAAATTGTTCATTAGAAATCAAAGGCTGTGTTGCCATTGTAATGAAGCGTTCATGAAGACCAAAACAAACAGAAAACAAAGCAAAATATTCATTGATGCTTTGTTGATGTCATACAGTTTTGCAGCACACAAACGAAACACACAAGAAGTTCGTGGATACTCGTTGTTTGTAGATCACAGTTAAATAACCGAGAAGCATAACTCGGTCTGGTCTCGACACTAGCATCAGAGTAGACTATGAAGAGTGTGTGCAGACTCCGTGACAGGTAGGCAGTACCCAGCGTGGATACCATGCGGAGGTGTGATGCACATGTTGATCTGGGCTGGACGCTTGCAGTAGCTTACATCCAATATTGTAACATGCATGAAGGCAATGTTGTTCAGGCTCGAACTCAGCTTCGGACACTACAAGGAACAAACTGCCAGTGAGGCAGCTCGAAGGTATTGCTTCGCAACTACAGGTGGCTTGCTGATTGAGTCTGGGCTGCATCGAGCGTCACAGTGGTGCAGCAAAGATATCGGAATCAGACTTGGCTGCTGATGTGTGTGACATAGTCCTCTGGTCGCTTTGGAGGGGTGTAAGTTGGCGGGGCAAAGTGGGGGCAGGCTGTAAAGTGGAAACAGTTGGTGGCTGCAGGGAGGGTGCGAGAGTGAAGATCGGGGTGAGAGTTTAAAATAGGGAAAGATTTATTTTTAAAACTCACAACCACCAACTGCGAACCAAATTCCTAAACAAGCAAAAACACTGGAACTGTGAATGCGACTGTTTGACTCGTTTTCTAGGGGATGATATCACACATTTGCAGCTTTCCTTTCCTGCATACGATTAACAAAACAATTCATAATAAAGTCAAGTTCATGAGAGAAAAGGGTGCACTAACTACTATTTTTGAAAACACGTGAAAGTTCACTTTATGTTGTTTATTACACAATATTAGAACCCTGTGGCTGATACGTCTGTACGCTGTCACATTTATCAAATAAAGTTATAGCTCGTGAGCCCCCAGACAAAATAAATATTTGTCGCAAATTATTTTCACACCATGTGCCTGTCTCAAACACCGTTTATGTTCATTCCTATGCGACGACACGTGTTACATTAACAAAACACAGTCACTTTAATTTAGTGCGATGCACGCCTTGTTCCACCGGCTAAATATTCACAACACACAGTAGCACTCGATACAACTTGGTGCAGTCTACGACACCACACAAAAATCTAAAGTCTCCACCTGGAGATCTACATGCCGACTGATGCAGAGCGACGCCGCCCGGCCAGCTACCCCAGGTGCTCCCGTTTCGTCACTTCCTGCCCTCGTGCGCGCCAAAAGTCCAACTGCCGGGTTTCTTTCCCTACGTCATCAACTTCCCCATGTGAGCTATTCTTACCGACTTCCAACGTACAGCGCTCAGCCAATACATTTCTAAAACTTGACTTAAATTATAATAACAAATGTGAATCGTCATTTTTTAAAGAAAATGACAAAATTTTATTTTGAATTGTGGATTGTATGAAAGTATTCCATAGAGATATTTGAAATTACTTCTGTACACCAATAATAGCTACTGCAGAATATTCCCACTTTTCAGTGTGAGAACGCTGAAACGAAATATCCTTGCAGGTTAAAATGTTAATTTGCCAGGAGGTTTCATCAATAACACTAGTGCAATTCGAACATGTTCATATGTCCACAGAAGGAAGGAATTATTGTGCATTAGCCTTAGCCAGAGAAGTTTTAAAATAGCCAGAAAAATGCATCTGCAGTTGATCTGCAGATTCTGTCCAGTCTGTTGAAATTTTACATCCAGTAATTATCATGTCTTCCACATTTTTACGATTAGTATATGGAGAAAGCTCTGTTGATCAACTGCATGTGCCTTTTTCTGGGGTATTAATATGTCGCCGTTTTCTGTTAATGTTCAAACATATCTTCTTTATTTCTTCCTTCTGAGGAGATAAGAGCATGTACGAACTTAGCAATATTATTCATGAAATTTTCTGGCAGATAAATCTCAATTCCATCTGCAAAGCAATTTCTTTTCAGCATATAGGCTATTCCGCAGAATAGTTTAAGATCGCATCTATTCATTATAATATCCAGTTGATAGGAAACAGAATTGAAATAAAAGTAAGAAGAAATTGCCAATATGCAGTTTTGTACATGGTACCGATTTGTTGAAAACCAGCTGTCATTGAAACACCAGCAAAATGGTTTTTGGTAAATAGATACGTTCATAATTTGATTTTGTGTGATAAATGCTTATATTTATGTTTATTGAAGTATCTGTCTGGTCTGACGATAGTAAAAACATACAAAGTGTGTAACAACTACGAAAATAGCTAACTCATTGTGCCTGACATCTAGAGGCAGCACTTCATTCCTACCATCTGCGATTGCGACCCAACGAAGCCCAGGAGTTAACGTGCAGTGTTTGTTGTAGTTGTTACTAGTATTGGATTGTATGTTCATAGTGACTTGTACCTACTGATCAGCACTCTATTAAATGTGGATATAGAAATTGCTCTGAACACTGTCCAAATGGAAAGTTGGCTGTTATCAATAGTTATTAATGGACTTCCGATGTTGTGTTCATACTGAACAGGTCATTGTGTGCGTTGTTTGCACTCAAGCGAAAACTGATTTGCGTGAGAACGCGTGTTTGATAATATGTGCTGCGAAAAAGTGTTAGTCGTTTCTCGAATAATTCGTTTGTGGCGACCGATCGAATAGTCAATCGACCGAAACCTAAAGACTTCCGAAATATGTTTTTTGCAGGATATGTTCGTCATTCCGAGCGCATATAGTGCCGCGAGGAACTTAACAGACTCAGGTATCTGCTCACCACTTGTGTTTTCGAGTGTTTCATCTACGAAAAGGTGCAAACAATTTTGTTATAATCCTGATTTTTCAGCATCAGTACGGTCGGACTGGAGTTTGGAAACCCTGGTGGGAACTGCATGTTGCCCTATGCAATGTCATATCGGTCCCACACCAAGTATTTTAGTTCAGGTCGGTGTCGGATTCCATTCCTGCGCATCGCCTCTAGTATGTATCGCCAGTACACTAACCGGCTGACAAAACGTTCATACAGATATATTTGCTCGATCCCAAGTACTTTGTCAGTCCTTTTGTGGCATTATTTGCACCATACATAATGCCAGAAATGCAATACTAACAATCACAGCATTCCATTTCCAAATTTCCTCCCACCATGTATTTAACTGTAACATTTGTTCCGTTACCAGCCCCACTCCCTAGATTTTATATGTTAAATCATGAATTTTTACAATTTTTCTGCGTTCTTGAATGTATTTTACACATTCTTGGCTTTTTTTAAATGCATACTTAAAAGTTTTCCACAGATTCTTACAACTTTCCTACTTCAGATTTTGCCACGTATTCCCTCCGGTTTTCAAGCTTTCTCATAGGGTTCTCACATGTTCCTCCATGTTTTTTCATGCATTTCTTATAATATTTTTGCCATTTTTATTTATCTCTACACTCACGTAGGGACTTATTTATAATCTTACATTTATTGAATCAACGAGTGACACAAGCGTGAATAGAGAGAAATGGTTACACACTGTTTGGTGTCACAAGAGTAACAAGTACTGAAATACAATGATATTGAATGGGATCATGGAGTAACTACAACAGTACAGAGGTAACCCATAATGTGGCAACCAACACACACACAACAACTATGGCAGGATCCGATATATACAACTACAATGAACACACAACTGAGGTGTCAACACATGCATAGGCACAAATTTCTTGAAAGGGAAGAGGCACTTTTCGCTCCTTACCCCCTCGCTCCCCCCATTATTTTGAAGTAGGGGCCTTGTCCCCCTAATGTTCAAATGCATTAGTGCATGGTACACCATTTGTTGGCACTCGTGAAGCATTGAGAGCATACAGAATACTGATAAAATATTGGGCACAAAACAGAAAAACAATGTTATTTGTGAAATGTAGTATCTTATACAATTATTTCAGTCCCCTCCCCCCCCCCACATCATATTTTTAAATCAGCAGCTCTGAGCACTCTCGTGTTGCTGTAAGGCCACTGTCAACAGCATATGTTGCTACCAAAGACGTGCATGCACAGCGCAATAACCAACTGTTGGCAGTTGTTTGATCTCTCCCTAGTGGCGGTCCTGGGCACTTGTGGCATGTAGTTAAAGTTACTACAGTTTTGTTACTGTGATACTTTAATTTTTAAATAAAAAAGGGCCCAAAATGTAATACCTGATGCTTAACTTGTTGTCCATTGGTGATGTCTTACATGAACAGGTTAGGAGGAAAATTCAGAAGATACTCTATCAAAACAAGAGAAACATAGGCTCTTTCAAATAAGATCACGTACTTGCAAGTGAACAATACCAAATTTAAAATATTTTTTGAGAAAATTCTATAAACCATGGCTAAAGAGAAATGTTTAAATAAACAGTAACTGTGAAAAGATGTGAAGAACAAAATGTAAAAAAATCACAGTGGAGTTTAGTTGTTTGAGGCATTGATAGCGACAAACGTACCCACTAGCTTTCAGATAAAATTTCCTTAATATCTAATGGCATACACATAGACACAGTACTCTATGGCTATCCTGTACTATGTTGACTACCTTGTGACCACACAGCAGCTTGGTTGGAAGAGGGTATAAAGAAAATGAGGAGAGGGCTTAGAGGCAGAGTAGGATAGCTGGTAGTTGGGAGGGATGGGCAGCAGATGACGATACTTTCCAAAGTATACATCAACATGGAGGAATGAGTTTTACGAGAGGGAAAATGTAAGGAAGGGCCCTGGACAGGAGTGGAGATGTATATGGAGCAAATACTGATGACAGAAGGATTACAGGATCGAATGTGTTGTTAAGATTATCCACACTTAATTCAGAAAAGCTGTTGTTGGGAAAGAACAGGCTTGAAAGCAGCCACTGATATTGAAAATATTCCAGCGCAGAGTGGTCAAGTCTGCTCTTCACCACAGGTTGGTGTTTGTTATGGTGGAAAGCTGGATGGTGATCATACCCACTTTAAACACTTAGCAGGCATAAAATGGTATAGAAAAGAGGATTACAGTTTAACCTCTGGGTGACAAGGCAGTCATTGGGGACGGATTATGACAGAATAGAAAAGGAAATTCACGATTACCTTTTCAAAGGACCCATCCTGGCAATTTCCTGTCTTCTCCAGGCTAGGCGATCATGAAGACTACAAAAAGTTGTAGTGGACAGTTACCTCCTCATCTCTAAGCTACAAATAGGACAGTACAGACTACAAAACACACACACACAGACACACTTCACTTGGTATAATATAAAATACATATAATAAAATTATAAAATGAAATATGTTGGAAACTTTTGAACTTGTGTAAATCATATACCACATCACATTTCGTGTGCTCCAAACTCTAACATCATGCAGACCATGAACCCTTCAAACATGCAAAATTTTAATTTTAGACTGGCAACTGCCTGGCCGAGCATATGTGTGCATCCTTCAGCCGACCAGGTGCTACGTCAGCAAAGTGCAGTAGCCTCTAATAACTTGGTTAGTGCTTCCAGACTTGGACTTGCCTCTCATGGTGATCATCACAGTGCGTGTATCAACTGTCCAATTAATTATGGACAGTGTTTGTGTGTTGCAGATGCACCTTTTTCTACCCGTGCAGCCGACTCAAACTATGTCAACAATGTGTCATTCAACTTTGTGCAATCAACACCACCAAGTGTATTAAGTGACTCTCTGAACAGATCTACTCACTCTGACAGTGATGATGTGAAATTTAATAACCGTCAAAGTGCTAGTGTCGATTGTGCTTCCCACATCAGGCGATGCGTCTGCCACATCATGTGTACAACAATTAGTACTGTTCTTCTACAATGTTGACACAAAGGGAACATTCTTGGCCGCACCCATTCGCACATCCGCCCGTTTTCACGGCACACACTGGTGCCTCTTCTGCATCTGTCAACCATTCGTCTCGCCTCTACCTGCCGTGACCCTCTCACTCAGTTTTAAGGCCCCACCTGATACAACAACAACATCGAGCTCCTCCAAGCAGCGACAGCATGTCGTCGCCTTCCACACTGCTGATGTTCCGGAGGCACCTCCATCGCCACCACCTGGACGCGTTCCTAAACTGCCGCTTTTCTCCTTTGAGCCTCCCTCAACTTGGTTTGCTCGATGACTCAGCTCGCTAACTTTGCCTAATCAAGCATCTTCACAAGCACGTCGATTTGATCTGTGACTGGTGACCTCTCCACCTGCAACACACCAGTACGCCTTCGCAAAACGAATAACCATGTAGAGGGTCACTCACATAGCTGAAGACACCATTCGACACATCATCCTTGAGGAATCCTTGTGGGACAAAAATCCTTCGCAGCTCTGGTGTCGTCTTCGTCTTCTGATTAGCGAACGTGACATGCCTGATTCCACCCCTGTGGTTGTGTTCTCAAGCAAACTACCGGTCACTGTACAGACTGCCCTAACTTACAACATTCTGCAGTCGTCGAGCGAGCAGATACAAATCGCCGACAGACTCCACGAAGCCTACCTACGCAAAACACGCGAGCGGCAACCAAGCTTTGTCCAAGATGCAATCTTGCCAGCATGCCTCTGTTACTGGGTAGGGGTGGTTGTACATCAAACATTCAGCAGTGAAGAAGCCAGACGGCCGGCCGCGGTGGCTGAGGGGACTGAGGCGCTCCAGTCACGGTCTGCACGGCCACTACGGTCTGGGGTTCGAATCCCCCCTCGGGCATGGATATTTGTGCCGTCCTAGTTCGTAAGTAGTTCATAAGTAGTTTGCAAGTTTAGGGACTGATAACCCCACAGAAGTCCCTTAAGCTTAACAAACATTTTGAACATTTTGAAGCCAGACGTACACGTATGCCTGCACACAAACTGGGTGTTTTCTTCCCCGCCTCCACCACGCACCCCTACACTACCAGCAAGCAGCTCCTCCAAAGTGGACGCGAAATACCGAGAGTGCCACTGGAAGTAGTATGCCAGAAGCTCTGTCTTATTGTATCTGTGGTCACTTGTAGCAGTAGTGTCTGCGGTCTCTGCTTTGCAGACGAAATGTGAAATGCAAATCATGACAATATACCATTTTAAGGCGATAGTACATTGAAGATTTATCACACACACTTCACCTTAGTTCATTAATTCTCAATGAAGAATAAATATCTATGAGTGATGCAATAATGATTAAACTGAAAGCAAGACATATGACTAGAAATCTTACAATGCTCAGTACGATATCAGTCTGGTCTTGTGGTTAGATGTCTTAGGTTGTAATCTACGTTAAGGCAAATTTATGGTTCTAGTCTTGTGAGAACTGAGATATTTTTTCTTTCGTAACAGAATCTGGGACCATAATCTTAATGTATTACAAGTATACTATGCAGTATTCGGCAGTTTTACCCCCGAATATTTTGCGACATCCGAGTGTCTTGTTATGCAGGAACCTAACAGTACAGGTTAAATTTGTGCGACTCAAAATAATGTTATTCACAATCTTCCTTCTCACAAATAGATTGCTGGCGATCTATTTCGCCATATATTGCGATTTTCGAGTTTCAAATCAAATGTTCAAATGTTTATAAATTTATTGGACCAAACTGCGTGGTCATCAGTCCGTAGCTTACAAACTACTTAAACTAAGGTAAACTAACCTAAGGAGAACACACACACACACACACACACACACACACACACACACACACACATGCTCCAGGGAGGACTCTAACCTCCGACGGCGAGCAATCGAGCGCTCCTCAACGAGGCGCCTTAGACCGCTCGGCTACTCCACCGCGGCTTCCGAGTTTGTATTAAGGCATGAACCTAAGAAAAAAGTTTAAATCACTGTAGCTGAAATGAGTAATCTACAAGTGACATTTAAATTCTACCTTTTCACAAACAGTTGGCTGTTTATAACCGAATAAGTGCCGATTTCCGAGTGCGGTAATCAGGCATAAACATTAGGAAACAACTTTAGTTACTGTCAGTGAAATGAGTACAGTACCGTTGACACTAATCATTTTCATTGTAGAGGATAAGTCAAATATATTTTTAAGTAGATTAGATTGTCATCAACTATTTGTAATTCACAGTTATGATTTCAGTTGAAAAGTCCATTTTCATGTGCCACATAACAATTTAAAAGTGTCAGACATGCCTGAGAAACATGTAATCTTCACATGACGGTATATATAGTTTCACAAAACAGGTTGTCAAGTTCCGTAATTGAGCACATTCGCAAATTCACTACATCAGTGCACGGATACGAGGCATTACAGAAAAGTAAAACTATTGCAATATGATATTGGTTTACTTTACTTTACACAACATATAGCATCAACATATGCAGTAATACACGCTGGAAACATAAATGTGAATTTAAAAATAACTGATGGCAGGTACTTGGTATTCGTTTAAAGGAAAAAGTTCGCAGTTTATTTCCGAATAAGTAGCGATTTACGAGATTGTGATTAGGTATGAACGTAACATCATCTACGAGTGAAACGAGTTGCAACAAAATTCATATTCATGCAAGTCACAAATCGTGATCTTTTTGTTTACGTGTATGACGTGATCATGGGATCGAGTACCATGATTCGACCACAAAACTCGATAGTGGACCTAAATTCACCCTCTGGTAACTTCCGGTGGCACTCTCGATATTTAGCGCCGAGTGCTCGTCCGACGCTGAGGATGGTCCACCGCCGCTACCTCACTATCCACAAGAACAAGCTCCATACTATCCACAGCCGCTTTGATGATGCTGTAAGGAACTGCCGTTTGCCGTAACCCCACCCAAACGCCGAGAACAGGATGGTTTTTGCGCTGACTCGTGCTCGGACAACCTTGGACTCCTACTTGGCCGGCCGTGGTGGCCAAGGGGACTGAGGCGCTCCAGTCTCGGTCTGCACGGCCACTACGGTCGGGAGTTCGAATCCCCCCTCGGGCATGGATATTTGTGACGTCCTTAGTCTTAGCTAGTTCATAAGTAGTTTGTAAGCTTAGGAACTGATGACCTCGTAGTTAAGTCCCATAAGTTCTACAAACATTTGAACATTTTGCACCTACTTGTGTTCCATTCCGTTAGTCACTTTTCACCGTCGAGTGCTCATTTTTACATTCGTGTCTGTGCTTCTAATGTTCATTTCCTGATAGACACTGGTGCCGATTATCATTATTGCCGCCTTCCATGTCTACCCACCTGCTCCGCCCTCGCAGTGCCGTCTTCATGCTGTCAATGCCACACAGCTGCCACGTGCAGGTTCAATGATTTTTACTGTCTGCCTGGTGCTGAAGTGCAAACATTTGTGGAACGTTTTGGTAGCGAATGTGCCAGAGCCCATCCTAGGCATGACTTCTTGATGCATCACAAACTTTCTTCAGATGTTGTTTGATGTTCGGTACTTCACCACTCGACGAACACTTGATTTATTGTGCTCTGTCGAGCTCTGACTCTTGTCCTACTAACTAAACTGTTGTTCACGAGTGTTTACATACCATTAAGAAGTCTTCTAAGTTGCGTCAGGAACAAGAACAATTTATCAAACTGTGTTGCAAGATGGAAAGTGTTTTGCGCGAGTACTTTGATTCTGTTAAACAATCTGAGTTGCTTCTGTCGAAGTGGTCAAGCGAACTTGAATGTGTGCTCTGTCAATGCCGCGAGAACAAGGACATTGCACGCCGCCTAGCTGTCGTGGAGTATCAGTTGGCGCCAGCCTGATACCAACTTTTGTCTCTGCAATCAAGACGACAGGACTCGCACTCTAAGGTTAGTACGAGTGTTCCTTCAACAAATGTTTCCAGTGCCACTGTATCCACGCGTAAGTTTAACAGTGTTTGTGACAATGTTACTTACTGCCACTTGTATACGGATGTTTGTAACAGACCTGTGTTTCCATGCCAACACCTTCCATGAATATTCAACCTGTGTGGTGTCTTACTCTGGCACCCGCAACGAACACCAACTTCTCTGCACATGCCTCACGTTCGTCATTTGTTTTCCTCCATGAGTCGAGCAATCGGCTACCGCAATGCACGCGCCACCTCGAGCTAGTGGCCACCACAGGAACTCTCAGGTGACGCCATCTTGTCCTAGTGTGCTAGTGGCGCGCCCAGGTAAACATACGGCCAGAACTGTAATACCCCTGTACCTCGGCCCGCTATGCCACCCTCCTCACACACTCCACGTAATAACACACCGGGCCACACTCCCTCCCCCGGCTCCCGCCTGGCCTGTCTCAACAAACATCAGCCACGAGCGTAAACATAGCCTCCCTGCCATTGCTCGTGATGTCTCAGTGGCTACGAACAGCACGGTGCACAAATAGTCTTATATATAATCCTCCCATGAATAGCAAGCCGCACCGCCTCAGCCCAGAGAAATTTGCGGCTGTCAAAGAACAAATTTCCGAACTGTTAAGGTCAGATGTCATTGAACCATTATCTAGCAACTGGTCCTCTCCCATTCATTTAGCACCTGAGCAGGACGGTTCTTGGCACACTTGTGGAGACTACCACCGCCTTGATGCTCGCACTATAATAGGCAATCATCCGATTCCGAACATTGATGACTTTACACAGTCTTTGGCAGGTGAGAAAGTGTTTTCGTTAGTGGACTGCAAATGTGCATACCACTGTATCCCTATGGCTCCTGAAGACATTGAAAAGACTGTGATCACTAAACCCAAAGGTTTGTTTCACTATTGTTACATGCCTTTTGGCGTAAAGGACACCACCTAGACTTGGCAAAGATTTATCAACAAGATTTTATTTCCCTTAAAATTTTGTTCTCTTTACCCAAATGACATTTCAATATTCAGCAACTCAGGCAAAAAAAAATAAATAAATAAATAAATAAATAAAATAAAATAAAATAAAAAGAAAAGAAAAAAATCCTTCTTGACACCCTTCCTGTGGCTGGCATTGAACTCAATGACAAACACCAACTGCATCAAGAATCTGCACTTTTCCTCAGATTTACTGTCTCGGCCAGTGCTATCTCCCCACCTCCTGATAGGAATTATCACATCAGGAACTTACCCCCTTCCACTACGTTTAGAGAATTACGTCGTTTCCTCAGCATTATTAATTACTACCGACGACATTTGCGAGGCGCTGCAGAGCTGCAGGACCCGCTCATAGACGCTCTCGCCGTTTAACACACATCTGGTGATCGGCCTGTTCCTTGGACGGATCCCATGTCTTCAGCGTTCTCGGCTCTTAAAGACCTTCTCGCTAGATCTGTCACTATTGCTCACCCTCATCCAGATAGCAAAGAATTTATTACTACAGATGCGAGTGAAATGGCCATCTGTGCAGTCCTCAGCCAATCTCTCGACATGTCAATTCTCCTTTGCAGTTCTTGTAAAAAAACTGAATAATGCTCAAAAAAGGACTCGGTCCTCGATCGAGAACTCTTAGCTGTCTGTGAGGCCATAAGACACTTCCGTTCTTAGAGACCACAAACCTCTAGCTGCCGCTATTGCAAACTCTCCAGCGGACCCTCCCCTGCAGCGGTTCCGCCATTTTGACTACATATCGCAATTCAGCACTGACGTCCGCTACATCAAAGGCACTCACATCATCGTAACCGACTTCCTTTCTTGCACTGATTCAGTTTCTTCTCTCTTGGACCTTTCTCAGCTCGCCACTTTACAAGCAGCTGATGACGATATTATGCATCTAATTTGAGATTCGAAAGTCCAGTAAGGAATGTTAATAATAATATGTAGCTAGGGGACAACTCACTGTAAAGACGAACGTTGATCCGCCGACAGACACAAATAAAAGATAAACACACACATAATTCTCAATTTTCCGCCGCGGCCTTCCTCAGGAAAGAACATTACTCCACACAATCACTCAGGCACACTCATCCACAGACCTGATAGTGCCTGAGTGATTGTGGCGGAAAATTTAGAATTGTGTGTGTGTTTGTGTATCTTGTTATTTGTGTCTTTCGGCGGCTCAACGTTCGTCTCTACGGTGATTTGTTCTGTAGCCACATATTATTATTAATTTGAGATTCGCCATCTTCTTTGCGCCCCATCTGCACCACCTTCCCCAGAATTTCAGGCGAGGTTTGGTGTGACGAATCGACAGGTAAGCTCCACCCCTACATTCCTCACTGCCTACATCATGAGATCTTCAGCAAGTTACACTGTTTGGCTAAGCCAGGTGTCAAAGCCTCAATTAAGTTGCTCACTGACCGATTCGTCTGGCGAGACATTAAGTGTGAATGCCAAGCCTGGGCTCATGCCTGTGTTCCCTGCCTGAAAGCTAAGGTACACATTCACACATTACCTCCTCTCGGCTCGTTCCCCATTCAACGTGTTCATATGGATCTGGTTGGCCCTGTTCCCCCGGCTGATGGTTTCCGGTACCTGCTCACCTCCATTGACTGCACAACTTGCTGGGTCAAAGCCAGGCCCATTCCCAACACCACGGCATAAACTGTGGAATGAACCTTCATGCACTCATGGGTTTCTCGTTACAGCTGTCCTTACTACCGACCAAGACTGCCAATTTGAGTCCTCACTATTCAAAAACCTTTGTCATCTCCTTGGGGTCAAATGCATCCACATGCAAGCCTACCACCACTAAGGGATTGGTCTGGTCGAGCGCTGACACCAAACTCTCAAGGCAGCCATGGAACACTTTGGGTGGAGGTGCTGCCGTTGGTGCTCCTGGGACTCCACACGACTTACAAAGCCGGACCTCGATGGAATGGTGGCAGAGTTTGTTTACGGACAGACTCTGTTGCTACTGGGAGAGCTTGTACAACGTTCCCCTCCCTCTCCCCCCTCAGACATCCCTTCCTTTCTCGATCGTCTCTGTCTCCACTATTCCAAACTTTCTGTTCCTTCCCCAACCAGTCACTCCCTTCACCCCATTCACAACCCCTCTGCTGTCCCAAGTAGTTCTTACATTTTCTTCAGAAATGACACAGTCCGTCACCCTCTTCAGCAGCCATACTCGAGCTCCTACTAGGTCCTGACGAGGGGCAGTAATACCTTTATTATTTCTTTTAACAACTCCTCCACCACAGTCTCCATCACTCGACTTAAACCGACCTTCGTTGACTCACCCTCTCTCTTCCTCCATCAGACTCTTCTCCACTGCCCCCATCCCCATCCCACCCTCTCTTGCCCTCTCCGTCAGCTACTCAATATCCTGCATCCTCTCCACGTTTGCCCTCGTCACCCTTCCAGGGTCTCTCTCTATCTCTTCTCCCCGCCTGCCCCTTCCTTGAATTCGTCATTCCTGTTTCCCCTCACCTGCCTACTGACATTTTGGTCTTATGTATAGAAATATGTTTGTTGTCTCCCTATTTGTCAGAGGCCTCACACTTTTTCTTGCATTGTGATCTAACGTTTTTGGTTTGTGTGTTATATCAGGTTTGTTACTTAAATAGAAATTTAGTGGGTTTGAATGTTTATGTGCAGACTATTTCGACTTGTGTCAGGATACTAGCTTGTTTAAACCGTTCAATACATTGACGACTGTGTGATCGACAAAAATGTTAGTAATTTAGATGTGTACGGAATTTAGGAAATTGATTTTCAGCATGTATTCCGAAATTTGGCATCTTGTTTAAGCAGATGTGTATGTTGACGATTGTTTAGTTACTAGACGCTAATAATTTTAAAGTGACTGGACTTTGATAATTAGGATTGTAGAGTGCACTGTAAGGTTATTCCAAGATGTGGTAGGTTGATAGAGTAGATGGGAACGATAGCTGTTGTGTGATCCATGGGGGGTAGTAATTTCCAAATTGTGTTTGGATTTGAACATATAACGATAAGTTGCTGTTTCAAACATTAACATGTATGGCTATTCCGATTTTTGGATGGATGACAGAAAGGAAATCATCGCATTGACTGATAACTTAGATTCTGTTTCAGGTTTTTGGGATACTTCAAACATGTGAAGCTCGAGTTTAATTGCGTGTTTTACTATATAGGTGATATTGTTATCGTGTGTGTAATGCTATTCCGAGAGGTGTTAGGGTGATAGAGCAGATGGCTATATTGAAAATTGTTTGGAGAGACTATCAAATTTCCACATCAAGATGGGGAGGGATGTGTCTTATCTGCTGGCTGATGTGCTCGTCCAGTCCTCATTAGTGGGGCTGTGGTGTAGAGATGGGTAGGTCCGGATGGAAACGGATCCTTGGACCCACATCAGCTGCGCTAGTGATGGATGTAAATCCGAGTGCAGGTCGGACATGCATCCTCAGACACGCATCAGTTGTGGGTCCGTCCAGGCCAGCAAACAGGTCAGGCGCGGCCGGAGTTGAACACGCAGTGGTGGAGTGGCAAGGAGACAGTTGTAAAGCCCACGCTGGATGTGGATCCTGCCATAAACGCAGCAGGGTGGTCAGGCCGAGGCGACCTGCTGGGGTGGCTGCGCGGCTACCTGCTCGCCGAATTCTGTCAGCTGTGTGCGACGCTGGCCTGGCAGTTTGCTGCACAACAGGCGAGGCTGGCACACAGGCGTATTTTTTCTGTCCGAGACTGCACTGGCGTTGGGCTGCATCCTCTAAAAGGTGTCGCATTACTAACAGATGATTGGCTGAAACAGTTCAACAAACATAGTGATTTTGTTCGATTTCCTGAATTTGTGTTGCCATTCACTGCAGAACTGTTCAACGGAAGATTATTATTGTAAGGTTATTCCCAATAACAGTAACTCTTGATTGTCCCCCCCCCCCCCCCAAAAAAAGTCTGTAGTAAGATTTGAGTTCACGGTTATTGTGTATTTTATGGTATGGTTTTAAAGCGTGCCAACAAGGAATGGACCATGCACTCATGTCTGTCAAGCAAACATTGCAAGTCGATTTTGATCATTACATACGATGTTATGGACACTAATCTTGGTCCAGTGATTTATTTACCGAACGAATTAAGCTTTTTAGTGATACACACATGTGTGTGTACCCATGTTAGCCAGGTGTCATATAACTGTTTTTTCTCTTCTCGTAGATTTCATTATCCCACCACCAAAGAACAGTTCATTATGGTATCAATTTACAGTCCAAGATAATAAAGCTAAATGCAGATATTGCTGTCTGGATCTTTCGTACAATCCAAGAACTCGAACAGGAAATCTCGTCAGACATATGAAGAGGAAAAACACTTGAACACATGAAACACTTGAAATAAATTTACCTATCAATGAAGAATTCACCAATAGCAGTAGCAATTCTAATACAATTAATCACAATTATTTACCTGAATCTGTGCTATCCAGTTCAGAACAAATTTTACCGTCCACTTCAGCATTCAAGCCCTTTATCAGATCAAATTTCATTACAATTCATCGTTCCAAGCAAATTGATAATAGTGACAAAAATTTACTTTGTCCATCATATAACATACCACCTAGAAAATCAGTATCTTGCAGTTTGTTGCCTGCCATCCACAACGAATTAAAAGAGGAAACACGAAATTTATTGACGGGAGGAACAGATGTGTCTTTTAACTGCTGATGGATGGGCATCACAAAATAATCAGAATAATTTCTATTAAAAGATAGCTCACTTCATTGTCGAAAACACAGTCTTCCAAATGTTTTACAGTAAGAGCTTAGTTCACAAAGATTTTAGTTTTCTACAAATAATTAGAAAAATACTAATGTGATCTGGGTGACATGTATAGCAACTGATGACTGTGATTTTATAATGCCACAGTGTTCGTGACTTTCTGGCAATAAAACATTCTAATCACAGTTAATTTGGTATATATTTTACATCATTAATATACACTAATAAATTTCTACATATTCCTGTGTAACGCAACCGCAATCCTCCTCGGTTAGACAAGATTTGCTCGACAGATACGCTTCGGCAACCGGCTGTGCAGCTGTACCAGTGCAGGTCCAGTGGCAGCGGATCCACCCGACAGACACGGTCCGTCCGGCCAGACGGCTGCAGGGC
The DNA here is from genome assembly GCA_026315105.1 of Locusta migratoria. NCBI lineage: Eukaryota > Metazoa > Arthropoda > Insecta > Orthoptera > Acrididae > Locusta > Locusta migratoria. Next base: position 253,417,141 of record CM048750.1, read on the forward strand.
CGGACCCATATGGGTCCATCGGACACGGAACCTGGATGTAGGTCCGCAGAGCTCGATGCAGATCCGGACCCGACTCCTTTAAAATCTCGGTCCTACCCATCTCTACTGTGGTGGAGAAGCCAAGCCTCGTTGCTGAGTGCACGGTTGGTCGCCATCGGAAGTTCGATTCCTCTGTGGAGCATGGGTGTGTGTGTTGTCCTTGGTTTAAGTAGTTTGTAAGCTATGGACTGATGACCACACAGTTTGGTCCAATAGATTTCCAAATATTTGAACATTTCGTTAGTGGGTGTGTGCATCCAAACAAAAATGTTTTGGAAATGGCCAATTGTGGTTAAAGGAAATTCATATTTCTTGGTAGACGCCATCTTGAAATACGTCATAGTGGAGGGGGGAGAAAGGGGTGTGGCCCCAGTGTCATTGCAGTCTCTAGTTTCCCCCCAAAATTAGTTGGGTGTAATCCTAAAGAAAGGGAGTAATATTCAAAATTTCAAAGTAAAATCTGAGTCTCCTGCAATAGTAGGGGTGGTGGTGGGGGTGGGCAGCTGGCAGTGCTCTTCCAAGTGATGGGTGACAGGGGCATTGGGGGTGATGGTTGTCATGTTAGATTTCACTTGTCCTTAAGTGGGAGACGTAAGTGCAATGTCTTGTATCTAATATGGGATAGTGAGATTAATAGCAATGTCATGTATCATGACAATCATCCATGTTACCTGGCAATCATCCATGGCAGTATCCTCTGTACATGGAAGGCCATTGTCTGATGTGCAGTTTCATGTTAGTGTCGTGCATCTATCATAGGAGAGCACCATTCTCCAAGGGAGGCGGGTTGGGGGGGGGGGGGGTTTCCCCAGATGGCGATCTTGGATGGTCATTAAGTGCATTTTCACGTTAGCTGTCAATCATCCATGATGATATTCTTTGATGTCCAGGTGTCATATTATGGTCCCTAATGATGCTAACATAGCCGTGGTGGAGTGGCCAAGCACATTGAGGCGCTGTGCTCCGATGCATAAAGCCCTTCCTCGTTGGGAGTTCGAATCCTCCCTTGGGCATGGATGTTTGTGCTGTCTTTAGTTTAAGGGAGTTTATAAGTAATTTGTAACTTAAGGGACTGTTGATCCCGCAGTTAAGTCCCATTAGCTTATAAAAAATTTGAACCTTTTTGATACTATAGTCAGAGTGAAACACGATGATCCATGGCTCTGCCTACAGGGCTGGGAGACCACCCCGTACCAGAAACGGAATGCAGACATGTTGCTAGATATAGTTAGTTAGCTGCTGGACACTGTAGCTAACACTCGCTGTTGTCTGACAGAACTGTCAAAAGTGCACATCGCAGTCGGATGCATGCATGCGCAGAGCAACGTTCGCATTTGACTTACTCCAATGGTCTACTGCCACAGTCGGCGATCAAAGCCGATTGGGGCAAGCATCAGGGATCATCGTATTTCGGCTCGACTATAAGGAAGATGGTCGAGTCTCAGTGTGCAGTACCCCCTTTGCCATACTACTGATAATTTCTTTGAACTTACATTCGACTACAAACCAGATATTAAATATTCCTCTCATCCAAAAATACTGATTGGCTATTCACAATGAATGTCCCCATTGGCATGCACTCAAATTCAAACATGAATCAATCAGGATGTGTTGCACATCAATAGGAGTGCAACTCCCGGAAATTGAGAGACGACTAGATCAACTGAACGGCCTACTCATTGGCACCGATCCAGATTCATACCTGTATCTCATGTCCATTCACACATTCAGTTCACGCTTCCAACTGATTACATTTGGAGCGACACAAATAATTCACAATATTGCGGCAACATTTCAATTCAATGTTCAAAATCAAAGCCCAAGTGTGTCACAAAGTAGGCTCATCACCGCCAATGGAAAACAGGCCACATAACTTTTTACAAAGTCAGTTCATGGGCGGTGTGGACGTCAGTCATGTGGATACATGTGAAAGGTATTGTTTATGGTGGGTGTGTTAGAAAATAAAAGGTAAGGTACAGGAGAGAAAGAACGGTATGAAAATGAAGTATGCAGATATTTTGTTTACTTGACATTAAAGGATAGGCGTGGGTGACACACCATTTAATTTCCAAGTAGTAAGACTCATTCAAAATTTTATGAAGGGGGCTCACTAATTTGAATGATTTGATTAAAGAAATTTGTTTTGACGCGTTTTATTCTCTGAAGTCAAATGGACATCAGAGCAAAAGTTCAATACAATTCAACGCAGATCTAATTAAATGAACCTATTTCACAAAGCAATATACACTCCTACAGCAAGTGATTGGTAAGTCGAAGATAATTGTATTTGATTCTAAACACTTGTGACAACCTACATTTAACTGGAAACCGTGGCGTAATCGAGAGGAATATTCCAATACCAGATTTCTGTGCGTTTACCTAACGTTTTAATAGTGAACACCCATCGAAACACTAGCAAATGCACGCATTACTGTACCAAAACTGTGCTGGCTGGCAATGTCAGCAACACGACGGCTGGGCGGCGGCTATGTGCGTCGATAGCTGCAAGTCGCGGACCTTGAGATAATTCAGCTTCGTATTCCAGAAACGATCAGCCAACTTTTACCCCAGCGGATCTCAGTGCCTACGGTCTCATTCGTTCGGCTGTGTCGTGCCACTACAGACAATTTACGTGTGAAGCACGAATGTGCTGTAGGCAGAGATGACACAAGAACTGTGACAATTGCAATCATTGCGTCGGTGCGTCTAATATCAGGCAGGCTACCTTGCTCTCGGCTTGCCAATACTCAGCACCGAGCGAGGTGGCGCAGTGGTAACGCACTGGACTCGCATTCGGGAGGATGGTGGTTCAAATCCACCTCCGGCCATCCAGATTTAGGTTTTACGTGATTTTCCTAAATCAATCCAGGCATATGCCGGGATGGTTCCTTTCAAAGGGCACGGCCGATTTTCTTCCTCATCCTTACCCAAAAACTCCGAGCGTTAGCTCCGTCTCTAATGGCCAAGCTGTCGACGGGACGTTAAACCCTAAGCATCCATCCATCCATCCAATACTCAGCGCTATTAGCACAAGTTTTGGAGCATCACCAAAAGTTGTACCACAAACTCTAAGTACAGCTGCTCGAAGACAAATATAAACTGAGAGCAGAAGAGAAGCGTCTGCCCTCCTCGGCTGCTCAAACACCAGACTCTTTTTCTCTACTTCTAAAATCTCTGTCTCCTCTCTGCAAAGCCTCCAGGCTCCGCCTAGCTCTACTGAAACGCCAATCCACAGCAAGGCGCCAAAGTACGGTCAATCACGGCTTGCGTACAATGTCCTAGCGGGCGCCACCCTGGCGTTCGTCGACTCGGCGCCAGATATCTCAGCTCTCCCCTCTCAAAGCACCATGGCAGCATATTGTATTGCTCCAGACGCTCTCAGCCAGACGACGCCAGCGAAAATACTTGGAAGCCTCACTCCTCAGTACTACCTGCTGTGGCCTTCGGCCGTAAGGTGTCTTCTGGGAACCGCTGACCCTCTGAATAACAGAGCCACCCTCGTGCTCGGTAGCGGGCGCCGTTAGCTCTGAATCCGTGTTTTTCCCTCTGCTACAGGCCTCACACAACCAAGTAACAGAATATTTCTCTTTCGCCACAAGTTATTAAATCGATAACCTACGAATAAAAAATAAAATGAACAAGGTTATGTTGTCCCTTTACTGTTGGAAAGCAAAGTCAAGGTTATGTTGTCGTTTTACTGTTGGAAAGCAATGTGGCAGTACTGAAATCTCTCACATGTTGCAACTGCACTAACCTAAATTCGCATAATGCCAGATGCATCTTCAGCGAACTGGACACCTTATTGAATGAGCACAACGAATTATTAAAATTCTTCACTTCACACATCCACAAGCTGCAAAGTGGCAATCACACTGCTTGAAATAACATATAGGGTATACCAAAATAATGTACACACTCTTTGAAACAGAATATCTCTTTAATTATAGCCCCCTACACACGTTCCGGTCCGGTTTGTCGGGACTCATTTATCGGCGGTCCGATAAACTGGACCTGTGGAGGTACTTCCCGACCAACTTAGCTTGTCGGATGGTTGGTCGTGCCTGCCCATCCGACATCCGTCCCCTCCCCCCCGCCCCCCCCCCCTGCCACTCCACCCGACAAATTTCCTGCCCGCAATCGTCTGCTGTCTGTACAGGGTAGACGCGAAAACAAAAACAGTTCGACAAGCAGAAACTATAATAAGGAGCTGCAATTGCTATGTGCAGTTGGGGGAACGTGTGTTTGCTGCTACGAATTTTGTTGGTTCGTTGGTCAGTTCGTGGGTCGGACAATAAGTCGGAGCGTGTGTAGAGGCCTTTAAGGAGAAAGAAAAAATATTTTTATGAATCATAATTTAGAAAGCAGTGAAAAACATAACAATTGTGTCTTTTGTTTCAGGATTATCAACAAACATGGCGTTATCGTTTGAACAACAGAAATGGGTTCAAAGGTTACTGGACAACAGAAAATGTGAGTGTGATACGTCCACGTTGGAGAATTGAATTTAGATTACCACCACCGACAAGAGTAACAATTACAAGAATCAGAGATAAGTTTGAAGTAGAATGAATGGGGCGTGTAACGAAAAAAAGCTATAGTGGATGAAAGACAAGTTCAACAGACAATGAGAGTGTTGATGTATTAATCCTGGCATACACACGATCCCTGAAGAAATCTGCAAGGTAATTAATGCTCTCGTGAGACTGGGATCAGCAGAAGCAGTGTTCGTAGAATTTGGTGGGATCAGAACCTTAAGCCTTACTTTCCAAAGTTTCCCCATGTTGTTAATGAAGACGATCCTGATAGGCGAAGCAAATTTTGTTAGTGGTTCATTAACAAATGTGAAGAAGAGCAATGTTTCCAAGATAGAATTTTTTCATCAGATGAAATAACACTTAAACTTGTGGACAGTTAACCGCCATAACTGCGTGTACTGGGACAGGGAGAACCGATATGTAATCAAGCCAGTTTTAATCTACCAGGAGTAACAGTGTGCCATAGTCTGTCTTCTGGAGGATTAATCGGATCATACTTCTATGACAGCACCGTCACGGACGACTCTTACTTGGAATTGTTGGAAATGATAATTCCTGGTCTTAATGTAGCGTTTGGAAATGAAAATTATTACTTTCAACAGGATGGGGCGTCACCTCACTTTCGCCTGGATGTGATGGCATATCTCAGTCGTACATTCCCTGCCAAGTGGATAGGAGGAAGAAGGAGTGTGAAATATCCAGCTTGATCTCCAGATTATCTCCTCTAGACTTCTTTCTGTGGGGTACTCACAAGAACACAGTTTATGCTGTGAGACAACACACACTGGATGATCTTAGAGAGCAAATTTAACAAGCCTGTTATGCTATTCCGTTGGAAACAATAAAGCTGGGATGTCACTCAGTTGTAAGTCGTTTTTGATGGTGTATTGCGTAGGACAGACACCTAACACGACTAAAATTGTATTTCTAACCCCTTTCATTAAACAGAAGTTCGGTTTCAAAAAGTATATTCATTATTATGGGACATCCTGTATATGGCGTAACAACGTTTGACAGGTCAGCTGGTTTACATACATAATTAAGAATTACTACCTCCAGAACTGAGCCAGCAGGCTTTGTGAGTTGCAACCAATCTCGTCTCACTACTCAAGGAGCTCGCAGTTGTAGCAGCTCCACTGTTTCTGTGAGAATTATGTTGGTGGACTTGTCCGAACATTGTTGCAACGCTGTGCCTTTACCAGTTTGTGATGTGTCCACTACTATAGCTAATGGTGAGTCAAGATTGGAGTGAGAAGTGCAATATCTGCCATATTCTGTTTAGCAGCTTTGAACGCTGAACACAGAGCCTCAGTCTAATGTACTGTCGAACTGCCTTTCACCTTATGTCCAGTTAGAGCTGTAGTCATTGTTTCCTGTGATGCAGTAATGAAAATTTTTAGGATGGAATTCTAAAATATAATAAGGTATGTTTACTATTCACTGCAAATAAGTAACGACAAGCTGTGACAGGCACATACGAAACACACATACAACACTTAAGCTGTCAGCCATTTGCGTCCTTCAGAATGAAAAAAATGAAATGATTGTATGGCAGCATTGACCGGGATAACCCGTGTGGGATTGTCTGGCCGCATACTGCAAGTCACTTTGGCGATGATAATGAAAATTATGCTGAGCATAACACACAACACCCAGTCGCCTGCAAGGAATTGAACCCAGGCTCACTGCATGGTAGTCAGCGACACTGCTGTCTAAGCTATGAAGGGCAGACTTCTTCAGAATAAAGAGCATTCACATAATCACTCAGGCAAATTTCAGTCATACATTCGTCTTCTCCAGCTGCCACACTACGATTTTTTCGTTACATTTTTAGTTACTAACATTTTTTACTCATGTTTGTTTAATTATTCACTTTTTTACTTTTTCAAATACATATTTTTCCTTTAGACTGTCTTAACACGCACCATTTGAAAATAAACTAAACAGAACGTCCTACAACCATAAGACCTCTTTACCACAACAAAATACGAATTCATGTTGTTGTTGTGGTTTTCAAATTCAGTTTATGGGACTTAACTACACGGTAATCAGTCCCTAAACTTACAAACTACTTATGAACTAACTAATACTAAGGACGGCACAAATATCCATGCCCGAGGGGCCATGCAGACCATGACTGGAGCGCCTCAGTCCCCTCAACCACCACGGCCGGCTGTGGTTTTCAGTCCGGAGGCTGTTTTGATGCAGCTCTCCACTTTACTCTATCCTGAGAAAGCTTCTTCATCTCCTCATAAGAACAGCAACACACATCCATTTGAATCAGTTTACTGTATTTGACTCTAGGTTTCCCTCTGCGATTTTTACCCTACACACTTCCCTCCAATGCTTCCCATATTTCTACGAATGTGGCCTACTAATCGATCCCTTCTTATAGTCAATGCCAAAAATTTTCTCACCAATTCTGTTAATTACCCCCTCATTAGTTATGTGATCTATCCACTTGATTGTGAGCATTCTTCTGTAGCACCATATTTCCTCTCTAAACTATTTATCGTCCATGTTTCACATCCATACAAGACAATACTCCACACAAATGTCTTCAGGAAAGACTTCTTTCACTTAATTTTATGTTGTGGCGTAAAGTCTGCGGCACACGCCAGACGCATGAGAACGATCGTGAAGAAGGCAGCGGACGACCGGCAGCCAATCACGCGCCATAGCCGCGCACCTGGAGGGAGTAAGCTAGAAGCGCGCCCTCTACAAGCGTTTATATCTAGGCCGACATGCGTCTGGACCAACCAATCTGAACTCGGCTCTGGAATAAGCAATCACTAGGACCAGCTCAGCTAGCGTCATGCAGAAGACGATGCTGCGAGAAGAGACAGAGGGATTATAAAAGTTGAGTTTTGTTTATTTCTGTAAATAAAACTTGTATTACTTATGACTATAGGTGTTTTAGCTGTCCATGCATCCTGATAGAACTTTTCCAGATACACAGGCCGCGAAAGACGAAACATAGACTGACCAGAACGACAAAACCTTTTATATTTGATATTAGTATATTCCTCTTTTTCAAAACCACATTTCTTCACATTCTGCATTTTATATCCTCTGTAATGCGATTATCACATGTTACTTTTCTGCCCCAGTAACAAAACCATCTACCACCTTTATTGTTTCGTTACCTAATCTAATTATTCCATCAGTGGCACCTGAGTTTCTTAGACTGCATTCCATTACCCTCGTTTTACTCTTGTTAATGTTCATCTTATACGCTCCTTTCAAGACAGTGCCCATTCCTTTCATTTGCTCTTCCATGTCTTTTGCTATCTGTGATAGACTTACAATGTTATCAGCAAAAGGCAAAGTTTTGGTTTCTTCATCCTGAACTTTAATCCCTTCTCCATATTATCATTGCTTTCCTTTTCAGCTTGCTCGATGTGCAGTTTGAACAACACTGGAGAAAGACTACAACCCTGTCTTACTGCCTTCCCAACTTCTGCATCCCTTTCAAGCCCTTCAATTCTGATAACTGTTGTCTCGTTTTTTTACAAGTTATAAATAACCCTCAATTTCCTATATTTTACTCCTGTTGATTTCAGAACGTGAAAGAGTCTATTCCAATCAATATCGTCAAAAGCTTTTCCCAAATCTACAAAAGCTAGAAATATAGGTTTGCCTTTCCTTTATCTATCTTCTAAGATAAGCCGTAAAGTGGAAATTGCCTCCTGTGTTCCTACGTTTCTCCTGAATCTAAACTGATCTTCCCCAAGGTCAGCATCTATAAGCCTTTCCACTCTTCGTGTTAAAATTTTGCAGCCATTACTTATTAAACCGATGGGTCTGTAATTTTTACATCTGTCTGCACCTGCTCTCTTTGGAATAGAGATTATCACATTTTCTTAAACTCTGAGGGTATTTCCCTGTTCAATACATCTTACGCACCAGGTGAAATAGTTTTGTCATCGGCTCTCCCAGTGACTTCAGCAGTTCTGACGGAATGTCATCCACTACAGAGGCCTTGCTTCGACTTTAAGTGCTCTGTGAAATTCTTCCCTCAGTATAGAATCTCCTATTTCATCTTTATCTACTTACTTTTCCCTTTCTATAATACTGTCTTTAAGTTCATTTCCCTTGTACAGTCCCTCTATATACTCTTTCCATCTTCCCTGAGAACTGGTTTTCCATATGAGTTCTTGATATCCAAAGAGCTGTTTTTCTTGCCTCCAAAGTCTCTTTTTTTTGTAGGTGGTATTTATTTTTCACCTAGTTCTACATTCTTCTACAGACTTGCATTTGCCTTCTAGCCTCTATTGCTTAGCCATTTTGCATTTCCTGTGTATTTCATTTTTTAGTCCGCTGTACTGCAGTTTGCCTGCTTACCGTTCATGACGAATAAGGTATGGTCAGAGTCTTTATCTGTCTCTGGAAGTGTCTTATAGTTTAAAACCTGGTTCTGAGATCTATATCTTACCATTATAGAATCTATCTGGTACCTTCTAGTGTCACCAGATTTCTTCTTTCAGATGATTAAACGATGATTAAACCTAGTGTCTGTTATGATTGAATAATGTTCTGTGCAAAATTCTACCAGGTGGCTTTCTCTTTCATTACTTTTACCCAATCCATATTCACCTACTATTTTTCCTTCCCTTCCATTTCCTACAATCGAATTCCAGTCCCCCATAACAATTTAGTTTTCGCCTCCATTAACTGCCTGAATAATTTCCCTTACCTCCTCATATATTTCTTCAATCTCCTCGTCATTTGCAGAGTTAATTGGCGTATAAATTTACGTTATTCTACTGAATTAAATTTAAAAAACAGAGATAGGCTGATTCAAGGCACTTCAATCGAAAATAAGTCAAACGCCTCCTGATAAATGGGCAGGGGGACAACTAAACTGACGATATGTTCTTCAAACCGTATCCCATACACTGAAAGAATAAAACATAAGGAAATGCAGGAAGAAAAATCAACACAGAAATGGTGTTTACTGATGGAATTCTGCTACTGCAGGTCTTCAATTCTGATACCACCGGTAGAATGACAGAAATAAAGAACGTACGTTCCTTCAAAGAGAAAACTTCTGAGGAGCCAATGTCAAATTTGTCCTCTTGACTAAAACAGAAATTCAATCCGCTGTGGGAAACGAGATTTTGACAGCCATTACTATGGCTCCATAGTTAAAATGAAAGAATTACCTCCAAAAACGGCAGGGTAAATTAAATATAGCCCACAAACGAATGTAAAAAAAGGTACAAGAATGTCCTACGTGAAATGTTGTCTATTTGAAACACCAAGCATCTTTTGGTGTCTGTGGATCAATGTGGCAATAAGACTTGTGGCAAACGCAGCCTGGTGCTGAAAGTGTCTCTGTATCTGGAGATGTTGATCCAAGTGATAAGCAAGGTAGAGGAGAGCGGTTTAAATTTTCAGTTGAATGATGGTGAACACAGTGTGCCCAATGAGCCACATGGTGGCATTGTGTGTGGTCCACTGTGTACGAATGAAGTCAGGGGCCAGAACCCAGCTGACCAGGACTGATGTTAGGGTCGTCCCCTTAATCAATGCAACCATGCTGCATCAGAAGTACCACACCTGCGAGACATGCCGGCACAGGATGCAGTGTTCCCATGTGTTGGGGGTGGCACAGTCCTCAGAAGCTGTGGCTGCCTAGAGGTGCATGTCTGCCAGACACTGGTTGGTGGCCAGGATGTCATTCAACACACTGTACTAGGTGGTTGAGACGTCTGTCGTCAGGGCCAGGTGGTTGACATTGGCCCACACCTGGCGCCAGTTGACCATGGGCTTCCATCCTACCATTTTGTGAATGGGGAACATGCAATCACTGCGTCATACAGCCAATAGAATGTCCAGTTCTTGTCTTTGGCCACATCCAGTACATAAATCCTGATGAAGAAGTTTTCCTGCACAAAGGGCTGCTTGTAATTGATATTTCTGATATCAATGGGAGCACGTTCCATCCATGGGAGGTAGTGAGTGAGCAACACTAGTGTTGTTCCACTAGGATTCTTGGCGTGTAAGTTGACACTACAATTCATTACCAGTGTGACACACTTAAATGGGAAGTCCAACAATCCCAGACCACCTTCCGATATCGATAAGACACACGTGGTTACTCTGACTTTAGACAGTTTATGACGTCAGAGGAGCCAGGAGACCACTTTCGAGATATATATCACTAGCATCTTTGGGACAGGGAGGAGTTGAGAAACAAATCAGGTCTTGCAAAGGATGGACCCATTTATCAAGTAGACATTCTGGCGTAGAATAAGGCGGCAGGTGGCATGTTGCTATGTGTTGTCTATGTGGAGTACTGTTTTATGGTTGTTAAGTGTGACACCAGAGTGTCTTTCATAAATCTGGAAGACAGTGCAGACTGAATCAATACCTTCAGGTCTTCATAGAAACACACCAAAATCATCTGCATATGCAATGCGTAAGAGTCACACAGTTTGGATGTCGATACCATTGATAGAACATCCTAGCACATGCAGCAGAGAGTACACTGTAATGGCGAAGAAGAACATCAATATTGGGCATCCATGTCTAATGGAATGCTGTATGGCAATAGGTGGTGTCTGCCAGCCATTGATCGTCACAATTGATGGCAGTCACGATATCCGATAACACCATCAGACACTGCTGTTCAAACCCCGACTTGCCTATGAGACACCAGAGGCATTGGTGACTGATCCTGTCAAAGGCTTGCACAAAATTAATTGACTGCATGTGAGTGACGGTGCATGGTATTGTTGTGGGGTTGCACAATTCCCAGTTTATAAAAACTATTTCTGTCCTATTTTATTACATTTTTTCTCCTTTAGAAAGCCTAACCTATACCATGAAAGATGTTGTAATCAACTACCTCATAACACGTGTGCCAGTGCTGTCACAGGGGGTTGCAGGCTGGCTGCATTCTCCCTGGCCAAAAGAAGTTCCAGCACTCCAGTAGGTGCCACTGCTCTACAGATCACATATCTCCGGATGCTTCTTCCAGCATTCTTTCTTCTTGGATATGTGATTCTGCCGACCGATAATGAGATATCAACATTCGAAATAATTTTTTTTATTCACAAATTACCTACTACACGGTTTTCAATCATTATCCGGTGCTTTTAGCCCAGTAGAGTTTATAAAACCTAGAGATGACGTTCACCAAGTGCTCTAAACGGTTGAATATAATTTTCTAATTCCCATTATCTCAGTTGAAGCAGAAAGGTGCTTTTCAACTCTGATAAGAATAAATTCATTTTTACGCAACTCTAGGCTCCAGAAAAGATTGTTGGCCTACGGAATGCTTTCTATTGAAATAGATCTTGGGATGGAGAACACAGAATTTAATCAGCAGATGGATGATAAATTTGCGCCAATAGAAAAGAGGGCAAATTTTCAGGTAAGAATAATATACGTTGAGTTATAATGTATAATATGTCTATTGTTTCCACTCTTTTAAATGTTGCATAAACTTCGACTAAGTATGCAGCCCATTAAAAAACGATTTTTCATCAATTGCAGCCTGCACTGTGCCACAGATATTTTTGTCACTTTTCAAAGGCTCATAAACTGAGTTTGCAAAATGGAATATTGTGATCTTCATACAGCACAAATTCTAGGTATGTTTATGTCATGACGAACGTCAAGAAGCCAGAAGCCGAGATAAAGAATTTTCCCCCTTCAAGCGTTTCATATAAGAATGTAGACTAGCACTGAACTTGGGAGCATCACCCAGCTTCTGTTACCACTAGCCGACACTGCAGGGTACCACCTCCCATGTTTGTGCCTGCTATGTTTTAGAGTATTCATATTCTTTGCAGTGAGTTGTAAACTGTCCTTATTATATTGTTATTTATTTTAATTCAGCTGTGTGAACTAGGTGGCGATGGTAGAAATTCAGCATTCGTAAGAACCGGCGCAATTCCTTGATTGTGGTTTCCCTAGGTAATTGTAATTGTAAAATCCCCTCAATCTTCACTGTTAAAAGTAAAGAATTTATGCTCCAGAAAGGCCACAATATCCGAAAACGCACTGGCAACGTTTAATACAATTCCATAATGACCTAGGCATTTGAACACTTCTTGTATATGCTGTTGATGTAGTTGTTCTGTCTCAGAGAAAACGAGCATGTCATCCAGGTAAATAACAGAATGGAAACCCTGAAGGATAGAGTCAATGAATCTCTAAGTCAGTGCTTCGATACACAATTCGAAGGTCATATAGATACTTTCAAACATGTCAAACGGTGTTATTATTACTGTCTTTGGAATGTCCTCTTTAGTCACTGGCATCTGAGTATAAGCCTTCGCACAGTCTAAGACACTAAATATCATCGTGCCATGTAAAGCATAGTTGTAGTCTCTTAATAATGGCACAGGATATAGGTCTGGCACTTTTTCGCGTTCAGCGCGTGATAGACTCCACAGGGGCACCAGGCTTCACCTTTCTTTGGCACTAAATGTAAGGCTGAGAACCTCGGACAGTTCGAGGGTCTAATAATGACCTCTCGCAGCTTGGTGTTGACTTCAGCCTTAGAAATCGCGAGACAGTCCAGCGCTAAACGTTTGGGTCGGCACGACACTGGTGGTCTCTCTGTCATCTTGATGTGATGCACCGTATTGTGATGGATGTGTTTAGATGAGCCTGATGGTCATGGGTGCCGCCATGATTATTTCTAGGGGGATGCATCTCGACCTGCAATACCATAAGGTCACTAGGTACTGTTTGCTGGGAGAGGGAGAACGAAGAAATACAGATGATAAACGGATATTCATTGGACAAATATATTATACTAGAACTGACATGTGATTACATTTTCACACAATTTGGCTGCATAGAGCCTGAGAAATCAGTATCCAGAACAAACGTCTGGCCGTAATAACGACCTTGATACGCCTGGACATTGAGTCAAACAGAGCTTGGATGGCATCTACAGGTACAGATGCCCATGCAGCTTCAACACTATACCACAGTTCATCAAGAGTAGTGACTGGCGTATTGTTGCTCGGCCACCATTGACCAGACGTTTACAGTTGGTGAGACATCTGGGGAATGTGCTGGCCAGGGGGCAGCAGTCGAACATTTTCCATATCTAGAAAGACCCATACAGGATCTGCAACATGCGGTAATGCATTGTCCTGCTGAAATGTATGGTTTTGCAGGGATCAAATGGAGGGTATAGCCATGGTTCATAACACATCTGAAATGTAATGGCCACTGTTCAAAGTGCCGTCGATGTGAAGAAGAGGTGACCGAGATGTGTAACCAATGGCACCCCATACCATCATGCCAGGTGATACACCAGTATGGGGATGACGAATACACGCTTTCAATGTGCGTTCACTGCGATGTCGCCAAACACGGATAACTTGGATTCATTAAAAAAAAAAAAAAAAAAAAAAAAACACGCATAACCTGGATTCATTCGAAAAAATGACATTTGCCATTCGTGCACAGGGGCGTTTCCAGGAGCTCAGTCCGTCAGTTCACCTGATGATGGCGACATGTATGATCGCCGAAATATTGTGCCCGTTGGACACTATAGACCAGCAGTACACCTGTGGATATTTTGATTATCAAATACGCCGGGAGAAACTGAAAAATCACAATTTTAGTACACTCCATTTAGAATTATTTCATTCTATGACACTGTTTCTATATCAAGATCTTCAGAGACTACTATGATAGTTATATTACATTCGTTTATAAAGAGTTTCTCATGGGGTGTGGGATAAGATGATGGCAATTTATTTAACACATGGCTGGTTTCAGGCTTGGGCCAGTTTTCAGTTGTTAAATATTAATTTACATGTCTCTATGTTAAATATTAAGGTTACCTGTTTAAATAAAACGCAAGTTATATGGTGTTAAACAGGAATACAATGTTACTGCATCAGGTAGGAGAAGACTGGAGTAATTTATAACTCACTCTGTTCTATAATTGTGATAGATATATGTATCTTGAAATTTACTCTAACGTATTCTGGAAGTAGATAATAGCTTTTTGTGATCTCTAGGAGCATGGATTATTTTACCTAAAAGTCAATAAATACTCTCCGGGAGTTTCTGCACACAGGAGGTTCGTTCGAAGAGCTGCATGGATGCAGATCCTGCAACAGCAATGCAGGCACTACTGCGCATATGTTGCGAGGATGACGTCACATGCCGTGCATGCTGCCGGAGCTCTTCCAATACTAACCTGCAGCCTGCAGTTTGCGTATCACGTGTGTGCTCACTTGTTCTGCGCAACATAAGAGCGATTTATTGTGCCAGCGTCTAAAAGTAAATTACTTTCTTACGTTTAAGGAATTGAAGTGTTCGTGTAATAGTTTTGTGTATTTCCGTGTAACCCAGTTTGAAAATTTCCATATTAAGTCTTCATTTATTTGCAGGCACGGAATTTTTAAAGTTCCAACCTCCCGCATCCGCACCTACTCTTGTACCTGTACAGTTACCTGAAAAGAATCGGAACCACCTACACAGGAATCGGTGTGGAGCACGGACGCCACATTAGCGTTAATAGAGTTTTACGAGAATAATAAAGAAACACCTGAAAAAGTTCTACAAATTCATCTTCCGAATACTGCGGAACCACATATTCACTTTTCTGCCTTTTATTTCGGCGCAAAATTTCATCGAAATCGTTATCACTGGACACAAAATCTGAATCGCTCAACATTTGGAACACATGGAATTGGCAAATGCACTTGTAACTATATTTGGTTGTGTGGCCATCTTCCGCAGTGGCTAATAAAATCGAGTTTATTACGTAATCCAGCTTATGCTGACTGCAATTAAAGACATTTGTTTTACACTAGACGCGTTTCGATTTTTATTTTAAAAGCATCTTCTGTGGTCTGTAAATGATGTAAAGGTTTGTTTATATTCATAGATTGAAGACAGTTTTTAAAAAAAGTTTATGTACATTAGGTCTATGTGTTTTTAAATTTATATACGGTCTACTCACGTTGTTGTCTCTTCTTTACATCTCACTGCTGTTTTTCCGACTTGTTGGCTGGGTTGGTTAGTTCCTGACGTGTGTTTTTCGGTTTGTACGGCACTTTTCACCTGCTTTTGTGGCGTTTCTTCCGTTTCATTTATTATCACTTCAGTTAAAACAGGCGAAAAGTTCCGTACACTACCGGAAAATGCACGTCAGGAACCAAACAACATCAGACAACAAGGCGGAAAACAGTAGTGAGATGTAAAGAAGAGACAACACCTTGAGTAGATCGAATATCAATTTAAAAACGCATAGGACTGACGTGCACAATGTTGTTTTTTAAAACTGTTTTTAATCTATGCATACAAAACAAACTGTACAACCTTCATATCATTTACAGTCCACTGAAGATGCTATTAAAATAAAAAGCGAAACACGTCTGGTGTAAAACAAATGTCTTTAATTTCAGTCTACATAAGACGAATTACCTATTATAGACAATTTTGCTCTTCTAATTTTTAGAGGTGATTTCATACAAACAAAAATAATACTTATAAAATAAAATACTAATACATCAGTATACACAAACAAATAACGAACTTCCTTTACAAACAGTAGAAGAAACGCAGAACGACAGGAGTAACATGTAGTACATTTATATACTACAACGCTGCGGACTTCCGAAAACTTTGAAGAAAGGCGCTTCTTATACCCCCACTACAAACCTGAGAGTTATGGGCATGCGTGAGTCTGGCTGCATGAGCTGCAGGGAATATTTCCTCCTGCAGCTCCTTCCTGCATGAGCTGCAGGCCTGCAGGAGCGGCGCCTGCAGCTCTTCAAACACGACTTTTCGTACTGCGCATGCGCTGCAGCATGAATGCAGCTCTTCAAACGAACCTAGGCTCAGGGTCTGTCTCGCGGCAGTACGCACATGGCTGTTCGGACGTTTAGCTGCCGGAAATTTACGTCACGTGACTGTCCCATCTGTAAACACAAGATCTGTAAACACAAGAAGGCTACAGTCAAGGAGGTTAGAGCTTAGAATATTTGGCTGCAGTCCTGCTCCTAACGGAATTTTTCGTGTGCAGAGGATGCCCCAAATACTCAACGGAAATGTGTTTGGTTTTTTCCTCCTGTGATTATCTGGAACTTTTAATTCTTATAATGAAATGTGATTTCAAAATAAATGTGGCGAAAAAGTTGACACTACTATACTGCAGATCAGCTTACCACCACGACGTATTTCGTATGCTCATTTGTTGGCTTTGCCGACTCAAAATAGCTGTCACTGTTCAACAGAACCTGCACTATGGATGACTGGCAATACTTTCAAGATTTTTGGTGTAATCTGTGCACTGTCACATTTGGCCAAAACAGGCAATATCCTTAAATGATTAATAAGTACTCGATTAAATTTTTTCATTATGCCTAAAATGAATAAATTTGTACATTTAGTTATTGAACTCAATGAAGTATAGCAATTTATCTTCTGAATACACAATCGGGCATAACTGAAGTCTGGGATACCATCCGTCAGCTTTGACCCATGATGTCATCAACATGTCGGAAACCCGGTCTTCAGGATATCTTAACATTTCCCTATTGTAGGCTAGATAATAAATGTGTAGTTATCCTCGTAAATTACAGACGTTCGTAAATAACTTTGCTGTGTGTGTGTGTGTGCGCGCGCGCGCGCGCGCGCGCGAGTGCGATCACGCGCTTTAAGTATTTTGACATAACATACGTGACAGTTAAACACTGAAAATATCCGACTACTTCGTTTTTACACAGAAATTCCGTAGCATGACATAATCATCCAATTTTTCGTATTTGGTTCTCATTACAAAGCAGTAAAAACATGACAAATTCCATAACTTTATTTATCTTTTATTAATGCAGATACTATACCAAAGCTACCTACAATAATGACTGTGTTTCGTTATCCAGTACAGTTTCACGTCAAGTAAATAGATGTCACAAAATTACAGAATAGGATGTTACTCGAATGGAGCATAGTAGGTTAACATTTTATTTGATGGCATCTTGATAATGCAATTCGACATTATGGACACTTCCTTTTTCGACACACGAATGTTCTCAGATAAATGAACTTTATAGTGTGTGTAGAGCTTCTAACGTATATTGAACTCGGAACTGCATTCATCACACTTTTGGAACGTTTTGTGCGAATCACTCATGTTCATCAAAAGATGGCAACAAGAAAATAACATAAAACACCAATAACAAAATAAATAAGCAGCAACGGATCGCTCAGTGTGGCAGAAAAGAGAAGAATGAAATAGGAAGACATCTTGAAACAAATTGACTGGTCATGTGACGTAAACGTCCGAACAGCCAAGTGCGTACTGCCGCGAGACAGACCCCACAGGATCAAACGCTGATTTAAAGGGCGCGCCGAAGGGCCGGTTCCGCGATGTGGAACTCGAACACCCTGTGAGAGCGCCTCGTGACGTAGCTGGGGAGGTGGAGTGGGAACTCACCAGCTCGATCATGATTTTCAAGATAGCCTATACTTCTTACCCTTTTATACAACCAGCATTTATTGATCACTATACTTCTGCGGTAGGGTGCATAGCATCTTTTATTCCGTTTATAAGTTTTTTGTTTTTGTACCGTGAGATTACTAATTTTGTTTGTAATTTACCACTTCGGCAAGATACGTCCCGTCTTGTGCATAACCTCCTTGTTGCATAGCAGTGATCTTTTGCGCCAACCTGCAAAGATAAACTTTCGCAATGTAAACCAGGGATAAGCATAAAACAACATGGAATTGGACACCGAGAGTACGACAACTTCAATTGACGACAAAACAGAAGATTTTTGCGAAAATCCGACGCGGGATACATTGGCTGAAGGGCTGATGTGTTTATTAAAGCCAACGATAGATCAACTGGACGAAAGAGTTCGCGCAACTAGGTACTGTAACACAGATTATGGTTAACTAGTAACTGTCATAATAGACCACCCTTTCCATGTTTTCCGTTTATCAACAGAATAAGCCAAGTTGAGCTGAAGCAACAGATTGAAGGCCTTGCAGAGGAATTAAGAAAAATTTCAGATACTCAGCAATGTCCTTTGGATTTGGATGCTTATGTCAAAAAACTTATGACAGCAAAACAGAAAGTAACTGTAGTTAGCAACATTCTGCAGACGGCACAGGTAAGAGAAAATCGGTTTATAAATATGTTCCATGTCATACTAGCATCAATAGTATTTCTGTAATATGGGGGGTTCTATAGATAGGATTTTGTGAAATATCAAGGGATGCAGAATATTGCAACAGTTTAGACTGACTTGCTATGCTGTTATCTTGTCATTTTTGTAATTGCCCTTGTAATATATTCTGTTCGTGACTTTGGAATAATCTGGTTAAAGGGAATCATATGTTTCTACTCTGAACTGTTGCAAGAATCTAATTTTGGTCACATTCCATTACTTTCAAACCTCCAGTATAATTAAAAACTGACAAGATCAATTTGGATGGGATAAAGCTACGTACACAGCAAATACGAGGAAAAACTCAAAGACCCAATACCACCCATCTGCTTCACCCATGACATTATGTGCTGGGACGTACTAAACATATAAAAGTGTGGAAAACAACATTGTGAAACAAAACAATAATCATAAAATAAACCTTTATATCATGGACAAAGGAACTTTACTTTGCCACAAAAAATGTTTCAAGTGATAGGTGTTTTTTTAATTAAATCATGGTACTGATGTAGGTGACGTCAATTCATCAGTTAGTATTGTAAAACGTAGTTGTGGTGTACAGCCCACTGACTAGTTTGATGCAGCTCTCCATGTTACCCTGTCCTGCACAAGTCTCTTCAGCTCCAAATAAGAATGCCAACCTTGTACACTTGAAACTGTTTACTGTATTCGTCTTTTGGTCTTCTTCTAAGATTTCCACCTTACACACATTTCCTATAATGCTAAATTGACAATTCCTTGATGACTCAGAATGTGTCCCATCAATTGATCCCTTCTCGGGTCAAATCTAGTCTCCGATACCGCTTTGACCAATGACATCATGTTTTACATCATTCCGTCTCGTGCGTGGTTTCAATACCGGTACTCACTGTTTGTCTCTAATATTTTTGAAGACACCCTAACTTTCACTTAACTTTTTTTTTAAAATCTGTAGCGTAGCCGTAAGAAGTATAGGTACAGGTTAAACAGGATTTTAATTTTTTTAGTACGTGAGGGCACGTAGTGCCCGAATCTCTGGTTCAAAAACAATCATTTTACAGATGTATCTTCGACTTAAATATATATCATTTCAGGCCGTACAACTTTGAGTGCAAGCATTCTTTAAAATTAACTAATTATTAAATGTATTTCGAAGATGTGGTATCATTAAGTAGATTTGACCTATTTAGCTGAAATCTAACTACCGATACCGTGTTGTGGTAAACATGTGTTTGTAGTGTCTCTCGATTATGTATGATGTCATATGTGACGTCATTGGTCCAAGCAGTATCGGAGACTAGAGTTTATCCCCCTTCTCTTAGTCAAGATATGCCAGAAACTAATTTTCTCCACAATTCTGTTCAGTATCTCCTCATTAAATACATGATCTACCCATATAAATTTCAGCATTTGTCTGTAGCACCACATTTCAAAAGCTTCTTTCATCTTTTTGTGTTTATTCCTCGTTGTCCAAATTTGATTCCCATAAAATTCTATACTCCACCCAAATGCATTCCCAAAGGACATTGTAACATTTAAACTAATATTGGATAGCAACAAATTTTCATTCTTCAGAAATGCATTTCTTCCCATAGCCATTCGGCATTTTATATCTTCTTTATTTCGGACATCCAAATAACAAAGCTTTACTACTTTTTAACGATGGAAAATGCAATAGGAATATCAGTAATAGAGCATAGGTAACAACTCGCCGTAAAGATGCTCACTGACCTGCTGACAGACATGAAAATGGTCTTCGTCGGAAAAAGACACATACAAAATCATGCAATCACTCTTACAACAATACACACACAACCACCATGTCTGGCCACTCCAGCAGCACAAGCTAGACTGTGAGTGAGGTGGGGAATGGAGGGGAAAGTATGCTGGGTAAAGGTGGGGATGGAATGTTGCGCATTGCGTGATGAATTTTGAAGGCTCATGCAATGTGCAACTTTCCATCCCCACCTTTACCCAGCATCCTTCCCCCTCCAGTACCCACCTCGCCCACAGTCTAGCTTGTGTTAGTGGAGTGCCTGGACATGATAGGTGTGTGTGTGTGTGTGTGTGTGTGTGTGTGTGTGTGTGTGTAGTTGTCTGAGTAACTGTTAACATATGTGTTTCTTTTTCTGACAAAGGCCATGGCTGAAAATTTAAGTTGTGTGAATGTGATTATTTTCATGTCTGTCAGCAGCTTAGGGAGCCTCTTTACAGAGAGTTGTTACCTATCCTCCATTATTGATAAAACTCTACTACTATTATTGTGTCATACCTAATCTAATTCCTACTGCATTGCCTGATTTTCTTACACTACATTCCCTTATCCTTGTTAATGTTTATCTTATACCCTCTGGGCGCTGATGACCACGCTGTTGAGTGCCCTAAAACGCCAATCATCATCATCTTATACCCTCCTTTCAAGACACTGTGTCCATTAGATTAATATTTGTTCCATAGATCATAAATACAATATTTTGTTATGATGTAGAATGTGACAGTCTAATAAATGGTGTCTCTACATGAGCTCAATGTCTTAATGATTTTTTTTCTTTCAAACTTACTAATTTGTATCCGAAAATTTATCTAATGTTTAGAGGGAGTTGCCATTCAGAAATTCATTTAATTTCTTTTTAAATACAAGTTTCCTACCTGTCAGGCATTTGATGCTACTCAGTAAGTGACGAAGGACTTTAGTGGCAACATAATTCACTGCTTTCTGTGCCAAAGTTAGATTTAACCTCGAATAGTGAAGATCACTCTTTCTGTTAGTGTTGTAGCTATGCACAGTGCTATTAATTTTGAAATGGTTCAGATCATTAATAACAAATTTCATAAGTGGCTACATATATTGTGAAGCATACTGTTAAGCTAACAGCAAACAAATGTATGCAGGATGATCTTGTGTTCTCCAGTAATTTTTCGTATTACATGCTTCTCTGCAATGAAAACTTTTTTACTTGGTGTTGGACTGGCCTAGAATATGATCTCATATGAAAGTAGTGAATGGAAATAGACATAGTAAACTAATTTACTGAGATGTATGTCACCAAATTTTTGCAGTGACCTTGATAGCTTAAGTAGCTGAACTCAAACATTTCAGCCAATCTCCAATGTGTGCGTGTGGGGGGGGGGGGGCGGGGGGGGGGGGGGTTCTGTGTTTTTCGTTTTTGCTTGGTTTCTTACAATTATATTTAACTAGTTTCTTGGGGAAAAACAATTTTCAAATACCCTTAAAAATGTATTAAGAAATAAGTTATATTTTAAATGAGCATAAAGTGCCTTTTAAACCTCATCCAAGTCTAACTGCTACGGTATAGACTTTCTTCAAAATTTCTAGTTCTTAAAACATTAACCCTTAACTCATGAGGTCACTTTTTTTGTAATGTATCCTGTGAGGTGCAAAGTTTACTAGTCTTCTTCTTGTCAAGGCGGTCGTCTGCTGCATCCAGTGTTCAGTTTCTGTACTCACTGACAGAACTCTCCCAATACAAGCTCTTAGTTCCATGAAAGGTGGGTATTTTGAATTCTTCTTTGCATGTGAGGTTAACAAGTTCCTTTGCAAGTTTCTTCACGAAGTTCAGCTGGTTTACAAATTCATTATCTTCGTAGCTGTCATACAATACATATGCATTGACACTACTAATATCTACAATTCTGTAGAATAGTGCCATGGGCCATTGACGAGTTCTTCTTCCTGAACTGTAAACGGAACACTTTTTTCATTGAGGCTTTCTATGCCCCCTTTAGTTTCATTATAGAACAGAATAATGTCTGACTTCTGTTTTTCCTCATTTCTGTCCAGTGCATGATGCATACTGGACAGCAGCACAAAGGCTCTGTTTTTCTTAGGAACGTACGAGATCAGTGTCATGATTTTTGTGAATCCCTATTTACTGGAGCCTACTCTTTTGGTTTTCCTCATTGTTCCAACCAGAGTCAACCCATTCTTTTCCATCACTTTGGCAAGTTCCACCAATTGTCAGTCATCACATTTCGATGCGATCTTTTGATTGGTGTAAGAAGTCTCATGCATGGGTGGGGAGTGGTTAGTTTTTATCCTCAGCAGCAAGAGTGTTTCCATCAGAATTCTTACCTGTGTAGATATAGCCATTCAGAAGGTAATGTGTTTTGGAGTCAACTATGCTCGGAATTTTTATTCCATATCTACAAGGTTTCTTTGGCATGTAGACTTTGAACTACATTTCCTTCTAAAGGGCACCAACATTTCATCTATGGTAGCACATACACCTATAGTGTAGGCCGCTTGGCAATTTTCAACAAATTTTTCAGAAATGTCAGATATGGCTGCTGCTGGTTCATCTGCCACTCATTCAGATCTATGACAGTCATCAAAACAAAGATTGGAAAGGAGTATGTCGTATCTGTTTTGGCTCATGAACCAATGAGAAATGGCCCTTTCTGTCCCACCTGTTACCCAAATAGCTCAGTGTCTTCATGGTTAGATTTGAACACAGATGTATAGATAAGGCCAAAGAATGCTTTGAGTTCTGTCATATTCACATATCTCATATCTGCAGCATTTGTGGTTTTCCACTTCATTAGTTCATGTTGAAGTTTGATGTTTGTGAATCATAGTATTCTGTGCAACATTGTGTGGTCAATCAGTAAGTTCCAGATTTTTTCAGGCTCCCCATGATGCACTAGAGCCTTGGCTGCAGGATGAAGACCAGGTAGCTGAAACACAATGTTATGCCTTGGTGTTCCTGAAAATCCACCTTGCAAAGGATCACTTGACCACCTGAAACCATTCTTGGCTTAGTAATCTTCTTTCTGTGTAGCCGATCCTGACTCTTCTATGTCAGAAGAAACAGAAAGATTTCCATCACCTTGCTTCCTCTAAATCAATATATTGTTCACTAAAAGACCTGTGATCGCTGGTGACTGCAAAATCACCATCTATTTCTTCGTCTATATCACTTATGTCTTCCTCCATCGACTGACTAACAATGTTATAAAATTAGGTTCATTAAAATTGACATGATGTACTGCACTGCAGAAAAAAATGTATGTAGTTCACGAGGCATGGTTTGTTGAATTAGTGATTTAATGAGGTTAGGAGGAGCACAGCAGCATCCTGCCAAAACTAACAATATAAGAGTGAGCCCAAAAATTCCCGTGCAGTCTGAGAGGCCGCACCTCATGAGTTAAGGGTTAATTATGCACACAACTCTGGAGAACTGTTTCAGATTACTGAATGGAGCTATGTCTTGTACTGTAACTAGCTGTGCACCATGATCAGAAGCCCACTTTGGACAGGACAAGCATTTATGTAGTTAAACTTATTTTGGTCTATAAAAAAAGTGTGCTGCTGTCATTTACTACCTGAGTAGGAAAATCAATAATGGATGTTAGATTGAAGGAGCCAAGTAAGACTTCCATGTCATTCTTCCTATTATATTCTTTCAGTGAATCAACACTGAAATCACCACAAATAATAATTTGCTTTCTGCTAACTGACAGATAGCACAAATAGGCCTCCAAGTTTTCCATAAATTACGGGACGTTTCCTGAAGGGGACCTATACATTGTTACAATGGTAAGAATGTCGTCATTGAGTTTAAGCTAACAGGCATGTGCTTCAATATGTCGCTCCACACACAACTTTTTTGTTTCTAAATTTTTTACACAGTGGGTAGCTTTTGACATATATGGCAACTCCTCCTCCTACCTTATTATTTCTATTTATATGTGCAATTAATTTCTATCCACTGACATTCATCTTTTACATACCAGTTGCAATGTGATGCTTAGAGAGGTATAGTGTATCTATTGCATCATCAGTTTCTATGTCATAACAAACCAGAAGCTCATCTACTTTTTTAAAATATATATTTAGCATCTGCCTAACAGCTTCTCATTGGATTTTAAACTTAAAAAAAAATGTAGGCCAACTTCCATGAATTACAGTCCCCCTTAAGGATTTTGCTATCAACCCACCCAGTTTCCCCCTCCCTTTCCTATTGAGATGCAGGCCTTGCCTAGTGAATTCCCACCTACCAATAGCATCAACAGGAACCAAACCCGTGTCTGACAGAGTAGTTGCACTAAGCAGCTAATCTAACTCCATATTGACTCTCCTGACAGTGTGGTTCAATTGAGGTCGATCATACTGCACGAAATCACACCAGTCCGACATTTGGATAGGTCATTGCAGAAGCTATTTTAAGCAGGTCACATCAATACTGTAGCCTTGATCCCTATCTTGTTATTCATGCAGCTATTTTCTTGTCTCCAAACTTCTTTTATTTTCCTGTAGATGATATCTATCTTTCCCCTAGTTACACAAGCTTCTGTGGTCTTGCAGTTGTCCTCTAGCCACTCTGTACTTCTTGTCAACTTCATTTTTAGCCATCTGTACTCCCTTTTGCCGGATTCACATGGTGCATATGGATATTTTATCTTTTCATCAAAAAAAGTTCAGTATCTCCTGTGTTATACAAGGATTTCTATTAGGCCATATCCTTTTACCTATATGATCCTATATGGCCTTCACTACCCTGTCAATCAGAGCTACCCATTCTTCTTCTACTGCATTACTTCCCCCTGTTTCAGGCATTTCTTGCCTAATGCTTCCTGTGAGACTCTCAACCACCTCTTGTTCCTTCTCTTAACGATTCTTCCTTTTTGCAGTTTCTTCAGCTTTAGTCTAAAGTTCAAAACCAGTAAGTTACGGCCAGAGTCTATATCTGCTGCTGGGTATGGCTTACAGTTTAAAATCTGGTTTGGTAATCTGTGTCTTACCATTATACAATCTATCTGGTACCTTCTGGTGTCTCCTGGTCTCTTAGACATATTCAAACTTCTTTCATGGTGATTAAAACAAGTGTTTCAAATGGGGGACTATTTTACCTCTGGAATATTTTACCCAAAAAGATGCCATCATCATGTATACATACTGTTGAGCTGCATGTCTGGGGAAAAATAATGACTGTAGCTTCCCCTTGCTTTCAGCTGTTCACAGTAACTGCGTGGCAAATCACGTTAGCTGATGCTACAAGGCCAGCAGTGTCAATCATCCAGGCAGTTGCCCCTGCAACTACTGTAAAGGCTGCTGCCCCCTCTTTAGGAACCATATGTTTGTCTGGCCTGTCCACGGGTACCCCTCTGTTGTGATTGCACCTACGGTTCGGCTGTCTGTATCGTTGAGGCGTGCAAGCCAACTCACCTCGGCAATTTCTGCGGTTCATGGAGGTGCTGTAAAAAGTACGAAAGTATATTTTGGGATAACTCTTCAAATCAAGCAAAAGTTGTAAATTCACCGCCTTTCTAAAGAAGCCTCTTCAAAGAACTGGGTATACTAACTACTGACTTTCAGTATATATATATTACTTAATGAAATTTGTCGTAAATAGTATATCCGTTTTTGTAACTAATTTGTGCTCTGAACCAGAAATATGGTAAGTGTGCATTGTCAAGAGTTTATGGCATTAGTTTTGTCATGAGCAGATCATTTGTGAGTGGTTTGTTATGGAACTCAATGGGAGTAAATTTAAACAGTCTGTAAGTATTCATTCAAGAGTCCTTCTGCTGATATGGGAATCATTGTTTCGGGCTGCCTCCATAACAAAGGTAAGGTCACTGACTACCACGCAGGGAGCTCGGGTTTGATTCTCTGCAGGGGACTGGAAAAAGCCCATCAGGGTCGTGGGTTCGAGCCCCGCATTGGGCACCATTTTTGTAACTCTGCTTCTTTATATTGATTTTAGTTTGGTGGTAATTCGTCCTGGATGAAAAGGCTCTAAATTTTACTTGGCTCACCTATATGAAATGTAGGTTGGTATGCCTGATAATCTTTTGTAATAAAATATTCTCTCTTATTTAATTTGATGCACTGCATCATATTTATCTTTTTTCTGGGCCTATTTGTAATGATTGAACATGAAGATTCTTTTTCCCAGAGGCTTCTAATTTGATAAGATAATATTTAATTTTTTTTATCTCCTGGTAGTTCATTTATGTTGAAGCCAGTTATTAAAGAAATAGTTTATGCCTGATTTCATCATGGGATTGACCTTGCAGATTATATTTTAGGTAAAGTTCCTCTCACTATGTAGCTGATAAATTATTTTTGCCACATACATTTAGCATCTATTGAAAGTCAAAGATCTTATCTATAGCCCCTTTCCACAAAAATCACAAATGTGATGAAGGGTTATAATTACTGAGTGAGTTTAAGACAATTTTAAAATTTCTCTTATTGCTATATTCTTCAAAAAAAAAACTGTTTACAATAAATGCAGTCAGAGAGAGCTGAAGTAAAGATAGCTAAGCTTACAGAGAGAGTCAGTAACCCACTGCAGGTATTATTTATACTGATATTCTGACAAAAGATTACTGTAATTTAAGGTGTTTTGACTATCTTATTCTATGACCTTTATTACTCTGATTTACATAGATGGTAATTGATTTCTTTAAATTTTAGAAAAGTATGTAATTGCTGCCTCATAAAAAGGTTGAAATATTTACAAATGACAGAAAATGCTGATCCTTATGCTACAACTGCGATTCAGAATTTCAAAGTTTTCCAAACATTTGAGTTTCTGCCTCGATATATTGTGTACCTGGTTTCTGCAGGTCAGTTTTGGTGTATAGGAGGAAAGACATATTGGAGTGAATGATTCTCAGGAGGTGGCTTGTGAGATATAGTTAATGTATATCTAGAAGGCATCGTCAAATCTTTCACTGTCAGGAAAAGCAAATTTTCCTATAGTACCTGTTTGTTCCTTGTCATCTGTTGTGGTAAAATGAGGCCAGTGGCATACTTGCATGTTCAAGAGGTTATGTTGTCAGCACACACCATGCGACACAGTGGGAACAAAGCAGTGCATGTGAGTTGTTTGCTATTTGAACTGAGTGAGATAGTAGGAAACAGATTCTGCATTTCAAGGATAAATGTGATAACACAAAATTTTAACAATGGAAAATCCTATAGGAATATCAATAATTGAGGATAGGTAACAACTCACTGTAAAGAGGCTTGATGAGTTGCTGACAGACACGAAAATAGACAATCACATTCACGCAACTTAAATTTTCGGCCATGGCCTTTGTCAGAAAAAGAAACACATACATTCATGCAATCACTCAGACAACTATACACACACAACTGTCATGTCCAGCCACTCCAACAACACAAACTAGACTGTGAATGAGTTGGTTACTGGAGGGGGAAGGATGCTGGGTAAAAGTGGGGATGGAAAGTTGCGCATTGCATGAGCCTTCAAGATCCATCATGCAATGCGCAACTTTCCATCCGCACTTTTACCCAGCATCCTTCCCCTTCCAGTAACCACCTCACTCACAGTCTAGTTTGTGTTACTGGAATGGCTGGACATGATAGTTGTGTGTGTATAGTTGCCTGAGTGATTGCGTGAATGTGTGTGTGTGTGTGGGGGGGTTTCCCAACGAAGTCCATGGCCGAAAATTTAAATTGTATGAATGTGATTATCTATTTTCGTGTAAAGCATCTTTATGGTGAGTTGTTACCTACCCTCCATTATTGATAACATAAAATTCTCTCTACATGCAGTTTAAATAATGAATAGTTTTTAAGTAAATAATGGAGCTCGGTAGATGGGTGGTTAAATGTAAATAGATCAGTAGCAACAAGTAACGACACAATCATAACAAGAAGATAGTGAGTGTATTTTAGAAAGTATGACAAAAAAACACACTCAAAAATATCAAACCAAGTCAATTGTTTTAATTCCAGAATTATAAATTCATCTTTTTTTTTGCCTTTTATTATGTATGTGTGTAGCTATTGGCTACAAGAAATTAGAGATACAGAACCACCACCACCACCACCACCACCACTGCTGCTGCTCTATCTGTCCTAGACTTTAGTTCCAGTACATCCGTGTTTGAAAGACTTTTGTTGCAAGTATTTTCTTATTGCATCTGAATGTGGAAGTTGGTGGTGGGTGGAGGGGAGGGAAGCTGCTTCAGTTGGGAGGGAGCTGTTTCTTTCCCTTTGGTTTGTCTGTTAGTTTTTAATGGTCTTGTTGCTGCTTGGAATAGGTTGAATACCACTGTTTGGTGGTGACCATGTGGAAGTGGCCATGTTTGTCACACAAATATGTTTCAAAAAAGGCCTATTTGTTTCTATACAGTAATAGAGCGAACCAAGAAACTTCCTCAAAGTTCATCAGTGTCCCAGGCCATTGATACACACCAACCCAGTGTGGTACAATATCATTGTCAGTCAGGAAGGTCATTAACTGCAGCTGTACCTCAGTTATGTGTATGAGCTTAAAGTAATTTCTGGCATAAATGTGCACAAAACTTTGAATGTGTAAATTTCATTCTTACCGAAATTTGCTAAGGCTACCAAGATATTGTATGCCCTCCTATCAAGACATTTGCAATAGGCTATGGTAGGAATAAGGAGGAGATTTTGAAGTTCTTGGATATTCAGAAGCAAAGTAATCTTATTAGCCACTAGCTTATATGCCCGTGCCTCACAACGGTTGTTAAACAGGGACCTGTGCATATCATGTTTTCTTATCTTTCCGGACCTAGATCAGCAACAACGGAATCCTTGTTGGATTTCTCTGTCAATAAACTCGGTTCTTCTAGCCAATATGTCAAATTGTTGAAAACAATGAATGTTCATAAAGGTTTCCATATAAAAAGTGAAATTAAATCCGTACTCCGGAACGATCTAAATTTAATGTTAAGTTGTTTTCGTAAAGTTAAGACTGCGGTCTGTAATTGTCTGTTTCACGTA
Source organism: Locusta migratoria (assembly GCA_026315105.1). NCBI lineage: Eukaryota > Metazoa > Arthropoda > Insecta > Orthoptera > Acrididae > Locusta > Locusta migratoria. Next base: position 253,446,606 of record CM048750.1, read on the forward strand.
AACTACTGAAAACACTTCCATCGTTGAGATGAGAAATAGTAATAATAATAACAGCGCCATGTATTGGTTCTATGGTGTAGTACTAAACTCTTTCTCTCACAGTAAGTGTGTACTGAAGTATTAGAATGTTGCAGTGTTGCACTGGAGACAATGTTGTTATTCTGTATGCAGTGCCCCATATTATCGAAATGTTGACAAATACTGAAAAAGTTCATGTCATGATGGTGTCAATGTGCGATAAAGTAAGTATGGGTAATCGTTGAAGGAATTGCGTCAGCTGATTGTCTGTATAGAACTTTCCATTAAATATGGTATTTCCAGTTAATTGTCTTGACTGTGTCAGCAGAATCGACCACTCTTTCAGCTAATAGATGTCCCCACATCCTGCAGTGATGACTTCGTAATGCACAAAGTTGAAATCGATCTTGCGTAATAGAACTATATATTCAGAAATTGGTTTATAACTCAAAGTTCATCTCTGCATAAGAAGACATCTTTCTCTATTTTAAAGTAGTTCACACCAAAAGTAAGTATTTAGAAATTTTAATCACAATATTGACCGAACAATTATGGAAGCAGGGAGGTTTCTGATGAGTTTGTCCCTCACATGTGTATGTTATCACTAGTGGCAGGCACAGAGCAGAAATATCTCTTGGAGTGAACATTCAGTTGCGCAGAACAGATTTTCTATCCCTATCAATGACTTATCTTGGTCCATTTTTGTTCAGTTAAGATGAATGACTTTGTGTAATTCTCCCGTTTAGCGATGCTTCCTCAACTTTCTTGTTGCTTCTGTGACACATTTATTTAGATATTATTTCATGTTACGTGGTTGCTCTACTAAAAGGAGGTGGGGCTTATTTGTAGCCAATGCGGTAAACACCAATCGTAGGAGCAAATATATATGTGGAAAGATTGGATTTGTTTTAATATCAATTTGTAAGTCCAATTTAATGTTGAGAAGATGCACAGAATCCAATGCTCACTCCATAGATATTTCTACTCTATGTATAATTTAGGGATTATACCCATCGAAAGATAAACTTCTTTTCTTTCCATGACATTGCAAAGCATACAGGATACAGCTAGGAATAAAAAAGAAAATTGTGTCCTACCTGAGTTAAGCTTTACTTGCAGTGGCAGCGGTTTAGTTTGCTATCGTTGGCAAAGAACTATTGGCTTTAGGAGGAGGATGAATTTACTGACCAGAACAGCATAAATTATTTATTTCATCTTGAACATAAAGAATTATTCCCCTTATTCTATGTGACTGATTTTTGAAACAGCATTCAACAGCCGTTGCCAACATCAGCGCACAACGTTGCCGCCGTAAGTATAATTGTACCCTGTCTTGTAGTGTATTACACCATAGTTATGAGAATGAAGAAGAGAGAGAGGAAAAAAAAAGGGTAGCAATGCCATAATTAGTTATTTGATGCACTACATAACTAATGTCGCCTCACTTTGTTCTTTCCTGTACTATAGCGTTTTTCAGGCATTCCTAAACAGAATGCACTCAAAATGTAATGAGGATACACCGAAATCAGAAAGGGAACTACATAAATTCCATTTTCCTTGCAAAGAATTCTTATTTAAATTAGGGCATCGACAGATGCGAAGGAATGTCGTTATGTTTTAAATTCAAATGTCACCTGTCAAAGAGTCAAAGATGTCATTAAGCTGTGAATATACAATATGTAATCAGCAACTCCCTGATCAATGTTTGTTTGTATTTGTAGAGATAAGATTACTGTTCTTAACTCAAAATACTTTTGTTACTGAGGGAATAAGTACAACACGACCATGTATTGTTTATTTGCAGCACTACAAAACCAACAGCACCTTTAGTGGTTCGTTGTTGCTCTGTGCATAACAATCGGAAAGAAATAAAAAATTAAAATATGCAGCAGTGCCAACTATTATTTCTTTGGTGCACTGTGTAACTAACAGGGCCTCTATTTGTTCTGTACTGTACACAATTTTCTAGGCATTCCTAAACATAAGTACGAACCGAAATCAGAAAGCAAACGATATAAATTCCTGTTGTCTTGTAAAGAATTCTTGCTAAATGAAAACATTGATAGACGCGAAGGAAAGTAGTTATCAAATGATACCCATGGAAAGAAGCACTTTTTTTCTTTCCATGGCATTACAAGGCAAGCAGGATACAGATAGTAAAAAAAATATGTTTTTATGCCATACCGGGGTTAAATTTCACTTTCAGTGGCAGCGGTTTAGTATGTTAACGTTAGCAACGAAATATTTGCTTTAAGGGGATCATTACTTTAGTGATCGGAACGACATTATTTATTTCATTATCAACACTAAGAATTATTCCCCTCATTGTATGTGACTGATTTTTCAAAAAGGATTCAACGGCCATTACAACATCAATACACTACACCGCAGCCGTAAGGAAAATCATAGCCCTTGTTTCAAAGTATTACAGTTTAGTTATGAGAATAAATAATGCAGCATCGCCATCTATTAGTTATTTGGTATACTATGTCAGTAACAGCGCCTCCATTGGGTCTTTGCTGTACAACACAGCATTTTATGCATAGCATACACCAGAAACTACAACTTACGATATCTTTTCTTCCCCTGATCCGATTTTGATGAAATGAAGCTTATATGTTGCCCCAAGAAACTCTCAGTTGGCCTATGAAACCCCATGAAAGTTCGTGTAGTACTCTTGGAGATTTGCTGTACTACACCATACTTATAAGCATAGCATACAGATAAAATTTCAAATTACGGTATCTTTCCTTTCTTTGATCCGATTTTGATAAAACTAAGCCTGTGTTATTCTCCAAACTATTCTCAATTTACCTGTGGAAGCCCATGAAAGTTCGTGTAGTACTTTTGGAGATTACCTTCAACAAATAGAAGTATACGATGGCTTTTAAGCAAATGATTAAATTATGATATCTTTATTTTCTCTGGTCCGATTTTAATTATTGAAGCCTTTATGTAACCGTACGATATGCTCAAGTTACTTGTGAAAACCCCATGGAAATTTGTCAAGTAGTTTAGGAGATAGGCGTGTTCAAAGAGAAAGACAGACATGGCGGTACTTGATAAAATATTTCAAATTAAGATATTCTTTTTTCCATGATCCGATTTTTATAAAATGGAGTTTATATGTTGTTCGGAGTTACGCTCAAGTTACCTGTGAAAACCCCATGCAAATTCGTGAAGTAGTTTTGGAGATAAGAAGTTTTTAATAGTTGGAAAAAAACAGGCACAGTGGTTACTGAAAACGCTTAAATTACTAAATCTTTTTTTTTCCACTATACAATTTTGATAAAATTATGCCTATATGTTGATCCAATCTTTCTCATGTTTCCTGTGAAAACCGCATGAAGATTCGTCCAGTAGTTTTGAAGATTGAAGGGAACAGCGACAGGCCTACATTTACAGATTTATTAGTAGTATATGGTGTTAAAATATAAGAGGATTTCTATTTCACCAGAACATAGGCAGAAATAGTGTCTATATAATCATTAAATTTGCTGTAACTAACAAAATCTGTGACTGAGACAACAAGCAGAACTGCAAACCTTGATTTAGTTTGGCATAGTTTCAGTTCTTTAATACCTTTATGATTTGGAATTTATAAAATAAATTAATTCTATATGTTTTGTTTGTTAAAAGAAACATTTTGGTCTTGTTTACAGGATCGACTGAACAGGGTTCATTTGTTGATAGAAAAAGAATCAACACGCCGAAGAGCTTTACTTGAGCCAACACCAAGTACTTCACCACTAGAGGCAACAAACCCTTCCATTCAGTGAAAGATATCTTACATCAAATGTGGAAGCATCTTTTATTTTTTGTGATTATTTAATTGTGATAGGACTTCTTTGATTTGCTAAAGTATTTTGAATTTTCCTGCTGCTCCTTTCAGCATAGTTTGTTAGTGGTCAGTTACCTACTGTATATAGTATTTTTATTAGCAAACTGGAAACTGATTTTCTTCTTACAGTTAAAAATGAGTGAGTGTGAATTCAAGATAATCACACCATCACTTTCACACATGTCAAGTCATGATTATGATGCAGTTTATGAACCAGCTGAGGATACATTTTTGCTGATTGATGCCTTGGAAGAGGATATGCAGTTAATCAGTGTACTGAAGCCATCAGTTTGCTTAGAAGTTGGAAGTGGTTCAGGGGCTGTAATCACAGCCATATCTATGTTTCTTGGTAACAGCTGTTACTGCATGGCTACAGATATCAATGCTGTAGCTTGTAAAGCTACACAAAAGACAAGTCTTTGTAACAGTGCAAATGTTGATCCAATAAACAGTGATTTGGTCAGTGCTGTAGTACTCAGGGGCATAGTAGACATATTAATATTCAATCCTCCATATGTTGTAACTCCTTCAGAAGAGATAAGCTCAAGTGGCAAGTGCGATGACATAACACGCTCTTGGGCTGGTGGACTGAAAGGAAGAGAGGTTAGTACCCATTTCATTATTTAATCTGTGGGTTAAATTTTACTTACCAGCCTCGCTTGATAATGTTTGCAATAATTTGATGTTGGCATTACCCAGTTGTGTGATGGCACGAATGTTTTCTCGTGAAATCTGTATTTTACAAGGGGAATTATATCTACTGAGAAGACATGGGTACATCAAAGAACATGTCAACAATAGAAGAGAAACAGATTTTTTTTAAATTTACTTCATGGTCTGCACTAAATATTAATCAAGTCATTCTACATGGATTTCTAAGGATATTAATATCTTAGAAAAGTTTTTTTATCGTGTTTTTAATGTTGCCAACGTAATCACACAAGCCCCCTGGGATGGTAGGTAAAATTTTACCCAAACTCTGCTACATTGCTAGTAAAGATGTAACAGCTCTAAGGCAGAGTTTTAGACTCACTATAAGAGTATTTGAGACATATGAAGTTAATGTCTCCACTAATGGCATTTCTATAGATTAATTACAATCCTACAGTGAGGCCAGCCAACAAGTTGGGGTCATTATTCAAATATAATAACAAAACTTATAGTTGCAGCTTTTATTTATTTGGTGTGAATTGGTTGATTATTTACTTTTTTGTTTATTGAGCATATGGCACAACTCTCTTTAATGACTAGGATTTACATTTCCATTAAATGTAATCCTACCCTAGATGTATTAAAGTTTTCAGAGGCGAGAGAGAGAATAAAGAGCAATGCCATCTGTGTGGCAAATGAAAAATATTTACACTGACATTAATTTTCAAATCCATTTGTATGCAAGAGGCCTATGCTACTTGGGAAGGAAGTGTAGTGAAACTGTAAAATGTTTGCACTACCCAAGGAGTCCACTCGGATTGATTTCTGATTCAGTTTCATTGGTATGACAGTTTCATGGTACAACCATGCTACGGTTAAATCCTAGTTTAGGTGACAAAGAGTTCCTCACTGATGTGCTGTGTTGGTGGGGAAAGGCAGCCAATCAGAAGTGTCAAGAAAGCCATTGAAAATTTCCTTCATTTTATGAAGGAATATGGTGTGTAGTTTAAATGTTGTAATATTTACATAAGGTGTTATTTTAACATAAATTATAGTATTCATCATAGAAAACAAAACAGTTTTATTTGACATGTAGTTTTTGAGATCGTTTACTTTGTGGAGTTGCGTTTTATAGTACTGGGAAGAAATTTGGCATTAGCGCATCTAATTCAAACAGCTATAAGATGGTGAGTGGAATAAGTACATCAAGAACCAGTTTTCCCCCTTTTATGTATCTTTGATTGCAGAATATTTTAAATGTTAAGAAATCTATGTTATTGGGAAATAAATTGCACTTAGTTTTCATTAATTAAAAAAAATATATATATATTGCAGCCATGTAGTGACTGGTTCTCGATATACTTTCTTGATATTCTGTAGCGGAAGTGACAATCGTGGCAATGACATTTACACTGAAATTTGTCAAAAAACATAGAGCCATATCTTATGAATGTGTCACTATTCTGCTATAAAAAATCTCATTGTATGTTTACCACACCACTTACCAAAACTTTTAATTATCTTCAGTTAATGTCACGAATTTCAGCAAAAGCACTTACGTGGACCATACAGTGTTGTTTACAAAATAAAATTGAAAGGCATATTTTCATTGTCTATCTCAATGACACTTCTGATTGGCTGCCTTTTGCTACCAACATATTCATATTGATGAGAAGCTAGTATCACCGAAATTAGGATTTAACCTATGCTACCATATTCTGTTCAGTTGGATAACAGTGGCAAGAAGTCCTGCTGAATGGTACATTAACTTCTTAAATATAATTTTGTATTTGCCATCTTGAACCTAATTTGGCCTAGAATCATCAAATGTCTCACGCATTCCACAATCAAACATGACAGCAATCAATTTAGTTGCTCTCTGAAAGGTTGCAGGTAATATGTAGGACAAACACAGATAGAAGAACCATTGGTCTAACGGTTGTAAATTGTCATAGTTGTGTAGGGAAAGTCCCAGAGCTGCAAGTGCTAATAGAAAGAACTGAAGCACAAATAATTATAAGTAGTGAAAGTTGCTACAGCCAGAGATGAGTTCAGATGAAATTTTTACAAAGGGGCAAATTATGTTCAGAAATGATAGATTGAATAAAATAGGTGATGGTGTGTTTATTGCTGTCACAAGTGGTTTATCCTGTAGTAAAATTGTAGATAAATAGATAGTTCCTATGAGTTGGTATGGGTAGAGGTTTTCGGAAATAAATTAATAATTAGTTCTTTTTACCGACTCCCTGAATTTGATCGCAAATATGTTCAAAGAAAGCTTAAATCAAGTTTCAAAAATGAACCCAAATCATACAATTGTAGTTGGTGGTTACTTTAAGTTCCTCTCAATATGTTGGCAAAAAATAACATGTTCAAAACTAGGCCAAGCATAAAACAACATTCAAAATTGTACTGAATGGATTCTCGGAAAACTGTCTCTTTAGTTCATGGACTAGTAAACGGTTGTAAAAACATCTGTGACTTCCTAGTGACAAATAATCCAGAGCTAATAAAGAGCAGCACAACAGATACAGGGATTAGCGAACATAGTTGTCAAATTTCCAAATTGACCAAACTTAATCGAAAAATATATCTACTCAAAATCGCAGATAAAAATTCACTTATTGCCTTTCCCAAATGAGTCTCAATTGTTATGAGACTAACAATGTGAGTGTAGGTCAGTTGTAGCTTAAATCAAAAGAAATATTTGTTACAGCAATGGAAAGATTTATACCAACTAAATTGACTAAGAGGGAGCTAATCCCCCATGGTACACAAAACAAGTCGGATCACTGGTGCAGAAGCAAAGAAAATTGCATTTAATATTTAAACAGAACCAAAATCCCCAAGACTGGCAATCTTTTATAGAAACTGAAAATTCAGTGCAAAATTCAATGTGAGGAGCTTACATTACTCTCCACAACAAAAATCTCGTAATTTGGTAGAAAATCCAAAGAAATTCTGGACATATGTAAAGTATACTGGTGGAAAAACACAATCGATACCTTCACTATGCAATAGCAATAGTGCTGCTTTTGATGTCAGTGCTGTCAAAGCAGAATTTCTAAACAGAACTTGCTGAAATTCCTTTGCCAAAGAAGATGAAGCAAATACTCTAGAATTTGACTCAAGGGTAATTACCAGCATGTGTAATTTAGAACTAGATAACCTAGAAGTACTAAATCAACTTAAGTCACTTAACCAAAACAAGTCTTCCAGTTTGCAAGGCAATTACATTCCTTTCAGAGTATGCTGACTCAATAGCTCCATAACTAGCTGTCATATACAATAATACTGGCTGTTCAATGAAAGATCTATACCCAAAAAACTGGAAAGTTACACAGGTCTCTCCAGTATTAAAGAAAGGCAATAGGAATGATCTGCAAAATTACATGCCAGTATCATTGACTCCAGTTTGCATATTTTGGAGCGTACATTTTATTTTATTTATTTTTTAACATTTAGAACTACCTCGAAGAGAATGACCTATTGACCCACAGTCAACACAGATTCAGAAAGTATCATTTTTGTGAAACACAGCTAGTTCTTTACTCGCATGAACTGATGATTACTATCACCAAGAGATGTCAAATCAATCCATATTTCTAGATTTCTGGGAGGCATTTGACACTATACATCACAAGCAGCTTCTAATCAAATTGTGTATTTATGGGATATCATCATTGTTGTGTGATTGGATTTGCAATTTCCTGTCAGAAAGGACACAGTACATAATATTTATTGTAAGTCATTAAGTAATACAGAAGTGACACATGGCATTCCCTGAAGTGTCATAGGGCCCCTGTTGTTCATTCTCTCTTAAATTTTTTATAAAGACAATCTGAGTAGTTCTTTAAGACTTCGCAGATGGTGCTGCCTTTAATTGGTTAGTAAAGTCACCAAAAGATCAAAAGTAACTGCAAAACAATTTAGATATCTACATGGTTAGAAAATTGGCAGTTGGCCCTAAGTAATGAAACGTCTGAAGTCATCCATTGGAGAACTATAAGAAATCTGTTAACTTCATTTACATGACAAATCAAATTTGCAGGCCATAGAGTCAACTGAACACCTAGAAATTACAATTATAAACAACTTTAATTGGAAAGAACGCACAGTAAATATCGCAGAGGAGACAAATGAAAGGCGATGTTCCATTGGCAGAACACACAGAAGGTGCAATGGTTCTACTAAAGAAACTGCCCTGCTACACTTGTTCATTCTAATTTCAAGTATTAATGAGCATTGTGGGATCTCTACAAAGTGGGACTGACAGTAGATATAGAGAAAGTTCAGACAAAGGTAGCTCATTTTGTATTGTTGTGATACAAGAGACAGAGTCATGGAAAAGATGCACAAGATCGACTGGAAAACATAAAAAATAAGGCGGTATTCATTGCGGTGAGATCTATTTGTGAAATTTCTTTCATGAATTTTCTTCTCTCAATGAGAATGTATTTCTCTAGCATCTACATAAATAAGGGGACATGATCATAATAATTAAATATATCTAAAATTGAAATATGTAGGTGCTCCTTTTCCCTTTGTGCTATTAGAGAATGGAAATGTAGAGAAATATTATGAAAGCGACTTTAGAAACCCCTGGCAGGCACTTTAATGTGATTTGCAGAGTAAACATGTAGATATAGAATACTGTGTTGCACTTGGTAAGAATAGTGCCTTCATTACATGGTTTATGTGGAAGGTAAAGATTTAACTAACACCATAATAGTGTCAGTTCAAAAGTCACCTTTCAAAACATCTATATGCTCAATAATATTCTGTTTTCAACATTTTCCTTGCAAACTTCGACTTTTTTCCTTCCACTTCTGGTAACTATTTATTTGCTTATTTAGCTGAATTTTGTAATGTGTACTTATATCAGAAGTGGAGGGGGATCAGTTGACCCCTGGAATTATTCGTTTTATGTTTTTGATCTTTTCAAAGTTACTCACCTTCAATTTTGCTGCAGTCAGTGTACTACTTTGTAAGATAAGATTTGTATTTTCAGAAACATTTGCACATTGAAAATTGTTTAACTTTTGCCATTTTTCTTTGTTACTTTTGTTATTTGCCTTATCAGTTTGGTCTTTGCCATTAGGGTCTTTTTTAGTAACTTTTGAGAGGAACACTCCAATCAGTGGTGAAAAACTGTTTATTACTAATTGATTTAGGTTAGATTCCTAGCCATCATCAGTAAACATTGTGAATATATTGTATGTCAGCAGGTGTGTTACGCAAGTTGCCATTACAACTGAAGTGTTTAAAAAGTTAGCAGTAGGCTGTGATACAAAAGTTGACTCATACCAATATTAGCACCCTCTACATGGACAAGCTCTGAACATATATAAGGGGCACATATTTATTCATCAATCAAAACTGTATAGTTATAGGTAGTATAATTTCTTTTTTATTTTATTTAATAAAATGTAAATAAAATGGTGGTACACAAAAAGAAGTGTGGCATAAACTTTTGTGTGTTCACACAGTTGTACAATTAAAAATTTATTTTAAAACATTATTCGTAAAACATATTTTGAATTAAAAATTTTGAAGATAACAAAACAAATGAAAAAAAGTATAACAAGGAGAGCCATTTATGGGTGATGGGAATGATATACATACATATGTCAAACTAGAACATAAGGTATAAATCAGTTTACTTGTAAGATGGAGACATAAAATTTAATTTAAAACGGCAGGTTTAGTTATTTGTAGGAAAAAATCACTGACAGGCTGTAACTGAAACATATGTGTTTGAGGTAGTCTGCCATAGGTGGCACTGGCAGGAAATCACACATGCATACTGCAAATTATGGTAAACCAGAGAAGATACAGCAGTAAAATGAATATGGAGGAATCAGCAAGGTGTGAAAAAAATAAAATGGGGGGAACACACACACACACACACACACACACACACACACACACACACACACCAGTGCAGTTGCTTTAAACAAACCCAGCCAGAAATAGATAAATAAGAGCTCAAAGCAGATTGCTGTGGAAGATGCAATAAAAGCCACCTTACCGACGCAGATTTGTGACTTCAGTCTGTGCTGAGCAGACAACCTTTGAATAGTTCCCAGAATGGGTATTTTTTTGTATTATCTGCTCACTGAGTAAGTAGACCCTTGTAGATTTATGGTGAGAAGACACTTCCATGTCCTTAAGAAGGTCCATAAATTTCCCTTTCTCAGCATGGTGCAGCAGCCTTACGAGTGATTCAATAGTTGGTATACCATGTCCACTTAGAATCAGATGAGCAGCAAAATTTCTCAGCAGCCTCCTTTCTTTCAACAGCTATGTGTTCGCTAAAGCGGATCACCATTCTAGGACCTTTCTTGTCCAACTTGGCAGGTGTCCCAATCTGGGCATGAAATTTTGTATACCATGAAATGTCTAAACAATTGTTTTTTTCTACACTTTGAGGGAGTAATTGCCATAAATTTCAATTGGTGGAAAAAGACATGTTGGCATTGATTTTCTTAAATATTGTGGCAGTTTTTAAACTAGCAGTATCACAATATGATAGAGAAACGAACTTTTTTGCATCTTAATTTTTGTCACATACTGTTGGTATCGTTTTGTCTTCAACATTCATGTATTTCTTTGGAATTTTGTTGTAAAGTTTTTGTATGTAGGTAGCTGGATAGTCATTGGCCTGAGCAACATAATGAAGTGTTGCTAATTCTTTTGTGTGTTCCTCTGATGTGAGTAGCAAACACAGTTATCAAAAGAAAACATGCTGCAGAGAAATCCAAATGCCAAGAAAGGGAAGTTTATGGACCACGTTGAGGACATGAATGTGTTTTGTCACCATAAATCCTCAGGGGTCCACTTACTTAATGATAGATAATAACAAAACATATTCATTTCTGGGAACTATTCGAAGACTGTCTACTCAGAAGAATTGGGTGTCACAAAGATGACTAGATAATGAAGTTTTTATTGCTCCTTCCATAGCAATCTGTTTCAAGGTTTTTTTATTATTTATTCACTTCTGTTTGGGTTCATTTATGGCAACTACACTAGCATGCTTTGTATCCTTTTTTCACATCCTCCATATTCATTTTACAGTTAAAGTTTGTGTGTGTGTGTGTGTGTGTGTGTGTGTGTGTGTGTGAGATTGCTTGCCAGTGCCACCTAGTGTCAGTCTTTTTCAAACGGATATGTTTCTGTTGTATATTGTTAGTGATTTACCTACAAATAAGCTGCCGTTATAATTAAATGCTTATGTCCCCATATTATAAATTAATTCTTTTCTACCTGCACTTTACTTATGAATGTAGCTAGAGCTATGTTTTAGTTGTACTTGTTTTCATTTGTTATCCTCATAATTATTTATTTCAAAATATGTTTTATGAATAATGTTTAAAAATAATTCTTTCTTTCTTGTACTATTGTGAAAACACACAAAAGTTTATCCCCTAGTTCTTTTTCTGTACCACCATTCTAAGATGCTGTCCACTTTAATATTTTATAAAATAAAAATCTGTATTACTTCTGTAACTATACAGTTGCAATTGATGAATAAATATATACTTTTTTATACGTTATATTTGACCGATTGTTTTATACCGTATTTGCCGGCGTATAAGACACTTTTTTCTTACAAAAATTGGTCCCAAAACTGGATGTGTCTTTACGCCAGTTGCCAGTTAAGGAAGGTACCTACAAATTCGATTTCTTTTCAGGGGATTTAAAAGAATGGTGTAAAATTCAGGAAATAATGTTTTAAGCAGACAAATAATGTTTTAAGGTTCTCTCTTACTTTTTAGTAGTTTATATATGATATACTGATATATATTTTGGTGTGTATTATACACATATCAGGAGCTTTATTAAGTAGTAATGGTTATATGAATTTTGTACTGTGTTTACTGCCAGGTGTAACTGAAACTTGTAACTTTATAGGAAGTAGAAATTTTTGACGTAATTTCATTCATTATAATCTATTTTTTCAGCAATCCTGTAACAATGTCATGCCTTATTTGAATAACGAAACACTGTTCACATATTTCTCCATGTCTCACTTGACAATATTTGAGAATTTATTTGCTTCCTCAATTGCAAATAAGTGCATAAGTATTTTTTGTGGTGATTGCACAGTGTCTGCATCTCACAGTTGTCGTATTTTTGAGATTATAACATGCTGTGCCCCATACAGTGCGTCGACCAATACGCAGATGCAAACCGTTGATCATTCTCACATGGAACATCAGAAAAATGCACAAGTATTTGCGCTTCACAATAAATTTTCAAAATGTGTCATTTTAAACACGAAATTGGTGCGCGAAATGATACTTGGCGCAGTGTCTCAGCAGCAATCGTAAGCAGTGCAATCATCAACCATCGCGCCATAGTCGGCACACGCTGAAAACAGCTATACGTGAAATGTTCATTTGAATAAGTGCAAATTGTTATGAAACTTGACTGCGTAAAGTTTATGAACGTTACTTGAAGATACTGCCTTAGATATTTGAGGTACATGAACAAATGTATTATGGTAATAGTGCAATAGGTGTATTAATGTGTGATTCATTTTCTCCTTAAAAAAAAGTCTTGAAAGTGGGGTGTGTCTTATATGGTGGTACTTCTTATATACCGGCAAATATGGTAATTAAAAATTAAGTATGTTCAGAGTTTGCCCACGAAGAGGGTGCCAGTGGTAGAATGAGCCCGCTGTTGTATCACAGCCTACTGTTAATGTCTTAAATGAAGAATATATTTACATTAAGTCATGGGGCTTGGTAGGTGGATTGGTGAATGTAAATTGTTTCTGTTCTATTGTAAAAATTAACTAATGACACATTCATAACAAAACTTGTCTATTATTAAACCATGGGACATACACTATTCAATATTGTCAATGTGTGTCAACAGTTCAACTTTGTAATCTTATCACCTGCTGTAATAAGTGAAAATTTCCAAACCAGAGACTCGCTCCAAATACAGTGGTATTAATTCAGTCCACCTTTCCTCGCCTCTCATTGGTGACATTAAAGTGTCATGCCATTGACAATGCAAAATATAGTATGTTGTCGACCTATGAAAACTATGGAAGGTCTGCTCCTACTGCATGTTAAACTTTGACCTACAACCACAGTAATAATGAAATGGTCATGAAAAATGGAACAATAATTGATATGTAACCTTGGGGGTGTGACACTATTTAATTACATCTGAATCTGTACTCTAAAAATCACTGAGAAGCTCATGGTACCCTTTGTACCAGTCATTATGTCTTAGTTTCTCTTTACATTATTGTATGGATCATGAGGTGAAAGATTGCTTAAATACATCATTAAATGCTATAAATAATCTAATTGTATCTTTGATTCTTACAGGAGTAATCCAGAGATTCTTAGTCTAAACATGGAACTCAGGGTACTTTGTGTGTGTGTGTGTGTGTGTGTGTGTGTGTGTGTGTGTGACACTTGCTGGTGGGACATACAAACATTTAACCAATCATGCTGCCCCTCTTTGTTTGTGTTAAAGATACCCAATGTATTTGCTATAGGTATGAGATTAACCTAAATTATCAGAAACAGTAGAGAAGAAAGCCGTACAATTAATTTTATAATTAATAAACAGATTAATTGTAGGTAGTGGGGAAATAGACATGATATGATTTTAATATGAACAGGGAAATGCATTAAAAATCTTCTAATTAGTAGCCTGCAGTCCCATACAATGACAGTACTTTCCCAAAAATTCTCAATAAATCAGCACTTCTAAACACAGTAACATACAAATGCTCCAGCTTCAAATGACTGAAACAGACGAGCTTTCATTTAGAGTTTGAAAATAATGGGACAATGGTAGATAAGATCATGTTACAAACATGTTGGCTGTGAATGCAACATTACTCCAAGCATTAAATATTTAACTAAATGACCACCTGTACAGGTACCTATAATATATGTTTACAAAGTTACAATTGTATCATTTGTGATTTATAGATTTTGCTCTGCACTTTATAAATATTTTTATTCATTTTCAGGTGATGGATCGTCTATTCCCACAAGTGCCCTTTCTGTTATCAGAGACAGGTATCTTCTATCTTCTGGTCATTTCTGATAACTGCCCTTTTGAAATAGAAAAAATTATGAACAGCATGGGATTTTCAATGGTTATTCTTAAAGAAAGAAAAATAAGAGGTGAACATCTTATGGTTCTGCGTTTCAGAAGGGCAGCAGCTTAGGGAGTGTGCAATTGACATTTTTTAAAGATATGTAGTACTGTTTTTGGTATGCTGTTCTTTGTTGTAAAAATTTTTGTAATTTTATGTTTATGTTGAAAGAGCAGTGGTTGATACATTCCTTCTGCAACCATGCAGAAAATATGTGAATTATATTTTACTGATAAATGTGAATAAAATTCCACCATGCAGTCATAGAGTGTTTGTTAAAGTAATAAAAGACATGTAAGATAAGGTTGTTTCATTTCTAAACCTTTTGCATTTATCTGATTTCATTCTCTTATGCCCTGAAATGAGATATATTCTACCCAAGATCCTTCTGAGGCCTCCTAAAGTGGTTTTGTCACCCACCCAACCTCCACATCATCCTAATCCATTCCTATTCCCCTCTCAATCCCAACTCCCTGTGGAACCTTCCAATGCAAGACCTCTCCAATCCACCCACCCAACACTTCTTATTTGAGTCCCATCACGTGCTTATCTTATCCCATCAGAGGCCGGACTACCTGTGAAAGCAGCCATGTGATTTACCAACTATACTGCAATCAGTGGTGGCCGGTGGTACCTGAAGCTAGACGTTGCACCCAAGTTTCAGTGTTAGTCTACATTTTTATATAAAACGCTTACAGGTGAGAAAATTCTTTATCTCAGTTTCTGGCTTGTTGACATTAATCATGATATAAACATCCCTAAAATTTGTGCTGTATGAAAGTCACTGAATTCAATTTTTGCAAACTCAGTTTACGATCCTATGAAAAGTTAGAGATACATCAGTGACAGAAAAATATCCATGGTGTAGAGCATATTACAATTTATCTGTAATCATTTTGTAATTAGCTACATTCCTAATTGAAATGAATTTATTCATCATTTAAAAGACTGGAAATAATACACACATTATACATTTTAACTTATAAGTACACACCTGATATGTACTGAAAATTTGCCCTCTTTTTCTATTGATGCAAATTTATCAGCCACACGCTGATTAAAGTCTGTGATTTCCATCCCAAGATCTATTTCAATGGAAAGCATTGCCAAGGCCAACAATCTTTCCTGGAGCCTAGATTTGCATAAGGATGATTTTTTTTCTTTCTTTTCTTTTCTTTTCAAATATGAAAAGCACCTTTCTGCTTCGACTGACGTCATGGAAATTATGAAAATTATCTTCAGCAGTTTGGAACACTTGGTGATTGTCTTCCCTAGGTTTTTATAAAATCTAATTTCTAACAGCACCAGATAATGATATAAAATATTGTCATCAGTAATTTTTCAATAAAAAACTGTTGATATGTTAGTACTAAGTGGCAGAATGACATACTCAAGAAGAAAGAGTGCTGGGAGAAGCATACAAAGGAATGTGCTCTGTAGAGCAGTTCCACTTAGTGGAATGCTGGGAACTGCTTCTGGCCAGAGATTTTGCAGCCATCACTGGCACCCATGTTATGAGGTGCTGTGATGAGGCCTGAGCTGCCTGCCAGGGAGTTGCAGGAGCAGTGCAAACACCCTGAGCTGGTCATGAGGCTGGTAGCAGTTTTTGGCACATTACGGGGCAACAGGACATCGAATGACCAAAAGTAGTTGATTACAGTGTATTTCATGGTATCGGTTAGGCTTTCTAAAGGAAAAATATACAGGGTGCCCCAGCTGTCTTGTCCACCCAAAATATCTCTGGAACAATAACAGCTATTGGAAAACGACTTTCACCGGTATCCATGTACGGCTGGGCCCCATGAATGTACATATTTGGAAACATTCTAAAACTAAAGCAAATGTGTTCTTTAACACAAACTTATGTTTTTTTTTAAATGGACACCCTATATTTTTTCTTCAGCAATCCATAGCATGACAAATCACAAACAATGGCGTTGATTGCATTGCAATATTTCAATTACATCCCAAGATATTGCGACGCGAAGTTGACGCTTTAAATACGTGATTCGCGAGGCTAGCGCACGTCCTGAGACTCGGGTGAGAACCCCATGCTGCTCAGGACATGGGCTAGCAGCGCGTTTCGCATATTTAAAGCGTCAACTTTGCGTTGCATCGTCTTGGGATGTAATTGGAATATTGCAGTGCAATCAACGCCATTGTTTGTGATTTGTCATGCTATGGATTGCTGAAGAAAAAATATAGGGTGTCCATTTAAGAAACATAAGTTTGTATTAAAGAACACATTTGATTTAGTTTTAGAATGTTTCCAAATATGTACATTCATGGGGCCCCAGCCGTACATGGATACCGGTGAAAGTCGTTTTCCAATAGCTGTTATTGTTCCAGAGATATTTTGGGTGGACAAGATAGATGGGACATCCTGTATAATAAGAGAGACATACATAGTTAAAAAAAACTGAGTTGTGCAACACTGCAACAATACCATGCACTGCCATTAGTTGCAATCATTGCACAGCCTTTAACACTGGCATGACAACAGCTGTCCATCAGAATGGATAGCCACCACTGAACTGGTAGAAAGCAAGATGGACCACCATGTGGCACAGCATGCAGCTGAACACATCACACTTGATTTCACTGCCTGCTTTACAACACGGGCCATTGGGATCCTCTCCTCAACTACCAGCTCTTTGAACTGCACATATGGATGTTGTTCCTTCAGCACATTCTATGGTCCTAAAACCACCCTGGCCTCAACCTAGGATAACTTACATCCCTACATCCAATGCCTAACAGTCCCTTTGTTGCCCCCCTTCTATCCTTTTTATTCCTCCCTCCTCCTTCCAATATCTTAAATTTGACTGTGCCTCAGTAACAGATACAGGGTAGCAAATTTATAATCAGCCAAACAGTTGCTACAATATAAGTTTGGCTGGTCATTACTTTGGTATCCTATATCTCCTTCCAACTTTGTGTAGCCCCTTTCTTTTGTATTTTATCTTGTATCTACTTATTTATTTTTCTTGAATATTTCACTATTCCTCCAATTAATTAATTTTAATTTATATTTTTTTATTGTTTCACAGTTCTCCACCCTCTCTCCTCGCCTTTCCCAACACATACCTCTACATCTCCCCTTTTTCACTCTCATGCTCCTTCCCTTTACTGTATTCCAAGCTGCATATCACAATATCCCCTAGTAGAGCCTGTACAATCTGTTGTACAGCAAGGAATGTTCAATCTCCACCCCTGTCTGGCATTCTTTCCCCTCCACTCACCTCCTAACTCACTGTTAATATGCTGGTTGCTCTGGAATGCTGCGAGATGGTTTTTAGTGTGCTTGAGCTATATTTGAGTGACTCTGTGAATGTGTGTGTTTCTTTTTTTCTGATGAAAGCGACGGCTAAATATTAAGTTGCGTGAATGGGATTGTCTATTTTACATGCCTTTTTGTGGCTCAGCAATTGTATTTTCAGTGTGTTTTTATCTATCCTCTATTATTGACATTCCAGCCGTCAAATTCTTTTACTTATAGAGGTGTTCGGAAAGTAAGGACAAATTTGAATTTTTCACCATTTTATCGTATGACAGTTGGCAGCCATGATTTTCATGTTATCTGTGGACCTTCCCATTAATAGTGTGCTATTTTTTGTATAGTGAGTGTTATTTTCATAATGAAGCAGATGAGAGCTCAGCAATATATCCAAGTGATAAACCAAATCAAGAGTTTAAAAGTTGATCTGGATATTGGAGACCAAGGGTCTTGTTTAAGAAAACAGAATGTGACCACATGCTGTTGTGCATCACAATGTGACCCCTGAAAATCAATTTGCTGACTAGCTCAACAGTTTATCATCAAGTTAGCTGCATGAAATCCTTTAAAAAAATCTGAAAATACATGCGTGTAAGATTCATATTACATTAGAGTTAAAGCCTGTAGATCAAGGAGAAGACATCAGTTTGCTCACTGTGTCTTGACTCGACAAATGGAGAATGAAAACTTCACAAATAAATAAATAATTTCTCATGGTAGGTGCACTTCCACTAGGTGCATATGTCAGTAAGCATAACTGCAGAATTTGGGATTAGGAAAATCTGCCGGGGACTGTGGAACATGCAATGTATCCACAATGCATGACTGTGTGCTGTGATTTCTGGGCAGGAGTAGTGATCGGCCTGTGCTTTTTTGAAAATAATGAGGGAGCTGCCTCACAGTGGAAGGTGACCCCTCTACTGATTGATTTTTCCCCTCTTATTGATGAAAATGATGTTTTGTTTTTGTTTCAGCAAGATGGTACGACATATCACAAATCCCATAAAACAATTGCTCTATTGAATGAAAAGTTTCCTTGAAAAATTCTCTTTGCCTGGCAACCAGGAATGGCCTGCGAGAACATGCAATTTTATGCCTTGCCTATTTAATGGGGATTATTCAAATCAAAAGTTCACAATAACAAACCATAAACAATACACCAACTGAGAGATGAAATTAAAAGTGTTATTAACACCATCCCACCAGATGTTCGTGAACACGTCATTGAGAACTTTAAGGAACGCATTGCTCCTTGCTGCACGGTCTTGGTGGTCGTATGGGCATATAATGTTTCATACATTTTGGGATAAGTTTCTTAATGCATTTGTAAAATTTGTCTCCTGATGTATTTTTAAAATTTATATATTTACATTTTCAATAATTAACAAGTTTGCTGCGGTCACCTGTGTGGGTCGCTAACACTCTAGATGGACGCCAGTAAGTGCATATGGGCTGAGAGCTGAAATCATACCCCTATGAAACCTGTAATATTGAAAGTGAATATAACGTCTGCACAAGAGGTGATGCTAGATATAGAAATACAAGTATGCTTTAGCTGCATGCTAATTATGTGTGAAATGCTGCAAGCTGTCTGATGCTTATAAATGTCATATGCATTTATTGCAGATAATTCTAACAATGCCTCTGATTTATTGATTTTATTGCAAACTGGAAAGAAAATGAAATTCAAACAAGAGATTAATCTGCTTTACTGAGAGAAAGAATTAAGAGTCTGAAAACACCAAAAGGTTTATCAAATGGAGAAAAAGGAACAAGTCTTATCTGCAATGTGGTGCTATGGAAACCCAATCCCATATAACAAATAAGTTTGCAAGGCAATGTTTTTATAGCAAACCACTAAAGACAAAAATACACAACTGCAGACAGGAAAACATTACGTGATATTTTTGGTAGCTTGTACTAACACGAGTGCACAGCCGAACAAAGTAAACTGAGTACTCAGCTAGCGAACACGCCACTTATAAGGGTTACCTGCACTGGCATGTTGATAGCGGAAACGCTTATAAGCGTCAGTCGCAGCGAACGTGTTAATATTGATTCCTACTTCCCTGACACCCTCTAGTAGTGTGCATGTGTGTTCAGTACATGGTGGAATAAAGCATTTGGGAGATCGCTCACTGCCCCATGCCACCCACCCCAGCCATTGCCAATAATTATAACTAGCAATGCTAGAGTCAGTATCACAATAGGCAGTTGTTTCTACTTCTGACTCACTTGAATTTTTAACCTCTCCAGTTCAACTAGTAGAAAAATATGCTTATCCATATTTTTATATTCTGTGCTTTGATGATACAGTGCTGAAATTTATTGCTGTAGACAAAGGCACCTTACAGAAGCTATGCAAAGTAGTCTCTTTTTTGCTATTGGCTTCTGTATGCAATTAATCACCAGTTCTTTGTCATATACAACACATGGGGAAGTGAAAAAATATCTCTGTATTGCCTGTTTTGCAACTACAAGCAGCACCTTGTAAATCTTGGCTGGTTACAAAATGGCAAACTGACCCTCACCAGTGCATTCCAGTATACACAATGTAATTTTAATCAGAGTATAAATACATATCATATCTGGAGTGTCACTTAGTACTGCAGGAGTATCCAACCCCTAGGTCACATGCAGCAAAAGCAACTAAAAGTGTGTCCCAGCAACTATGTACCACGTGATTAGTAAAATAATAATAATAATTATTATTATTATTATTCAGTTTCAAACTTACTATTACATTACGGTTATCTCAGTTGCAACTGCAAAACTAGACATTTAGATAAGTGTAATACAATTAGGACATGTAAATGCATCTCCCCACTCCTTCTTAAGCTGCATCTTATTATTCCCATCTAACCCAGCCCCATTACCGTGACATAACCTTCCTATCCCCTCCCCTCCCGTCACCTATTTACTCGCCGCAGAGCGAAGTGCGTCAGCCGGAAGTGATGTGTGTGTGTTCAACCTATATTCATCATCATTGATAAATCTAGACTAGATCTGTCTCAAGAACACACTATTATTTCAGTCTAAGTATGTCTAAGAAGGCTTTACATCATACTGTAATCTTGCAGCGTGGCTTTCCACAGGGATATGACCCATGTGGTAGTGGGCTGTGTTTCGGGATGGACTAGGATGTTATGGAAGTTGGGATGGTAACAGAACACTACTTTAGAAAGGGTGGGAAGGATCTTGGGTAGTATATCTCTCATTTCTGGGCATGAGGGCAGAAAAGGATGCAGTTTATTTGTACGAGTCCAGGGTAGTACTAGGTGACAAGGGGAGTGCTCTTTTGTGGATGGTACTGGTGGTAGTGAGAGGATATGGGGTGTGAGTGGATAT
Source organism: Locusta migratoria (assembly GCA_026315105.1). Lineage (NCBI taxonomy): Eukaryota > Metazoa > Arthropoda > Insecta > Orthoptera > Acrididae > Locusta > Locusta migratoria. The sequence goes on from CM048750.1 coordinate 253,467,876, forward strand.
GGCATGGGAGATCTGTTTGCACACTAGGCCTTTGGAATAGTTTCTGTCTGTGAAGGCCTTTGTGAGTCCTACAGCATACTGAGAAATTGAGTTCTTTTCACTGCATATAATCCATCCATGGGTGGCCAGGCTGTAAAAGGAGGGATTTTTTTTTATGTGGAAGGGATGGCAACTGGTGGTTGGTAGGAGTAATATGGATGGAGCCAACAGTGAGGTGGAGCTGTAGGGAAGAGATCCTTGGGAAACATATCTGCTCAAGTAACGAATCCCTCACCACCTACAACAACAATCTATCCAATTCTTTCCTCTCCTGCAACTACCCTACAAACCTCGTCCACAAGCAGATCTCCCGAGCTGTCCATTCCTCCCCTTCCAACAACAATGTTCCTAATCCCAGACCACCCAGAAGCATCCCCTTAGTCACCCAGTACCATCCTGGCCTGGAATGCCTCAACAAATTCCTCAAACAGGGCTATGACTTTCTCAAGACATGCCCTGAGATGAGATCATCACTCCAAACTGTTCTTCCCCCACCACCCAGTGTAGCGTTCCGCTGTCCTCCCAACCTCCGCAACATCCTTGTCCAACCTTACAACATCCCAAAACCACCCTCTCTAGCTAATGGTTCCTATCCCTGCAACCGATCCTGCTGCAAAACCTGTCCAATGCATCCTCCCACTACCACATACTCCAGCCCCACCACAGGAAAAACCTACCCGCTTCAAGGCAAGGCCACATGTGAGACAACACACATCATATATCAACTGACATGTGTCCACTGTTCAGCCTTTTATGTTGGTATGACTACTAACAAATTGGCTGAGCAGATGAATGGTCACAGACGGACTGTTCACCTGGGGGACACCCAATATCCTGTGACAGAACACGCCCTCCAGCATAACTCCAGGGACCTCGGCAAGTGTTACATCACACGTGCCATTTGGATACTACCAGCAAACACCAGTCCCTCACAGCTACGGAGGTAGGAACATGCTCTCTAACATATCCTCTCCTACCGCCACCCCCTGGCCTAAATCTTTGCTAACCCCTCCCCTTCCTCCATCCTCAGCTAACCTATTCATTATTTCCTTCCTTACCCCCCCCCCCCCCCTCTCTCTCTCTCTCTCTCCGTGTGTGTCTCCGTCTTTTCCTGTTAATCAAAAACATTTTAGACAACCCCGCCCCTCCTACACCCCTCAGCATCATTCAGTTAACCCATCTTTAGTACTTGATCTTTCCTCTTTGGTTATATATATATATCCTCTCTGGCTTGGCTCAGTACTAACATGCAGTATCTCTGACTTCCACACTCCTCAAACACCACCTTCATGACCTGGGTCATGAATTACCTTTCCCTTCTGTTCCCATCCTTTTTTCTTCACTTCTCTCCCACATGAAGAAGGAACTGTGTTCCGAAAGCTTGTCCTTTTTCGTCCCTTTTTTTCTTTTTCTTCTTTTGTGTCACTATTGGCAGTATAGCACAAAGGTGTCTGGCCAGGCAATCTATCTCTTTTGAAAAATAATTTATCATCTCTGAGGAGAATTTCCATCATTAATCAAATATATTGTGGTGCTTTTGTTCTGTCAGGAGAATTAAATAGCCTGCAAGCTAAGGTCTATAAAATTATTTCACAAGCTCTTCTTACTCACTGGTTTATGCATAACTTGAATTAAGTTTTGCAGCAGAGATCCTCCTATATAAAACTAGCAAGGTTTTTTTTTTCCTCTCCACACTTCAGCATATTTCTGCTTTCTTCCACTGATCTTCCAAACGTGCAGTAATTCTGGACAGTATTGTTGGTAAATGAATTCCAGCGAACTGTGAAATGAGATGGAACTGTAATGCCAGAATAAGAACTGCCATTCAGGAAAACTTTCTGAGACTAATTGAGGTTTTAAATGCAATAATTGACAGTCCAGACTCTAGTTCAACTGCAAGAGAAGCCTTTGGTTTCAAAAATATTCTCATAAACTTTGAGTCTGTTTTTCTTCTCTCTATTTTTGAAAGCCCGTTTTCAAAGACTGATCTAGTTTTCAACATTATTAAAAACAGAGAGAGAGAGGGGGGGGGGAGACGAATACAAATTACACACCATTTTGCACTAATGCTGTCTCAGAATGTATTGCTTACACAAAAAATTTGAAAGATGAAGATAAACTGAACATCTTTTTAAATTTTACAAAATGTTCAGTCGATTAGGAACCTGAAACTTCCATGAGTAGAGGCTGAGCTGAATACGTTGGCAAACCATTGACATCAAAATACAAATAGGTGTTTTTTGAGGTGTTCACAATGTTATAACACAACTGCAAACAAGATTTTCACATTATGGGACACTAATCAGTTCAGCATTTTCAGGCAAACATAGATTCATTACTACAAACATATGCTTTATTCTTCAGTAGCTAACAGCTAGTGGTGGAACTGGAAACTATACTTTTCCAATGTAAACAAACATTTCAATCAGTCAGTTTGAGAGATAAGATCAAAAGAATAATTGAGAATGTAATTGATGTCTTTGTTCCAGAACCATTTGAATTATTTCGTTTAAATACTAGCATTCCTGCAGCAGGTGCTTCGGCTGAAAGGAGTTTTTCTTGTCTCAAATTTGTAAAAATGAATTTGATCACTTATTAGCTCTTATCCATGCCTCAATTGAGGTTCTGCAAACATTTGAACATTGAACTGGCCAGCCAATCTATCTCTTTTCAAGAATATTTTAGTTTCTCAGTGGAGAATTTCCATCAGTAATCTACTAGGTAATTCTAAACTTCCTGGCAGATTAAAATTGTTTGCCGCAACCAGGACTCGAACCTGGGATCTTTGCCTTTCGCGGGCAAGCACACTACTGACTGTGCTATCCCGAAACAACTCACGATGCCGCCTCACAACTTTACTTCCGCCACTACCTCGCCTCCTACTTTCCAAACTTCACAGAAGATCTCCTGCGAACAAGCAAGACTAGCACTCCTGGAAGAAAGGATATGGTGGAGACATGGCTTAGCCACAGCCTATGGGATGTTTCCAGAATGAAACTTCCACTCTGCAGCGGAGTGTGCGCTGATATGCGAGGTACTGGCGGAAGTAAAGTTGTGAGGCGGCATCGTGAGTTGTGTCGGGATAGCACAGTCGGTAGTGCGCTTGCCCGCGAAAGGCAAAGGTCCCTGGTTCGAGTCCCTGTTCCGGCACACAATTTTAATCTGCCAGGAAGTTTCATATCAGCGCACACTCCGCTGAAGAGTGAAAGTTTCATTCTGGAAACATCCCTTAGGCTGTGGCTAAGCCATGTCTCCACCATATCCTTTCTTCCAGGAGTGCTATTCTTGCTTGTCCGCAGGAGAGCTTCTGTGAAGTTTGGAAAGTAGGAGGCGGGTAGTGGCGGAAGTAAAGTTGTGAGGCGGCATCGTGAGTCGTGTCGGGATAGCACAGTCGGTAGTGCACTTGCCCGCGAAAGGCAAATGTCCCAAGGCAAATGTCCCAAATGTCCGGCACACAATTTTAATCTGCCAGGAAGTTTCATATCAGTGCACACTCCCCTGCAGAGTGAAAGTTTCATTCTGGCTACTAGGTAATTCGTTTGTAATTCATCAGTGCCCAAATACAGTACCTCTCTTTGATTCGTACTGATACTCTTATGACGGAACATTGCAGTGGCTAATGATAATGCATTTGCACGATTCCCAATACTAACACATCCCTATCATGCATGTCTGACTATCATAGATAGCAAAAGATTGCTATTGCCTTTACAGTCTGACCAGACTGTTACAGGGGTATTTTTTCCTTGGTGCTTGCCTAGGCACCCTTTTCCTCTGCCTTAAAATCTCCTATTATGAAAGCTTTTCATTAACTTCTATCTCCTAATGGACCGAATTAGTGGGTATCACACTCCTATGTTCCTATGACTCCAGAGTAACATTAGACCAACTGAGTTGGTCACCATTCTAGTACAAGTAGCGGCTCCATTCCTGTTTGTTTTAAAATAAAAGTGAGTGATATTTATTATTATTACTATCATCATCATCATCATTATCACAATTTTCTCTCAGGTGGCCCCACAGCATATATTAAGTCAATGCCAAATTAATATTTATTCTATAATTTCTGCTGCACAGTTATTATTATTTAGGTGTTATTTAATGATGATGAGAAGGGGCACATCACCTTCTCTAAGCAATCATTTTGTGTCTCTCTACATCTGCCTGCCTGCCGGGGCAGACACTCTGGTTTGACCCCCACCCACACCCCCATAGTGCTGGTGATACTCAACGGCAAAAGTAGGCAGTAATTATTTATGGCTCCTAGCACCATGTATCAAAACTTCCATTTGTTTTACACCTAAATCTAATTTGCAGGCTGTTTTTTGGATCCAGAAAACGGGGAAAAATATGCTACTTAGGTTTGGGTAAATATACTACACTTGACTTGTACAAGTAGACTGTAAAAAGTTGGCTAATTCAGGAAGGGGTACTGCAGCCCAGCTCGTACATTGATGGGTGAGGAGTTGTGCAGGGGGCAAGTCATGCTGGCTTGCCAAATCCTCATGTGGATTACAATTATTACCAACAGTACTAGAATTCTACAATATGTTTTACGAGGGATAGGTTGCTACTCACCATAGAGACCTCTGATGAGCCAAAGAAAGGCACAAATAATAGAAAACAACTGCAAAGCTTTCGGCCGATACGGCCTTCATCGGTTGGAGAAACAAACACTCGCACAGACATGACCATTGTGTCTGGCCGCTGCAGCCCATCTGCAAGGCTCAGTATAGCTGAGGCGAGAGACAAGCAGTGGTCGGGGCGAGGAAGTGGCAAGGAGAGGGAAGCAGCAGGGGAGGGGAGAGATGCACGTCAAAGATGGAGGAATATGCCAGTGCTGTCTGACGGAAGGAAGGGAAGGGACTGGAATGTGTGGTGGTATGGGAGATATAAGTAAGGATAGAGTGGCACAGAGAAAGGAAGGGTAGTGGAGGCAGCAACTAGCGAAGATTTAAGCCTGGTGGATTGCAGGAGTGTAGGATATATTTTAGGGAGATTTCCTGCCTGTGGAATTCAGAAAAGCTGGTATTAGTGGGAAGGACCCATATGGCATAAGCTGTGTAGCAATTATTGAAGTGAGCCGCATTATGCACAGCTGCATGCTCTGCAACAGAATGGTCCAGCAGTCTCCTGGCCACAGTTTGATGGTGGCCATTCATCTGGATAGACAGCCTGCTCCTGGTCATGCCCATGTAGAAAGCTGCACAAGGGTTGCATTATGCAGTAGTTGTAGGAATTTTTTGCACATAATGATAATGTATTATGAATAAAAATATAGAAGGCATGAGGTATCCTTTGATGAATGGTCAATCATTATTAACACGTTGGCTGCCACGATGACATCAGCCATAGCTGCCTGCTGTGGCCGCCGGTGGCCACACGGCAGCCAACATGTTAAGCAGATACCTGATAGACTAAGTAAAGATGGGCATGTTTACAGTAATGGTGATGAAACCGTGTTCTCTTTTAATGAAGGTTTGAAGCCTTAGCATTAAATTGATGATACCTGTGGTACTCACAGGAAACAATGTGGTTGATATTAAACTTACTGTTATTATTCTGGAGAAGGCAGCATCATTTGAACAGTATGTGGCTGAGAGGCCCCATCTCGGAAAAATTTGCTTCCAGGACGAGGCAGCTAAGAAATTCTGGCCTTGAAGACACTTTATGACATGTTAAATGTGGGCTCTGTACATTTGATATCTATAGCATCTACAATGACAGTATTTTTGCAGCATTTAAGGTCAATTTTCTAATTGTTTACAGCCAGTATTATCAAGTGTAAATAGACTATTGAAACAATTTGTATATGAAACCTGAAGGGAGAAACAAACAAAACACAGTTACATTATATGGAATTTTATTTCTCCAATTGCCACTCTTACATCACCAAATAATGTACAATTATTTTAGTTGTCGTTTTTCTTTTTTTTTCCATAGAATCCATACATTGTACTATCAGGTACCATAAAGTAATCAGTTCATCTAACCAGCATACCATCTGTGCCCCACTGCTAATGAAAATGATATCATGACAATCAAGAGTTCAATAAAAATAACAATTTTTCAGTTTGGTGGTGTGATATGAAATATTTATTTTTAAAAACTACATATATATTTCATTCACATGATGGAACTTCATCAGTGCACATTTCGAGTCATGAGGACTCATGTACTCTGCATAAAACATTTAATAGTCAGATCCATAAAAAATAAAAAGCTCTTTCTAATAAATGTTAAAAGTTTAAAATGCAGTAGCTGCTTACATTCACCTATGGAGCTTAGTTTGCAGGCAGTTGCTTTCCATCATGGAGTCGATTTACAATCATATATGTATTGCAGAACTCAAAAATGAGCCAGCAAATGTAGTTCATTGTCTCGGAGAGCCCATGCACCCTCTTACATACACATCTTTTCATATGATGCTTTTCCATTTTTGTGCATACTATACATTGCAGCAGATTTCTGTCTCAGGAAAAAGTTCTTTCCAGTCTTAATATCCTCACTATTGGTTTTTCTGAGCTGGAAGAACTAGACTCAATCAACAATTCAGAAATGATAGGTAGTTTCAACATAAGCAGTAACTCATTGTCTCAGCACACCCAAGGTAATGCATCCACATCATATTTTGATGAATCATCATTATTTGTCAGATGATATTCTTCTCCTACACACATACACACACACCTCTTCCATTGTCGTCTCCTTTCAGTCTTGAAGAAGGTGGTTGTGGATACAATCCTGCACTGGGTGCCTGCAAGCTATAGCCTAAATTCTTCCCTGTTGTGCTCAAGTGCCTCAGAAATTTAACACATTACACACAGACCCCAAATGTGCTGCTCACTAGTGTGTGTTCATATTGGCAGCTGGGTTGAGCACTTTTCACACAGTTTTTTGCAGGAACTGACAAACGTGACGCAGCAGCAATCTGAAGGTGACCTGAAAAGAGACTACAGATTTGTCAATTACTACAGCATCGAGCTGATGTTGATAAATATGCTAGTGACAGGACAACCTAAACCAAAAACTGGAAAAATCATAGCGTATTTATAAAAAACATCAAAATGTGTTGCTGCTCATTTCAGCAATTATAGCTGTGGTGTTAGGTTCCTTCCTAACTGTATACAGTACAATCTTGTTTATACAGTTTTGAATCGGCATTGTAAAATAAATGTACAAGTGAGATTAATGTTCAAGAGAAACTTTTTAATATACTCTCAATTGGGTGAAAACAGAAGATGAATATATTTTACAGTAATAGTTACAATAGCTCAAATAGGCTTATGCCTAAGTTATGGACAATTAGAATTATAAAGGCTTAAAATTATAAAGGCCATGAACCATCCACCCCCATGAACCACTGACATTGCCGAGGTGGGGTGGCTTGCGTGCCTCAACGATACAGATAGCCGTACCGTAGGTGCAACCAGAACGGAGGGGTATCTGTGGAGAGGCCAGACAAATGTGTGGTACCTGAAGAGGGGCAGCAGCCTTTTCAGTAGTTACAGGGGCAACAGTCTGGATGATTGACTGAGCTGGCCTTGTAACAGCAGCTAATGTGGCTTTGCCATGCAGTTACTGCGAACGGCTGAAAGCGAGGGGAAACTACAGCCGTTACTTTTCCCGAGGACATGCAGCTCTACTGTATGAAAATATGATGATGGCATCCTCTCGGGTAAAATATTCCGGAGGTAAAATAGTCCCCCATTCGGATCTCCGGGCGGGGACTACTCAGGAGGATGTTGTCATCAGGAAAGGCAATACTGGCATTCTGCGGATCGGAGTGTGGAATGTTAGATCCCTTAATCGGGTAGGCAAATTAGAAAATTTAAAAAGGGGATTGGATAGGTTGAAGTTAGATATAGTGGGGATTAGTGAAGTTCGGTGGCAAGATGAACAGGATTTCTGGTCAGGTGAGTACAGGATTATAAATACAAAATCAGTTGGGGGTATCACAGGAGTAGGACTGATAATGAATAAGAAGATAGGAATGCGGGTAAACTACTATGAGCAGCACAGTGATCGCATTATCATTGTCAAGATAGATACGAAGCCAACACCGACAACAGTAGTACAGGTTTATATGCCAACTAGCTCTGCCGATGATGAGGAGATCGAAGAAATATATGAGGAGCTAAAGGAAATTATTCAGATAGTTAAGGGAGAGGAAGACTTAATTGTGATGGGAGACTGGAATTTGGTAGTAAGAAAAGGAAGAGAAGGAAAAATAGTAGGTGAATATGGACTGGGCAGAAGGAATGAAAGAGGAAGTCGCCTGGTAGAATTTTGCACGGAACATGATTTAATCGTAACAAACACGTGGTTTAAGAATCACAAAAGAAGGTTGTATACGTGGAAGAGACCAGGAGACACCGGAAGGTATCAGATAGATTTTATAATGGTAAAACATAGATTCCGGAACCAGGTGATAAACTGTAAGACGTACCCAGGGGCAGATATAGATTCTGACCATAACTTGTTAGTCATGAACTGTAGGCTGAAACTGAAAAAACTGCAGAAAGGTAGGAAACTAAGGAGATGGGACTTAGATAAATTGAAGGAACGTGAAGTTCTGGAGAATTTCAGAGGGAGATTTAGGCATCAATTGACAGAAACAGGGGAAAATAAAACAGTAGAAGAGGAATGGGTAGCATTGAGAGATGAAATAGTGAAGGCAGCAGAGGACAAAATAGGTAGAAAGGCAAGACCTACAAAAAATCCTTGGATATCACAGGAAATACTAAATTTAATTGATGAAAAGAGAAAATATAAAAATGCAGTAGATGAAACAGGCAAAATGGAGTACAGACGACTAAGAAATGAGATTGACAGGAAGTGCAAAATGGCTAAGCAGGAGTGGCTAGAAACCAAATGCAAATCTGTATAAGAAGGGGAAAAAAATAGATACCGCCTACAGGAAAATAAGAGACATTTGGGGACAAGAAAAGAAACTCTATGAATATCAAGAACTCAGATGGGAAACCAGTTCTCAGCAAAGAAGGGAAAGCTGACAGGTGGAAAGAGTACGTAGAGCAGCTCTACAAAGGAAATGAACTTAGAGACGATGTTGTAGGAAGGGAAGAGGAAGTAGATAAAGATGAAATAGGAGATACTATACTAAGAGATGAATTTGACAGAGCCCTGAAAGACCTAGGCCAGAACAAGGCCCCAGGAGTAGATACATACCCTCAGAGCTACTAAAGTCTCTGGGAGAGCCAGCCATGACAAAACTGTTTGAACTGGTGTGTAGGATGTATGAGACAGGCGAAATACCCTCAGACTTTAAGAAAAATGTAATAATCCCCATTCCAAAGAAATCAGGCGCAGACAGGTGTGAAAATTACAGAACCATCAGTTTGATAAGTCATGGTTGCAAAATTTTAACACGAATTATCTACAGGAGAATGGAAAAGCTGGTAGAAGCTGACCTCGGGGAAGATCAGTTTGGATTCAGGAGGAACGTAGGAACCCGGGAGGCAATACTCACTTTACGTCTTATCTTAGAAGATAGATTAAGGAAAGGCAAACCTACAGTTTTAGCTTTTGTAGATTTGGAGAAAGATTTTGACAGTGTTGACTGGAATACACTTTTTCAAATTCTGAAGTCAGCAGGGGTAAAATACAGGGAAAGGAGAGTTATTTGCAACTTGTACAAAAGCCAGACTGCAGTTATTAGACTCGAAGGGCATGAAAGGGAAGCATCAGTCGGGAAGGGAGTAAGACAGGGTTGTAGCCTTTCTCCGATGCTATTCAATTTGTACATCGAGCAGGTGGTGAAAGAAAGCAAGAAAAAATTTGGAATAGGGATTAAGGTTAAGGGGGAAGAAATAAAAACATTGTGTTTTGCCAATGACATTGTAATTCTGTCCTGGAAGAGCAGTTGAATGGAATGGACAGTGTGTTGAAGAGAGCATATAAAATGAAAATTAACAAGAGCAAAACAAAACTAATGGAATGCGGTTTTAGGAAATCAGGTGATGCTGAAGGAATTAAGTTAGGTAACGAAACAATGAAGGTGATAGATGAGTTTGGTTACTTGGGTAGTAAAATAACATGCGATGGTCGCAGTACAGAGGATATAAAAAGCAGAATGGCAATGGGAAGAAAGGCATTTTTGAAAAAGAGAAATTTGCTTACATCGAATATTAATTTAAGTGTAAGGAAGTATTTTCTGAAGGCATTTGTGTGTAGTGTTGCCTTGTACGGGAGTGAAACATGGACGATAAGCAGTGCGGACAGGAAGAGGATAGAGGCTTTTGAAATGTGGTGCTACGAAGAATGCTGAAGATTAGGTGGGTAGATCGCATAACTAATGAAGAGATACTGAACAGACTTGGTGAGAAAAGAAATTTTTGGCATCCGCTGACTAAAAGAAGGGATCGTTTGGTAGGACACATTCTTAGACATCGAGGAATCGTAAATTTAGCATTGGAGGGAAGTGTGTGGGGTAAAAATTGCAGAGGGAGACCAAGAGACGCGTATAGTATGCAGATTCAAGTGGATGTGGGTTGTCGTTCTTATGAGGAGATGAAAAGGCTTGCTCAGAATAGAGTAGGGTGGAGAGCTGCATCAAACCAGTCTCCGGACTGAAGACCATAACAACAACAAAAAATGAATCACACTTTCATAGCAAACACTGTGCACATCTTGTCATCACTGACTTTTTTGATCTTATGTATCATTGTGTTACCTCCAATGCAGTAAGTGCTTCTGACAGACTGTTTATTTTATCCTCATTTTGCACACAATACACAGTGGTATTGGCATCACCATCAACAAAATCTATTTCATTTGAAATGCAAGCCCAGTCATTGTCTTCTGGCATATCTAACTCTACATCAAAATGTTCAACGTTTTCGGAGTCAACTTCTGTTTTATCTTTTGTAAAGTCAGCTTTTCAAAAGCACTGGAGTATTGTGTCTGGCTTTATTTGATACCAAGCAATCTTTATGTAATGCAGTGCCTAGATAAGAAAAATAAATTAGATAGCTACATATACAAATGTGTTGTTTCAGGGGGAACTGACAAGGAATGCTGTACATATGTAGTGTGTGTAATGAGTGTTCTAACCCACAATTCAATTCTTTGGCTTACTTGCAACACTTTCAGTTTTGGTTCTACTTTCCCACTGTCGAGGTGTGTGATGACATGTTGATCCAGAATTTTCCTGTACTGGTAGCAATGATGTCCAAATCCAAAGGTACAATTTACTGAGAAAATACGAGTTCTACATTGCTGAAATGTAATGCTGGAGAATGAGACGAACAGTTGTCCAGGAGCAAAAGTATTTTCCTCTGTTCATGACACAGGTGAGCATTAAGCTTATAGAGGTGACTCTTTGAAGAGGTTTTCAGTCATCCATGCCTTTTTGTTTTACTCATACTTGGTGGGATATGACTTCACGCCCTTGAAACATCGAGACTTCGGTGACTTCCCAATCACTAGTGGGCGCCATTTATCAGAGCCACGTGCATATATGCTAAGGAGTACCATCACTCATTACTTGCTTCTCTTTCTCCCAAAGCAAAGATCTCCCTTAAATGCTAATGATTTATCAGACAATGTCTGTGTTTTAAATGTCTTTAAATATATTTTGCAATTATACCTGGGAGCTCATGCCCCTTCCAACATTCTACAGTGACATCCACACTTCTAGTTTCCCCACAAACTCTGCAGCCAGTAATGCCACTTCTTACTTTGAGGCTATGTAACAAAACAGAAGTAACATGAAAATTTTCAACATTTAACTTTTTGCAAATTCTAAAGACTTTTATTTCAGTATTATGCATGAAATAGGTACATTAGCTGCATGCTATTCCTGTAACGAAGTCTGTAAGCACTTTTCCACATCTGAAAACATCCCATCCTTGATTCTCGCCACTTGGGCCAGCTTTCAAAGACATCATCTTTTATTTTGTGATAAACTCATCATTCTCACATGCACAACTGTTGGAAACTGCTGAACACAAAAAATTGGATTTCATTTGCAAACACTCTCCTTTTTACTGTACCGTTAGGTGCCATTGGTACGTACAGTCTGGTGTGACTTTTGGATTGCGGGCAAAATTACCACTGTTTAATACCCCATTACACAACACCATTGACAAGCGCTATTCTGCAGCTCTCATGCTTTCCCACAGAAAGAGTGTCATACTGCCAATGAGAACAGGTGCAACTGTCACTGTGATAGCCACTACTGCTACTGTTTTTGAAGATGTCTCGTGCTGACTTTGATATGCGGCTACCCGCTGCTTGGCTGATCAACACCACCCTCGAGTCACAGCTTATGAAGGCCACTAATGGGAGCAATGTTCCATCGAGTTATATCTCAACTGCTGCGAAAAGGTCAATGACAACATTGTTGCCATGTGTACTGTAACTAAGGTCCATGATACTAACCATAACTTTTCATACAAACAGCAAACCAACAATCAATGGCCACACCATATACCAAACATTTAGAGATGATTTGTTGGTTTTTATAATGTATAAATGTGACTGAATGACTTTGGAGGAGTAAAAATAATAGCATCAAAGTGCAAAAACATATAAATGAAAAATGTAAAGTGTGATAATTTTGCAGGCAAAATCAGAACAGTGCACAGTATACAATGTGCAAGTGAGAAAATGTAGAACTGAGAAATATATAAACAAAGTTTTAATGTATTCACAAACTAGCGATATTTATAGAAAATAACCTACTGTTTTAACAAACAAAAGTGTAAATTTAGTTGGTTTATGAATCACTATTGTTGTTGTTGCAGTCTTCAGTCCGAAGACTGATTTGATGCAGCTCTCCATCCTATTCCATCCTGAACAAACCTCTTCATCTTTTCATAAGAACAGAAACCTACATTCATTTGAATCTACTTACTACATTTGTCTATTGGTCTGCCTCTGCAATTTTTAAGACACACACTTCCCACCAATGCTTAATTTACAATTCCTTGCTGTCTAGGACAGTATCCTATCAATTTATCTCTTCTTTTAGTCAAGGTATGCCAAAAATTCCTCTTCTGCCCAATTCTGTTCAGTTCCACCTCATTAGTCTTGCAATTAACCCACATAATCTACAGCATTCTTCTGTAGCACCATATTTCAAAAGCATCAATTCTCTTCCTGTTTGAACTATTTATTGTTCATGTTTCACTCCTGTACAAGGCAACACTTCACTCAAATGCCTTCAGAAAAGGGTTCCTTATGCTTAAATTAATACTTGTGTTAGCAAATTTCTCTTTTTCAAAAATGCTCTTTTTCCCCATTGCCATTCTGCATTTTATATCCTCTGTACTGCGACCGACATACATTATTTTACTACCCAAGTAACAAAACTCATCTACCATCTTCATTGTTTCATTACCTAACATAATTCCTATGACATTGCATGATTTTCTTAGACTGCATTCCATTACTCTCGTTTTGTTCTTGATAATATTCATGTTATACACTCCTTTCAATACACTGTCTATTCCGTTCAATTGCTCTTCCTGGTCCTTTGCTATCTCTGCCAGAATTACAATGTCACTGGCAAAACACAATGTCTTTATTTCTTCACACTGAACTTTAATTTCTTCTCCAAATTTTTCCTTGCTTTCCTGCACAGCTTGATAAATGTAAAAATTGTATTACATTGGAGAAAGGCTGCAACCCTGTCTTACTCCCTTCCAAACCACTGCCCTTCGACTCGAATAACTGCTGTCTGGTTTTTGTACAAGTTGTAAATAACCTTCCATTCCCTACATTTTACCCCTTCTAACTTCAGAATTTGAAAGAGTGTATTGCAATCTACATTGTCAAAAGTTTTCTCCTAATCTACAAAATGTAGGTTTGCCTTTTCTTAATATATCTTCTAAGACAAGTCATAAGGTGAGTATTGCTCCCATGTTTCTACATTTCTCCTGAATCCAACTGATCTTCTCCTAGGTCAGCTTCCACCAGCTTTTCCATTCTTCTGTAAATAATTTGCATTAAAATTTTGCAACCTTGACTTATTAAACTGATGGTTCTGTAATTTTCAAATTTGTCTGCACCTGCTTTATTTGGAATGGGACTTATTAATTTTTTTCTTACATCTGACTGTGTTTCACCTGTCTCATACATCTTACACATTCGGTGAAGTAGCTTTGAAATGGGCAACTCTTTCAGAGACTTCAGTAGCTCTGAGGAAATATCATCTACTCCAGGACCCATGTTTTCGACAGGTCTTTCAGTGCTCTGTCAAATTCATATCTCATTATAGTATCCCCTACTTCATCTTCATCTAATTCCTCTTCCCTTCCTACAATTTGTCTGGCAGGATAGGAAGGGTGACTGCCAAGCTTGGGCACACACATGCCTACCCCGTCAATGAAATAAAATCCCCACACGGGTCCCTTTCCTATCCCGTCAGACAGATTCCAACACGTCCACATCAACATAGTCGGTCTCCTGCCAAGGGAGTTTTGTTACATCCTCTTTGCCATTGACCGCACCACTCATTGGGTGGAGTCAACCCTATCTCCAACATCACAGCAGAAACAGTCGCCAGGGATTTCTTACACTCATCGATTGCCTGTTTTGGCTGGCCCCTTGGTCTTGACCACAGACCAAATTATTCTTGCGTATTTTGATAATTACTGTGTGTATAGTTTTCGTCTGCTGCAAGCTATGTGATTTAAGTATCTTATTGTCACCTTTTTTTTTTTTTTTTTTTTTTTTTTTTTTTTTTTTTTTTTTTTTTTTTTTGTGTGTGTGTGTGTGTGTGTGTGTGTGTGTTATGCTTTAAGAAAGCTTATATTCCCGTGTGTTTGATAACAGTGTACTCCATAGATTTTCTTGTTTTATTTTGAAAACTGTCGGACTCAGTTTCGTTGTTTTGACAGTGTAGTAACCACTAAACACAGTTCAGTAAGCTGCCAACTGCCTTTATTAAAGTATTGGGCTAGTTAAAAGTTGATTATTTGGTTTTTTTACTTTCTACAGTTAATTGTACTGATAGGATGGATAGGATGTGTACCTGCTGTGTGTGGACGCAGGAGGAGTTGGCTGCAGTTCGCGAACAGCTGAGCATGCTATTGGCTACGGTCATCCGTCTTCAGGCTGCTGACTCGGGGTGCAGCGTGGTGGGGAGTCTGGTGCGTCGAGTGGGACACCTCAGGTGTCTCATGCTTCATTCTTTGTCCCAGCTATCGAAGCACCTTCAGGTGTACTGGATGTGGTCGAGCCGCCCTCTCCACAAGGGGAGTGGGGGGTGAACGGCGTACGCGTCGCTCGAGACGCAAGGCCAATGTGGAGGCTGGTCGTTTGTCCACACCCGTTCGTCCTGTGTGTGGACATGTGGCCACTCCTTCAGCAGGGTCCGAGCAAGTGCACGGGGGGAGGGGATTGTTAGTTATTGGGAGCTCCAATGTTAGGCACATGATGGAGCCCCTTAGGCAGATAGTGTCGAGATCCGGAAAGAAGTCCTATGTGCACTCGGTGTGTCTGCCGGCGGAGCCTCATCCGAGATGTGGAGGCAGCCTTGCCGGCAGCTATCGAGGGCGCGGGGTGCGGTTGACTGCAAGTCATGGCTCACATCATGACGCTTGGGTTCTGAGGACATCCTCAGTTCCTACGAGCGGCTGGCAGAACTGGTGAAGGCTGCTGCCCTCACATGTGGGGTGCAAGCAGAGCTATCGGTTTGTAGCATTGGTCCCAGGGTTGATCGGGGTCCTTTGGTTTGGTGCCAAGTGGAGGGGCTAAACCAGAGGCTTCGCCAACTCTGTGACAGTCATGGCTGCAGATTCTGGATCTGTGTTATCAGGTTGGGACTTGTAGGACGCTCCTAGATAGATCAGGGGTGCACTACAGTAAGGAAGCAGCTACTTGGTAGCAGAGTACTTGTGGAGTGCACATGGTTTTTTTTAGTCTAGGTACTAACTCTGATGAGCACTCACCTGTCAGCATTCAAACAGCGAATTCAGGCCACATTCAGAACAAAAATTCGAACATCAAAATATTAGCCACAAACTTTCAAAGTATTAAAAACAAAGTTCCCGAATTTGCCACACTGCATGGAAATTATTGTGTTCAGATAGTTTTAGGCACCGAAAGATGGCTAAACCATGATGTGGCACGTTCAGAAATATTTAGCGAGTTGTGGAATGTATATCGGAAAGATAGATCAGACACAACTGGAGAAGGAATGTTCATCGCTGTGGACAAAGATATTGTGTCTACTGAGATCGAGGTTGAAAGTAACTGTAAAGTTATCTGGGCACGTATAACAGATCTAAAAGAAGTAAAGTTAATAGTTGGGTGTTTTTACTGGCCCACCAGTTCTGATGCCGCAGTTTTAGAATCATTCAAAGAAAGTCTACACCAGGTAGTGCGTAGGTATCTGGGCCATGTAATATTAGTCGGGGGAGACTTCAGCCTTAAGAGTATAGATTGAGACCCCTCTAGTTACATTTCAGGTGGTACAGACAAGCAGTCTTGCAAACTACTTTTGGACACATTTTCCGAAAACTGTCTTGAGCAGTTAAACCGACAACCCACGCACAATGAAAACATTTTAGACCTTATAGCTATGAACAGGCCTGACCTTATTAACGATGCCTGTGTAGAGACAGGAATTAGTGACCATGATATCGTCATAGCGTCAATGGTGACCAAAGTTCATAAGCCAATCAAGAAGTCTAGGAGCATGTTTTTGTTGGGCAGTGCTGATAAGCAATTGTTAAGATCGCACTTAGAAAATGAATGGGCATTGTTTAGTTCCAGTACTATGGATGTAGAGGAATTCTGGACTAAATTTAAGTGTGTTGTAAATAAAGAGTTAGAGAAATATGTGCCTGTAAATTTGATTAAGGATGGAGAAGATACACCGTGGTATAATAGTAATGTTGGAAAGCTACTGAGAAAGCAAAGACTGTTGCACTCTCTTTTCAAAAAAGAACACACAAATGATGACAGGCTAAAGTTAGTAGATAATCGTGCTTCTATAAAACAATTGATGTGTGAAGCATGCCACAGCCATACCTTAACAAAAGATCTTTCTGACAACCCAAAAAAATTCTGGTCCTATGTAAAATCGATGAGCGGGTCAAAGCCCACTATCCAGTCACTCATTGATCATTCTGGGGCAGTAATAGAAGAAAGCAAACGGAAAGCTGAAGTTCTAAATTTAATCTTTAAGAAATATTTCACACAGGAGGACCGCACAAATGTACCATCATTTGATCAACATACTAATTCTGAAATGGAGGACATAGTAATAGGTATTTCCAGTGTAGAGAAGCAGCTAAATACGAAAAAGTCTGCTGGTCCGGATGGAATACCAGTTCGGTTTTACAAAGATTACTCTGCGGCATTGGTCCCTTACTTAGCTTGCGCTTATCGCGAATCTTTAATTCTGCACAAAGTTCCTAGTGATTAGAAAAAAGTGCAGGTGACTCCCATTTATAAGAAAGGAATGAGAATTGATCCACATAATTACAGGCCAATATTGTTGACATCAGTTTCCTGTATAATTTTCCTTGAGACGGAAAAGCTTCTTTCTACGAACCAGCATGGGTTCAGGAAACATTGTTCTTGTGAAACTCAGCTTGCCTTTTTTTCACATGACATCTTGCAAACCATGGATGAAGGGCAACAGTCGGATTGTGTTTTTCTCGACTTCAAAAAGGCATTTGACGGTGCCACTCTGCAGACTGCTAACAAAGATATGAGCTTATGGAATACATTCACAGATTTGTGATTGGCTGGAAGACTTCCTAACACACAGTACGTTGTTCTCAATGCCGAGTGTTCATCAGAGATGAGTGTGTCGTCAGGCGTGCCCCAGGGAAGTGTGATAGGACCGCTATTATTTTCTATCTATATAAATGATCTGATGGACAGAGTAACTTGTAATTTGCGGCTGTTTGCTGATGATGGTGTGGTGTACAGGTGTGTGTCGTCTTTAACTGACTGTAAAAGCTTACAGGAGGACTTAGACAAAATTTCTAGTTGGTGCGAAGAATGGCAGCTAACTCTCAATGTAGAAACATGTAAGGTGATGCGCATGAGTAGGAATAACAATCCCATAATATTCGAATACAGCATTAGTAGTGAGCTTCTTGATGCAGTGGTGTCAATCAAATATCTAGGCATATCATTGCAGAGTGATATGAAATGGAACGAACATGTAAGGGCAGTTATGAGTAAGGCAGTCGGCCGACTTCAGTTTATTGGGAGAATTTTGGGAAGATGGACTTCATCTGTAAAGGAGACTACATATAAAATGCTTGTATGACTACTTCTTGAGTATTGCTCAAGTGTTTGGGACCTGCAGCAGATCTGTTTAAAGGAAGACATAGAAGCAGTTCAGAGGCAAGCAGCTAGGTTTGTTACTGGTAGGTTCGACCAATGCGCGAGTGTCACAGAAATGCTCCGGCAACTCAATTGGGGATCGCTGGAGGAAAGACGACATTCTTTTCTTGAATTTCTGTTTAGGAAATTTAGAGGGCCGGAATTTGAAGCTGAGTGTAGCATGATGTTGCTGTCACCTACTTACATTTCACGTAGTGATCACAATGACAAGATAAGAGATATTAGGGTTCGTATGGAGGCATACAGGCATTCTTTTTTTTTTTTCATTATTCTATTTGGGAATGGAAAAAGAAAGGAAATGCCTAGTAGTGGTACAGTGTACCCTCCACCACGCACCTTACGGTAGATTGCGGATTATGTATGTAGACCAAGATAGGCAGTTCGAATCAGCCCTACTCTCTGACCACTGTCACCTCTATGGCGTCAAATTCATCCACACTACTGTCTACCATCTGCAAAGCAATGGCTTGATAGAGTGGTGGCACAGGACACTAAAGACCGCCCTCTGATGCCACAACTGACTATGGACAGAGCCTCTTCCCCTAGTACTATTCAGCCTTTGAGCTATTTATAAGGAGGACCCACGCAGCTCTGTCACCGAGTTCATCTGTGGACATCCTCTTGTCTTACTGGGGGACATCATTAACCCTTCCCCTCCTCCACATCCAAGCAAACTGCCCTCTCTCGTTGACAGGGTCCGCCTCCACTGTACTAACATAAATCCCCCCCCCCCCCCCCCCCCCAGCTAGTCACACTGCCCCTTCCACCCATATTCTGCTGGAGCCTGATGATTGTGAATTTGTCATGCCCCACGATGACACAGTGTCAAATGTCTGTCTAGGTGTGTTTGCATTTGGATATGTGTGAGTGTGTGTGTATTTGTTTACCTTCCTTTTTTTCCTCTACGGTAAGTCCTTCCACTCCTGGGATTGGAATGACTCCTTTTCCACTTCCTTAAAACCCATATCCTTTCCTTTCTCCTCCCCATTTTTCCTCTTATCCTGAAGAAGTGACCAACGGTTGCAAAAGCTTGTATGTGTGTTTGTGTGTGATTTTATTTGTGTCTATCGATGAGCCGGTCCTTTGGGTACTTCTTTTTCTTTTCCTTTAAACTGTCCATGTCCACTTTTCAAAAAAATTGAGTTGGCAAGTCTGGATTGTACAGCATGACATTTTACACATGCTTGAAATGCTATTTATGCTCAAAGCTCTCCATGTCCTATGGAAAAAAGCTCACGAAAAGTGTGGTTAGATTCAAAACTGTCAATGTCCATCAACGGATGACTTACCCAAAGGACAGGCTCATCGACAGACACAAATAAAATCACACACAAACACACATACAAGCTTTCGCAACCATTGGTCCCTTCTTCAGGAAGTAAGGAGAGGAGAAAGGGAAGGATATGGGTTTTAAGGAAGTGGAAAAGGAGTCATTCCAATCCCAGGGGTGGAAGGACTTACCTTAGGGGAAAAACAGGTAGGTGAACAATACACACACACTCACACATATCCAAATGCAAACACACCTAGACAGACATTTGTAAACAGCAAAGAAGTTGGACAGAGATACCACTTGAGGCAGAGGCTCTGTCCATAGAACCATGGCAAAGATGCTAAAGATGGTGGGCGGGAATTTGAATTTAGCGGAGGTTGAGACCAGGTGGGCAATGGGAGGAGAAAATAAGCTGAAGTGCAAGTTCCCATTTCCTGAGTTCTGAAAGGTTGGTGTCGGTGGGAAGTATCCAGATAACACTGTGCCAAGATGTGCTGGCTATGCACCAAGGCATGTTTAGCCACAGGGTAATCCTCATTACCAACATAAACTGTCTGCCTGTGACAGTTCATGCGAATGGACAGTTTGTTGCTGGTCATTCCCACATAGAACACTTCACAGTGCAGGCATGTCAGTTGGTAAATCATGTGGGTGTTATCGCAAGTGGCTCTGCCCTTGATCATGTATACCTTCCGGGCTACTGGATTGGAGTAAGTGGTGGTGGAAGGGTGCATAGAGCAGGTCACCTTTGAGATCTTGTTGTAGGGCAGAAAGAGAAATCAACAGAGGACAGTACCAGGTGGGTCAGTGAAAGTGATAGTATGTTGTGAAACATTTTTGAACATTCTTGGTGTTCCAAAGGAAAGAGTGCAAAACATCGCACACCATCACCTCAAGACTGGAGATATTGCTAAGGAGAGAAGAGGAGGTGATCGCTAGACAATGAAGAATGATCCCAAATGACAGGAACTAATTGCTCATATAAAAAGGTATGTTCTAACTGAGTCACATTACTGCAGGGAGAAAAGTTGTTGCGTGTATTTACCTGCGACTCTCAACATTAGAAATATGTGGCGACATTACAATTCTGTGGTTACTCCTGAAAACCGAGTCTCACAGAAATTTTTTAGGAACACATTTAATACAAAATTTAACATTGGATTTGGTTCTCCAAAAACAGATGTTTGTTCCATGTGCCTCAGCCTTTTGGAGCAGATCAAAACTGAAAAGTGTGATGTTAAGAAAGCTCAACTTATGGGTCAAAAGATACTTCATAACCTTAAAGCAAACTATTCACTGCTGAAGGAAAAGTAAGACAACCTTCTGACAATGTCCTTTGACTGCAAAAAGAATTTACCCTTGGCAAAAATACCTGATCAGAGTGTCTATTACAGTAGGCGATTATACCTAAACAATTCTCCCATTGTAGTAGGTTCCTCTAAATCAAAGTTAACCACTAAAATGTCTTCATGTACACTTGGCTTGAACATGAAAGTAAGAAGAGGTCAAATGTAATATGTTGAGCTCTTTACCACCGTTTGTGCCATACTGACATGAGCAACATACAAACTTTGAGATTAATTGCCGATGGATGCCCTGGGCAAAATAAGAACACAATTGTTGTCTCAATGCTGTGTCACTGGATGTACAAACATGCGCCAGGAGTAAACAAAATAGAAGTTA
Organism: Locusta migratoria; assembly: GCA_026315105.1. Classification (NCBI taxonomy): domain Eukaryota; kingdom Metazoa; phylum Arthropoda; class Insecta; order Orthoptera; family Acrididae; genus Locusta; species Locusta migratoria. The sequence goes on from CM048750.1 coordinate 253,489,204, forward strand.
TTTTTCCCGTAACTGGACATTCATTCATGCCTCCTGACAGAGTTTTTGGGTTCATTGAAAGGCAACTGCAGAAATGAAAAGTGATAGTTCAGCCATCGGAGTACCATACCATCTTGGAACAGTATGGGACCCTTCACATTCTAGGAAGAGACTGGAAGGTAGTTGACGAAGGGAGCCATTCAAAACATCAGTAAACCTGCAGCATTATTCCCCTTCCAGATAATGAAAGTAAAACAAGTGATCATCATCCGTGATTCTCAGAATGCTATAAAAGTGTCTGTATGCAAATGTGGGAAACACTTAAAACTGCATTATGAACATGGTTGTTCCTATTAATGAAAAGAAACTTGATGTATTAAAAATCCTTTAGAAACACTATGGTGAGTCCTGGAGGGTACGTGAATCCCTGTTGTGGTACATGACATTACTAGGTTCCAGCAGGTCAGGGGCATCAGTTGAATCAGGCTGCCTAGCAGGAGAAGATGAAGACATTGTTCCAGATTTGATGTATTAAGTGGATTGCAGTTTGTCAGTTGTTACACCATGTACCTTCAGAAATATTAAAAGAAATTAAAACTGATTACACAGTTTTATGTTCACCACATATCCTCTTCTCATGTACCTAACCAGGATCAAAACTGTCCATGTCCATTTCAGTTGTATGCAAAAGAGCCCATCTGCAAAGTCAGATGCAAAATTGGCTAAGTCCACTTTTATTTTGCTTATATCTAATATGCATTGAGTTCCTGATTTTTTTTTCCAATCGTCTAAATGGTTTTGTACTAATCCATACTTATGTGTAGGACATATGTTGTAGGGCAGGGTGTAGTCACAGTGAAAACAGTTTTTCCACTTTTTCTCAAAACCAGTTATGGAGTATATGGGCAGTTTTGCATCTAGGCGACTCTATATATATATATATCCCCCCTAAGTTCTGACGCTTCAGGCGTTGGCTCCTATCACCTATATTACCACAAAAAATTTACTAACGAAACCTACAACTCCGCAACTTTCACCGTAAGCTAAATTGACATAATATCACCTATTCTTCAGGCGCCACCGTCAACGAAAAAAATAATACATTCAGTTTTCTCTAAAAGCCTATCTTCTCCGTCACCATCTGTGAAATAATAAAAATATTTAATACACCAGTGCCATTCATTCTCATGTAAATGACACTCGAAAACTAACACGTGAATATTCTCAATAACAAAACAGAAATTCATGTAGAACCTCAGATCTGCTTTGAGTGCTTTCCGCTTTACTTATCATGAAAGTATCCATTAATCAGTATCGTCTGCTTTATGTTGCGTCTTTTAAGTTTCGAACTGCAAGTTTTAGACTGCTGGAAAGTCTTACTTGTTATTTTACTAGCGCAGTGTTACAGAAATATCATGGAATATTACAGACACATTTCTATTACAGTAATACTGAAGTCTTAGAATGATTCATATTTCGAATTTCAAAATACGAAAGTAGAAAGATTTAGGTAAATTACGCAGCAGGAATGATATGTAGAAGCCCTGGACTCGCATAGCATCACGGTAGGATGACCCGGACCGTAGTTGCGATAGTTATGTATCGATGAATCGATATACTTACGATGTGCATTGGTCGCATGACGGGCGTCTCGTAGCATTTGTTGATGTCGTGGGAAGTGAGAGTATGTTGTGTTTGTGGTCGTTGTTTACTTAGCACATGTGAGTACAATTTGTCTGTGTTAGTCTTAGAGTAGAAATGAGCAGTCCGTGCCACACGTTTTGTATGACAAATCGAAATCAGGTTAGACCGCGATTTGTGATATTTGTTTTTTCTGCGGAATTAGTACTTTATTTTCTTGTTACTTTTAGTAGGAGTTTGATATGAACCTCTACAAATCTGCGTCAACAGCCGAAAGTAATGATGGTTGAAAATGCCATCGTATTTTGGTTGTCGCGTTTGAAAAAGATTCACCACGTAGAAGAGTGAAGACTCAAAACCCTTGAATTCAGTACACCCCTTAAATTTTTGAGGACAGAATTATTTATAGAGCATGTTTATTGCCCATATGCTGTAGGTTTCCTATTTTCCACGAGTTGATGTGTATTTATGTTTGGACCCTTTCAGGTCGTTTAGATAACTTTGAGTCATTGTCAATTGCTACAGACATTCTGTCAACAATTGTAAATTTTTGGCAATCAAGCGCTTCCGCGGCAGTTGTCACTATCAATAAAATTCTTCCGGGTATGACACCGCCTCGTCATTTTATAAACTGTACTGACGTTTGTGCCACTGTTGCAGACAGCCTTCATCAGGGTCTGTGTCTGACTACAGACCCTGATGAAGTCCGCCTGCAACAGTGGGCGAAACGTCGGTACAGTTTATAAAATGACCACGTGCTGTCATACCCGGAAGAATTTTATTGATTTTGGCAATCAGTTCTTTTAAAACAAAAATACAAAGTGGTATGATGATGTGAAAATGTGCATTGATTAACTGTAACAGAAGGTAAAATTTTACCTACTTTCTCTCTGGCTTCAGGTGATTATGTTTGGCAAATCAACAACACAGTAGAAAATCATTGTCAAGATGTTAATATTCTTAGAAATCCACATAGAATGACTTAATTAGCGTTTCATGTGTTGAATGAACTAAATATGTAATGCTGTTCCTGCTCTATTGTTGACAGATTCTTGTATGTACCCTTGTCCGCACAGTAAAAGTAATTACCCTTGTAAAACGGAGATTTCATGACAAAACATTTGTATTGTCACACAATTTGCTAATGCCAATGTCACATGATTGCCAACATGAGGCTGCCAGGACGGTCAGTAAAATTTGACCTTAACGGAATTATCTTGGATTGAATTTCACTTGGATTGAATTTTGGATTGAATAGCTTGATTTCTGAATAAGTGAAATTTATTGGGCCTGCTGAGGACACGGTAGTCTTATTATCAGAATACGAATTTAGGTCACTTATGGGAATGATGTCCACGGATACTCTCACAATATCCCATTATCTTTTGTTTGTAAAAAATGTACTGATCAAACTGACACTCCCCTACAAAGGTTGTATGAGAGGAGTGGGAACAATGAGATGCAAAAAGTTAAGAATCAAATTACATTTTCCAAAAATAGGTTTACTTGCATAATATCCTACAGTAACAATGGATATTATGTTCAGGTATATGCAAAGTGGTACAGTTACTTTTTATAACGTTTCCATTATGTAAAATATTTAAATAAATATAAAAAAATGAAAGTGTCCCATTGTCCCCATGAAATTTTCCTGAGGGAACAGTGAGACAGTGTCTCAAATCTTAGTGAATATCGTATGAATCAAAATTTATCTCGAGTGAAATAGCAGATTGCTGTTGTTTTGCCTTACCAAGTGTTGTGGTTGGGTTTGGCAATGACAACTACATTTTTTGTCAATGTATGTATTATCAGGAACTAGAGGAAACACAAATTTATTGTCTAGTTTCAAACTTTTCCTGTGATATGGCACTTTATACTCCGACAATTCTTCATCAATTCTAAGAATTTTTCCTACAAAATATATTTTCTTTTTCATCTCAAATTCTCCTGAAACAAAATCAACCAGTTTAGGTGAGTGCTCTCTATCTTCAAAGATACCATGTTCTGGTAATAGCTGTGACAAATCAGTTTTCATCACCTAATCTAGCAAAATTTATTGTGTTTCATCAGAATCACTATTGTTCTCAAGAAACAATGCTCGATTTGGTTCAGATCTCTTAATGTGTTGTGATTTTTATTTCCTTTCTAGTTCATACCTTTCTGGTATGTCGGTTGCAATCATTATTCTTCCTTTAGATCTTGGATGACAGTTAATTTTCTTGGCTTAGCCTTTGGGAAACCCCTTAGGGTGACCAGATAGCCCATATATTACGGAAGCGTCCCTTATTTTGCCTAAGGGTCTTGTTGTCCTGACAAAATAAATGGTAAAACTGCAGAGTCTGTTACCTGTCTTTTTAGCGTGGCTCATATGTTGGCAACTGTAAAGAGATCATTTCTGGACCGGAGATTCGGGCACTACGCGCCTTCACATACTAAAAAAAAAACTTCTTGTTTAACCTATACCTAACCTAACTTTCACGTAAAATGATCAGTGTTTTGTACAGATCACAATTAATAAATAAAACATATACCTACTCTATTGTTCACTGCTGTGGTGTTGCCAACATTTGCAGAGCGTGGGCAACAGACTCTGCAGTTTAGCCAAATAAATACGGGACATATACTGTCCTGTATTTTTCTAACCGTCCCATATATTTTCAATTATTTTTTAAAGTAATGTTAGCATAACCAAATAGAGAACAAATGTAGTCATAATCAAGCAATGATGGAAATAGGCTTCGTCTCAAAGTGAATGAGGCATGATTTTTGACGTAATTCTTTCATATAGTTCCAATATTTCAGCCTTTGGGGGTGATCTTTTTATATTTTATGTAAACCTTGGTAGCCCAAAGTAATGTCTGAGTAGCTTCTGAGACAGCCCAACCTTCTAAACGGAAGTGAAGTTCCAGATGAGGCCACTAGCTGGAATAAAAAAGGGTGGTGGCTTGTGTCATACCTTTGTCAGTCCTTATCCTGAGCCTGTAGTGTACAGAGTCAAGCCATCTGCCAAGTCTCCTCGGCCCTGGTTAACAATTGACCATTGTAATCATCATCAGTGGAAACAGTTCCAATGTATCTACACCATCGCAATGAAGAGAGCACTGGATTTTACCTCCGCCTTGGTGTATGGTTATGAAGCAGCTACAACTGAAACTGTCCATTGTTGTTGCTTCATAACGAATACACTAATAAGGAGGACATATATCTGTTTAGTGATGTTGTAGGTGAATGTTAGGAAAGGCACCATCTGATCGCAGTTGCTCTGCTTGACATTACAAATGTGGACAGCATGTCAGCCAAAGTCGTACTTAGCCATTCATTTAGCTGATCAGTTTGAGGTTGGTAGGCAGTCATCATATGATGTGCAATGTTGTACTTACTGTTTATCGCTGCTACAAGTCTAGATTGAAAAACTTTTCCTTGATGTGTACTTGTAGATCTTTATGCTCCATGTGTCAATACAATGTATTCTACAATGAATTTTCCTACTTAAGGTGTCTCAGCAGAACATATTTAATACTGAGATATATGGCCTCAATTGTTCCCTTTCCTGGGTAGGCCTATGCTATGGGAGGAACATCTGGCCAATGATACGGATGAGCCATATTCTCCCAAACTCCTTGCGTGCACCTGAGCCAAGCCTCTTTTCTTTGTTGAACATCTAGGAGAGAAGTTTGGAGAAGTCAGTGGTATGTCTAAGATGTGAAATGATTCAGATATGATAGAAGCAGCATCCCCTGCCTGGTCACTGGTGCTACTTGCCTGTGTCAAGCTAGGAGATGTTTCTGTTGCTATCAGACCATATAAAAGTCTAAAAACAGTCCAAAGGATTATGTTTCACTATGATCTCCCCCTGCAGTCCAATGAAGAGCTACACGCCAACCTCAAACGAGGGCGTGTTACTTCGTCCGGTGCATATACAGGGGGCCTAAGATCAACAAGGTTGCCACCAGTGCTCTTATATTGGCCTTTGAGGGCAACTCTCTGTCCAAAAAGGTGAAGGTGGTGATATACAAATGTGATGTGAAACCTTGCATTCTTCCTCTAATGCATTGCTTCAAGTGCTGGCAATTCAGGCACATGTTCATGGTGCAATTTCAGCACCACATGCAGAGATTTGGGGCGTCCCTCATGAAATATACTGCTTCACCCCTGTTAAATAACAGTTATGGTCTAATAATGTCTGCCTTTTATTTCAACCAACTCAGAAGGATACAGCAACAAAAGTCTGCCTCTTCTGCGGTCTGAGAATTACAGAGTTCAAAAACCAAAGTGCCCCTGACTTCCACAGTCTGACTGACAAGGTAACCTCCCCATCGCACCTTCTCAGATTTAGTTATAAGATGGCGCAGTGGAGAGGCCGTGAAAAACTGAACACAGATCAATCGATAAAACAGGAAAAAGTTGTGGGGAACTATGAAAAAAATAAGCAAAATATAAAAACTGAGCAGTTCATGCGAAAGATAAGCAACATCGAGCATATTGTGAGCACAGGAGCACCATGGTCCTGTGGCTAGCGTGAGGAGTTGTGGAGTGAGAGGTCCTTGGTTCGATCCTTCCTACAGGTGAAAATGTTAATTTCCTCATTTTCAAAAAATTATTATCTGTCCGTCCATCTGTCCAATGCAAGGTAACTGCGCCGTATTATGGGAACGCTATGCCTAAACAAAACATCTAAACTTATGTTTTGACAGAGCACAGGGAAAACTGTGTGTCTGTGAAACTGTTGCAGTTTATTTGACAAACTCTTATATTTTCATCACTTTTTAGGAGTGATTATCACATCCACAAGAAAACCGAAATCAGGCAAGGTAGAATCTCTTTACCCATTCACTAAGTGTACAAGTTAGAAGGGTTAACAAGAGATTCCTGTCATATGATGCACATACTGTCACCAGTGACATATAGGATACATCAGATGTGTTTTCCTGTGGAGGAATCGGTTGACCTATCAAATGTTTTAGGTTCCCATTGGAGAGGCACTGCCTTTCGTCTGCTAATTGCACGGTTTTGCGGTATGGCCACAAAACACATGCACTAAACTGATTACAGCGAACAGAGACCTCAGTGAATGGACAAATCATAATTTTGTGAAAATAGAAACAATAAAATTTTCAAATTAAATATAAATTCAAATACCCTGAGATGGTTTTTCATCTCAAACATGTGCAAGACATTAACAATAAATAGGAAGAAGTGAATTAAAATTTGTGATGCGGCCGGGAATCGAACCCAGACCTCCAAGCGTACTAGGCAGACGTCTTACCGTTAGATCACCGCACCAATAATGGTTAAGGTGCCTTGGAATAGTCTAAGTAAGCATAGACGTCCGGGTTCGATTCCCGGCTGCATCACAAATTTTAATTCATTGCTTCTTATTTATCATTAAAATTTTTGTTCAAGGAAAGGCTTGACTTCTCGCTCTGCTCTTCCTCGTGCTAGCCACAGGACCACAGCGCTTGCATGCTCACGATGTGCTCTATGTTGCCTATCTTTCGCATAGATCATTCTGTTTTTAAGTTTTGCTTATTTTTTCATAGTTCCACACAAGTTATTCCTGTTTACTCGATTGATCTGTGTTCAGTTTTTCACAGCCTATATGCTGCACCATCTTATAACTAAATCTGAGGGGGATGCAATGGGGAGGTTCACTTGTGAGTAACTCCCAGCCGAAACAAACTCTCTGCTGAAACCTTGCTGTGGCATCGTCTTCTCCAGGTGGCTCATCAACAAGAGCAGTAGTGATGGGCTGCAGGCAGCCTCAGTTGGCCTTGCTCTCAATGCTGAGGAACTGACTGAACTCTCATTGCTCCCAGAATGGCTCGAATAGCGGCTCTTCCAGATGCAAGGTGCTGCCCCCTTTTGGCCCATGTGGTGGGACGGAGGTGTGGCTGGTGCTTTTGCTGAGCTGCAACTCTTTGCATGCCTCCTGTTGGACAGGTGTTGTGCTCGTGGGATACCTGTGCCCCTACAGGCTGAGCAAATCATGTCTGCTTTGTCCCGCGGGATAACATGGCTGTCTTGTGGGTTGTGGTTGTCGCCCCTGGTCACCACAGCAATCTTCTCCCCCAGTGATATGTTGAGGCTACGGCAGGCCCTGGAGGCTTCAACGAGGTCTGTGTCTTGGGACTTCGGCTCAGGATCCACATTCGTCTTGTAGGATAGGAGTCGTGTTGACCAGCACTGGTACTTGGGACATATAGAGCTGGCAGGGTCGGAGATGGCCGTCGGAGATTCTCTCCTGTGGGTGCTGGTACAGAAAGGTGTGTTAGAAAGTCCCTCGGAGCATCTGTTCCCTGTCGTTTTCAGATTTGGTTGATGTGGCAATGAAAGTGCTCGCCATGTAGCAGCTGGACTTCAATCATCACCCACCCAAGGGCTTGGAGGACAATGGCTGGCTACCTTCGTGGGCGACATCAACTGTTTGTGCACCCACACCAGGTTCTGTGCAGAGAAACTACTGTGGCAATTAGGTGTTTATGGCGCTGAGGCCTGTCATAGGTACAAAGGCGACAACGTGATTTGTGCTGATGGCAATGCAGTTTTTCCACTGGGGAGGAGCCTTCCCAAGAAGTGGCCTGATATGGTGACAAGAATAATGTCAGGGCGTCATGCAGAGAGTGGTACTGAACCAGATTGGACATTTGAGTTTTAAAAGTTCTTAGCAAATCCTCAACCATACCATTTGAGACAGAATGGAAAGGAGCTGTATGGATCAGAGTCATGCCATTGGTGGTGCAGAAATCCTGGGACTCTGCCAATGTAAATTGAGGACTGTTGTTGGTGACCATAGCTTCCGAGAGTCCTTCAAGTGCAAATAAGCGTGCTAGAACCCGGATTGTTGTCCTTATGAGGACTGCATGCAAAATACAAAGGGGGTAGCTGTTTCCACCATCCACAACTAGTAGCCAACAGAACTGACTGTCAAAATCTAGATGCAGGCATTCCCGTGTCTCAGGGGGCCAAAGAAAATATTGATGGGGAGAAGCGGCTTGCTTGCTTTGGCACATGGGGCACTGTCTCACCATTTTAGCAATGTCGGCATCAAAATCCCTCCAATACACATGTTGCTGGACAAGGTGGTTAATGAGAATGACACCCCAGTGACCCTCATGGAGCAGCTGAAGGACCCTAGTTTGGATCATGATGGGGGCATGGACATGTTCACTACCTGTGGACCCTTTAGTAACACAATGCCCTGCAAGGGTGTCGGTTTGTGGCACCAGTGACAGGTCTTCAGGTCTAGATGCGTCAGGTGTTCCATGTCAGCAGCCATCCCTGGTTGATGTACTGCAAGATCTATGAAAAAACTGCTGGTATATTGGTAAAATCCAAATGGAATATTAATGACTGCAATCTTCCCTCAGATCAATCTTGGCGAACACCTTGCCTCCCCAAGCCATGAAACAATGCCGTCGATCTGGGTTTCAGGTAAGCCACCGCTATAGACTGGGCATTAACGGTGACCTTAAAGTCGTTGCAGATTTGTAGGATGCCCGATGGTTTTTTGATGATCACAATGGAGTATGCCCACTTACTATGTGTGATGGGAAGAAGGATGCCCTCATTTTGGAGGCATTGCAATTTGAGGTGGAGTTTATCCAGAAAAGAGAACTCAGTGCCGCAGGCCTTAAAAAACCTTGTGACTGCTGTGGAAATTAGAGGAAAATAGGCTTGTAATCCTGAAACCCCGTGATCTCTGTTCCTGGAATACTGTCCCAAACTTTACCAGCAGCTCAATAGTGTAAGGGCAACTGCCCAATGCCCGGACTCTAGTTGAGTTGTTATCAATATATAGTCATAGGGCCGTAAAGAGGTTGAGGCCAAGCAAGTTGGACACCCCTTGTGCCTTTATCACCAAACTCTGAGTTGTAATCACCATGGAATCATGGCAAAGGGTTGCTTGAAAACTGTCTGCCACAGAGATGAATTCGTTGCTGAAGCTGCAGAGCTTGGTGTCTAAGGGAAGTAGCAGAGGGGAGCCGATAGCGAGTTATGTGCCTCAATGATTGTTGTGGGAGAATCTGTATCGGTTTGTAGCCCGATTGGGTGACCATTAAGCTCGACTTGTGTGGATGGGCCCAATCCATAGCCACAGCCACAGAGAGGAGCAACAGATGTCGGCCTTTACCACATGACCTTGCAGAAATGGCATTGCTGACATGGGTGCCTAATAAAACACGGCTTGCAGGATGTCAGGGAATTAAGAAGTCATAACCATGGGGGATCTTGTGCAGTCTGTTACTGATATGATGGAGCAGAGGCTTCCTAGTTGGCATGGGAGGTATAGACCTGTGCTGGATCCTGGATAGAAGCCGCTGCCTTGACTGATTGTTTGAAAGCCCTGATTAGGGGAAGGCAGGCTGTCACTGGTGGATCCTATCGGAGAATATCCATTCTCTGTAAGTCTCTGGTGCACCAATATATGTAGCTGAGCCCCCTTCTTCCTGTTGTCCAGTGTGCAAAGCAGGCAAAGAGGTATAGAGACTGCGGGTGCCCCCAGTGGCCGAAGTACCACAGAGCAATTTATTGTGGCTTGTAGTGATGTGGAGACTTACATGGACCACCGGTGTTGTGGCGAATAGCGATGCCACAACCCTTCTCCCCCCTCCCCCCCACTCTGAATCTTCTCACTGTTGTATTGTAGTGAGCGAAATGATGGCAGGGGAAAGGTGTGACCCTGGGAGCCGATGAGGGACCATGGTTCGAATCTGTGCCTAGGTCAGAACCACTGGTCGTGACCCACCATCCAGCCTGCGCTTTGCATGAAAAGCCGAGCAGAAAGCACATCAAAGGTCATGCTCCCATGGACACAGGTGCTGAAGCAACAGATGCAGGTGTAGGAGTGACGATCTTGATGACCAGGGTGGAGGTGGCCACCTGGTGGGCCGCTGCATTGGAGGGATTCTCAATATGCGACAATGGGCCCACGATGTCGGAGGATAGGTCGTCAGAGGTGGTGATACTGGAGGCAAAGTGTCCAGCTTAATGTGCTTGGGGCCGAAAAAGGAAGTCGGGTGAACCTGCGATATCCAAGGGGACAGTGAATATGATGACAAAAACTCAACAGCAGCACCCTCTAGTACATGGGGCAGAATTTGTTTCTGAAGCTACCAGTCAATCTAAAAGCTTTGGTCTGCAGAACCCCTTTATCAGAATATGAAATAGTATTGGTAAATGTTAGAAGGGGGGAAAAAACCAATACCATAGCGTAGCATTTCCTTTTTGTATAGAGTTGTGTTTCTGCTGAGAGGCACCTCTTGAGTTGCACCTTTGTGTGAAACTCAGACAGAAGAGAGCCATTCACAGATATTATCAGCAGATTCTCCAGTGTATCCATCTTCAACCAAGTCCAGTATGAAGCTTTTAGTGTTTAGTATTTGTTGCATCTTCTGTTTATACATTTTCTGTGCCATTTATAGTTGAATTCTCATGGATTAATCATCTGAAACTGCATAAAGGTGTTTTATAGGAGTAAAGAAAATACCTTACAATTAACTATGAAACATAAATATGAAATAGTAAAATATGGGAATTGAAACAGCTTTCAAGACCTAAAAAAATTCCAACAAGGTCTGCTAGTCTGGTTGCTAGCTGCCATTTCTTATACAGGAAACAGCCACAATAGACAGAAGCAGGAGAAGGTGCAGCTTATACACAGCTCTGCAATTGTAAGTGAACCTACAGACTACAGGTTCAACAAACCTAAGAGGAGGTACAGTAGCTGTGATGTCAAAACTGGGGTTCAATGAGGTCTGTTATTTGCACTAATACTGAGAATGAATGTTAAAAAATTAAAAATACTGATACAACTTCCTGGAAATGTAAGCTTACCTTAGTCATCAATATAATTACCACTTACCTCTTCAACTTTTTCATTTCTGAACCTAGCTACAGTGTTTTCAGAAAATAAAATCTATATGTAACCCCAGATCTCTGTCCAACCTCCCTGCCCCCCACAAATGTCCGTCCAGGCGCACCTGTGCCCGGACATGTATGAGTGCGCGTGCACCCGTTCACGTTTTCACCTTCCTTTCCCTCCCCCAAGGCAAGTCCCTCCTCCCCCGGGACTAGAACGACTCCCCTTCCACCTCCCCAAAACCCACATCCCTCTCCCCTCCCCTTCCCTCCCTCCCCCGACTTGTTATTACAAAATATACAAACACAAAATCGAACAATTTATATCTTACACGAGATTTCCTTTTTAATTTGTCCCAGCCTAATTACAATGTAAGCAATGCTGTTTTGCACAGTGTTTATAACTTAATAGTCACATCTGCAAGTGAATTTCAATTAATACCACTTTTATTTCTGTATTTACTATGAACATTCCTCTAATGTTTGGTCCATCGTTTTTCTTGAGAACACCACAATTAATCTTCTTTATCATCAAAATTGGAAGTAATGTCTGTAAGTACACTTTATATTTGACGCCGATTTTCTTCTTTTACATCCACGTTTGTCTGAAATTTAGGGTAAATGGAACTGTCCGATAGCACCATTGATATTCGTGAGTCTCGGTCTCCCATGCTTCACTTTAGCCTGCTGAGGTGGTCGACACTGGCCTATCCATTACAAGGTCAATTGTGAAAAAATATTCGGCAGATCCTATTTTGTCCATCTCATGAGGTTGAGGCAACAGAAAATTGTCCATCACTGTTTGAGGTTTCACAGAGCGCTTGAAGTCCACACAAATTCTGAGTTTGCCAGATGGTTGTTTGACAGTCACTAAAAGAGAAGCCCACTGGCTTGCTGAAATGGGTGCAATAACATCTTGATTTTGCCACTTTGTGAGTGCTTGCGCAAAGTGATCACATAATGCAAAAGGAACAGGGTGTGCCCTGAAAAATGTGGTTGTGCATTATCTTTTAATGTCACATGCATGGAAAAATTAGTTGCCTGTCCGAGATCGTTGGAAAAGAGTTCAGGAAATTCAACACACAGGTCAGTTATACATTCATTTGGGCTGAATGACATCACTGACAGAACATTTTCGGTGATGCAAAGACCAATCAAATCAAAAATATTTGCACTATCACAGGAATCAATTACAAAATGAGAAAATGACTTGTGTATATCTCTATGCACTGCAAGAATGCTACAAGTACCTAGCACTTGTATGTCTTGTCCTGTATATGCCGTAAGCGAAGAGTGCGCTGTTCACAATTGAGGTGGACCTATCATTTCATATGTGGCATTATTGCTAGAATTGCACTGTTTTGCCAGCAGTTTGCAAATGTACAAAAAGTTTATTTGTGTGGTGTTGCAAAGTAGTGTTGTTGGAATCTTTAGTTACCAGAACATGAGAGTCTGTCTTAGTGGCACCAGGCTTAGAATGAATAACAAAAGCACGTGTCTGCACATTGTGTGCGGGAATGTTGCAAGTGGTGCTGCTGCGGAGCAGTTGTAAGTGAGATATGCACGCTTTGAACATGGCCTTGTTTGCCACAAGAAAAACAAATTGCATTACGTGAAGGGCACTGATTTCATCTATGCTTAGAAAAGCTGTTTACAGAAAATATGGTGTGGCCGGACATGGCACGAGCACTGGTCAACAGTAGGCATACCTGGCCGTGATGGTACAAGTTGTACGTCACGCGCTACAGCACATATATGAGCCTCTTGAAAACTACTTGCTGCAAAGTCACACATGCCCTGATACTCAATAATTTGGAGCACTTCTTCAAGTCAAGTTTAAGATATATTGCAGATGCTTGAGTCTGACACATCTGAAATCACATCTCGTATCATTAAGTCTGAATAGTACTTTCCACAGTTATAGTGAAATGTACACTTTCTAGTTAGACCTTGTTGTTTAGTTACCCACTGTCTATAAGATTGTCCTGAGTGCCTACGGCAGTTGTAGAACTGCTGCTACATTCAGTGTTTGTGCACAACGGTTAGTAATCACCTACACTAATACATCAAACAGCCCTTGATCTGGGCAAGTTGTGAGGAAGAGTTTTACACAGAGCTGATAAATGTTCACTCCCATCTGAGACAAGAAATAAGGAAGCAATATGTATCTTGTATTTGATGCATCACTGCATGGCTCCAGAATTGTGCTTAGTATTCCACTCAGTCTTCTATTTTGAGATCAAACTGTTCAAATAACTATAATATTGCAGGCTGTGCGGCAGGCAATTGTGCCATGGTTGGTGGCTGTTGTGCAGCGGCTGCTGTAGCAGCTGAAAGGCATAATTAGGTTTGTCAGTTGTTGAAATGACTGCATCTGAAACTGAATAATTTGTGTTAGATCATTTGGCAATGAAGAAAGCGGCTGTTGTGCAAGCAATGGATTAGCCGTAGCAGTGTGGGCAGTAATAGGGTTAGTCACAGGGGGTGTCACAGCCATAATGTAAGCAAAAACAAGACAAATCTAGAAACTACTGTAGTCACTTAGCTTTCACAACAAGGGTTGTGAAAACTTAGCATTTGTGTGTGTTTCATTTATGTGTATATTGACGAAATGGTGACTTTTCGCCTAGTAAGTTAAACCATCTTTATGTTTTATAAATATTTTTCCGATCAGAAATTTTTCCCTGTATAATATTCATATTATTAAGTTAGATACATTACATGTCACAATCTTTGTATTTCACAATATTTTAGCGTTTAAAGATATACTTATGTTCTCATCCCTTCGTTATGTGAATATTTCAGTTCTTACGAAGGGTCAGGTGCAAAAAGGATCCATGCAAGTGCCTTTCTGTCCAAGATGGATGTTGATTTATTGCGACCAGGAACTGTGCCAATATCTCCAGACACAATACTGTGGTTTGAATTCTTACTAAAGCCAGAGCTGCTAAAAGAGCATCTCCGGAAAAGCAATCCTGGTATGTTTTGAAGATGGACTTTTTTCTTTTGCATGTTTGAGCTTATTCTGAGGAGACTATTGAAAGAAATGTATTTCAGATCCCTCTCCAACGGATCTTATCATTAAGTTCTTGTCAATCCATAATGAGCAAAAGGATCAAGAAACCAAAGCTAGTGATGCAGAAAGTGATATAGTCAAACCAGATGATGGAGTTGGTAAGAGAAGCCTCAAGAACTTGGCTTTGAAAATATTGTCTTTGAAGATAGCAGCTTTTCTTAAATGGGACCTTGATGTATTGGAGAACAAGTATGTAATTATTATTTTATCTTTTATTACTTTGCTTGTTATTAAAGTAAAAAATTAAGGACAGGAGGTGGTTGGATAATGGGAGGGCTGCACTTCTATGATAGGAAAATATGTATTTATATTTCTGAAATTAATCTTATAATTTAATGCTGTTTAATGTTAATGATATTTTTCTTTAGTTACCAGTGTCTGTAATTGCTTTTTGTTTTTCTGTTTGCAGACTACCACTGCCCATGCAAGTTACACTTCTTCACGACTTACAGTATCTGGCACAGGAAAAGGATTTTGATTTAAACAATGTGTCGGAGGTTGCTGTTACATCAGGGCCATCACATTTAGTTTTTGCTGTAGCTTTATATAACAGATGGGTACTGAGAGCTATAGTACATAACCATGTTTCCCCAAAACAGAACCGTCAGAATTCTTCATCAATGTAAGTTGGCACATATCACTTTCCTTTCTAGATCTGTCATGGAAATCAAATGTGAAACCAATTGTCTGTATTTTTTATGAGCTTGACACAGCTCATAGTTATGTCTTTGTGGTGAGTTGTAAACTGTCCTTATTATATTGTTAGCTAATTTTGATGTAGCTTACATAGTTATTGACATATCCTAAGCAGTCATGAACTTGTCACCTTGATGCAGTGTTACAAAACTATTGAATTAATGCAACCTTATTTGCTGTGTGGGACTAAGTATCCAAGAAGTTCATGTAGATATATTTTATCTATTCTCACAATAGCATATCTTCTTCTCTCTGTGTGTGAATGTAAAGTACTTTGGCTGCAGAGAAATCTCCCATATGTTTAAATGTCTCTGATGGCTTTTCTTTTAACAGTTGCCATGAGCCATGCTTAAACCCATACTGGCACTGACATACACACTTAAAATGAGTGCTCCTGTGGAACCCATGACCACACTGTCACTGTAATGCTTAACCCTCTAAATACGGCATGCAGTACAGTTTCATTAGATACTGTGCGTAGTATGGGGTGCCAACTGTGCAATGTTTACAGCTCGAAGGATAGTTTCTCACTGAATATAAAAGTAAACAGGAAAAAAACATGCACATTACTCAGGAGCAGAGCAAACCTAGGAATTCCTATTAACAGAAAGTGAGGGGACTCTTTCAAGACTAATACTTACTTCCGTGAAACCTGTGATTACAGCACTCTATGCTGCCACGCAGTATCTAGAGCGTTAAAAAACATTAGCTTGAAATTCTGTCCTTCACAACAATATAGGGAATAAACAAAAACTGCTTCAAAGCCTAGTTTTCCTGTTTAGTTAGTATTATTATTTTATTCAGATAGAAGTGACTTTTGTATCTTTGAAAAATGTATAATTATTTTCTAATGGTAAGAAATTAATAACTACTGTACATATTGAAATTATAATGATTGTTTTGTTATCTTAGCCCTGGACTGCAGGACAGTAATTATGTGCCGCCACATGTATTAGATGAACTCATGCACAGCTTAGAGAAACAGGCAGCCAACAGCATAGCAGTTCTGAACCGCCTCACCACAATTCCTGCACCACTTATGCCAACTCCAGAGACATTTAATGTGCTTACAGAAGACAGCGCAAGTGTCTGTCAGAACTGGGCTGAGGGTATCACAATATCTGATGATGAGTTTCATTGCCAGGTTAGTTCCTTTTTAATACAGATTTTTATGAAATACTGTCAAACATTTAGGGATAGTATAAGAAGCTATGTTAACATTCAAGTAGGTGATACTTTTGTGTCCTGAATCATTTTAACTATGCCAAATAGTTAAGGTAAATACAATTAACAAGTGTAAAAACTGTTAAATAGTTTTATCACATTGAGATGAAAAGCAATTTGAGAGAAAGAAAATTAAGACTGTAATTGATTTTTTATGTAGAGAAATGTTGCAAGACTAAAACAAATCATGCTTGATGTTTGACTAAAGTTCATCTATATGAAGTTTTAGACAAAGACGCCATTCTGACACTCTTTTAAGAAGTCTGTAGGAAGGCGAGGTAGACGTTGAGAGTAACAGAATATTGTGATACAAATAAATGAAAAGAAGTTGACAGAAACCTGAAATTTAGTACAAAAATTGTAGGAAAAACATTCTGCACAGTGACAGTTCTGTAAATAATTTTGTGTGTATGGTTGGGGGGGGGGGGGGGGTGGGAGAGTACTAACATATGAGTGATAAATACGAAAATATAGATTGCCACCGACCACACAGAAGAGATGTTGAGCTGCAGAAAGGTGCAGTGAAAAGCCTGCTGAACATATAATGTATGAAATAAGTATCCTCAAGTCTAAATTCCCATCTTTATTGTTTAAATCAGGAAGCATTTCAATTCTAACATTGTATGAAGTTAAATTATTGCCATATAGTAAACTGTCATTGTAAGCTCCCTATCTACTATTCTACAGTTTTTCACAATGATTAATCACTCTGTTTTTGATCAACTCCACACTGGCATTTAATATATTTGTAGTTTTACTCATCCTATCAGATACAATAGTACTCAATTTACGCAACAGTGGGATTAAGGTTGTTTATATAATTATCAATTTTGTTGTAATGTAAACCTTTTTAAGATGATGATCACTCTCGTTTTGTCATTAGTAACACATTATATTGATGTAGAGAGCATTTAATGTTGGAAGCTGTGACAATGTTTAATTGTACCACATTTTATTTGTTGATGAAAACATTCATATACACTTATTTTTAAAACTTGTTTATCACTGCACTTTGTAACTTTGTTTACTTCGGCTTAACCAAAGATGTTCCACCAAAGATACTCCACACCCATTAAGAATGACTCCACAATTGTATATTCAATTTCGATAGCATAACTTGTGATGGTCTTTGACTTATGCTATTTGTATTGTGCACTCTTCAGTATTCACAGTTCATTCTTTCATTATATGTTTGTTTTGACTGTGATAATCTAGTATGACATTTGTAATTTTATTCAAAGTGACTCTTGCTGTTTTCAGTCAGACCTATTTTATTTAATGCTTTTGACAAACATGTTTTAATACCTTGTAAGTATTTATAACACAAAGTAGTCTGTTACTCCCACTTCTCGATCCTATATGTGTTATTTGCTTCTTACTTTCTTTTTTATTGTATACATTAATTATTTTATTTTGTATTTTTGTGTAGTTTACCTATGATGATGGTTCTGAACCAAAACTAATCAATTTTCAGGATCTTAACAAACAGCTGATGGTTAAAGATGCATTTTATTAAATAAACATATAAGCTTTTGGACAAAAAGTTCTCCTCCTGAAATAGAAACTCAAACACAAATAGCCTGACTGTCAAATTTCCCATCTCTGGCTGAAACCCCTTCTTCCAATAAGATCTATATAAATACAACAATTGCAAATATCAATCAGCATTAGCTGTACAGTTTAGTGGTAACATGTGAAAATTTGTACCAGACAAAGTTTTGAACCCAGATTTCCCACTTTTCACAAACAGCCCATGTTAACGATTACGCTATGTGTGCATGCTTCCCAGGCGGACTTAAACTTCCGTATGCGACCATTGCAAAATGGTTAAAGCAACCGGTCGTGAGAAGCAGGAAATCTGGTTTTCATAGGAGTGTGATAGGACCGCTATTATTTTCTATCTATATAAATGATCTGATGGACAGAGTAACTTGTTATTTGCGACTGTTTGCTGATGATGCTGTGGTGTATTGAAGGTTGGTGTCGTTAATTGACTGTAAGAGCATACTGGATGACTTAGACAAAATTCTAGTTGGTGTGAAGTATGGCAACTAGCTCTAAATGTAGAACAATGTATAGTGATGCACATGAATAGGAAAAAGGGACTGATAACCGTAGCCGTTTAGTCCCTTTAAAAAACAAACCAACCAACCAATAGGAAAAACATGCCCATAATGTCCAAATACAGTATTAGCAAAGAGCTTCTTGATACAATCATGTTATTAAAATATCTGGTCATAACATTGCAGAGCGATATCAAATGGAACAAACATGTAAGATCAGTTGTGAGTAAGGCAGACAGCCAACTTTGGTTGATTGGGAAAATTTTGGGAAGATGTACTTCATCTGTAAAGGAGACCATGTATAAAATGCTTTTATGACCACATCTAATGTGCTCCACTCTAATGACCATGCTATCAACACGACATTAAACTCTAATCTTCCTTCCTTCTTTCGAGTTCCTGCAGTAGAGATATTTTTTGTCACCAACTATACCAATTAGACTCAATATGAAACCAATATTCAACACTGCCTGCCTAATTGCCTAATAAGAAAATTATGTAATCTGACATGTTGAAACTGACCCTAAAATTTTTATACAGAAAAAATACACTAAAAGAAATATACAATCAAAATTTTAACCATTAAAAGGGATTGCATTTTTTTCTGTTTAAAAAAAAAAAAGGTTGAAGCTACTTATTTAAGAATTGCTTATAATAGTGGTTTATAGAGCCCTGCCTGTTATCACTTGATTCAGCATAAGAAAAGAAGTAACAGTGACACTCATGTAGCACTACATGGGGAAAATTCCAGAGTGTACAAATACTGATTTTAAGCACATGATTTACAGTTTTGTATATGGTGGGAAACATATGTGAATAAGTGAATAACACATGCAAATTCACTACAGTTTGCTTGAATCTGAGTAGAAACATTTACCTGTGAAAACTCTTTTTTAGTTTTTGGAGCTAATAATGGGAATGCAAGACACAACACTGCCTTGTTAGAGCCACGGTGCAAAACTCTGATATTCATTGAAGATTGTTTTGCATGGGAAGTCCAAAGTTCTTGTTGAAATATGCAAAATGGCTCAGGGATGGAACAATTTAAGTATGTCAATATGTATGGAAGTGTGATACTATTGGGGCTGCCTATTTAACACCAACTTGCAGCACCCACTTTCCTTAGTATTGGTTCAAATTTTTCCATGTATGATGGCTGTCTTTTTTTCTTTGGCTTCTCATTACCATTGAGGGGGATATTATAACCCAAACTCTTAATTAATGACTAACAGCTTAATCTGAGGAGAAGTCATTTACACTTTGTGTTAGGCTTGGTTTTCTGGCAGCACGGTACATGACGGGGGTTAACACAAATTTTTTTATTTGATTTCTAACATAGCATTCCCTTCGTACTGTGTGTGGTGTCACTAAGAATGACAAATGGTTTGGATTCCATGTTTAAACTGTCAGTTCACTTTCTCAATTTAGGTAACTGCTAAGTTGCCAAAGTGGCATTCAGTTAAAAGACCTGCACCAGTCCTACTGGATCCTCAAGACAGAATTCTCTTTTCCTGATGATTGGTCACTCCACTAAAATCCAGGCTTAAACCATATAATAAATGTATCTTTTCATTAATTGTTTGAATAACTCTTGGTTCATGTTGACAGTTCAATTGCTGCAAATATTATTCTGCTAACTACTGGATCAGTTTTAATTAAACTTCATACACATATCAGTTAGTATCTGAGATGAAGCACCGAGACGCTAAAAAGTGTAACTTCCTTGGGGATGGGGTTGGTGTGAAAGGGGAATGACATACAAGCTTAACTTTGGTACATTGAGAGAAAGTTTGACCTAATTTTGTATACTAGTATTGCCTCTGGTCGAAATTCAACAAGTTGTTTCTACAAAGTAATGAAACTCAAAAGTGTTAGAATGTAATTGGAATTTATTGGTATGCAGACCAATGCATCTTTGTGTAGCAGCACAGTATTAAAATATATCATAAGCTCTGGAACTATTTGTGAAGTGCCATGATAACTAAAACATACAGGCTATCAAACAAAGGTGAAGGGAAGAGAGGTAAATTTGTTCAGAAATAATAATAATAATAATTAACAAAAATGACAAGGGAAAGAACAATAGGCTGATGGCTCAAGAAAAGGTAGTTTAAAGTTTTAATCCAAACTTTATTTGAGGGCTGTGCCATTTTGTTTTGGCTTCTTTAGTGCCTCGTTAAGGCACTTACTATGAGGATTTCCTTTTGGACCAGGATTCCATGCATGCACCTGGAAACAACTAAAAAAATTCTTACTTAACTTTAATTAGTTTATTAATTTTTGAGGTAATAATCAAAATTTTATAATAAGCCCCTCTATTTAACTTGAGGCAGCACAACTGTCAGTAGTGACAACAGACAAGAAGTTGAAGTAAATATGCAGAATCCCTAACTTTCAGAAGCTTGAGGTCCTTCAGTGGAGTATGAAAGAATAAAGTGTGCAAGATGATCCCCCTCTCAACTTGACCTCTGAGTAAACTATGCTCCCCCTACCTTTCCTGACCCCTCAGATTACCTTCTCTTCTGCCTACGTTTTCTGCAGTAATGGTTAATTCTGTTCTGAAGATGAAAGATGGAAGTGTGCTATGTTTTCACCTCATAAGTACTGGCCAATCATTATTTTTCTTTGTGAATTTGACAATTTTTTGAAAGCAACAAACTTTCCTTTTAGTAAACATATATTTTTACTTATACATTAGGTCCAAGAGCTCAGTAATTATATTATTATTAAAGCAATGTGGTTAACTGGGGACAGATCCTCATATATATTTGGGTTTCACATACAGTCATAATACATTCTTCCTCCAATTACTGCAATATAATATAAATTTGTTTCAGTTGCATTTTGATCTGGCTCAGTACCATTTCTTTCGTGAGGACTACCATGCAGTTCAAGATAATATTTCAAAAGCTGCTGCCCTTCACAAGAAGTTGGTTACCTGTGGAACAAATCTGGTCTACTGCACAGCGACAGCAGCACAAATTAAGGGATACAGCAATGCTTGTGAAATGGTCCGTGTACAAGTTCCAACTGTCTCCCCACAAACAGATTTGCTTCACCAGTTGCATCGTTCAATACGTGACCAATATACAGTAAGTATTTCAACATTTTGACACGGATAACATTGTGGTGGCATGCTTTCAAATATCTGTCTTTTTTAAAAGAGGAACCAGTGATTAGAGGCATAAACATGAGGTACTGTACTTCTTTTCAGAGGGCACATATTTCCAAATTATGCATATATTGTTTATAGATGTCATGTAGGCACTCGAGAGGACCAGCAAAGAATACAAAATGAAGCGACATTTATGAAGCTGCACTAATTGCTTGATTTAAAATTTTTATTCTGGACTTCAAAACAATTGCATATTGTTGTTACTTCTGATATTTACAGGGAAATGTTAATCACTTTTATGTAGTGCTGCAGAGGAGTCATTCTTTACATGTAAGACATGCATATTAATTCATACATACTTGTGGCTCTATGCTGACATGATGGTTATGTTATTTAAGAATAATTTAACAGGTGAAACATGTTGAAGTACAAAAAGATAAGTACATTCCTGTTCAAAATTCTCTGACAGAACATTAAGGAACAGACTGCCTCTGCCCTTATTCTATCATGTGAATGTATTTGCACTTGTTTTTCGTTGAAGGAGAGTAACAGACAGTGGTGAAACAGATAGGAGACAGCTCTTTCTAGTAAATAAGAGTGTTTTTTGAGCATCATTCCTATATGTTTTGGAGTATTCCTGTGTAACAAGTCAACTCCTGATCATGATGTCTTCAACCTATGAATTACTTCCCTGTTTACCAAAATAAAATAACATATTTATGGCTTTGAGGGGCTTTATTTTTAAGTATTCTTTGGTTCATGATCTTGACAGACCTTAAATGGTATTTATGAGGATATTTTGAAGTTTTTGAAATGTGGTCTGAGGAGCCTAGAATGATATTATCAGCTACAAAAATTCCCTGTAGTTGATGCCAGAGATTGGTCGTCTTTATGTTGAACAGAATTGAAACAAGCACATTGTGTTGAGGAAGGCTTTTCTCCAGCCCTCTCTATCAACTGCACACTTCTTGGAAACTTATGAAGAACTTGGAGTAATGCTGAAGATGGGTGATGAATCTAGTTAAGTTAAAATCTTTGATCAAGTTGTAGACCTTGACTAGTAATGTGTTGTGGTTTAACAGTATCACACACTACTTGTAAGTTAACAAATACTACTCCTACTCCTACTATATAAGATTTAGAACCAACTCCTTTAACTGTGTAAGACTGAATACTGTGGTTGTATTGTACAACTTTTCCTAGAATGAAACTCAGTTTGGCGAAGTACAATAAGGGGTTAATTAATGTTGGTTTATGTTTATTCTTTGTAGCAGATTATGAAAATGGTGGAGTATTGTAACTGATCTCAGATCTTTTGAGTTTTTTCCTCCTGTAATAGTTTTTAACAGAAATCTCTAGGCTCCTCTGTGTGCTTCCTATGTGCTCGTAGTCACCACAGCCTTTGTAGTAATTTCTAGTGTAGGTTGGTTTTTCCCACAATACTCTCCATTCGTGATCTATTGCAAATATATGGAATAAGGAAATAGGGATGTATGTTGATTCCTGCTAGAACAACCAGCAGAATCCAGCGATTTGATGTTTATGGATTCAGACCATGGAAGAAATTTATAAAAACATTTCTCTAAAATAATCCTACTACATGGCTGTGATGTAAATTTGGACCTGAGGAATGATATCTTAGAAATTCAATCTTTGATTCATAATCAGTTTTTATCCCCTTGATTTGTGAACATGTTTAGGTACATATAGTTTAATGGTGGATAAATCACAGAAAACCTCGATAAATGTGAACCTCCTGTTAATTGTTGCTTTAAAAATTGTGTTCCATGCTGTAAATAGTGCATAATCAGATTGCGTAGTGTGCAGCGAGTATGAGTAGAGGTGCCTGTTTTTCACAAAGCATGAAATTGCAATTTTTTTACAAGTTTTTTCAAATATTGCTGAAAATGTGAAATTTGTTTAACTTTACATGAAATCGCAAAATAATCGACGAAATTTTGTCAAATCACATAATATGAACTTAGCACGAGAAATTCTGTTTGAGTTATGGCAATGGAATTTGAATATTGATGACAATTGATTATGAACCATATTAGTATGTATCATTATCTTGTATCGCAGTGTTTGAATATGCAAACCCATACCAAATAAAAATATTCTAGTGACCCTCCCTCCTCAAGAATTGCAATAAAACTATGTTATCTAAAAGGAAAAACATTTAATCTTACTTCTTTTGCTTCAGCTTCTCTTTTAAATTGTTGGACAAAGGTTTTTTTGTTAATTTTTCGGAATGGAACTCATTATCAAATTCTTACATGATTTCTGGCAGAAAAATATATCGTATTTTCTGGTGTATAAGAGACACTTCTTTTCCTACAAAAATTGGTCCAAAAACTGGACATGTCTTATACACCGGTTGCCAGTTAAGGTAGGGACCTTCAAGTTCCATTTATTTTCAAGAGATTTAAACAAAAACAATATGGTGTAAAATGCGAGAAAAAATGTTTTAAGCAGGAAAATTTGATTTAAGGTTCTCTTTCACATTTTCGTAGTTTATATTTATATACAGTACGTACATAATGTGCACCAAAATGCCCGTCAGAAGCTTAATTATGTAGTAAAGATTATCTGAATTTTCTACTGTTTTCAGTGCCAAGTGTAACTGAAACTGGCAATTTCCAAGGAAGTAGAAACTTTCAACATAATTTCATTCTTCATAATTGATGTTTTTGGCAACATTGTAACAGTGTCATTCATTATTTGCGTAAAGAAACACTGCTCACATATTTGTCCATGTCTTGCCCGACAATATTTACATTTATTTACATTCTCAAGTGCAAATATGTACATAAGCATTTTTTGTGATGTTTGCACAGTGTCTGCATCTCACAGTTATTGTCTTTCTAAGGTTATAACATGCTGTGCCTGATGCAGTGCCCCAAGCAATACACAGACGCAAACCATCCTCATTCTCACAGTTTACAGAACATCACAAAAATACTTACATAAATATTTGCGCTTCATAATAAATTATCAAAAACGCATCATTTTAAACATGAAAACCCCCTAATCCCCGTGCAAACTGATACTCGGAGTGGTGGTTGATGGGTGCAGTTGTAAGCAGTGCCACCTAGGTGATAATATGTCGGAAGCCTTTATGACATTTGTAAAGTTGGCACTTACAGTAAACATTAAAAGGCAAAATATCCATTTGAGTAAGTGTAAACCGTCAAGAAACTTGACTGCATACAGTTTATGAACAGTGCTTGAAGGCACGGCCTTAGATATTTGATGTGCATGAACATATGTATTATAATTATGTTACAATACATGTATTAGGTGTGATTTTTTTTTTTTTCTAAAATAAAGTGTCTTATATTCCGGCAAATATGGTATTTGCTTAACGAATGTCTCCCATTTCAGGCAAGACTCAGAAGTGTGTTAGGCTAATTAAGAAAAGTTCCATTATGAAGACAATTTGTAATGAAGTAGATATTTTTTCTGATTTTTCAGAATTACATATGGTGTCATATTTTTTTACCTACCAATTTGTTCGTGAAAACAGTTTTCAGACTTTACACTTATTCATCATTAACACACACTATAGTAAAATAATCCATGACCTATACAGTTCATAATGAAAGGAATTCTATAATTTTAACATTAAATATAAATCACTTAGGCGTATGCTTTAGTATTACTGAATCCCTAGTTATTTTGTGGTGCAAGTACTTCCTCCTGTGATTGTGACCCCCTGAGCAACACTTTACGACCCCCCTGGGGGTCACGACCCACAGGTTGAAAGACATTGTTGTATCGTATTGAGTATTGCTAACTGCATTTTCCCATTCAACAATGTCTGCTCTTTCTTTGATATGGCGGTGTATCGGTTATTGAAACTGATTGCCAGGTACATTCACTCTTACGTTTAGTTTTTGTGCTGCGGTTTATTAATATGGTAGTGAGGTTTTGAATTAGACAAAGAATTTTCTTCAGAAAGATTTTGTGTGTTTGTCCAAACTAGAAAGATATGTGCAGAAAAGGACACACACTTAAAACAACAACAACAACAATAATATTAATAAAAAAGAGGAAGAAGAAGACAAAGAACCCAGGGATAGCACTAATGATGACAGGTGACTAAAGGCTAGCTACTCTCAAACATCAGTGCAGCACAGAACAAGCGGTAAACAATGAAGAACAATTCATTCTATTAATAACCCGAGCTTTCATAGAGGCTAACATTTTACTGACCATCCCATATAGCCAGACGTACTTTATGCAAGTCAATGTCGATAGGAGAGCAGATAATTCCACCATGCTTGCCTAAAAGCTACCACCTCACCTCAAAATTAATTTCACTTTAACAGCAAGAATAAAATTAAGGAATTCCTGATCTGTGCTGCAGATTGTTAAGCGGTAAGAATTTTGAAGTGTGTAAATAGATAGTGCTCTAGTCAACCCAGCCAAACTGTCATGTATGAGGATTTTATAATGTTTAAGGCATGAAGTTTTGAGATGATGTTTAGAAGTTGGCAATACACCATTTAGATGCATGCCGTCGGATGCCATAACAGGCTATATTAGCAATGAGAAATCTCATGACATACTTATGTGATATCAGTTATATATTAACATCGTAATTTGTATCAAATATACTTTCTGTACACACTGCTTTAGTTAGTATACTGATACTATGCATGACGAAGAGTAGGTGGTTTAAACTTACTAAAATTGCTGAAAAGTGGATATAAACTTTAACAAAAATATTGATGAAATAAATTGAATATTGTGAAAAATGTGCTGTAATAGCAATTTAAAAATGATGAAATGACGCAAAAATGTTCACTATTTTTATTTGTGGGATTTTAATTATCTCTTTTCCATGTCTGTCTGTGGTTCTGCAGTCGTCTGTACAGAGAGTTTCAATCATGTTGTTGTTATGGTCTTCAGTCCGGAGACTGATTTGATGCAGCTCTCCACCCTACTCTATCCTGAGCAAGCCTTTTCATCTCCTCATAAGAACGGCAACCCACATCCACTTGAATCTGCTTACTATACGCGTCTCTTGGTCTCCCTCTGCGATTTTTACCCCACACACTTCCCTCCAATGCTAAATTTATGATTCCCCGATGTCTAAGAATGTGTCCTACCAAGCGATCCCTTCTTTTAGTCAGGGTATGCCAAAAATTCCTTTTCTCACCAATTCTATTCAGTACCTCTTCATTAGTTATGCGATCTACCCACCTAATCTTCAGCATTCTTCTGTAGCACCACATTTCAAAAGCCTCTATTCTCTTCCTGTCCGCACTGCTTATCGTCCATGTTTCACTCCCGTACAAGGCAACACTCCACACAAATACCTTCAGAAAAGACTTCCTTACCCTTAAATTAATATTTGATGTTAGCAAATTTCTCTTTTTCAAAAATGCTTTTCTTCCCATTGCCATTCTGCATTTAATATCCTCTGTACTGCGACCATCGCATGTTATTTTACTACCCAAGTAACAAAACTCATCTACCATCTTCATTGTTTCGTTATCTAATCTAATTCCTTCAGCATCGCCCGACTTTCTAAGACCGCATTCCATTATTTTTGTTTTGCTCTTGTTAATGTTCATTTTATACGCTCTCTTCAACACACTGTCCATTCCATTCAACTGCTCTTCCAGGTCCTTCGCTGTCTCTGACAGAATTACAATGTCATCAGCAAAACGCAATGTTTTTATTTCTTCCCCCTGAACTTTAATCCCTATTTCAAATTTTTCCTTACTTTCCTTCACCGCCTGCTCGATATACAAATTGAATAACATTGGAGAAAGGCTACAACCCTGTCTTACTCCCTTCCCAACTGATGCTTCCCTTTCATGCCCTTCGAGTCTAATAACTGCGGTCTGGCTTTTGTACAAGTTGTAAATAACTCTCCTTTCCCTGTATTTTACCCCTGCTGACTTCAGAATTTGAAAGAGTGTATTCCAGTCAACATTGTCAAATGCTTTCTCCAAATCTACAAAAGCTAAAAATGTAGGTTTGCCTTTTCTTAATGTATCTTCTAAGATAAGACGTAAGGTAAGTATTGCCTCCCGGGTTCCTATGTTCCTCCTGAATCCAAACTGATCTTCCCCGAGGTCAGCTTCTACCAGCTTTTCCATTCTCCTGTAGATAATTCGTGTTAAAATTTTGCAACCATGACTTATCAAACTGATGGTTCTGTAATTTTCACACCTGTCTGCGCCTGATTTCTTTGGAATGGGGATTATTACATTTTTCTTAAAGTCTGAGGGCATTTCGCCTGTCTCGAACATCCTACACACCAGTTCAAATAGTCTTGTCATGGCTGGCTCTCCCAGAGACTTTAGTAGCTCTGAGGGTATGTCATCTACTCCTGGGGCCTTGCTCCGACCTAGGTCTTTCAGGGCTCTGTCAAATTCATCTCTCAGTATAGTATCTCCTATTTCATCTTGATCGACTTCCTCTTCCCTTCCTACAACATCGTCTCTAAGTTCATTTCCTTTGTAGAGCTGCTCTATGTACTCCTTCCATCTTTCAGCTTTCCCTTCTTTGCTGAGAACTGGTTTCCCATCTGAGATCTTGATATTCGTAGAGGTGCCTTTCTTGCCCCCAAATGTCTCTTTTATTTTCCTGTAGGCAGTATCTACTTTTCCCCTTGCTATACATTCTTCTACAGATTTACATTTGGCTTCTAGCCACTCCTGCTTAGCCATTTTGCACTTCCTGTCAATCTCATTTTTTAGTCGTCTGTACTCCATTTTGCCTGTTTCATTTACTGCATTTTTATATTTTCTCCTTTCATCAATTAACTGTAGTATTTCCTGTGATATCCATGTATTTTTTGTAGGTCTTGCCTTTCTACCTATTTTGTCCTCCGCTGCCTTCACAATTTCGTCTCTCAATGCTACCCATTCCTCTTCTACTGTTTTATTTCCCCCTGTTTCTGTCAATTGTTGCCTAAATCTCCCTTTGAAATTCTCCAGAACTTCACTTTCCTTCAATCTATCTAAGTCCCATCTCCTTATTTTCCTACCTTTCTGCAGTTTTTTCAGCTTCAGCCTACAGTTCATGACTAACAAGTTATGGTCAGAGTCTATATCTGCCCCTGGGTATGTCCTGCAGTTTGTAACCTGGTTCCGGTACCTATGTCTTACCATTATAAAATCTATCTGATACCTTCCGGTGTCTCCTGGTCTCTTCCACGTATTCAACCTTCTCAATCATATCCTCTTAATATTGTTGATATTCCTTCATATAGCTTTGATTGCTTAATTTTACTGTGTGCTAATTATTGCTAATCAAGCTCCGTTAGTGCAGTTTTATATTCCTGGATTGACAATTTGCTTTGTAGTTTGAAACTAATTGCTGTCGGAAAAGAAACACAACTATGATGGAAATACAGTACAAATATTGTGTTATGGAGGTTGTTGGTCTCATACTGACTTCAAGCTGGAAATACGTAAATGTATGTTTTTGTTTTGCAGGGTATTGTCTCCATTCTTCAGGCTGATAATGTTAGACGTGAAATTCCTCTAGTGTATAGAGCCACATTGGAACTTGACATTCAGGGTGCACTCTCAAGTGGGAAGTTCACAGTAGCACGTGACTTGCTACTGCAAGTTCAAACACTTAATGTTGTGAGGAAAGTGATTGGAGGAGAACCACAGTGCACAGAGTATATTCAGGTCCTTCGACATCCAGGAACTGCAGACAAAGCAGTTGACATGCTGATTTCAGTAAGTACAAACATTAACATTTTACATTTTAATACTTAATTTTATTCTGACTTGCAGGGAAAACTTTTGAATGCATCTAAATCATTCTCAAATAATGGAATTTGTGTCAAAATGTTTCATTTATTGGTGGTGCTGTTGTTGCTGATACAAAGGTCAAGCTGCATTAATGAAGAGGTATGTAAGGCTGCAACTTGGGTGTTAAGTGTGGAAAGAGCATACATATTGAAGTACAGGATTAGATTTTTACATTGAGGTTTGAAGTAAAAGATAGGGTAAACAATCTTGTATATTAAAAGAATCTACGAAATCTAAAGTCAATTGGCCGGACCAAACTACCTGGCCGATTTCTTTCATTTTTGTTTTAAACGAAAGGTATTCATCCACAGATTTGTCATCAAGATCAGAAATTACATTACTCTTGCCTTCCTTTTTCTACACTCAAATGTGATTTCCTTCTGTATATTTTTATGGGGATGTCCTTGCTGTAAACTAAAGTCAGTTGGTCAGTCTGTTCTGTCTGACTGATTTCCTTCATTTTTGCTTTAAATGAAAGGTATTTATTACCAGATTTGTCATCAAGTATCAAAATTATGTCAAGTCTCTCCATCCTTTATTTTTATTCAAATGTAGTATCCTTCTGTCCTTGCACTGAATATTTTAATCAGTTTATTTTATGATATTTCCGTGAGACTCCAAGTTAACCAACTGCCGGTGTGGCACAATGGATAGCCGATTGTGGTGCTGAAGGTTGTTGATTCAATCCCATCCACCAGCAAAAATTTATTTCTTAGTAATTGTCATGTTCAGAATGTTCTACATGTTTCTTATGTTAACTATTCTTTTAATTTCTGGTACATTCTGTCTGTGTATATATAGCAGAGCACTCTGAATGAGAGGCAGTCAGAGCTGCATATATGTTTCAGTTCGCAATAAACCTCCTTTCAGTATAAGTGCTGTGTTTAGTTGACAACCTTGCCTTCGAAGTCAAGCCAGCTTCCATTTCAACGTGACAATATCATTAGTTCTAAGCAAGTTACACAGTTCTTTTTGACCTAATGACACTTAGTGGATCAAGCTCTTTGATTGTGTTTTTAAACACTTGCATTGATTGATTCTAAAAAAAGCTATGTGTGAACTTTACTTCTATTTTTCCCCCAACTTTTTTGTCATTCCACTAACCGCGCAAATAATTCGCATGTGTCCTCTAGTTGAGAATAATTATGAGGAAAAAGGACAAAAGAATGGACTAAGCAAAGACTGTATCAAACCAGAAAGTAGCTCTATATAAGTAAAGAGAGTCCAACCAAAGGTTTACATATCTCAATGACTTTGTTTGCTCCATATTTCTGGATTTGCCTTATCACGTGGAGAACTGTAGGATTATCCTTGATAAGCCAACATTCACCAATCAACATTCAGAGAGATAAATCAATCTGTATTTAGAGTAAAGACACTTCAACTGTTCAAGTGCCAAAATATTAGTAGAAAATTTTTAAAGTATTCATAACAACATTCTCAAAAATACTGCAGTGCATGAAGTTTGTTGCAGTCAAATTATTCTTGAGACCAATAGCTGGCTGAATTAATGAGGTATGAAACACACTCCAGAAACACAGAATAGGCACTACAAGGAAGGGGGAAGTAGTTTTCATTTCAGTGGTGTTACTACTGAGATTGAAGTTGAATGTGACTGTGAAGTTATGTGGAAAATTTTACAGGTTTAGAGAAATAAAATTAATTGTAGGGGTTTCTAGTGGCAATCTGTTTCCACAGTGACAATTTTAGAGTAATTCAAAGAATGTCTGTACTCACTAGAATGGAAATGTAGGTGCATGCAGTGTAGACGGTGACGTCCATGTAGTTGCTGCAGGTGGCACAGACAAGTAGTCTTATAAACTATATTTAACAAATTTTCTGAAAACTGTTTTGAACAGCTAAATCAATTGCCTACATGCAATGAGCATATTTTAGACCATGAAACTACAGGCAGACATGACCATATTCAAGAATATCACTGTAAAGAGGCGGGTTAGTGATCATGATGATATGATGATCAAGAAGACTTGGACAGTATTTTTCTTAGAAATAGTGGGTATACAGTTGTCAGCATCCCATTTAGATAATGAATGCATATTACTTAGTTCTGGGATGATTGAAAATTTAAATGCATTTTAATTCATACTCTGGAGAAGAATGTGCCGAGTAAGTGGATTAAGGTCTGAAAAGACCCACCAAGCTTTAATAACAAAATGTGTAAAATGCTGAGGAAGCAGAGACAGTTAGACTTTCAGTTAAAAGGAACAAGCAAATGAAGTCAGCCAGAAAGTAGTACAGATTTGCTTGTCTGTAAAAAGATCACTTGAAAGGTGGCAACACTTAATTTTACTATTGTCATTGATTATGGTAAGAGATATTTATTGCCAGAGACTGTGATACAATGGTCGCCGGTGTCTGTTATAGCAGTTATCACTTAGTAGCGAGTAGTAGTACATAGTTCTTATGCGTAAGACAGAGAGTCTGGTTCTATTCATTGAAGAGAAAAAACATGGTACACTCTGCACTGGATTTGGAGTGCGGCAGCCGGAGATGACGTATGTGTAACTGTGAAGTGTGGCTGTGTGATTGCGTGAATGTTCATTATTTCGAAGAAAGCCATGGCCAATAGCTTAAGTGCTGTATGTGTGTGTCTTTTTTTATGTGCCTGTCGCAGCTCGTCATTACGTCTTTGCAGTGAGTAGTAAACTGTCCTTATTATATTGTAAAATTGTGTTTGTGATACATCTAAATGTAAGGTTACAAGAAGTCTCAGACAGTATGTAACTCTGAAGGCAATATCTTTTTCTGTGATTTCAGGCCTTGAAGGCAGTAATAGGAAGTTTGGGAACAGACGAACGTCATCGTGTAAAAATATTTATACTACATCTGATTGCCCAGAGTGACAAAGGATCTCTTTTGACAGAACTTGTGCTAAACTCCCCAGAACTTTCCAGTTTGTTTACAAAAATAGAATTAAAGAAAGATGATCTTGAGGGAGTAGCTGTCCCAGAATTGCTTCTTACAACCAATTGGAATGTGCCTGTTGCATCACAAAGTAAGTTCACTACTGGTCCATATGTTTACATGTGTTATTAATGTAGTTGGTTTGAATATAATTCATATTAGCACTTGGATATCATTATAAGAAATCAGTTTAATTACTTTTCTGAAGTCTGAGGTTTTTAAAATTTCCTCATTATTTATGAGTAGCACGATAATATTGTATCACTTGAAATGTTGCTTAAGAGTGTCACACACAGCCATTGATGCTTCTGCTTGCTTTTCACATATTTTTATTGAGCATGGTGTCTAATTTTATCAATGTACATGATTTATATTGCTGCAAGTCTTCCGACAGAACGTGTGGTTCAGTGGTTATCATTGCAGATCATTGTGCTTGCGGTCCCCAGTTCAAATCCCACCATGGGCAGAAAAAATTTGTTTCCTTGTATTTACTATTTCTAGAATGTTCTACATGTTTCTTATGTTTGATGTACTTGTAAGTTCCAGCTAACTCTTTCTATGTATAAATAGTGGAGCACTCCAAGCAGGAGGCAGTCTGTACTGAGTATACACTTGTGTTAGCAATAAACGTGTTCTAAGTGTGAAGTGTTGTGCACTGTTAATGACCAGTCTTCGAATTCCGGACCACCTGCAGTTTTCAACATCACACTTTCTGGTGGAGGCGCCGGGTATCATGCAATACATCTGCATGACCATGGCTCCTATTAGGCTGCGTAAGAGCCGTCACTTACACAGTCAAGAACTGGAATACAAACTGTATACTGACTATGTTAAAAGATTTTTTGATGACACAAGAGTTTAACAAATGGTGCCCGAAAATTAAAGAGATGCAACAGAGGAGGTTTGTACAAGTTCGACAGACTTCCAAATGTAGTTGCTATGGCTGTTGTGGAAGACCAGCATGACTTTGCTTCTCTCATACAACAAATTGCGAGAGAAGAATTGCAACTGTTTATGGCATCTGGGACTGTTGGACCAAGTGAGCGCTAGATTATGGCCATGGATGTCAGTCCTGTATGTCATGAGGGAGCTGATGCTGCTGAGGTCACAACCAACTCCTCTGGCAACTAAGACACCTTACAAGAGGACAGAAGACAACACGCCATTGTGTTTTCACTGTGGCCATCCCGGACATGTCGTAAAATACTGTAGGGAGAGAAGACGAGTATTTGACTATTATTATGCCACAAGACGCCAACCATCAGAGCAGTCCTTTCAACGGCAGTCGGCTGCAGATGATTACTGTTGACCTATGGGACGAAGCCCATCAATGTGTTCTGGATGCGGTTGCTCTCCAACACATTGCCACACATTGTCGCCTTACAGAGATGCCAGACACTCGCCTAGCCGTCGTGTTCAGGAAAACTAGGTGAGGCAACTATTTACGGAGGTGAGGCCGCCACAGATGAAAATCGTCCATGGACGACAGTCGCTGAGATGTCGGGAAATCTCATTGACATCATCGACGGCCAACCTGTGCAGGCACTAGTCGATTCCTTCTCTGTATTGTCGAATGACCACTGCAAACTAAAGAAGATAATGTTCTGTGATAAAAGAGCAACTGTGCTGAAGGTCACAAATGGAAAATACGTCTGGCTGGCACGAAAATGTGTCGCAAGAATAACTATCAACAACAGGACACAGCCTTTTCAATTTGTCTTTTTA
Source organism: Locusta migratoria (assembly GCA_026315105.1). Taxonomy (NCBI): domain Eukaryota; kingdom Metazoa; phylum Arthropoda; class Insecta; order Orthoptera; family Acrididae; genus Locusta; species Locusta migratoria. The sequence continues at coordinate 253,523,290 of CM048750.1, forward strand.
ACAGAATGTAGCCAAAATGCCATCCTCAGATGAGACTGCCTTCAGGTATCCCAGGTTGTCATTGACTGTGGAAGATCTGAGCTACAAAATGAGGAAGCTGTTCTGATGAGCACACTTAACATGTTCACCCCTGGGAGGTTGTTTGCTGTCAAGAATGTTGATATCCCAACATTAACAATGAGAACAGTTCGTCACCAGCTGAGATGACCAGTTGGACGGTCGATTGCAAAAAGATAATCAGTATAACAAAAATTTACATACCGGAAGCTATCATAAGCTTTACAGATGGTCGAGGAGAACTTTGGATCACTAATTTTCATGACCATTCACAACTCATTCCTAAAGAAATGTATATTGGAACAGCCAAACCAGTCCAGGACAGTTAGCTCAATGTCATTGACGAAGTCTCGTGATCTGCTGTTACTACCGACAACCCACTAGAGGAGACTACTATACGACCCGGTGTAGCCATACAGAATGTTTTTAGAGTATGTTAGCAACTCTAGCTGTTAGAGATAGCGAAAATTATTGCAGTCAACTGAGGTTGAATGGGATGTTGCATGAATTTGTAAACTTATCTTAAAAAAAAAAAAAAGAAAAAATCCACTGTTGCATGTTTTGCGTGATTGTACAAGAATGTTAGCGATGAACCAAGTGAAATGGCGTCGACTGCTCTGGTTGGATTAACTGAGCCGCCGCAAAGAATAAATAAATCTCCCGCGGAACGCAGTGTATTCCAAGAAATTAAATAAATTTTTGTGAAGGGAAAGAAAGGAATGTGTCGCCGGGTTGTAAGTTTTTTAATATTCCCCATGTATGGTCGAGGGATAAGCCATTCAATCAATTAGTTATTATAATCTAATGAAATTTGAATGGATGTGTGTACAAGAATGGAAAGAAAAGATTACACACGACACAACCATTGTATGATGAAGTTTTAATGGTATGTTTGTAAAATGTCTTGTCGCATACTGGGAAGCGACATGTAGTCATTTGTAGTGTCTTTTTGGTATCTGAAGTAGTTTCATACCATGAGTAATTGATTACGAGATAAGCATTCTTGGTCTTATATTTATGAGAATTTACTCGTAAAGTGAGAAAGTATATTGTCATGAAGGATACGTTTCATGCATATAAAGTGCATTTTTTATTTGTATGAACGCCTAAGGCTTAACTAATAACTTCTCTTAGCTGAGAAATTACTTACAAATCAGTGGCAAAGGTTTTCGACAGTTAAATTAGAGCATACAGTGATAAAGTGGATTTATTAAGAATTTGGACATAGCAGACGGTCCAAATTAATTTTATTGGAGTTGTGAGTGGTTGGTGTTTGCAGATACTGTCGGAGGCTGCGGGTTGTCTGAAGTATCTTGGGGTGTTCAATATATAGAAGAAATGTGAGATGTGTTAATAGTCACCGGCTAAGAGCAGTAAGGTAGTAAATGGTAATAGTCACCTTCATTTTTTAAAAGGATAAGTGTTTGTTTTCTGATACCACATAAGACCTACCGGAGAAATTTCATAATTTAATAGCCATTCTTAAGAGAGGTTCTCGCGGTAAATTTCTTTAACAACAGGCGAGAGGAAAAAAAAAAAAAAAAATAAAAAAAAAAAAAAAAAAAAAAATAAATAAATAAATAAATAAATAAAAATAAAAACCAAACCCATAGTTCACTACATTCATTTTATTCCCTGAACTGTCTTTAGAGATTAATAGCCAGACATTTGTAGGATGTGGGGAAGCAGTTTTTATTGAATAATTTAGTTTGCCCACACCTGAAGAACGGCCCTCGCCTTTATTTTTAATGGTGATCATGAGAGGTGTCTGGTAAGTGGTGGTGGCAATTTAGGTTATTTTCTGTTTTTGTTTTAAAGAAAGGTAGATTAATCAGTTAGGAGTATTAGTTTCAAATTAAGAGTCTGGCTAAGTTTGTAATGAGAACAAAGATAACTGTCCTTGTGTTTTTTTTTTTTTTTTTTTTCGATAAACCGATCCTTGTGAGTGACTTTAAATTAAAAAATGAAAGTAGCTATTTATTGTAGTATTTGATTGGAGTGAATCTACGACCGCTAATGTTATCAAGGGGTAACTTTAGCGAACGTAACTGTGGTAGAAATAATTTCTAGATTAATATCTTAAGATTAGTTGTCGCGACCGAGCAGTGTTACTGGTCGACTGCAACAACAATTAAAGGTGTTGTTATTGATGAAGCTAGTACACTATTAGTTGCTACATTATTAAGCTCTTTTCCATCTTGAAGATAACTGTTAAATAACTTATGTTTGATCGACCCTTCAAAATGTTTCTGGATACACGCTGCGACCAAAAAGGCCCACTGAACTGAGTTCTTCTGATTATTGGATTTTGTTTGTCAGATGCGTTGACTTTTTGTTTGGGTGGCGCAGCAATTTTTATCTATGTGTTCACTGAAACGAAACACCATCGGGATGGTGACACAGGGCTGAAAACTTTACCACCTAAGTCGAGCAACACCTTAAGTAAATATTACCCCACTCAGCAAGGACCTTGAGAATAAAAGAAGAAGAAGAAGAAGAAGAAGAAGAAGAAGAAGAAAATATTTTCTCCTGATTGTTACAGTGGAACAGAGATTGTAGGGGTTCAGAGACTTGTACCACTGAACACTGTGGAAAACCTAAAGTATATTTTTTTATTAACGTGAACTGAGAGTCTCTTGTAGTGAACTTTATTCTGTGATTTCTAGTACGGGTCTCGACGAACAGCTACACCGGTCTGACCCAGAAACAACGTCAGCAGGTGTTAACTATTCTACACCAATTTTCAGGTGTATTCCAGGCTAGCTAGGAGAAGAGCCAGATGAAACGGCCCACGATAAAACACTGTATCAATACTGGGGATCATCCACCAATTAGCCAGCGTTTGTACAGAGTGTCACCTGCTGAAAGACAGATAATTTGGCAAGAAGTGGAGATGATGTTGCACAATGACATTATTCAACCTTCAGAGAGTTCCTGTTCGTTGTCGGTGGTTCTCGTCAAGAACAAGGATGGCACATGGCTTTTCTGTTTCGACTATTGGCAGCTGAACAAAATCACAAAGAAAGATGTCTATCCATTGCCCCACATTGACGACACCTTAGACTGTTTGAAAGGAGCTACATACTTCTTGACCATGAACATGCAGATAGGTTACTGGCAAATCAAGGTTGACGAAGCTGACAGGAAGAAGACTGATTTCGTTAAACCTGACACCCTCTATTTATTCAAGGCCATGCTGTTTGGGCTATGTAATATCCTGCCCACATTCGAATGCATGATGGACAACTTGCTTCAATATTTTAAATGGACAACATGTTTTTGTTATGTAGATGACATTGTTGTTTTCTCAAGGACATTTTTGGAACATCTAAGCTGCCTGTCAACTGTGTTGCAGTGTGCTCAGACAGCAGGCCTCCACCTCAATCTAAAGAAGTGCCTCTTCGTCACCAAAGAGATAAAAGTTCTGAGGCACCTAGTGAATGGAGATGGTGTGCCTCCTGATCCAGTTAAAGTAAGAATTTCCAACTCCTCGGCACATGCGTGATCTGAGAAGTTTCCAGCCACTTAAGGAGGCTCTAACTTCTGCACTAGTTCTAGCCTTATACAATGAGAATGCGGAAACCGAACTTCACACAGACACTAGCGGTTATGGGATTGGTGCAGTGGTTGTACAAATTCAGCAAGGTACTGAAAAGGTGGTTGCCTATTCATCAAGAGTTCTCTCCAAGTCTGAGATAAACTAATCCACAACTGAGAAGGAATGTCTCGCCATTATCTGGGCTATCAAGAAGTTCCAGCTGTATTTATTTGGTAAACCATTCACTGTTGTGACAGACCACCATTCTTTATGTTGGCTGACCAGTTTGAAGGATCCATAAGGTTGACTAGCAAGATGGGCAGGGGGGTAGGGGGGGTCACAGTGATATTAAAAACTGGGTTCACACACAAGGATGCTGACTGCTTTTTGAGAAATCCATTAGCCGAACACAACAGCATGGACAAAATTTCAGCCCTCACCGAGTTAGGTGACATTACAGCTGAACAAAGGGGGATCCAGCATTATTACAAACCATAGAGTCCTTGGAGGAAGGAGAACCGACCAAAGAAGAGTTTCTACTTATAAATGGGACAACGAATAAGAGCAACTATGATCCTCTGGCCCTCAAATGGCTACTGGTTGTTCCATCTCATCTCTGGCCAGCTATTCTGAAGTATTTCCATGATCCTCCAATATCCAGTCATTTGGGATTTGTGAAGACCCTAGATAGAATCAGACAAAGGTATTACTGGCAAGTTCTCTACCAATCTGTCAAGCACTATTTGAGTCACTGCAAGGTGAGCCAGAGATGGAAGCATGTGCTGCAGTTACCTCCAGGTCATTTGGTACTAATTCCACCTACAGTAGCTGCATTCCACCGAATTGGTATTGATCTTTTAGGTAGGTTCCTGAAGTCGATATCCGGTAACCGATGGATAATAGTCTGCACTGACTACCTCACCCGCTACGCTGTCACCAAACCTGTGCCGATTGCAGAAGCTCCAGAGATCACAAAATTCCTAGTAGAAGACATTATTTTCTGAAAGAACAGACATCACTTCTGATTCTGCAGTTGTATTATTTAATATTCACAGAATATATGACATCAACTGCAATTGGGCAAAGCTGAAAATGTGTACCCAGCTGGGATTCGAACCCGGGTCTCCTGCTTTCTAAGCAGTTTCGCTGATCTCTACACCACTGGGGGACACAGTGATCATTGCACCTGCAAGGACTACCTAAGCACCTTTTGTGGAAGGTTCTGGGTTTGGGGGGATGAGGAAATGGCCCTGGCAATTTGCTTCTCTGCCAGATCAGGAGGATAGCTGTGGGATGTGAAAGCTGTTATTAGGTTACTGGTGTACTGGTTCAGGGATTCAGGACTGGAGCAGACTCGTTTGCCATGAAGACCTAAGCTGTAGGGAATGGAACGTTTGATGTGGAATTCTCTGTTTAAGATCCGTGTTCTTCACAGTCATTAGTGCAGTCTTGAAGTTCAACTCATGCTTATCCTAAAAAGCTTATTGGACTTCTGGTAATAAGTGGTAGGTGTGTTGTATTAATATTCAACATACCTGAATGATACACACTCAGACAAACATGACCGTTGCCTCCAGCTGCTGCTGCCATACTGCACGACATAAGATGTCCGAGGCGATAACAACCATTGGTGGGGATGAGGAGGCAGCATGGAGAGGAAGCAGGAAAGGAGGGGATGGATGCATGGCAGGGGTGGGGGAATATGCCATTGCTGTGTAACAGACAGGGAGGAGGGCAAGGGGAGAGACTGGAGTGTGTCGTTGGTTTCTCTGTCTGACGCACCTGAATAACTTTTCCATAAACTTTAAACTTCCATGAAGTCACGCAAATGAAACACACATAACAGTCCGGTCAGTGCATACACTGCTAGCTTTAGTGAAGAAAAAAATTGGAAACAGTTTGATGTGCTCACAAATAACAATTATACTTGTAATTTTCAATGTATGTTTGCTTCTCACCACATAGACATCTCAATGATTTCCAAAAAGGAACACATGAAAGATTAAAAATATACTTAGCCTTTGACTGTTATGACCTTCTTCAGAAATAGAAACACATCCTCTCTCTCATACACAAACGTAACTGCTGTCTCCAGCTACTGTGGCCAAACTGCAGGACTGTCAGATGCAAGAGCATCAACCAGTGGTAGGGCTGAGGAGGCAGCATGGAGAAGGGAGGGGAGGGATGCAAGGTGGCAGGTAGCCTGTTCTGTCTGACTGAGAGATAGGAAGGAAAGGATGGGAAGAGGCTGGAGTGTGTTGTAGAATGGAAGACGTGCATGAGACTAGAGCCTGGGCATGGAAGGGGAGGGGAGAGTTGTAGAGACAGGAAATAGCACGGTGTAGACCTGGAGGATTGCAGGAACGTAGCATATATTGTAGGGAGAGTTCCCACCTGCGCGTTTCAGAAAAGGATCTCCACGACACAGGCTTGTAGCAATCGTGAAAAGTGAGCCACATCATGCAGGGCTGCAGGCTCTGCAACAGGGTGGTCCAGTTGTTTCCTGGCCATTCATCCGGACAGGCAGCTTGTTGCTGGTCATGCCCACGTAAAAAGCTGCACAATGGTTGCAGTTCAGTTTTTAGATAACATGACTGCTCTCAGAGGGTGGCTTGCCTTTTACGTGATAGTAAATGCCTGTGACAGGACTGGATCTGATGGTGGTAGGGTAGTGGATAGGGCAGATTTTGTATCTAGGTGATATTGTAAGGATATGAGCCATGGGACAGGGGGTTGGGAGCAAGGATTGACTAGGGATGGAGAAGTATATTATTTAGGTTTGATGGGCAGTGGAATACCACTGTAGGATGGCTGGGGAGGATAGCGGGTACGCTATTTCCCATTTTATGGCAGGATGAAAGGTAGTCAAAACTATGGTAGACAATGTGGTGTAATTGCTCCAGTGCTAGGTGATAATGGGTCACAAAAGGGATGATCATTTGAGGCATGACTGTGGGTGTGAGGGGTGTGTTGGCTGACTACTGGATGGACCTAGATGCAAAACCTGTCCTACCCATCACCCCACCACCACCTACTCCAGTCCTGTCACAGGCATTTCCTATCCCAAACAGATGAACACTCTCCATACAATACATCCAAAACTTCCATATCCCCCAGTCCTAAAACTTCAGTAGTTACCAACCCCACCATCCTCCCTTCCCCTCTCCTTTCATGCCCGTACTCTAGCCTCACATACTTCTTCCATTCCATCATGCACTCTAATTGTTCCCCTTCCCTTCTTTCCTGCCCATCAGAAAGGGCTGGTGTGTTCTCCCACCCCTACCTTGCAACCTTCCCATACATTTCCCACACTGCCTCCCCACTTCCACCTTTGGTGGACAGTTCTGCAGTCTATGTGTGGAGGGGGGGGGGGGTTTCTATTTCTATTTCTGAAAATGCCATAATGGCTGAAATCTAAGTACATTTGTAATCTCTTATGTGTGCCGTTTTGTGAATCATCGAGATGCCTCTGTGATGAGTAGCAACATATCCTTCCAAAAATATTGTTGAATCCTTCCTGAAATTTCCTTTGTTTGGTAATTGTAGAATTTATCTCACTGTTACAAAAATTATGTTTTGTGTTCCTTGTGCGTGATAACGTACACCGTATTGCACATAACTATAGTGTTTGATTAATGATGGAAATTCTCCACAGAGATGATAAATTATTTTTCAAAAGATATAGATTGGCTGCCCAGTACTTACCTTGTTGCTGTGCCACCGATATTTACACACAGAAAGAAAAAAAGATGAAAATACTTATTATTATTATCCTTTTTTCTTTCTGTGTGTAACTATTGTCAGTACAGCAACAAGGTAAGTACTGGGCAACCAATCTCTCTCTTTTGAAAAATAATTTAACTATAGTGTTTCATCGTTTGTATCAAAAGCTATCACTACTTCAGTTGACAATTTTGTGATTTTCTTAGGAAGCACAGTTCCTGTGATTTGCACTAATGAGATAACTGTTAGTACTAATATAGTAATAATTACTAACTCCAGCCTGGACTTTCCGTTATTAGATAACTGTTAGTACCTCATACACATTTCTACTTAAATATTCATCAATTAATACAGCTGTTATTTTATACTATTGTAGACTTGTTGTGGTGGTTTCTTTTTTTCTGTAACTCATTTTGCCAATCAGTATGCTATCTTCAGACCCTGTGACCACACAATTATCCAAATTCGGCTCATATGCGGACATGGAACATGAAGATAGGAAATTGAATGAACAACACTGTAAAATCACAGCCTGAAGGTGTTATTATCGATATATACAGTAAAACCCTGTTTTTACATCTCTGGATTTTATGTTTTACCACCATTTACACGAATTTTTGTTGGTCCCGTCAAATTTCCTATGTTCACAATGTTTTTGCATTAACATATTTACACTTCTTCTGCATTGTACGCTTTTTGAAACCATGTTCGTGAAGACATAAATTGATGCTGGCATGGCTTTTGCCTTACGTATAGTGTTTGTAAATGTTACACAGTCAAGTTTCTTAACACTTTGAGTTTATTCAAACGTATATTTCGTGTTTCATTGTTTGCAGTATGTGCGTAGTTGACTTACAACGGGGTGGCTGATGGTAGTGTAGTATCCCATCAGTCACTGTGCTGATTGGGAGCTTGGCTTTTTTTATGCAACTGGTAATTTGCATGATACATTTAAAGAATTTTGTATTCTTGTTTAATGCAAATATTTATCTAAATCTACACAGTAATAAGGACAGTTTACAACTCGCCGCAAAGACGTGGCAACGAGCTGCGACAGGTACATACAAAAGAGACACACCTACAACACTATCAGCTGTCTGTCATGGCCTTCCTCAGAAAGTAGAACATTCATGCAATCACACAGGCACACAACACAGTCACCTCTGACTGCCACACTTTGAATCACGATCTGCGGTGTGTAAATAGGGGAGGGGATTGGGGGATAGGAAGGTTGCGTCATGATGGTGGGATGGGTACAGTACGGCCTAGATGGGAGTAACGAGATGCAGCTTAGGCTGCGTTTATAGACAGCGGTGCCACCGCAGCGGGTCAACCGCTGTGATTTGGCAAAGGCACCGCTCGAACTTTAACAGCACGCGGGGCAGCCGCAGCTGCCCGCGGGGCCCTGTTCCTGCCTGGTGGGGGTAAACAGTGGTGCCACCTGTTTTGTCAGTCACTGAGGGCTCGCCTTCCGCGATGGACCCTGAAGTGCTGTACTATGTTTACCTTGTTGGAAAAGCTAAGAAACGTAAAACGAGGAGATGGAATGTGCACCCTATCAACAGCTCTAGACACATTGATGGTGTGTTCCGAAATTTATACGGAAAATTGAGGGAGGATAATGATAAATTCTTTAATTTTCATTGAATGAGAAAGGGTTTGATAACTATGCCTTGAACACTCTGATCCTCTTGTAAAATATACTGGAAAAACAATGATCACTAATGTTTTATAAAATGTTTTTAAAACAGTCAAGATTCATAAATCCATGTGTAACTACACTGTCAACCCATGGAGAAAGTTTGAAGGTGATCTACATGATCGAAACTGAACAAAATAAATATAGGATAATTGTTATGTAATCTTGACTGTTAAAAAATATTTTACTTAATATTACTTAGGGTTACCACTTACACTCAAAGTAAAGCAATGATGTAGTACATAGGTGTACGTATGACTAATATTTGGTACCAAAAACATAATGAGTCACTCACATATTTCATCTTTCTGTTTTGGAGTTGAGTCGTCGAATTCAGGATGGAACATATTGCATAGTTCAATCCAATTCCTCTACTTCATATCTCTGTCTTTAAACATTTCAGATTCCAATTCCCAAATACATGGTCGTAATTTGATTTCGTCAATGAATAGTTCTGTATTGAACATTTTGCTCACAGAACAGTTTTTCAAGTAATCAGCCCTCGCAGTAGCAGTGTGCACTCAAGCACGAACAGCACTCTCACTACCGGAGCAGCTGTGCTACACCTGGCAGGGCGGCACAGTTGTCGGCACTGCCATATGGCATGTGGTTCCGCCCCGCACACAGAACAGCCCTGTTAGCCACTGTGTAAAGAGACACCGCCGAGGCACCGCACAACCGCAGTGGTTTGGAAGTGCAGCCGCTGGTATTTTGACTCCGCGGCGGATGAGCAGAGGGGCCGCTACCGCAACCGTGCCTATAAACGGCTCCCACGATACCTTATAAGAAACCACGCACTACAAAACCGCAGAGATTCCACCGCCGCGGTGCAACCGTGGGCTATAAACACGGCCTTAGGATGGGGTGGGTAGGTAGGTGAGGGGAGGAAAATAAAATATGATAAAAATAGTAAAATAAAAAAATAAAATAAATTTAGATATAAAAATAAATCAGAATAGAACACGTGCATGCAGTATGCGCGTGCGCGCGCGCGCACACACACACACACACACACACACACACACACACACACACACACACACACACACAATCACACACGTGCGGGTGCGCCACTCAAAATAGGAGAGGTTTAGGATAGCAAGGTAGGAACTGAAAGATGTGGAAGAAAGGGATGTTATCATAGGGATCAGAGAATGTACTGTAGGGATAACTCCCATTTGTGCAGTTCAGAAAAGCTGGTGGTAGGTGGGAAGCAGCCATTGAAATCAAGCATGTTCTCCGCTGCATGCTGTGCCACAGGATGGTCCACCTTGTTTTTGGCCACAGTTTGGCGGTGGCCATTCATCCTAAGGGACAGATGGTTAGTGGTCATGCCAATATAGAAAGTTGCACATTGATTGTGGCACTGTTGGTAAATTACATGGCTGCTTTCACAGATGGCCCGGCCTCTGATAGGGACTCTGTGGCATGACTGGAATAGGAAGTGCTGGGTGGCTGCATTGGACAGGTGGGATGTTCCACAAGGATATGATCCCTGTGGCAGTGGGCTGGGTTTTGGGGTGACATAGGTTGGACTAGGATCTTATGGAGATTGAGAGGCCGGCAGAACACCACTTTACAGTTCTGCCTGGCACTTAAAATGGTAAAAGTTTGTATAACCTTTATTATGTAATAAACTTCCTGGCAAGTAGTTTGATACCTATTATGTACATATATCACAAATAAACTACAAAAAATGCAAGAGTGATCCAAAGCATATTTTACCATTTAAAACATT